>CM062809.1:845859193-846482454 GCA_031772625.1 Pinus tabuliformis | reverse complement strand
CCCTTGTCAACTTTACTAATGGCTATGCTTAGCACAACAAAACTGTGACAACATCCAGGAAAAAGGCTCTTTGTCGAGCGCTCGAGTTACTGAGGGTTTTTTTTTTTTTTTTCACGTTGTCCTCTACAGAGAATGATATCTTCCTACTATGTCTGCACCTAGTATCCCTTCACCGAACTATTGAGCACACTTAGTCAACATAACGTATCATTGCATGTTGTTTTTGGTGTTAGATGTTGCCAACAGCTAGGGGTCTCCCCAGTGTGAAGTCTTAATTAGATTTCACACCGTTTGGGATAGGAGCCCCAACCGGTATGTGGGCCCAACTGCCACCATGAATGTTCTCTCTCTTGATTATCAAATAAAAGGTGTCAGAGTGAGGACAAGAACGAAATTCCTAGACAATGAAACAAAGTCAAACCAAGATTGAGAACTACAGAAAGAGGTACAAGCAAGTCACAACAACAATAAAAAGGAGTATGCCACGAGAAGGATCAGTGAGCCAAACCCAATCAGACATACATAAACAAGAACATACGAGAGGTTAATTGAAAATTAGTTCACAATAGAACATCGTCATGGCAAGAAATAAGTAAGCACAGATTCGAAAGAAAACATATATGCACCAACTATGAACCAGTGCATAACATATTACGTGTATGAATGCACACATACAACTGTAGTGAAAATATCGAGCAACCAATATGACCACTATGAATAAGCATGAGAATTAGTGCCAGAAACGAAGAACACCTTATTATTGTTGGTACAAATACAAGTACATATGTTGCAATTCATCAAAGCCCAACATTAGAACTTGGGATGCTCATGCCATTATCCAATACAAAACCCTAGCTTCACTTTAGCTCATCCTCCTAGCTTCCAAGAGCTAAGTGCATCTAGCTCTCAAGCATAAATCAACTATCTAATCCTAGCCTCAACTCAAGTGCTAAAATCACCCTCCCAATCAGGCATGAGGATACATTTATATAGGTGAGGTGACTTTTCACCTACTGTGACCTTTGACATGCCCTCACAACTCTTAAGTTTCCTCATTGCTCTCTCTCGTCTACTAATTGTTACATGCTCAAATCAATATCAACAAAGTTGCTAGTATTATGATGATAAATATTTACATTATCATAGCAAAGGAGACATAATCTTGTTGTTGGAAACCCTAGAATCCTTGCATTCAATGTTGTTAAGCAGCCATGGGAATTCACATGAACTATTGAACAAGCTTTCAGTGTTTATCTGCTATATTGAATATCCATTGGCTTGCTTCTATATCTACCACTAAGGCTGACATAATGCCTTGGGTTGCTACATGAATCTGAATGGCTTGTTTGTCAAATTCTACTCATGCTCCATCCTTCCTGCATGCAAAACACATTGGTCATAAACATAGGTAATTAAAAAAACAAATGAATAAAACATAACATGTTTGTGAAAAGCACATATCAGTTTTGAACCCCTGTATGGTCCCTTTATGTGCCACAATGCAGTCAATGAATGTGATTTTTATGGGGTGTCCTTGGGCTCCAAAATGTTTACAACAATTCCTGAACAAATTGTCCATATCTCTCCTTGTTTGAATCAATAATCAAGCAGTGTTTTAGGATGAAGGACCCATGGGATTTGTTATCTTCTATAGAGGAAATGCAATGCCAAGAGACATATAGCTTCCTGGGCTTCAAGATCCAACACTCTAATGCACATAGCCAACTCCCTTAAATATGCTTTTGGATGATTATGAAAGTTTCTTCTCAATGCCACGTACATTCATCCATAATCCAAACATTACAGTAATCAAAAGAAATGGCATCTCACAAGCAAAACTCACATTGTAACTTCCACTATTCTGAATAAAAAATAACTCCATTAAGAAGAGTGTTGCACCAACCTTCCCTAACTTCCTTTTCATTTTGACATTGAGACTATCTCCCTTTGCTATCGATAATGCTAGAGATGATTTGTAACGAGTGCACCCCATGTAAACTAGCGGAAGCAGTAAATTGTTTGTCCTTTATTTACTTCATGATTGTTTTTGTCTCATTGTTGCTTGCGCATTCTCATCATTAATTTAAGGAAGAAGTGCATAGTGCTCGTTTTCACTGCCCCGTGCAACATCTTGAACCATATTGAGAAGACCCTATTCAAATCAAATCGTAGGACCTTCATGACCCAAGTGTGGATCAAGCAGAGTCACAATCATTAAACAATCACATTTGGAGATGTGACTTGAAGAAGTTCGGAAAAATCATGATTTGTTGAAGAAATGGCTACCTGTGAGGTAGTTTGCGACTTATGAAGGTCGCATAATCGCGTTACAACGAAGTTGCATCTTCTGGCTACTTCCATTAGGCATAAAAATGCAATTGTGTGAACCCTGTGGAAATGCAACTTACCAGAGGTCGCATAGTCGCGTTGCAAATAAGTCGCTCACTCTGGCTTTACTTACAAGACAACAACTTGTGATTTTGCAACCCAATCTTGATCTTTGTACAACTTGGATAAACGTACTGCTAGTGGGGCCAAATTTCCGGTTATTTCCAGAGGCTTTAGCCTAGTGACACTCATTCAATTATTGGCTGAGCCTTAGATGTTTTGCTGGTTTAGCGACCTTGTTGTGTTGATGGGCATGCGGCCTCTACGTGTAGCTTTCAACAATGATTTAATTTATGAATGGATTCAACAATGGTTTAATTTATGAATGGATTCTTGACAACAACTCTTACACCAACCGATTTTATCATTGCATTTACCAACACAATATTGCTCGCATAATGATGTGACATACATATCTCGTAAATTTGAGGTGATATATAACTTGTTCAATGCATTGTTGTATATATGGCTCTATGTGCGAGTTTTGGCACAACTGGGGAAATCTAATTTCTGGAGCAAATTGCGACCTATGGAGATCGAGAGAACTGGTTGAGGTTGCAGGACAGAATGCAATTTATATAGGTCGCATAGTCACAGCGGAGGGTAGGTCGCAGAAGAGAGAAGATCACATAGGCTTCTGACTCTTTCAATTGTGATTTCGCGACTCTGCGACTTAGGAGTTCATATAAAACCCAGTGGCATAGTCACATCTTAGTTGAGGTCGCAATTTTTGGGTGTACCTTTAAGGCTTTGCGGCGTGATTTTCAACTTCGAGAAAGGTCGTTGTTTGGCAATAGTGACTTGATGGGAATTTGCAACCTGGAGCTTGCAAAAGAGAAATTACGACTTGTGGGGGTTTTCCTTTTTGTTCCATATCTTTTCAGCGCAGAAGTAATGTCAACAATTTTTCTTGTATCAAAGCTCGAGTCACGCAACATCTGCCTAGTCTTTGAGCGGAGCTCTATAACTGCATTTGCCTTTCTGATGGTATTGCGTCATCCCTAAGCTTCTGCAAGAAATTCGTTGAAGGAATTTTACAGTATGTGTTTTCTACCATCGGTTTCCCACCGACAGTCAAACCATCTTCGCTTATTCTATTCCTGTGTCATGTTATTAGATTGCTTTTGAATTGCAATAGATCCATGGGGCCAAAACTATGTGTGGCATCTCTATTTCCTTAGCGTCGATGTTTTACAGCTTGTGTTCTTCATGCATTGATTATGGCACCGCGTTTGTGTTGTGTATGTACGTGGCTCTGTGTATTTGAAACATTTATCCCTTTATCGCAATCCATACAGCTAGATCAAAGAGTTTCCAAGCCGCCATTGATGCATTGGATATATTGCATAGGTGCCATAATTCTCTTTACAGCTCCATGACAATTGTAACATGCATTTGGGCATTTGGACTCATTACGCTCTCGTGATTGACATTAAAACACTAGCATCCTTTCCCCTTGTCAAATGCATCACACTTGCTTGTGCTCGATTTTCTAAATGTCTTCAATGTTTATGCGTCCATGGCTCTTTGTTCCTTATGGGTTGGTGTGGCATGATTCTAGCGCATTCCTTCTTTATATGTTTTCTCACTGCATAGTTTAAACAATGGCACTTGTCAATATGGACACCTCAATGTAATATTGGCAACACACTAGACGAAATGTCTCCTTGCAACATGACGCCATTAGGCATAGCACCTTTCCCCTTGTCAAATGCATCACACTTGCTTGTGATTTTCTAAATGTCTTCAATGTTTATGCGTCCATGGCTCTTTGTTCCTTATGGGTTGGTGTGGGCATGATTCTAGCGCATTCCTTCTTTATATGGTTTTCTCACTGCATAGTTTAAACAATGGCACTTGTCAATATGGACACCTCAATGTAATATTGGCAACACACTAGACGAAATGTCTCCTTGCAACATGACGCCATTAGGCATAGCATATTCCCCATATGTGTGTCAAGGTTATGTGCTTCCATTTGCTGCCTATTTTTTTTAGGCGTATGCATGTGTTGTATTTAAAGAGATGATCGATGTCAATCTAATGTGATTTGAGCACCTAGTCTCGATGCCTTTGTCATATGGATTATTTTCAAAGCCCCGCTTCAAGGAAGCTCCAAAGTATGTGAGGCCTTGTATTTTAGAACTATGTAAAACATCCTCTTTGATCAAGAGAGCATCCACTTACATATACGCCTTAATGAGGATCCTTCATGAACGGGTTACCGACTCTCTTTCCCTGCAATTCACAATGTGACAATAGATTAATTAATCAGTATTACATAATAATGTGTTATGGTTTAAATATTATAAGCTAGGATGTGTGAGAGTATGCACAAGCATGTAAGAGATTTAATCTTCCATATTCCATGGGCTTGAAACTCAGACAACCATGTCATGTGTTTTTGACATATAATATAGGTGCTCCATAATGTCTATTGAATCACAGTTTAAGGGTTTCAATGAGACTGTACATGATCAAAAATTTGATTGTGGTGATTTACGGTTTTAATGGAGTGTGAACAAGATGAGTTTTTACCAACCCTAATGAGTTTGAAAGAGGATGAGAACCATAGCGGTGTAAGTTTGCTCACATGAGGTACTCTCGTGAACCCACATGCATTTTTGTGATCAAGATTCGAGGTAAATCAAGAGGATTAAAGATGACTTGCACCATATAAGTGGGCACATTGATAGGGTTTGATAGGATTAAGTCAAGGGAGATTGACCAATCAAAAGCCCGACCATAACCCCAATGGCTTGAGGCAAGTAGATGGGGGACCCAAAATTTTGGATATGCCCCAAAATTTTGGGTGTTGTTGTAGCGGCTACAACACCTGCAAAACAAAGACTTTACAAACTAATGATTTGGGTCACAATAACAAGTGTGCATAACAACGAGAGCTCATAAATCAAATTTCCACCGACACATAATGCTACAAGCTTTGGGTCACATTGATTCTAGACTGAAATCAAATGTATATACAATTTAAACATAGAGATAATCACACAAAGAAATAACATAGTGCTATGGAAAGAATATGTTACATATTTCTTTTATTTACTTCACAGGTATAGGTTCGAGGAAGGAGAAGAAGCTCCCCTCCTCTCAATCGAAGCTCTTTTTATGCACAACCTTGGTGACTATTTCGCTTCCTCTTCTCTCTAATTGAGGAAAGTTGAAAGACACAAGGAAAATGACTCTTCATTTCCTAGACTCTATAGCTTATTCAAAGTTTGTATTTACATTATTTAAAACCTCACTAAAGGAGACAAAATCAACTTTTCCATCCCAACATGTGGCCAATCCACCACATTATCAAGCCCCTTCATTTTCCACCATGAACTTGGTATAATGCTCCTACATCATGAAATCTAGTTAAGAGTAAATTCAGGCCTGCGTAAAGGCACAACCATTGCCAAACCCCTAGACTTGTATATTTATAGATACTCACACAACAAAAGGGAATGTTAAACACACACATGGAATGGTGAATGCCGGATAAGATAAATTGTTAGTTGCCTTTCTATTAACAAATATATACATTTATATACATTCTTATGATTGTTGGTTTCATATTCCAAGGTCTCTTGGACTCAAGTGATTGTTCAACTTCCACACCATAACCCTTAGTGGATTAGGTGTCCAGCAGGGAAAAATATGACTACCAAGAGATTTGAGACGTTCCTAAGGATACTACCCCTACCAGCCTCAAACTTTTGGATTTCCAGATTCAATTGATGCTCTAAGGCAAAAGGGAAATACAAAAATTTCCTAAGGCAAAGGGCATCCTGAAAAACACAATCCAAACCTAGACCTTGATCCTTCAATAGATCACACAGGTATGCATCGTGCTTACAAGCATTTCCGCGACATTCATTTACAACATTATGAACTTTCAAGTATTTAAATGGATTACAATTCACGATCATAGCAATAGAGAAATACTGCAAAAACTCACAACTTATTACAATTCACATAGAGTAAATACCTACCAACACAATCCAAGTACACACTCAACTCATAATATATAAAATAACCTACATATTATGAGTATAGAAGCAACGCCACCTTGTTACTAGTATTGTATTCTCAAATATACAAGATAAATAACAGTGATTGTAACATCAATCTTCTAACATTCAAACATGAGCATACAAGATCATTTAACAATCATTAATATAACTAGGTTATCACAACCAATGAACCAAATATGCATAGCCTTCATGCTCATCCAATTATGTTATAATGGCTAACATTTAAAGGACGGACTTCAACTCTCTCTAGCCATAGGCCAGCTACACTACAACTTCTTACAATTGACCACTCGTGAGCTCAATCCAAAGTCTGAGGGGATGGTTACTCAGGAAAAATTCACTCCAAGCTTGGCAAAAACTCAAGAAATGGAGTTTATTATCTAGGTGGTTTCTCAACTGCCCTCTAACAGTAAACACCGCAATGACTCACTTCTTTGAGTCCAATTATAGGGCTTCACCCAAGGTCCAAATAGGGCATTGCTTCATCCAGGAGGTTGAATCCATCGTCCAAGTGATTTCTCAATTGTCTTTTCATAGCAAGCACCACAAGGGTCTATAGTCCATTGTCCAAGTGGTTAACAATTCTCTCTATCAAGCACCATAGTGACTCAAACATCCCTATGCAAGTGGTTGACAACTATACTTCCAACACCAAAGTGATTCAATTATCCACTAAGCCTCCCAATAACAAGTCAGGCTTGGACACACAGTCAAACGACCTCATGACATCAATAGATTGTTAGTTTTTGGTAGCATCAAAAGTGTTATAGCCTTGAAAATTAGTGGAGAGGCTGAGGCAAATGAGTTCTAAAGAACCCAAAAAACGTTTGGTGAAATTCAACCCGGATTGTATTTTATTAAAATAATTAATATTTTTAATGGAGTTCCTAAGTCTAGACTTAGGGAAATTAAAATATTAATGGGTATTAATTAAAATATGGGTGAGATGTTGGCATTATGATACAGGTGTTGTCCTTGATGACAACTCACTCAGATGAAAGTTCACAGTGCAGCAGGTCAACAACAAAGGATTACACATCAGACTCCAAAGAATGAAGAAAGAGAGGTATACATTGTTTCACTTTGTCCAAGGTGCGTATACACGCAGTTTATCGTATCAAAAGTAGCGTATAACATATACATGCACTTTCAAAGAAGGAAAAGTGCGCACATGTTGGAAAACCAAGTTTTTGGTCCAAGGTATTTTAGTCCAAGGTAATTGGTCTGAGGCATTTGGTCCCAAGTATTGACCCTAGGTATTGGACCAAGGTATTGGTCCTAAGTGGTTTTGGACCAAGGTATTGGGAAAGGCCTAAGAGTATATAAGGAGGAGAAGATCATTAGGCCAATGTGTGCAAGCAATGAGATTCTAAGGAATACTTCTATTTGAAGTATATATATTATGTTGCAGGGTTATGTTTGGGACTGGATCTGAAATTTTCGTGTGCACCTTGAGTTCCGCATTGGATCACGAATCATGAGACTTGAAATGACTTATTCTTGAATGATCTGATATTGGTTGAGACTAGATTTGATGTTTTGTGCTAGTTCTACTTGTTATCTATCATGATTTGGGTTTCTCTGAAGTCTGAAATTACAGCAAAGTTCTGAATCAAAATTTGCAGATCTGTACGCAGATTTGTCTAGGCCAAAGCACGTGTACACGCGGGTTCGACTCTTTAAAGTAGTGTATACAAAAATAAAAGCTTCTTTTTAGATCTAACTGATCTATCTAATCAAATTCTGTTGTTTTATTGATGTTTGTTAATGAAGTCTTCTTAGATCTGAACATAGAACTGTTGTATAAGGAAATTGAGTCTAATTGATTGATTGATTAAGAAGGAAGGGTGATCCTTGTTGCTATCTGTTTTGAAATCTGTAATATGATAGTAGATCTTTAGAATGTCACTGATTGGTACAGTTTGTGGTTCATAAGTTTATGATTCAGTATCTTTAGAGATACACGCAGTTTGGGTTAAAGGAAGTAGCGTACACACGCAAGTTGGGTTCAACCAAGTAGCGTATACACTCTAATGCATGATTTTTGAGGTTACAGTTGGTTCTGGATGATGTTGCATGGTTCTGGGTTCAGCACAATGTTTTGGTGTCAGTGATATGATTGTTCAGATTAACTGAATATTGGTTGATGCAGTTTAAGTTTAAAAGCTTTGATGGGTCTAGTATGAAAATTGGATGAAACGAGGCCTTCATGTGTATTGTTGTGTACTAGGAGCATCCAGTCTGAAAATTTATGAAACGTGATCCCTGGTGGAAGAGTGAAGTTTTCTGTAGGTTGGCTCCTACGTACTAGTAAACATATTGGCTAGTACAAAAGCTAGGGGGTTGTAGCTCCCTTCCAGTAGAAGCTGGAAAATGAGAGAAGGTTATAACCTTCAGTAGGTATAAACCTATGTACTGGTATGAGTCTGCACTAGTACAAGATTGTAAACATATTTTCTTATTATTAAAAGAAGACAGAGACGACAGCAGCAGGTGGTTTTTACCCACATTGGGTTTCCACCTTAAATCTTGGTGTTCATGTGTGTTGCTTATGTGTGATGCTTTATTCTGTTTTTACTGCACTGTCTAATAAATCTTTGATATACTGGTTTAAGCTCAACACATGATAGATTGTCGAAATCACAAATTCTCTGCATATACGTTGGTTTCTTTAAGCACAGTCGCGTGTACACGCTAGTTCACTTCACTGAAGTAGTGTATATAAATCTGTTTGGGAAATAAAATTATTGATCTAATAATACTGATTCACCCCCCTCTCAGTATTATTTCCAACATGAGAGTGATCTAGAAGGCGGATCAAGTCATGTTTTAATCTTATTCATTGATTAGAGACTTAATCTCGGTCATTTAAGACTCAACATGAAAAGTATAAAATGGAGGCTTGCAGTTCATTTGGAAATACACACAGAGAGATTGAGAAAATCAATTTTCTAAATTGAGAAGTTCTCAGGAGGAAAATTGATTGGGGAGATCTTGCAGTTGAGGGGCAGAGAGAATTCGGGAGAAGGACTTTCCAGAAAAGACAGAACAGAGAGGTAGAGAGAGCTTGCAGAGAGGAAGCGTAGTAGCCGAGAGAGCTCATGCAGAAAAGCTTCCTGTCACGCAGAATCCAGAACTGTCGGAACAACCAAAACTGTTGGAAACTATCAAAAAAACTAAGATAACTCACGCAGAGCCAACGTAGTAGCTGGGAGAGCTGACGTGGAAAATCTGCCTGTCAGGCTGAATCCAGAACTGTCGGAACAGTTTAAACTACCGGGAGTTGCCGGAATAGCCAGAGAGCTGATGCAGAGTGCAAAGAAGGTGATGCAGGGTTGACGCAGAGCCAGCGCAGAAATAGTCGAGGTTAGCCAGCCTTGTGTTGGATCAGCGAGAATTCTACTGGGTGAAGTGAGGTAAAACTCACTCAGATTTTCCACCAATATTTTCTTTGTAAATGAAAGCTAAATGAACATCCTTGATTTGTATTCACATATTTCTCCTGCATAATAATAAACCCTTAGAGCTGTTGCACCAGTTTTCCCACATTGGGTTTTTTCGGGGACTATTGTGTCCAAAAATAAGTGTGTCCTAAGTATCTTGTTCTTTGCTCTATTTTCTGTTTCATGAGATCAAATATTTAATTAGTGTAGGCTACAGAGGTAATTTTCTTTAGTATTCAGAAGAATAACTTGATGAATGTAATTTAAAAAATCAAGTAGGTGAAGTAGATTCAGATTTGTTGCAGTAGGGGTTCCTTTGAGTCTAGGAATTTTCACATGGTATCAAAGCATTGATTTTGAAACAGAAAGAGCAGATCAAGTGTTGAGCAGTGAGGATGAAAGTTGCACTTGGCAGCAATTTGAATCCCCTTGAATGGATTGCACAGTCCTTTCCAGGAAGCAAATCCGAAGAAATCTCTCTCTGAGTGACACAACAGAGAGGTACGATTTCTAGTTCATGAGTTTCTAGAGGCAGAGGGAGTGACACAAAGCCTCGACGCAATGCTTGAAGGGCACAGTTTATGCTAGGGCAGAAATCCATTGGAAAAGAGCGAAGACACATAGTAGGGGAATTTTCTCTTTAGAGGACTTCCAACCAAGGAGTTTGAATCTTCACTTGCTGAACAACAGTGGAGATGGTCAGATCTACAAGCTCCAGCAGGGAGTGCATAGGCTAGGTTGGTTGTGCAAAGGAGAGAGGAGGTCATACCACATTTTGCAGAGATGGAAGCCACATCTCCAGGAGGGAGGTGGGGAGATTTAGAGTTGTAGTTTGAAAGAGCTACAGATGGGCGGGATCCTTGAGGAGTCCACGTCTTGGATCAATTCCTTGCTATGAGAGCCCAAGATTCAGCAATAGTGATATGGAATTAGTGTTATATGATGCAATGGATTGTTTGGAGGACAAATGTAGTAGCTTGGGACCATAGACTAATCAGTGCAGAGCAAGGTTGGCAATAGTGCAGTTGGCACAGTGCAAGGGTCAGCAATAGCGCAAAAGTTTCAGAGGGTCAGAATCAACATCAGTTTGATTCCAACATTCATTGTATTATGTTTAACATAGTTAATTTCAACTAATTTTGGATGTTTTCAGTTGCTTCTCTCAGCAATTGAGTTGCAGTACAGATGTCGTGTTAGTAGTGGCAGTGCTAGCAGCATAGCAGATGCAGAGTTTAAGAGGGAGTTATAGTATAGATGCAGTAGTGGTAGTGGTAGTGTCGTGGGAAACAATATAGCATCAACAAAAACAAATTGTTGGTGGCAGCAGTAGTGCAGAAAGGAGGTGCTTCAGAAACAGAGCAGCATGCAGGTGGACATTGCTGTTAGAGCACTTTTCTAACTAAGAGGGAGTGTTATTTTTTGGTAGCATCAGAAGTTCTCTAGCCTTGAAAATTGGTGGAGAGACTAAGGCACATGAGTTCTAAAGAACCCAGAAACCATTTGGTGAAATTCCACCCATATTGCATTTTATTAAAATAATTAATATTTTTAATGGAGTTCCTAAGTCTAAACTTAGGGAAATTAAAATATGAGTGAGAATGATCTAGAAGGCGGATCAAGTCATGTTTTAATCTTAGTCATTTATTAGAGACTTAATCTCGGCCGTTGAAGACTCAACAGGAAAAGTATAAAAATGGAGGCTTAGGGTCCATTTGGAAATACACAGAGAGATTGAGAAAAGCGATTTTCCGAAGTGAGAAGTTCTCAGTAGGAAAATCGATTGGGGAGATCTTACAGCTGAGAGGAAGAGAGAATCTGGGAGAAGACTTTTCGGAAAATACAGAACAGAGAGACATAGAGAGCTTGCAGAGAGGCAATGCAGTAGCCAGGAGAGTTGACGCAAAAAAGTTGTCTGTCACGCAAAATCCAGAACTGTCAGAACAACCAAAACTGTCGGGAATTGTTAGAACTTCCGAGAACTGCTAGAACAACCAGGAGAGATGACGCAAAGGTAGCACAGTAGCTAGGAGAGTTGATGCAGAAAAGTTGCCTGTCACACAGAATCTAGAATTATCGGAACAATCGAAACTGTCGGGAAGTGTCGGAACAACCAAGAGAGCTAACGTAGAGGGAAAAGAAGGTGATGCATGGCTGACACAAAGCCAGCGCAAAAATAGCTAGGGTTAGCCAGCGTTATGCCGGATCAGCCGGAATTCTGTCGGGTGAAGTGAGGTAAAACTCACTCATATTTTCTGTTAGTATTTTCTCTGTAAAGGATTGCTAGATGAGCATCCTTGATTTGTATTCATATATTTCTCCTACATAACAATAAGCGTTCAAAGTTGTTGCACTGGCTTTCCTGTATTGGGTTTTTCCGTGGACTATTGTGTCAAAAAATAAGTGTGCCCTATGTATCTTGTTCTATGCTCTATTTTCTGTTTCATGAGATCAAATATTTAATTAGTGTAGGCTGTAGAAGTAATTTTCTTAAGTATTTAGAAGAATAACTTGATGAATGTAATTTAAAAAATCAAGTAGGTGAAGTAGATTCAGATTTGTTGAGTAGGGGTTCCTTTGAGTCTAGGAATTTTCACATAGATGGGATAAGAACCCAATTTCAAAGCACAAGGCTCAATCACATCTCCAACATTACTCCACCTCCATGCTTTGTTGTTAGATGAGTTACTGATCAAGAAAGAAGGCATTTACAGTTATAAATTAACCAAGAAAGGAATGTAACTGACAGGAAAATTGAATGCAAACACACAAGTAATAACTCAAGATTTACGTGGTAAAACCTTGATAGGGTGTCAAGGAAACATCCACGGGGCAAGGGATTGGAATCTCTATTCAATCAATAAATGATTCTCCATACAATAGTTCGAGCATTCATTAGTTTTATATATGAGCCTCCATTACATAACTGCTAATTCGGTATGAAACCAACTTGTCAATAACTAATACAATTTACCCAAATTTACATTAATTAGTTGTCAACTACCAACAAACTCCACCTTGACAACAATTTTCCTAATCCCTTGCCCATGCCCATTCATCATCTTTTCTGCAAGCCAAGAAAAGCTAAACACCATCGCAACTTTTCTATTGTAACTGGCTTTGTGAATATGTCTACACAATTCTCTCGCGTATGGACCTTTCGAGGAGCTACTTTTCCGCCATCAATCACATGTCTCAGAAAATGATACCTTACATCAATGTGCTTGGTTTTGCTGTGATAAGTAGGATTTGTAGCCAAGTGAATAGCACTTTGACTGTCACAAAGTACATTCACTTTCTCCTGCGTCCTTCCAATCTCATCAAGTAGACCCTTTAACCAGATTGCTTCTTTACTAGCATCTGAATCAGCTATATATTCTGCTTCGGTATTGGACAATGCAATTGTTTCTTGAAGCTTTGACATCCAACTAATTGCTCCACCTGCAAGAGTAAAGACATAACCTGTAGTAGATCTTCTTTTGTCCAAATCACCTGCATAATCAGCATTTACATATCCGCGGACTGATCCTTCACTACCATTAAAGATGATGCAATGGTCACTTGTGCCTCTTAGATATTGAAGCACCCATTTCACTGCTCACCAATGTTCTTCACCTAGATTTGCCATGAACCTGTTGACAACTCCAACTGCATGTGAAATGTCAGGTCTTGTAGATAACATCGCATACATTAAGTTGCCTACAGCATTTGCATATGGTACATGAGACATATACTGCTTTTCTTCATCAGTTCTAGGACTCAAAAGCCGAAGAAGCTTAAAATGGGAAGCTAATGGAACATTAATAGGTTTCACATTGTTCATACAGAACTTTTCAAGTACTTTCTCCACATACTTCCGCTGTGATAACCAAAGCTTACCATTTTTCCTGTCTCTATGTATCTCCATGCCTAAGATATGTTTTGTTGCTCCAAGATCCTTCATATCAAACATCCTAGAATGCTGAGCCTTTAACCTGTTGATCTCTTCCATGCTTTTTCTTGCAATAAGCATATCGTAAACATACAAAGCTAAGATAATGAATATGCCATTAAAACTCTTGAAGTATACACAATGATCATACTGACTTCTTATAAAGTTTTGGCTCACCATGGAGTCAAACTTCTTGTACCATTGTTTGGGAGACTGCCTCAGACCATAAATGATTTCCTGAGCTTGCAAACTAATCTTCTGCTGCGACCTTGTACAAAACCTTCTGGTTGTTCCATATATAACTTTTCATTCAAATCACCATGTTAAAAAGTTGTTTTAACATCGAACTGTTCTAACTCAAGGTTAAGTAATGTAGTTAGTGCCAACACAGTACGAATAGAAACAAGTTTTACAACTGGTGAAAAAATCTCATGAAAGTCGATACCTTCAACCTGAGAATACCATTTTTCTACCAGTCTCGCCTTATACCTTTCGATACTTCCATCAACTTTCTGTTTCAGTTTGAAGACCCATTTGCATCCAATAACACTTCTCCCTTTAGGAAGTTCTACAAGATCCCAGGTATTGTTCTTGGCTAAGGAATCTATTTCTTCTTCCATAGTCGTTTTCCACTTTTCACTATCCGTATCATCTACTACTTCCTAATAACAAGAAGGTTCCCCATCTTCAGTAATCAAAGAAAAAGATGAAGCAGAATCTTCATACCTTTTGGGAGTTTTTCTTTCCCTTGTAGACCTTCTTAGAGTGACTAGTTGTTGAACTGGTTCAGAAACTTCAACAGCTTCCTTTGTATCTTCAACACCTTTTTCTCCAGAAGCCTCTTCTTCCTTTTGACTGTCACCAAAAAATCTAGCCTCCAACTGAACTTGTTGATTTGGCGATACCTGTTCCTGTTCAATTCTTTCAACATTTGATTTTAAAAAAGAAGATTCATCAAATGTTACATCTCTACTAATGACTATCTTCCGCGATGTAGGATCCCACAACCTGTATCCTTTCACTGCATAGTCATACCCAACAAAGACATAACATTTCGATTTTGGATCTAATTTTGAACGCTGATTTTTAGGAATAAGAGAATAAGCATCACAACCAAATATCCTTAAATGTGAATAATCACAAGACTGACCTATCCAAACTTCTTCAGGAATTTTACAATTAATTGCTACTGAAGGTGATTTGTTAACTAAATAACAAGCAGTGGATACTGCTTCTGCCCACAACTCCTTTTGCAAGTTAGCATTGCTGATCATGCTTCTGGCTCTTTCCATAAGAGTCTGATTCATACGTTCAGCAACACCATTTTGCTGAGGAGTATAAAAAACAATTTTGTGTCTAACAATTCCTTCATTCTTACAGTATTGTTCAAATTCTATTGAAGTGAATTCACCACCATTGTCAGTTCTTAAACATTTAATTGATTTGCCTATTCTTTTCTCTACCATTGCTTTAAATTGTTTAAAGATATTGAATACATCAGCTTTATTTTTTAGCATAAAGACCCAAACTTTATGGGAGAAATCATCAATAAACGTTAAAAATATAGAGCACCTCCATATGATACAATAGGAGATGGTCCCCACAGATCAGAATGAATATAGTCTAAAATATCTTTACTATTATGATTCCTAGTTTTAAATCTTTGTTTACACTGTTTTCCATACACACAATGTTTACAGAAATCCAACTTCAAGGATTTCAAATCAGGAAGTGATTTACGTTTCATCAGTACCTGAAGACTTTTCTCGCTCATGTGACCCAATCGCTGATGTCATAGGCGAGTACCTTCTTCTTCTTTTTCTAACACAATCGTCGCTTCACTGACCTGAGTGCTTCCTTTGAGTCTGTAAAGATTTCCGACCTTTTCTGCTTTCATAACAACTAGGGTGCCTTTAAATACTTTCAGCACTCCATTCTGACCTGCAAACTTATAACCATTCGAATCCAACACTCCCAAAGAAATCAAATTTTTCTTCAAATCAGGTACATGTCTAACACTAGTTAATGTTCTAATTGTGTTATCATACATTTTAATCCCGATATTTCCCATCCCAACAGTTTGACATGATACATTATTACACATAAACACATAACTACCATTTACATTTTCATATGATGTAAACCAATTTCTGTGTCGACACATGTGATGAGAAGCACCAGAGTCTAACAGCCAGCTTTCAACACCCTGAGAGACATTACATGAAGTTTCATCTATCATACATAATTCTTCAGCAGATAAAACTTCGTCTATCATACCTGAATCAACCTGATTTGCTTCCTTCTTCGGGTTATCAGACTCTTGTCGTTTCCAACAGTCTTTCTTCAGGTGTCCAATTTTATTGTAGTGCCAACATTTTGCCTTACACTTCTTTCCCTTTGATTTAGATCTGGAAGACCCCCTTGTTTTTTCTCCTCTTTCCTTTGATCGTCCTCTAGCTATCATGGCTTCTGATGCAGTTGTTTCATTATTGGATTTCCTTCGTACTTCTTCAGACAAGAGAGCTCCCACAACTAATTCAAATTTCAAAGAATTAGCGGTGCTCAAACTGATTAAAGTTACGAAGTGATCCCATAATTCAGGCAGAGAACACAGCAAGGTTATAGCTTTGTCTTCTTCCTAAATTTTAACTTCCATATTTGTTAATTGGCATATAAGTGTATTAAAAACATTAAAATGTTCTGCAACTTTTGAACCCTCCTTCATTTGAAGACTGTACAATTGTCTTTTCAAATAAATTCTATTAATTAACGACTTTGTCATGTATAGTTTTTCCAGTTTTTCCCATAGGCCTGAAGTTGTACTCTCTTCAACAATGTTGAAGAGAATTTCATCCACCAAGCATAACCTCATGGTACTGAGAGCTCAGGAATCCAAGTCCTCGCAGTCCAAATCAGTCATGCTTGCAGGTTTCTTATTTGCCTTGTCCAATGCCTTGTGCAACCCTTGTTGCACCAGCAAATCCCTAACGTTCAGTTTCCAAAGAGAAAAGTTGCTCTTGCCGATGAATTTCTCCACCTCGAACATTGCATTCATCATCTTGTCCATTTTTTTCCCACTAACCCTTCCTCCTAGGGTTTCAGTCTTTCAACTAGGGTTTATTTTTGGTTTCCCTTTCTTAAAAAAACTTTTTGGAAAAAAAAAATCCCCTTTTCTCAAACAAAGAAACCCCTTCAACAAAAAAATTTTGTTTTTTGTTTTTAAATTGTTTTTCCTTCAAATTAATGAAAATCCTTTGTTTTACTTTCCTCCAAATTTGAACAAATTTCTGGAAAAACTTCCTAGGAAAAATTTCTTTCAAATTATTAAAATTACCCAACTGCTCTGGCAGCACGCTTCCTTGTAGGCTCTGGCACAATCTACGCAGAGACAACACACTTCCGCACACTTCCTGGCAGCACGCACCAGACTGGTCATAACTTCAACGACTCTTCCTCTCTGCTCCAACACGCAGACTTGACAGAGCCTCCTCGCTCCACTCCAGTGCCTCCTCGCTCCTCCTTGCAAACCGTGGTTCACCTCTGGTTCGATGACTCTTCCACGCAGAGAGTAACGGTTTGGTAGCGCAGACCACACCGCAGCAGTATTTCCCTTCACGCAGGGGCAGGAGATTCCTCGATGGGGTTTGGTTTGGCAGCGCAGACCCCACACACACCTCGGGAAGACGGGCAGGAGCTTCCTCGATGGGTTCTGGTTTGGCAGCGCAGACCCCACACATGCCTCGGGCAGACGACGGATTTCTTTAACACTAGTGTTTTCCAACTCAACTCAACTCATTTGCTCTGTCTGTTCAGAAATCGCAAATGATATAAAGCTTGTCATTAATAAACAATGGCTCTGGAGATGAAATTTGTACATCAGAGGTAAAATTTAGCACTCACAACTTCACCAACAATGGATAACCATAAAGCAAAACCCTCGTTCGGTCTAAATTTACAGCTTCACATATTGTGGTTTCGAGCTCTGATACCGATTGTTATTAGATGAGTTATTGATCAAGAAAGAAGGCATTTACAGTTATAAATTAACCAAGAAAGGAATGTAACTGACAGGAAAACTGAATGTAAACACACAAGTAATAACTCAGGATTTACGTGGTAAAACCTTGACAGGGTGTCAAGGAAACATCCACGGGGCAAGGGATTGGAATCTCTATTCAATCAATAAATGATTCTCCATACAATAGTTTGGGCATTCATCAGTTTTATATATGAGCCTCCGTTACATAACTGTTGATTCGGTATGAAACCAACTTGTCAATAACTAATACAATTTACCCAAATTTACATTAATTAGTTGTCAACTACCAACATGCTTAACGTCTGAGGAAAATATTTCTCTAGTTGTGTCTTTCTTTAGCCAATGTTCCTTTCTCCCCTTGTCGTCCTTTGTGTTTTTCCGTTGTTATTGTCTTTTCCTTGAGTCTCTTCGTGTGCCTCCTAGAATGCATAGTTCCTTTCCATTTTCCATTTCGTTAGTGAACAAGGCTATTAGCATTCCACCAACAACCCGCCCGCCCTGCCCTACCTACCCCTCCTCGTCTAATCATGTCTCTTGCCATCTGTTGAGTAGTGGTTTGGTCAGTTATGCCACCTCCATCTTCGAGGGTGAGGGCCCCATCCTCCACTTCTCTACTTTCCCTCACACTTGGATCCATAGTTTCCTCCCTTCGAGCCTACATTCCATTTTTTTTATTTGTGAGAAAATTATTTAATAATTAAAGTGTTTAGAAGATTTGTCCTAGCTAGCATCCACATTATTTGTGAGAAAATTATCTAATAATTAAAGTGTTAGAAGATTTGTCCTAGTTAGCCATGGCTTCCACACTAGCATCCACATTTGTGATCACATATACAACAATAGGGGTAAATTGGAGTTATTGCGCCAAGAGGCACTCTACAACCTAGTATGGGAGAGATGTTGTAATGTGACATTACATTTTAAAATAGTAAAATAATAATTTAAATTAACAAATTAAAAATAGTAATAAAAAAAAAATTAATGTCCACCCTAATTAAAATATTCACTTTGCACCTTAATTTTACATAACTTTATATAGACCGTATAAAATAAAATAAATATAATTTACCTTTAATGTAATTTTTTCACTCTACAATATGGAAATGAGTAAAAAAATTAATTTACTTTTTTACTACAAGAAAGAAATGCAATTTATTTACTACTTAATATGGAGATGACGAGAATGGTATTATTGATATCAATTTATTTACTATTTAGTATGGAGATGGCAGGAAATAGTATTATTGATATTACATTATTTGTAATTTAGTTTGGTTTAGTTTTGTTTGGTTTTATATATATATTTTACTGTCAACTATAAGTAAAATATTTTAATGCTCATATTAAATAAGATAATTTTATATAGAGAAAAATAAAGTAATTTAAATTAAATAATAATAATAATAATAAATAAATTTTTATATTTTCACTTTCATAACTAGGGAGATGTTGTAATTTAATTTATTTCTAATATGGAGTAGATTATTTTCACTTTCATAACGAGGGAGATGTTGTAATTTAATTTATTTCTAATATGGAGTAGATTATAATTTTAAAAATATCAATAACAAACAAAAAGTTTAAAGTATGTTATGAATAAAATATTTCAATACATGGTTGAGTAAAATTTTTTAACATGAAACATTTATAGAGATTAAGAGAATTCTTATTCCATTAAGAGTTGCTTTCTAATTCAATGTATGAGGGATATATGTAATTCTTTCAATACTTATATGGATTTGATATGTAATGTTGTAGAAAATATTAATAATAAAAATGGTTAAATGCACACATAAAAAAAATAAATATGGGGGACATGTTTGAACATTTCAGTATGGACAATGTGAATTATAAATAAAATAGTTCAATGTCAACTACATATATATTATACTAGCCTAAATATACATCTTAACTCAAGATCTACATGATCAAATCTCTTTTCACTCTAAAGTAGCATAGATCCATCTTAAGTATGGATCTAACATGAGCCAAGAGGGATCAAATTTTTTCAAGCGGTAAAATACAATGTGTAATTTTTCATTATTTAAAATGTATTTTTAAATCCTATATAGAGTATATATAAGACCAAATAAAAGTTTTAACCATAAAACTTATTTTTTCATGTTAAAACATAAAAAATAAATTTAAATGATATATAATATATACATAATTGACATTAAAATATTTTACATAACATATACATAAAGACATTTTCTAGTTTTTTTATTATTAATAAAAAATGATTAAGTATATATCAATATTAATTCCATAACCATATTGAATGTCTTTTTTTATACAACATTAAAATATTTTATTTTATATATATATATATATAAATTGATGTGGATATAAATTAGTTAACATAGATCTTTAAATAGTTTATTTAAATTTCTTGTTTTTTTACTTCTAATTACTTTAGTTCATATTTTTTTTATTATAGCCACCATTATTTTTTTATTTAAAGCATAATTTATTTATACTTACACATCCAATAGAATGAATGAATGAGCCTCTGGCTCAAAAATATTTGCATTTCAATAAATTTGATCCCACTCAAAGTTAAAATAGATTTAGGCTAGCAATATTGTAGACAACTATAATAAATTGAAAAATCATACACATAAAATAGAAAAATATCCAATAAAAAAAACATGTAATTAAAATAGAAAAATATTCAATAAAAAAACATGTAATTAATCATATATTAAAAAATAAACAAACATAAATATTTTTCCAAAAAATTTCACCTTAATTTCTTATTTATAAGACTTTTAAAAATATATATTTATTGAATTGAAATTTCTGTGATCCATAACATGAACTATAAGAGATATTTTCAACATAAATCACATCAAAATTGTCCAAACACATCTCTCATAAAAAAACATAATTTTAAATATTTTTATAATAAAAATAAACCCAAGCTCATTTTTTTCGTTTACCAAAGTGAATATCACATTCCAAATCCGCTCCAAATTAACACCACTCAAATTCCAAATCCGCTCCAAATTAACACCGCTAAACCCGGAGGGATTGTTCTAACTTCATTACCTTAGTCGCGTCACATGCATCCTTTTTCGAAAACCATGGTTCCCTTTCAGAGTGTCCAATAAAAATGATCGGACAACATCCGTCCATATAGATATCTGGGCCAGTCTCATATCCTTCTATCCGTTAGACTTTGCAAAATTTCTTATCCACAGGGAACCAATGATTTGTAGAGCTATTAGCAGCATTCCACGTTGGATGCCTCCCCGCCACAGCAATCCTGCCTAGATATCCACATGATATTGCAAAAGAGAATGAATTCGCTCTTTCTTCCAAGTCCAAGGAGCATTTCATTTGGGTACTAACCATTCACAAATATTTACAGACCAAGTTCGGTTGAGATTTCTTTCTCCAATGGCAGCCGCTGCATGCACATGGGTACCCACAGGCCTCACAGCCCCCGGAAGACACTGCAAACCGATTACTGCCTCTCAATCCCGAACCTCATTTGTAGGTCTAAGGCTTGGAAACACACTGGATTCAAAGGCCCAAAACAGCTTTAAGAGCCGAACAGCCATTTGTAGATCATCCTCCCGTATCACCTGCGCGTTGAATCCTTCACTGGTGATCAGTCTGAGCACAGGGGCTTCATTGTTCCTTGGAAGGTTCGTGTTCTTGTCATTTCAGAGGGATAATGTGGCGAAACAAGGCCTCCCTTCGCAGAATGGAAAGACCCATTTCGAGGCAGGAGACACCAGAGCCACCGAGTATGTGGGTATTCTCAAGACCAATGACCCAGCTGGGTTTAACATTGTAGATGTCCTTGCATGGGGTTCAATTGGCCACATTGTGGGTTACTTCATCTTGGCCACTTCAAGCAATGGATACACCCCCAGTTTCTTTTGAATTCTCCTCTGCCAGGTAGAAGAATGTTTGTTGATGTGTGGACTTATGAAAAGGCCAGGATACTGTATCTTTCTGTAATTTTATATATGTTTTGTACTGAATTTTAAGCTTGTTAAATTTCCAAACTCCCGTCTAAATTATGGAATTCTCTACTGTGTTATTATATTCTTTTTAGCAGTATTGCTATCACTAGTTCATTAAGTTGCTTGAATTCCTGTTTTTGTTCAAAGAGCAGTGTAATTTAGTCAGTTTGAGTGATTTAAATATCAAGGTTTTTCTTTTTAATATACTCTTTTGGTTTATTTTTTTCTTTTTAATTATTATTTTGCGCTGGGAAAGCTTAAAGTTTCAAAATAATTTTATATTTATTAGGAGATCTGATGTTCTGAATTTCCAAACTCCCCTGTCTAAATTGTGGAATTCTCTACTGTGTTATTGCATTATTTTTAGTAGCATTTCTATCACTAGTTCATTAAGTTGCTTGAATTCAACATTTTCTGTTTTTTTCAAAGATCAGTAATTCAGGTTGGAAGTAATGCAATATGCTTCCATGTGTTGTTGTGAATTGTCATTGTGAGTCTCTATGTGTCATTCTAGTAGTTATTGCCCTATGTGTGAGTTGTCTATGAGTCATAGATCCACCTTCTTCGGATCTTATCATCTAGAAGTCGTGATCTAATTCTTATATATGTAACCACTTAATGTGATCAATAAATTGAGATGGTGTGATTTGTTTGGTGTATAATCTCTCTTAGCTCTCTTCTATTTTTCTAATATGGTATCAGAGCTAGTATTAGCTTGACTTCCTCAAGGGAGGGCCAGGAATATGTGAGAGATTCTGAGTGTTATTGTTTCTGTACATATTAGTATAGATGTGTGAGAGTTTATTTTTAGTGTGCGAAGTTATTTGTGATCTTGTGTGTGTAGATCTGTTTGTTGTTTGCAGCTTCTTCAAGCGTCCATCATTCCGTCATGTTGCTATTTGTAAAGTTTTATTTGTCCATCATTCTGTCATCTTGCTATCTGTAAAGTTTTATTTGTGCTTATCTGCTCGGAACCTGCAAAGGAGTTAAATTCATCCCTGGATGGTTTTGTCAAATTATGTGCACTATCATATTATAAATCTGCAAAATCGTGCCCACGAACTGTACATGTTGCTGCATGGATCTGGACAATCTAGATCTGAGATCTAGTGTGGATGAGTTTCACGTGGCCAGTGATATATGTCAAAAGTGTTAAAGTTGGAGGCAGATTTCAATTTTTCAATTCTACGTAGAAGAGATCTCTACATTAGATGTTTTTGTTACAATCTTGTTTCGATCTCAAATTTTGGAGTTTGCATTTTAAACATATTGAGTCTAGTCAACTCAATATGTGAGTGTAAGTTTGTTGGAATTGACCACTCTAACAAATGTTGTTTTGTGAAGACGAGAAAACTCCAAGATAAAGATTGAACTAGATGAACAACTTTTGACCTGTGCTAAGGAGGGACATGGTGACTTGTCTATGCTTGAATGACAACTGATAGTTTGATGATTATTGAGTTTGTAGTTGTGAAATGTCTTTGTCAAGTAGTTTTCTATTTCTTTCAATTCTGGTTATAAAAGGGTTGGTGGTTCTTAAACTGGAAGCCCCAAAGTCCAAAATATCAATTCTTGTGTGTTAGTAAGGTAAAGTTGTTTGATCAACTTTTGAACACATTCAATGTTCAAACCTCCATCCTAGCAATTGACGGATGACCGAAAACGAAATATCCAATAGATAGTGGTTGGTTCATAGGATGGTTCATTACTTGACAACTCTTATCGCGGAAGCCCCGACAAGGCCAGGTGTCAATATTGTTGATCTTGCAGAGTTCATCAACAATGCTCAGAGGCGGTTACGTTTTAAATGGAGGTCAGGTATCAACTCGAAGATGTGGTGGTGAAAAAACGGAGTTTGCAAGATTCCAGAGTGGATGTAAGTGCTGATAAAAATCAGACAGAGATTATCTTTGTTGTTGTAATATATGGTTTTATGTGTTGTTGTGAATTGTCATTGTGAGTCCCTACGTGTTATTCTAGAAGTAGTCATTTCCCTATGTGTGTGAGTTGTCTAAGTCATAGATCTACCTTCTTCAGAGCTTATCATCTAGAAATCAGTGATCTAATTCAATCGGTGATCTAATTCTTATATATGTAACTACTTTATATGATCAATAAATTGGAAGGGTGTGATTTGTTGTGTGTATAATCTCTTAGCTCTCTTCTATTTTTCTAATAATTCAGTCAGTTTGAGTGATTTAAAATTTAAATATCAAGGTTTTTCTTTTTAATACTTTTTTGGTTGATTTTTTTCTTTTTAATTATTATTTTGCGCTAGGAAAGCAAGTTTCAAAATCATTTAATATTTATTAGGAGATCTGATGTTCTGACTCAGATAGATAGGCATCTGCACCCGCTGCTTGCAAAGTTTCAATCTTCGATGTCTTTGATTCTTAGAAATTTCAAATTCATGGTCTAGGTGGTTATGAAATTTTGATCATCAAAGTTAGTTGTTATTCCCTGTGACTTAGGCATATGCATCTGCTGCTTGCAAAGTTCCAATCCTCAATGTCTTGTTGCTTACAAATTTCAAGTTCATGGTCTTGTTGCATATGAATTTGTGATCACAGTCTACCTATGAATTTTCAATTTTATGGTCCAGTAGTTTGTGAGTTTTGAATGAACATGGTCATAGAATTTTTGAATCACTGTTAATTACTTATATTTTCAATCATCATGGTCCTGCTGATTGCAGATTTAGTTGCATAGGTGCTTACGATTTTCAAAAATCATAATCTAGTTCCTGGCTGCTCACAATTTCCAAAGCTCCAATTATGACAACGTAGCTGTGGCTGATTGCAAATTTTCAATTATCACTGTCGAGAGCTGCTCACAAATTTCTAATCTTCGACTTAGCTACTTACTAATAATTCAGTCATTATGATCTGACTGCGTACAAATTTTTTATCACCATGGTCTCAATCATCGTGGTCTATATGAGAATTCTCAGTTGCAGCTCATGAATTTCCAATGAGTGAAGTCTAGGCTGCTTACGAATTTTGTATCGTTAGATCATCATGATCTAGCTACTAACCAATTTTTGAACATCTTAATCTAGTTGTTTCTCCATCATCTGAGTCTTTTACATCACTATGTTCTAGTTGATTATGAATTTTCAGTCAGTCACAATCTAACCTTCAAAAATGGCTGCCTAAATGTCTTGGATCATCACGATCTAGCTGCCTACAAATTTTTGAATGTCGTTTGTTCAAGACATTACAAATTTTCAATCATTATAGCCAAATTTCTTATGAATTTTTTATCATCATGGTCAAGTTGATAATGATTTTTTGACCATTGGAGTTTTGTTTCTTACAAATTTTTAAACATCAATGCCTTTCTGCTTTCAAATTTTTATCATCGCCCTCTAGCTATGTATGCATTTTCATTCATAATGGTCTATTTTCTAATGAATTTTCAATTATCATGGTCAAGTTGCTTATGAATTTTCAATAAATCCATGTCATCATGGCCTAGTAGGGTTCACAATATTTCATTCCCACCATCTAGGTATGTAAGAAAGTCCATTGATCATAATCTAGCTGCTTATGAATTTTCAATCATCAAGGTCCATTTGCTAAGAAAATTTTAAACATCAATATCTAACATTTTACAAAATTTTGAAAATTATTGTCAAGCATTTTACAAATATTCTGTCACCACCGTCTAGCTGTTTAATTTTCTTAAGTTGCCTAAATTTTTTTTATCAATGTCTACTTTAAGAATTTTTTTATCAGCACTGTTAGAAAAAAAGGATTTATGTGCAGAGGCAAAGGGGAGAAACAGAGGCTTTTCAGGCTTAATAAAACACAGAATTCGCTCATGGCAAAACAGAGTAAAACAAAGTAAGTTTGGAGCAGTGTTGTGAAAATCGCGATAAAATCGTGATAAATTCAATTTATCGCGATTTTTTCGATCCAACGATTTTATCGCGATTTTTATACGAATTATCGCGGGTAATTTTTTTTGGCCGATTATCGCGATAACAATCGAAATTATCGTGGGGGTCTCCGGCAGCGAGGTTTTATAATGTTTTTTTTGGTTTTTTTATGAAATCATTTGCACAAATGCTAAATGTTCGAAATGCAATTTTTTTTTAAAGAAACAAATAATTTTTGAGTGGGGCAGCTTAATGATCAAGTCTAGGCCCTAGTATTGATATGTTGTTCATGGTAATGTTAAATTCTTAAAGTAAAAGTGACATTCTCCTTAATCTTCATTTTCATCATTTTATTTAAATTTTTAACATTACCATAAAATGACTCAGGATGTTTGAGAGTGGTTCCGGCCTCATTGGATTTCATATGGAGAAAGTAGAATTTTAGATTTCATTCATTGGATTTCATATGGAGAAAGTAGAATTTTAGATTTCATTCAAAATGCAGCAGACTTATCAGTTTTTCAGGATTCAGGATTGAGAGATTGTAATGTTTCTAGGTGACACCACCTGCCTGGGCTACCCCTGCCACCAGTAAGAGGATGTGGCCTACCTCCTATAGCTCCTACTTCTAGTTCTCCAGCTTCTAGAGCATCGCAGACTCCACTGCCAACTACACCAGCACCAGCGTCTACATCTAGAGGGAAAGGGAAAGCTGTGGCATTTTCTCGCAAGAGGGGCAGAGGAAATCAATAGGATTAGACTTTAGTTATTTTCTTCATTTTATTGTATATGACATTATGACATTATGAGATACATTATTATATTTTTTGTTGATATTTTGAGGCTGAGTTGGGACTCAGGGACTTTAGTTATTTTCTTCATTTTATTGTATATGACATTATGACATTATGAGATACATTATTATATTTTTTGTTGATATTTTGAGGCTGAGTTGGGACTCAGGAGTCAGGACTTTTCAAGACATGATTCAATGTTATGTGTGATTTTAGCACTAGAAATGATATTAAACATCTTATATATTAGTTTTTTTATCATATTTGTGTGTCAATGTATTTATTTTATGTTGTAGATGGTTTAGATATTTAAAAAAATGAATATTTTTGTACCAAACGATTTTTTCCCGATAATTATGATTTTTTCCCGATAAGCAACACAATAAAACTTAAGATTAAATTCTAATTCATGAAATTCATTCACCAAGTAAAAACAAAGGTTTACAGTAATTTACACTTCACTAGGGGTTTTGGGGTAACACACAGTAAAGCACAGTAACTGTTCAAGTAATTTACACTTCACTAGGAGTAAAGCATAGTAACTGTTCAAGTAATTTACACTTCACTAGGGGTTTTGGGGTAACACACAGTAAAGCACAGTAACTGTTCAAGTAATTTACACTTCACTAGGAGTAAAGCACAGTAACTGTTCAAGTAATTTACACTTCACTAGGGGTTTCGGGGTAACACACAATAAAACACAGTAACTGTTCACGCAGAGGATTTTCGCACAACTGTACAAAGGAAGAAGAGGAGGATTTTCGGGCTTAATAAAACGAATTCACTCATGGCAAAATAGAGACCAAAATTTGCTCCACAATTTTCTCCTCCCTACCTCACAGACTCTCACTTACAAAATGACTTTTACATTTATATTTATCTCAACATACAATTTGACATTTGCTCCACAATTTTCTCCTCCTCCCTACCTCACAGACTCTCACTTACAAAATGACTTTAAAATTTATATTTATCTCAACATACAATTTGACATTTGCTCCACAATTTTCTCCTCCCTACCTCGCAGACTCTCTCACTTACAAAATGATTTTTACATTTATATTTATTTCAACATACAATTTGACATTAATACATGACAAAACAAAGTGGAAAGTGGACAATTGCGTAGGTGTTTGTGGAGTGTGGGCACCAAAATTTGCTCCACAATTTTCTCCTCCTCTCCTCCCTACCTCACAGACTCTCACTTACAAAATGACTTTTTACATTTATATTTATCTCAACATACAATTTGACATTTGCTCCACAATTGTCTCCTCCCTACCTCACAGACTCTCTCACTTACAAAATGACTTTCACATTTATATTTATTTCAACATACAATTTGACATTAATACATGACAAAACAAAGTGGAAAGTGGACAATTGTGCAGGTGTTTGTGGAGTGTGGGCAATAGTCGTGCAATAAATGCTTGCCCATATTTACCAAACTTCATTAAATGCCTTAACCTCTGTGATGTGTTGCGAAATGGTCCGCACAGTACTTCTATTCTGGCTTCAGTCCTTCCATTTTCAAACAAAGACAAGAACCTGCAAAAAAATACCTCTGACAAGTATTGCTGCTGTTAGGGTGTTTAACGCGGTGATTGGGATTAATATCTCCAACCAGCACAATCTAGCTACTTACACATTTTCAATCATCACAATCTAGCTGCTAAAGAATTTGTTAATATCATTGTCTTACAGCATATAAATCTTCAATCATCACAACCTAGTTGCCAAGGAATTTTTGATCATCATGGCCTAGTTGCTTACAGACTTTCAATCATCATGGCCTAACTTCTTACAAAGTTTTGATCTTCATGGCGAACGGAATTTTGATCATCATAACTTGCTGCCGAAGAATTTTCAATCAGTCTATTTTTGTATGATTTCTCTCATAGCAGTCTTGGTGAGCTGAGACATTCTTCAAATGACCCTCATTAGAAGGATCCAATGAAACTGCTTATAGAGGAAAGTGGTAATAGTAAATATAGAAACCCATTAGTCTGCCTCTGTGTGCCTTGAATCTAGGGGCATCAACACATTTTTAGTGATTTTGATCAGGTTTTGGGTGAAATGTTGGCTCCAAATGATCAACAACTCTACCTGTGCATTGTATGTAATTAATAACAGTCGGATTAAACTTTAATGCTATGTGAAATTGGATATTGGTTTTATTATCTTCTGTCCCAACCATTTCCATCTAAACACTACCTTTGTTGTGATACAACCTGGGTTGCAATATTTGTGACTTATTGATTTGTTTGTAACTGTGATTCCTCTTGGTTGGTTACTGTCATCTATATGTATAGATATAGTAGTTTTACTAGTAAAATATTGTGCTTTTAATTCTATCAAGTTGAAATTTGGTTAGAGTTTGGAAGTACAATTCAGTACTTTGTACTTAAGCATATAAATATCTGTCCAACACCTCATTCTTCTTCCACCATTTTTGTGACTGATGAGCGTGTTTTTCAGAGAACAGATATTTATAGGAAACAGAAACTATTATGTTGAAGTTAGAATATATTACACATGCTTTTCATCAATTCATTGATATCTGAAAGAGCCAGGCATTGAGAAAAAGTAACTGGTGCTTAGAGGCAAAATATTTAAGATGGAAATTTGAATTTTACTTACGTGTATATTTATTCTCTGCAAAAAAATATTCAGGGGCAACTCTACAGATGTGTCTTTGATAGAATAACTTTTGTAGGGTATATATTGAATTTGGTGTAGGCTTCGATTGATAGATTGAACAGATCAATGCCAGTGAGAGGATAATTGTGAAAACTAAGCATCTTTTCTCTAGGAAAACTTGAACAGATCAATGCTCATGACAGCATGATTGTAAAATCTGAGCATCTTTTCTCAAGGGTAAGTTGAAGTTGTCTATCTGAGAATTACAAAGAACATCTCAAGAAATTTGGCACAAGTTCATAGTGTCATTAGGAAGGATATAATTTTATATTTCTGGTTTATTTCTGAAACATTATATTTTCAATATATATTTTCATTTTAAAATAAAAGAATAAGATCCAAACTCCGTGATTAAGTCACAGCGCCAATGTATAATAATGGGCTTAGATAAAAAGGTGACAGCCGTAAACATTTTTGAGGGCTGAAATCAGGTTATCATTATGGAAATGGTGGAAGTCTCCCCGCTGCTTATGAAACTCTCTTTAATACAGAAATGCATTTTATCACTAGCAGGATAGTAATTTTGTGTCCTGTATATGAAGAAAGTACAAATGATGCTGTTTTTCGGCTTGCGATAATGTTAAGGGCAATGAGAAAGAGGCACTGTATTAAGGCCCTCATTGGATTTAAATGTTTCCTTACAAATTTATCGTTTAGAAATAGGATATCAGTTTCCTTGTTACTTGAGATGTTACAGATATTTTGAATTTTCTTTTCAGCAGATTTCAGTAGCATAATATAAACACTTTCTGCTGAAAATGCTTCCAGCAGTGAAATTGAGTACAGTAACTTAGCTTTAGTGATGAATATGATGCCTCTAGTGAGAGAAGATCTTGATGCCTACAGTAAAAGTTAAAAGAGCAATTGAAAGAATTGACCTCCTAAATAGCTTAATATTGGTAAATACATATGCTTCCAGAAGTAGGACTTAACTAAGACAGTCTTAATCAATTGTGAAAACCAACTCACCGAATTCAAATGCATACATGCTCTCAAAAAGAAGATGCCACTAATTTCAACCTGAAAATTTAGTCAAATAAAGCAGAATAACTTCAAGCTTCAGCATTTGGCTCACAATCTCACAGTGATCACTGGTAACTCCCCTCTGATGATACAATGAAGATAAAAGGATTAAAGGGTAATCCTTTTTTGTTTGGAAAGAAGATTTAATTAATCAGGCCTTAAACTGGCCACCTGAAACTGTTTCTTATTAACCAAAAACTAATCCCATTACATCGTGGTCAAAGTCAAAATTAGTGTAGGTCACAGCTTTCAACATAAACACATTTAGCCTTATATATTTGTCTATACAGATCTGTTCAACAACCAAAATGAAAAAACAGAATCTACACTTTCTTTCTCAACTCAGAACCCATACAGCTTGTTACATTTAATTCACATGGTATATGATTTCCAGACATTGTAAAGACAAGTTTATCCAGGACCTTGACAGACCTTAACGGAGATAATATAGCAAGTTCTCACATCACTCATAGTTTGGGTTTTCCACACTTAATGGTGCACTATATGCCTTAAATGTTGCCCCCTTATATGCGGAAGCTCATCATAGTCCATAAATCAATTGAGCGGAACTGTGATCTGTCAGTTTCTGGTCCAAATTATCCTGGAGGTGCCCAGGCTACATCCTTATCCATGCCACGCCTTTGAAGACACTGTTCCGAAAAACGTCAACCTGAGATGCAGTGAATCTACGTGACCTCAGAATTTGCTCTTTGAATTCATAAAGTTCCTAGGCCATTCCCTTCAGGAGGTCACAGATCTCCTCCAAGTTGCTTCATTTCCTTCAAAGAATAAACATGATCTTGCACTCTGGGATGCATGATCTTCAGGATTATAAATTTATATGTTTCCTTCTTTAGTGAATCTCCGTAATTTCAGAAACATCATGATATCAGAAACCAGGTCCCTCATTTCTTTGTAAGAATAAACACATTCTTGCACTCCCTAGAAGCACTATCTTCAGGATCTTATGTTTCCTTCTTTTCTGTACTATTTATTACCCATCTCAAGGATCATATGTTTCCTTCTTTGCTTCATCATCCTTTCACTACAGCCCCTCTCAACTCAACTACCCTTGGCTTTTGAGATCTCTTGCCCTTTTCAGTTGCTATCTGAATTCTTCGATCTCGTAACACTATTTTGCCTCAACAGTCAATTCAGAATTTGTACCATCTTTTTCAATATATCCATCATCTGTAAATCATCAAACTCGTCATTTTAGAGATGCATCCATTACCTCTCCACTGCTGCATATGATTTGAATGTTAGTCAGATTGCTTGCCAGCCTATTCCTTCTCTCTTGACGTGGCAACAAAAGATGACTTACTTTCTTATCATTACATAGCCTCTTTGAAACCTTGACTTCAATATCCAATCTGTAGATGGGTTGCCTTAGCTTATTATTTCTGTAATCACCTTTTGTTACAATATTCTGGAAGTCAAAGTTTCGCAAAAATAAAATCCCCTAGTCAATCCATCAAATCCAAGCTTTGATATTATTCCCTGGTCGGTCCAAATTCAAGCTCGGTTATTAGACACCAAACGAGATACGGCACAGTAGAATAAGTTCACAATGCCTTTGTGCTTCCCTATTGCTGCACCTCCATCTGCTTTTCCTGTTTCTTTTCATTGATGCCCCATCAAACATATGCTTCCACTCTCCAATTCCAGGGGACTTCCAAGTTCCTCATGTAGGACCCGAAGCCCATCTATCTTTTCATGGAGAATCAATTGCTAATTTGTATATGCACTCAATTGTTTATAATGGGTCTAGTTATTAGTTTTCATTTAGATTTGTTCAGTTTCGATTGTATGTCAAATCGTGTGTTTAAGAAAAAATTTCAAACATAAAATCTATTTGACTGCAATTAAACAAACTTAAATAAAAAACAAAGTTTAGCAGTTCCGAACTATTTTTATAAGAAAATGGACTTTGTGCCAGATTTCGTAATTTCACATAAGGTTTACAGCCATCTTAGATTAAATTCTGCCCAGTAGAGATGTCCTCCTCACTTTGCTTATAGCATAAATGAAAAATAAGTATCTGTTTACATTATTTTGTAAAAAATTCCATTTTTTAAACAAACTCGATAGCCGGGTTCTTTCTTATATCCAAGTAGCAACATTATTCCACCTGGTCAAGAACTAAAGCAACATAGTGCTTGTTTTAAAAGAATGGAAAATGGATGGCCAGAATCAATGGAAAATGGATTGCCACAATCATCCATATTATTTTGTGAAACTTGAAAAACTTATCACCTACAAAGTAATATAAATCGCAGATAATCTGCAAAAGCAAATAACTCGAAAAGAATAAATAATCTATTGCATTTATGCCTGGCTGGATAAAAGTTAGGCAAAACCTATGAATCATCGGTAACAACCTATGTTGCACGGGGATGGTGCCTGGCTGAATAAAAGCTAAGCTAAACCAATGAATCATTGGTAATAACCTATGTTGCACGGGGCCCATCCCCACTGGCAAAACCTATGAATCATGGCAAAACCTATGAATCATTGGTAACAACCTAACAGGGACCCATCCCCACCAAAATTCATGGTGTTTTCTTTATCCTAATTTTCATCCCGACAATCCAGGTACTTTAGAACTCCGGAAACTTCCCCAATTGGCTGGGACTCCATCCAGGTACTTTAGAACTCCGGAAACTTCCCCAATTGGCTGGGGACTCCATCGGGGACTTGGGGACTCCTAGGCTGTCCTCGGGCGGTCCCCCGAAAAATCATCAGGGACTTAAATCATGAGGTAAATGATTCATCATGCATCATAGAAAATCATCAGGGACTTAAATCATAAATCATAAGGTAAATGATTCATCATGCATCATAGAATGATTCTCAATTTCTAGATTCTTAATTTGGGATTTATAATTAAGTTTTAATGATGTTTATAGTTTAATTAAATTTTATTTTGTTTTTAAAGTTTATTTGCTACTAAAATTTTGAAATGATTCATCATGCATCATAGAATGATAGATTCTTAATTTGAAATTTATAATTAAATTTTAATAACTTGTTCATGTTTATAGTTTTATAAAATTTTACTTTATTTTTAAAATTTAACTGCTACTAAAATTTTGAAATGATTCATTATGCATCATAGAATGATTACATAGAATGATTATGTAGACAGTAGTAGATTGTAGGTTGTAGTAGTACTCTTAAGTTCTCGACAATGGGAAAAGGTTGTAGTAGTACTTCATAAGTTCTTGACAATGAGCAATAGGTTGTAGTAGTACTTCATAAGTTCTTGACAATGAGCAATGATGACGAGATTTGTTTTTGTGATGTACAATAACGATTACATAGTATTAGACTTAATATTTTATTTTGTAGTTTAAATTTCAAAATTAGTAATAATTCTAATTTTTATATTATGATTTTGTTTTGTGATATACCGTGATAATTAAATAATATTAGACTTAATATTTATTTTATAATTTGAATTTCAAAATTAATAATAATTCTAATTTATATATTATGATTTATCATTCATATTTATGCTAACTAATTTTACTATTTTATTTTTTTTTAAATATAAAATATAGTACCACAGTCCCCAACCTAGGTGGGTGCAGTGCGCTCAAGCGGTCCCAAAAACTCGCTCACCCTACCCCGTTCCCACAACCAGTGCAGCATAGGTAACAACCTACAGAAAAAACAACCTTTTTATCTACATAGAAACATGTAGTACATATAAGAATAACTTGCAAATATAAAAAAATTATTTCATACCACGTTCCTAAATTCTTAACCTTTATGGCAAGGTATCCATGGTATCTAGAATTTACAAATAAGCAAAACGTGCAAATATAAGCAACGCTTTCACACAATGTTCCTTGGCTCTTACCGTTATGGCAAGGCACCCATGGCTGCACTATTTTTCGAATACACGTCTAAGTTTCTGACGGGAGAGAAGCACTGAGGCAAAGGCAGTAGTTCACTCGTGAGGTTGACATTCTATTAAGTCATCCACGAGGGTTCTATTCACATTGTTATCTGCATCACCTGACATTCTATTAAGTCATCCACGAGGGTTCTATTCACATTGTTATCTGCATCACCTGAATGGCACGTTTGAACATTGATGAGGCTTGGTGCATATCCCAAGCGAATTGGATGCTGGGTGCAAGTCCCAATCCAATCTGATAGACTAGATACCCATAAAACTTAAATCTAAGCTGAAAGAATAACGGGAGAGAAGCACTGAGGCAGAGGCAGTAGTTCACTCGTGAGGTTGACAGTCTATTAAGTCATCCACGAGGGTTCTATTCACATTGTTAGCTGCATCACCTGAATGGCAGGTTTGGACATTGATGAGGCTTGGTGCATATCCCAAGAGAATTTGATGCTGGGTGCAAGTCCCAATCAAATCTGACAGACTAGATACCCACAAAATTTAAACCTGAGCTGAAAGAAGCTCATGTCATGTGATGCAGCCCTTGACCTTGAGGAGTGTTTCTTGAAGCAAGTTCCAAAAAAAGCCTTGCATGCATCACCACTTCCATCTTTGTCTTCTTAGTTTCAGGGATATCACAAGATATGCACTTCCAAAGCAAGTTGGAACTTTTCAAACGTTGTTCATATTGCCAAATGATCCCTTCTTGGGATCAAATTCTTACAACAAAATGGAGATAATATCAAGTTCAAATATTAAGACCCTCACCATGAATGAGAAACAATAGAAACACGATGAATAACTCCATTTGCAACCTTCAACTGGATGTAGGGCTCATGTGATGTGCGGTTGCACTAGAACTATAGAGATCATTGGATGGAAATTCTAACTAGTGGTTTTAACTTTTGCGTTAGAATTCATTTGAACTTTTGCTCTAGAATTCAATTAACATCGGTAAGATGGAGTATAGGAGTCCTAGAAAATTGTCTCAGATTAAAAAAGAAAAATGCACTTCACCAACTATGTATTGTGACATACGCAAAGCCTATCTTACGACATATTCCGTCCAGACTCCAAACATTGTCCATATTCATTTTAACCATTATATACCAAGGTTGTTAATGTGATCAAAACTGCCTGTGCGTTAAGAGCTTCATCCAAAGTGCCCTGACATTTAATTTATTTTGAAATATGCAGGAATTGTTTTCTTTGACGAGTAAACATTAAACATTATTGGATAAAGTTAAAATACTTTGAATATATGGATTTCATTCTCACAATTTCTCTACTGTGGTGTCTCCCACCCAATAGAATTAATTCATTTAATTTAATTCAGTGTATTACAAACACTCAGGCATAACAATTATGGCATAGGCAAAAAGTGCATTTAGATCTCAGAAGATTCCTTAGCCTTGCCCTTCTCCGTTGTTTTCTTTGGAAGGAGAACATGGTGGATGTTTGGAACCACACCTCCATATGCAATGGTAACATTTGCCAACAACTTGTTCAATTCATCATCATTTTTCACGGCAAGAAGTATGTGGCGCGGGACAATTCTACTTTTCTTGTTGTCCTTGGCAGCATTCCCTGCCAACTCAAGTATCTGAAAAATAGTGAAGATAAATACATAACATCATACACCTGAAGATGCAATTCTCTGCACCAAATAAAAGCAAACACTTTCATATATATTGAAACAGAATCCAGTCCTAATGGTGTGTCATTCATAATCCCAAGTATTTTCAGTAAAAAAAGGATTTGTTTTCACAAAATTTAAAGGGATCTGCAAATTCGGATATGAGCATTAAGGGAGCAGTCATAGCCCTAAGCCTCCTGAGAGAGTTTAAGGAGTAGATATGAATGTAAAGGCTCCTCTGATAATAATAGTTTGTTCAGTTTTAACCTACATTTTTTATAATGCAGATGATAAATAACAGAAAAAAAACATCAGCAAAGGGCGTTTATAAAAAGGATTACATTAGTTTGTGGACAAACTTAATCCTTTTGGTGAATGCTGTTTTCTTGGAGATTCATTCCTTGCATTAATTTAGCTCTCTGTTTTTTCGAAATTTTAAAGTGGAGCTAAACCCTTTTTTTTTAATATTAAAGTGAAGGACCAAAACCCCTTTGATCCACTTGACAGAGATAGAACTACGAATTTAAGTAAAGTTCTGCAAGATTTAAGACAAAATTTTCACCCAAAAGAGCAAATACATACTGTAAACAGGGAAAACCTAATATTCTTTTCTGTCCGAACTATAAGAAAACATGTACAGTACATAAGAGTTGGAAATCTAGAAAAATAATCTTGTCAAATCTGGAAAAAATTCAACAAATATAATCTCAGAAAACAACAAAAATCATCAACTACCCATAGTGCTCACATAAATAAATGTGAACAAATACTATCACAAAAGCCAAGGTGCAAATGGAAATTCCTAACGATCCTAACTTAAGACAGATCAAATACAAGAAATAAATTCACACCTCGGCAGCAAGATACTCCAGCACTGCAGCAAGGTATACCGGAGCCCCAGTTCCAACCCTCTTTGCATATCTTCCCTTTTTAAGATATCTTGCCAACCTCCCCACAGGGAATTGCAAGCCTGCCCTTTCGGATTTGGAGACAGGCTTCTTCTTGGCAGCTCTGCCTCCACCACCTTGTGTTGCAGGCTCCATGGCCACCTACACAAGATCAGAGAAAGCTTCTCGCAAGATGGCATCGAGCATCCTCTTGGTATTCATATGGGTTTCAAGGAGGGAAGTTCCGCATCGTTTTGAAAAGTAGTTATTACCAAATCTTTGCTTATAAGATGCGACGCAGTTTTCGAGAAATGTCTTGGAAACAAAAAACAAATGTTTATATAAAAAAGTCCAGCGACGTAAGTTTCTTTAACGATAAATAAGATGGAGAAGGGTTGTATTTTAAAATTTATAGTATGCTATCTCCACATTCTTTTCTTTGTCTAATTATGTGAAACCGGATTACACATGGAACATCATCAGCATCATAAAGATGGCCAAAGTTATATATAACAGAATAGGTTTTAGAAAGGTCAGCTGTGACACTCAATAGGTTTTAGAAAGATCAGCTGTGAGTCACACAAAGGTAACAACAACAATAACCACCGTAAACAACAACAATATTAATCACTACAAACAATGACTATGGAACATTATAGTCATCACCATTATTGATCAAAAACACCAACATAAAAGGAAATAGTCCAAGAGCCATAAAGTTATCGATGCCAAATTTTTGATAACCTTGTTAGCACCATTCTTCAAAACAAGCATTTAACAAACAGAGAAAACTAAGGAACCTCTTGAACTTTCGGTCTAGATAGTCGTAGAGGAGATGAAGACTTCCACCGGATACCAATCACAATTAATTCAAGCACCATCCCATAGATCCAAAGATCTAGTACCAAAAATCACGGCAACCAAAAAAAGGGAGTAAAGGTCGGCCTCCTATCATCATAGGGAGAGAAGACTATGAGTGTCAAGCAAACTTGTCCAATACTCCAGATACTAAGTTGTCTAAAAGTGCACCCAAAAAAAGAAACCACAACCAACGCCATACCCATCCATCTCAAAATGAGGTAAGACCAAAAAAATAGAAAAGCCTCCTCTTAGTCTAACTTAGGAATCAAAGGGTGCGGAGAACTTGGAAAAGGAGTTCTAGTTGGGTCTCCAGGAGGGTCTATGAGATCCCCAAAAGCCTAATCAAATGCCAATTTTTTCTCCACCCTACACAGGTGTGCATCAATGTCATTAATCTTAAATCGAACATTCCTGAGAATTCACTTTTTGCCCTCAAGGCCAAAGAAGGTGTTGTAGTTATAATTTTGTTTGTCTTTAAAAACTAGATGAAGCAAAGAATCCAATTGCCGCCGCATGGATAAAGAATTCAAGAAAAACAATTGTATTTTTTATTTTTTAATTTTTTTGTCACAATCGAGAATCCCTAGCAACTTATCATGGCCGACCTCTGAGTCTGAGAAATATGAGTGTTCCCCAAATTCCTTGGATTCCAGGAACATGATCTCCCTGTGCACCTCCAAAGGTACAACATCAAAGAAATATGTAATTGAATCACCTCCAAACCTTCAACTTTGTTTGGCACCAACATGACGGAAACCACCCCTACAATGTACCATGCATTGATGGGGAGACATAACATCCAACACCAAAGAACAAAGTAGACAACCGACTGAAGGGCCGTGACTAACAAAGCAAGATAAAGGGCGAACCGATGACCTATTAGAACCCAACCAAAAGACAATAATATCATCCCCCACAGACCATAATAGAGGGCCCAACTTTATAGTAGACCACTAACGGACATGTCCGGACTAAAAGACCAACCTCAAGAAATTGATTGCAAAGTCAATAATCACAATGGAACCCCGATTTCCCCCGGTTTGACCCCAAGATTCTAGCAGCACGGGCCTTGCACCCCATATTTGTTAATAAGTCCACCACTAGATTCCCACCTTGTTGAGTATGATGAACAATAATGTACTCCAACTTTGATAACAGATAATTTATACTAGCAACAACTTCCTCCAAGCTCCAGTTATGCACCATTTTTTTAACAGGTTGCCCATTTAAGAGTTTTTGTATACATTAAATTACAACTTGTGAATCACCATCCACCTGCAGTAATCTAAAACCTTCCTGAATAGAAATAAAGAGGTCTCTCTCCACAACCAAAAACTATTCCAAATTATTGCTAGCAATCCCACCAAGCATTGAAAAGATTCGCAATGGCAAAGAATTTTCATCACGGAAAATTCCTCTGCATCCCGCTACTCTCGGGTTCCCTTTGGATGCCCCATCAAAGCTCAACTTAATAAAGGAGCTCAAGGATGGAGAATAAATGTTGGAAATTGAGGGACTTAATACTTTCTCCAAAGTTGGGGAAGAAGGGATCATTGAGGGATCTGGATTAAGATTTTTTAGGATAGTTGCTTCGGATTCTTCCACCTGCCGATCCTCAGTAGACCAAGGAGTTATAATAAGGGTCTCTTGAATATTCAAGGTAATCAAATCCTTGAGCACCAAACCTATTCGTTTCTTTGGACCAAAAATTTGAAATTTTCGCTCTTTCCATAAATTCCAAAAGATAAACCCTAATGCGACCACCCAAGCACAAGAAATAATGAGATTCTTAAATTTATGGTGCCACTGTTGAGCCAACATAATGTTAATATTCTTCGAGAATGGTCAAGCAACACCAAAAATATTTGGAAGGAGATCCCAAATTTCCACTAAAAAAGTACATGAAATAAAAATATGCTATGCAATCTCCTCAGCTTGAAAGCAAAGATAACATAAGGATGGCCCCTCATATCCCTTTCTGCAAATACGATCCCAAGTGAGGAGCCTACTCAAAGCAAGTAACCATAAAAAGGTAGATATTTTTGGCCACCACAATCCAGCCCAAATTTGGGTCCACAAGACTACCTTCTCCATACTTGGAAAGTCTGCAATAAAATAGTAAGCTCCCTTCAAAGAAAAGGAGTCAATTGGTTGTTTTCCCCATTTAAAATGTCACCATTTTGATAACTCTGAATGTTTCTATCTTCTAATTCCTTTTGAAGTTCCTCCCATGGTAGCATACTCAGAGTAGGATGCCAATCATCTTTTTCTTTCCACTGTCTCCATAACATATTTCCCTCCAGAGGTTTCTAATAATCAACGACCAACACTATACCCACAGATTTGGTAAAAAGTTTGATAGAACTAAGACTATCTATATCTACCAGACAGGGTAATTGTTGTCTAGCATCCTCCTAAAAATAAGTTGTCTCCCTTGATTTTATATCCCAAAAATCATATTTACTCACAATGTCTCTACTACTCTGCGCCCACTTCCAAATACTAGAACCTTGAGTAATACCATCAAAGCACAATGAATCCTCTTGTTTGTCCAGGGGGATGTACTTTCGAAGCCATATGCGCTTCCATAATTCAAGACCCCCTTTGACCCAAAGCCACCACAGTTTTGCACCAAAAGATTTACTAACCAATTCAGGGTCACGTAACCCCAATCCTCTAGCATATTTTGGTCTTATCAACTTATCCCAACCTACAAGGGACTAGCACCTAGATTTAGTAGAACCTCACCAAAGGAAATCACACCATAAAGACCTAAGTTTATTGCAAACTGTTTTCGGTATTGGCATAACAACCATTTGATAATTGGGCAAGGCCTGCAAGATCGATTTAGTTAGAATCAATCATTCAATGAATTGAGAGCACAAAATGTCCAACTATGAATCTTAAAGGAAATTCTAGATAATAGGTCTTCCCGGCAAGAAACTCGATTTGGATATAACACCAATGGGATGTCGAGAGACTTAGAGGGTAATTGAGCCATAAGAAATCCCAATATTGGGGTCAAATGACACTGAATGGATTCTTTACAATTAAAAAATAAAATGTTGTTCTTTTCATTATTAACTAAAGTTCTTGAGGTCGCCATAAAGGTTTGTAATATCCTCCCTATTCCCTTCACTTCTTTGAGAGTGGGTAGACCAGACAATACAATATCATCAACAAATTGTTGATGTGTAACTAGGAGGTCTTCTCCAAATAGGCATAACCCAGAAGTGTGAACCATTGAAGATGAATTACTATAAAATATCCCAAGCCCTTCCGTGGCCAGAAATAAAAGAAAAGGTGACAGAGGATCACCTTGCCGCAAACCTCTTGAGGATTTAAAAGTAAGGGATGGGGAGCCATTAACGGGGATGCCATAAGATAACTTATCCATGAGATCCACTGCCATGAGAACCCAAAAGCAACTAAGACCTATAACAACTAATTCTGATTAATCCTATCATAGGCCTTAAACAAATCTAGTTTAATCATCATACCTGGTCTTTTCGAGGACTTCAGGGAGTGAATGATTACTTGTGCGATAATTATACCATCTAAAATTTGTCATCCCTCTATGAAACCAATTTGTTCTGGAGCGATAAGACCCGGAAGTAATGGCTTCAAACATTTCACTATTATCGTAGGTATTGTTTTGTAGATCACATTACACAAGGCAATAGGGTGAAAGTCACTAGGCTCCCCTTTGGTATGAGTATAAAAAATGTTACATTAAGGCCCTGCCACAACGACTGAGTCTGGCATGATTCCTCCACAAGTTCATGAATTTTCATACCTAAAAATCCCCCAACACTCTTTGAAAAAGTTCGTGGTAAAGCCATTAGAACCTAGAGATTTATTTCTCAACATGTCCATAATAACCATCCCCACTTCATGAAACAAGACTGGTCACGTTAGTGCTATATTTTGTTCCTTACTGATAAGCCGAGGGATATATTGATGGACTAAATTGATAGTTGGTTGCCGATTTTTAGAGATTTCTGACAAAATATTATGATAATATCAAACCAATTCATGTTCAAAGTCTAAATGCAGAAGTTTCCTATCCCCATCGACACCTAAAAGGGACAAAATATTGTTGTTATTTCAACATTGTAACATTGGGTTGTGGAAAATTTTGGAATTCCTTTCACCCTCCTTAAGCCACTGAACTCTAGATTTTTGTTTCCAAAGGATTTCTTCCTAGTGCCATCTTTGTTCCAATTTATGGAGGGTAAGACCTTCCTCTATTATGAGTTCTGGAGATCTACCTTCTGAAATCATTCATTGTTGCACCCTTAACATGTGATCTTCTAATAAAACCTTTTATTTTTAAAAAATCCAAATTCTTGTTCATTCCATAATTTGATTTTTGAACTTTCAAAGCCTTGAGCTTTAATTGGAACATGTGCATTTTGTTCTTACCTCTCACAACAATTTTCAACCACCATTTTTTTAGTAGATCCACAAAACCAGGCACCTACAACCAAAAATTTTCATATCGAAAGGGGTGATTTTAGGGCACTTCCTTCAAATCCAATTCTCACCGAATTGGCTAGTGATCAGACCCCAAACATGGCAATATCATTGTTTCTACAAAAATGTTCTTATTTAACACCTCCTTAGAGAGGTAAAAGTGATCCAACTGACTAGCAATTGGTGTCAGCCACCCCGTCTATTATTCCGAGTATAAAGACCATTTATAGTTGGAATATCTACCAATTGCAGTTTCTCAATGAATCTGTCAAAAGAGGCCAATTTTGGGTCTAGTTTCCAGATTTCTCCTTTTTTTCTCATTGAGGGATTGTATCAAATTGAAATTCCCACCAATAATCCACAATGAATATATGACATGCCTTTTAGTCACCAAAATGTTTTCCAAAATATTGTCAAAGAGACAATATCTTGTTTCCCGAGATAATGAAACCATTTGATGACTCACCCCAAAAGCTGAGGTGGGTGCCTTCGTGGCAACTGGCCCACGTGATCCCTTCCTGCGCTCATATGCAACTGGGGTTTTTGGTGAGGTTTTAATGGAGCATTAACTCCGCCACCTTTTTGAGGTTGTCTCAGTCATCGTGTTATGGTTCTATGGCGCGGGTTTTGGTTGTAGCTTGGGTTATTGTTGCTGCTGGTTTCGCTCTGCTCCTTTATGCCCTTACCTGGTTCCTTCCGCCCGATGGTAATGGCTCTCTGCCTCCCACTATTTGCTAGTTCCAGCCTCGACTTTGGTTCTATGTTACTGGGTAATGTTAAGATGTTGTATCGACGAGTTTGGTGGCTGCTTCTTGCGTGGTTTTTTCGAAACAATCCTGGTTTTGTGGCCGTCCTGGGTATGCGATGATTTCTTTGTAATTTTAGTTGGTTTGTTGCATGCATTTGACTGTGTTTATGGTGCGCATTCTTGTCAGGTCCTCAGCCCAACTTCCCTAGCGACAATTCAACTCTAACACAAGGTAACCTCTCTGCTCCAATTTCAGGCTCCTTCTTTGCTTTTCTTTTGCTAACAATTCCGCTCCTTCTGAGTAGTTGGGGTTTCGTGGCTCTGTGGTCTTGGCTCGAACGTTTTTGGTCTTGGTGTTGGTTAGACTATGGAACCTGCTATCCACTTTAGGTAACCTTCAGGGTACTCATCTTTACCCTTCTCTCGGTTTATTCTCCATATAACTGGTTATGCTTCCTCTCTAATCATTGTCTCTTGACTGTGCAGGTAATTTGCTCCTCTGTGGTGGTGGCAAGGGTTTGGTCCTTGACGGTTACTGTTTCTTCGCTCTTCCGTTCCGGTCTCCACTTGAACCGGGTAGGGTCCTTCTTGTTTATCTTAAACAATCTTGTAGGTTTTTTTTGTAGAGATGAAGTTGTTGGCATTATGATGCATGTGTTGTACTTGATGGCAATCCACTTGTAGCAGAACAACTCACTTGTACATGGTAACTACATGAATCTACAGAAGAGATATCAGATGTGACAGAATGAATGACAAGTAGTATTTATAGATGTGATGAAATGCAGGGAAGCTTCAAGGAATCAGTTCAGAAGGAAACTCTCTCAGATGAAAGATCACAGTATAGCAGGTAAACACCAAGAATGAAGAAAGAAAGGTATATGCAGGTTCAATATATACTGTCACGTACACACGAAGGTTCACGTACACACGCACTTTCACAGAAGGAAAGGTGCGTACATGTCGGAAACTTGGTTTTGGTCTGTGGCATTTGGTCCATGGTATTGTGATCCATGGTATTGGTCCAAGGTATTTTGTCTGACGTGTTGACCCCAGGTATTTGGTTCAAGGTTTTAAACCATGGTATTGAGCAAGGCCTAAGACTATAAAAGGAGGCGAAGATCATTAGGCAAGGGCACTCAAGGATTGAATATCTAATGAAGAGCAAGATCTAGTATGCTGGTTATGGGTTTGTGATGCTTTGCTTGATCTGAACCAAGGATGCACCTATGCGGTTGATGATGGATGATGGACCGGAATCATGAAGGCTTAAATGTATTAGCATTATGTGGTTTGATCTTGAACATGCTAGATACTGACGCATGCTTTTATTATGTAAATGTGATGATCTGGGTATGAATGAAGTCTGAAATAGTTGTGATGCTTTAAGTTAGCATTTCGAGATCTGTACGCAGGTTGGCTTTGGTAAAACAACGTATACACGCTGGTTCAACATACAGAAGTAGCGTATACATCATAGAATGAAATTTGCAGATCGGTACGCTAGATCCCCTTGGAAAAAGGGCGTATACACGCTAGTTCGACCTATGAATGTAGCGTATATCTTTTGAAGTATGATCTATAAGGTTTCTGTTTGCTGTTGCAGTGTTCAGGATTATGTATTGTGTTCTGGTGACTATTTTCTGGTGACAGTATTCTGCATATTCAGATTGGTTGATTGTGATTTGCTTTAGTGTTGATGAATGAAATCTAATGATGGATTAGGATCATAATGACTTATCTTTATGTGATCTGATGGACTAGATCTGGTTGCTAACACACGTATTATCCTTTTGTATATAATGATATGGGTATGTCTGAAGTCAGGAAGTGTAGCGAAGTTATAAGTAAGTATTTGATGACATATACACTGGTGCACTTTGGTGAAGTTGCGTATACATGCTCGTTCGGCTCTTCCAAGTAGGGTATGCAGTATGATGCATGGTTTTTGATGATACAGTTGGCTCTAAATATTGTTGCAGAGTTCTGGGTTCTGCTCTGTGTTCTATTGACTGTGTTTTGATGACAGGGTTTCAGTGACTAAGTTGTTGGGTGATTCAGAGAGTAATGATTGAGTATTCAATGAATGGGTAATGCAATAGTTGTATTACAATGGTGATTGATTTTGAGCTTCAATGTTATTGATGGGTCCAGTATGAAACTTGGTCTTCATATTATGGTGTTGTGTTCCAAGAGTATCCAATCTGAAAATTTATGAAACATGGTACCTGGAGGAAGAAATAAGGTCGTAGCCTTCTATAGGTCGGCACCTACGTAGTAGTAAATATATCGGCTAGTACAAGAGCTAGGGTGTTGTAGCTCCCTTCCAGTAGACGTTGGAGAACGAAAGAAGGTTGTAGCCTTCTGCAGGTAGAAGCCTGCGTCCTGGTATGGGTCTGCACCAGTACATTGTTGTAAACAGATTTTCTTATTATTAAAAGAAGACAGAGACGACAACAACAAGTGGTTTTTACCCACATTTGGTTTCCACCTTACATCTTGGTGTTCATGTGTGATGCTTATGTATGATGGTTCTTTCTATTATTAACTACACATGGTTACTATTGAATGTTTAATAAAGTATTAATACTCATATTAAAGATCAACATTTGATTAATTAACAGAATCATTAGTTTGGTAAATATACGCTTGTTTCCTTAAACACAGTTGCGTACACATGTGGGTTGCCTTCATTGAAGTAGCGTATATGAAATTGAGTAAGAAATTGTAAAAATATTATTGACTTAACTAATACTGATTCACCTCCCCCCCAACCCCCCCTTTCAGTATTATTTCCAACAATTGGTATCAGAGCAGGTCCTTTGGTAGAAGCTTGATCATCTGAAGGAGATCCGTAGAACAATGGGAAAGAAGCTAAAGAAGAAAGCGCCTCAGAAGAAGAAGACATTTCAAAGGAACTATGACACTGGGAGAATCAATTGGGGATTATGTGGAAGCAACTCTTCAGATTCAGAATCACCTTAGAATGAAGATGAACAAGCAAAAGGACTATTAGGTATGAATTTGTTATCCTCTGGTGATACATTTCTCCATCCATTTGAAGATGATGAAAGTGATAGTGAAACAACTGAATTTTCTCTTATGGGTGAGGAAGAAAGATATCAAATAGAGGTAGAATTTAAAAGGCTTACAGACAAAATTAGAGATCAACAAGATCTATTGGACAAAAGGGAATGTGCCTTCAAATAGGAAGCTACCAAACTAAAAGCTCAACTAGAGGAAGGAAACAAAGTAAGGAAGCAACTCAAGGAAAAGGAAGACCAATGTCAAAAGCTGTAGGATGAAATGACATCATTAAGAGATGAAGTAAATGAAAGAAGCACAAAAATCAAGAAACTCAGAGATAGATCTAGTTACTATGAAAGTCTTGAAGCTAAGATCCTCTCGCTAAAAGAAGAGCTTGAAAGATCAAATAAGCAGAATAAAGAACTACTCCAAGCTCTTGAAAAACAAGAAAATGAAGAAGGAAGAAAAGCTGAAGAAATCATAAAGAAGCAATATCTTGAAAAGGAAGAGAAACATCATGTTGAGGTAAATATACTAAAGGGTAAATTAGAAGAAAAGGATAAGCTCATGCGATTTCAAGATAGTACTAAGATCTTGGATGATATTCTTAGTATTCAAAGGTCTCCTACCATCAAAACTGGTCTTGGTTTTCATGAATCTATTGAAGGTGAATCTAGCTCACAAAGTAAGACAAGGAACTCTAATACAAAATCTGAAATGCTCAACAAGGAGATGAGAGGTCAATCCCATCAACAACCAAGGAAAGAAATTATTCAAAGAAAATATTTTGCTCCTAACTATGGAAGTGATAGTAGGTTATTTCCTCAAATGAATAATGTTGAATGTTATGTATGTCATAATTTTGGACATGTTGCAGCCAGATGCAGAAATAAAATGGTTCAAGACCATCACACAGAAAGATCATCACGTTCCAAGTAATTTAAAGGATATTGTTTGGCTTGCAATATGTTTGGTCACAAAGCCATTGACTGCTATAGAAGGAATATGAAACATATGAGATGTTATGCATGTAACAAGCTTGGACATATAGCTAAGGAATGCCGGAACAAAGTATGGGCACCGTACCGAAAGGAGAAAACATCATCATACTCGAAGATATGGAAGGAAGTACAGTCAGAAATATGTGGCACAACACAATGCAAAGACATTATAGACTCAGAAGGAGTTGAAAGTGTGAAACCTTAGTGTTCTAAATCTCTTACACAAGTTTCATGAAGAGAAGTCACGTATATACGTGAGTTATACACTGCCCAGTCGCGTATATGTTAGTTTGAGGAAAAGTTGTGGGACAGACTCAGGAAAAAGGATCTGATATGGTTCAGTCAATTATTTCTCTGTTTGATGATGGCTACTCACAAGTTAACTTGATGTATATCTGATTGTTGATGATGCTTTGATACTTCTTGTTGATATGTGCATGATCAGATCTGACAGTGAATAGATGGAACAGGTTTAGGGGGAGAACATGCTATGCTTCTAATAAAGCATTGTTGGCATTATGTTTAGAAGTCTTTGGTATCTAATAAATGATGATGATGTTTATATGGCTAAATGATACATCTTTCTATGTTACGGTTATGAGTTGCCCATGATAAAATCTCATATGATACTTAGGGGTCACATAGTTGGGTTTCAGATCAGATTCATGGATGGTTGTGGATGATTCTTTGATGATGCATATAGTCATATATATTGCTTACATGATGATCTTCATAAGGACAAGGAGAAGTACAAATCTTGAGTACACAACTTCATTATTTAATGATGAGCCACTCATTTCTTTCATGTTGCTGTCATCATGCCTTCTAAAGATCATATAGTACAGTTATGATGCAGGATTCCTATGGTTCTTCGTACTCACATGGTTGACGACTATTGTTGTTGATGATATCAAGAAATCTTGACAAATGACCATAAGATCATGGCTTGCTAGATACATATTGATATCTCTTTTATGGATATACAGTATGATGGATACATGGATGATTACTTAAGTTGCATATTGTTGGTTGGCCAAGAGAATGGTGTTATTGCAAGTCGCATGGAGACATAGCTATTTGAAGACATGGATATTCGAAGACATGGCTTACTTAATCACTTTGAGTTCTTACCTTATGATGATAGGTTGATACTCACATATGTTGATTATCATGGTTGATTCTTATCAGATGTGGGATGTTCCCTAGTGATGATACATGGTTGATATATTGAAGGTTCTTGTGGAAAGATAATAATGTTAATGACAATGTTATGATCATAGATGATGACTATGGTGTTTTTCACATACAGATGATATGATGTGAATGATTGAGATATGACATATGCTGAGGTTATGATAAGTCTCTTTCTACTAAGGAAACGAAGCAAGTTGATCTTGATGAAATCAAGAGGATGAGTTGATATCTATATGCAGACATATTTTGTCACAGGTTGATGAGATTTACACTGTCATATCTTGGGGACTAATGATGGACATATACATGGTTGCTGGTCTGGATGGTGATTGACAGATGCTGTTGATGATAGTTGTTGATGACTATCATGGTCTTGTTTTAGATATTTGGTCTTTGTGTCATGTATATCTTTTATTATCAAGGTCATGTAACGACCTATTTTGTTTCCCCACTATGCGTAGGATGGATGATGTAATGTTCTTATTCTGTCATGTATAAACATTTGGTATATACCCACTTGGTTGGGTGGATGAGTCAAGTTTATCCCCACTTGGTTATAGGAAGGTCACACTCACATAGTTGAGTTATAGAGTCATGTTTTTTATCTTGTTTCTTGAAAATATTTGCAGACTCTACATGTGCTTAGGGGGAGCATGGATGATACAGTACATCTCAGCATGAACAAAGGGGAAGTTCAATCAAAGAATTCAACATGTGCCTAGGGGGAGCATGATTAATATTCATCTATTCAGATATGAAAGGCTTCTGCTCTTCGGGGGAGAAGATATTAGTCCGCCCTTTGCCCTTGATGTCAAAGGGGGAGAGTGACTTGGTGTTGTTGTTGCCATCAAGTCCAAAGGGGGAGATTGTTGGCATTATGATGCATGTGTTGTACTTGATGGCAACCCACTTGTAGTAGAACAACTCACTTGTACATGGTAACTAGATGAATCTACAAAAGAGATATCAGATGTGACAGAATGCATGAAAAGTAGTATTTATAGATGTGATGAAATGCAGGGTAGCTTCAAGGAATCAGTTCAAAAGCTAACTCTCTCATATGAAAGATCACAGTATAGCAGGTAAACAACAAGAATGAAGAAAGAAAGGTATACATAGGTTCACTATATACCAAGTCGCGTATACACGAAGGTTCACGTACACATGCTCTTTCACAGCAGGAAAGGCGCGTACATGTTGGAAACTTGGTTTTGGTTTGTGGTATTTGGTCCATGGTATTGTGATCCATGGTATTGGTCCAAGGTATCTTGTCCGATGTGTTGACCCAGATATTTGGTCCAAGGTATTGATTCTAAGTGGTTTTGGACCATGGTATTGAGCAAGGCCTAAGACTATAAAAGGAGGCGAAGATCATTAGGCAAGCGCACTCAAGGATTGAATATCTAATGAAGAGAAAGATCTAGTATGCTGGTTATGGGTTTGTGATGCTTTGCTTGATCTGAACCAAGGATGCACCTATGCAGTTGAAGATGGATGATGGACCGGAATCGTGAAGGCTTAACTGTATTAGCATTATGTGGTTTGATCTTGAACATGCTAGATACTTACGCATGCTTTTATTATGTAAATGTGATGATCTGGGTATGAATGAAGTCTAAAATAGTTGTGATGCTTTAAGTTATCATTTCAAGATCTGTACGTAGGTTGGCTTTGGTAAAACAGCGTATACACGCTAGTTCAACATACAAAAGTAGTGTATACATCATAGAATGAAATTTGCAGATCGATACGCTGGACCCCCTTGGAAAAAGAGTGTATACACGCTAGTTCGACCTATGAATGTAGTGTATATCTTCTGAAGTATGATCTATAAGGTTTCTGTTTTCTGTTGCAGTGTTCAGGATTATGTATTGTATTTTGGTGACTATTTTCTGGTGACAATATTCTGCATATTCAGATTGGTTGACTATGATTTGCTTCAATGTTGATGAATGAAATCTAATGATGGATTAGGATCATAATGACTTATCTTTATGTGATATGATGGACTAGATCTGGTTGCTAACACACGTATTATCCTTTTGTATGTAATGATCTGGGTATGTCTGAAGTCGGGAATTGCAACGAAGTTATAAGTAAGTATTTGATGACATATACGCTGGTTCGCTTTGGTGAAGTTGCGTGTACACACTAGTTCGGCTCTTCCAAGTAGCGTATGCACTTTGATGCATGCTTTTTGATGATACAGTTGGCTCTGAATATTGTTGCAGAGTTCTAGGTTCTACGCTGTGTTCTAGTGACTGTGTTTTGATGACAGGGTTTCAGTAACTAAGTTGTTGGGTGATTTAGAGAGTAATGATTGAGTATTCAATGAATTGGTAATGCAATAGTTGTATTATAGTGGTGATTGATTTTGAGCTTCAATGTTGTTGATGTGTCCAGTATGAAAATTGGATGAAACGTGGCCTTCAGATTATGGTGTTGTGTTCCAAGAGTATCCAGTCTGAAAATTTATGAAACGTGGTACCTAGAGGAAGAAAGAAGGTCGTAGCCTTCTGTAGGTCGGCACCTATGTACTAGTAAATATATTGGCTAGTACAAGAGCTAGGGGGTTGTAGCTCCCTTCCAGTAAAAGCTGGAGAACGAAAGAAGGTTGTAGCCTTCTGCAGGTAGAAGCCCACGTACTGGTATGAGTCTACACCAGTACAATGTTGTAAACAAATTTTCTTTTTATTAAAAGAAGACAAAGACGATAGAAGCAGGTGGTTTTTACCCACATTAGGTTTCCACCTTACATATTGGTGTTCATGTGTGATGGTTCTTTCTATTATTAGCTGCACATTGTTACTGTTGAATGTTTAATAACGTACTAATACTCAGATTAAAGATCAAAATTTGATGAATTAATAGAATCATTAGTTTGCTAGATATAGGCTTGTTTCCTTAAACACAGTTGCGTACACACGCGGGTTGCCTTCATTGAAGTAGTGTATATGAAATTGAGTAAGAAATTGTAAAAAGATTATAGACTTGACTAATACTGATTCACCCCCACCCCCCACCCCCGCCCCCCCCCCAATATTATTTCCAACAAAAGTCTCGTTTTTGTTGGTCCTGGGTCACAGGAACCCTTCTTGGTTTGTAATGAAAATATTTGAGGACTGTTTGGAAATTGTATATTTTTTTTTGGAAGGCACTATGCCTTATGCTCTGAACTTGTGTTAAGTTACAGGATGTTGTCTCTGAACTATTTATGCAATGTATGTATACATATTTATAGACATGATAAATCTTCTACTTGTAAGAATTTCAATGATTTGCTTTTGTGAAGTACCTGAATGAATTCTCTTGCAGTGTTTAGTTGCTTCGATGTGATGCACAGTCTCGTTAACAGTCCCTCAATCATGTAGTTAATTTCGTGCACAGTACCAGATTATAGTCATTCATAATAACAATTGTTTGATACCTAAAATGCTTCTCTTTACTGTTTTAAAATATTCTGTCAGAGTTTACATTCTTTGGTTTCTATTCTCCTTTGTTGGCAGCAACCCTTTGTTCATCTTTTGATTGTGTATTTAAGCTGTTGGTAGCCTCATTCAGTTGAGGAACTACCTGCAGTTGCAATTTGCAGTTACATTCCCTTTTGCTATTATTCAAGTATTAATTTATTTAAGACTATTCCCTAATCTATTTACTTTCAAAAAATAAAAAGTAACGACATTGGTTGTGACAACCTTCTTGAAAAGAAATAACAATAAAAGTAAACTGAAAAGTAAATTTAAAAAAAATTCTTAAAACAGCATGTCCAGCTGTCGCCTCCCTAATTGGATGCTCCTGCATCAGGCTCCCGGGGTGAATGAAACTCATGGCTCCTGTCCATGAGCTCTTCAATCGAATACCCGACGCGTTGAATCTGTCCGGCATCCAACCAGGAACTGTCCTCAATTGGATGGTCCTTCCACTTAACCAAGTACTGCAAGTACTCCTTTCGGCGTGTCTGCCTAGCTACCTGAGTATCTAGTATTTGGTCAATCTCCAAAGGCTTGGCTGGGGGCATCTGTCTGATCCATGTCCCTGTCTCTTCGTCTCCCTGGGTGTCCCGTGTGTGTCCTGTTGAACTGTCCTCCATATTAGCAGAAATATAAGGGTATAGGTCTGCTACATTGAAAATGGGCGAGATCCCAATACCCGGGGGTAATTGCAGTTCATATGCATTGGCAGAGAATTTCCGCAGTATCCGACAAGGCCCTATATTTTTCAATTTGAGCTTGTTATATTCTCCTCTAGGAAACCTCTCCTTTCGTAGGTGTGCCAGTACTAGGTCTCCTACATTAAATTGCACTTCCCGTCGTTTTAAATCTGCCTTCTGCTTATATCTTTGGCTGCTGTTTTGCAATTTAGCTTTCACCTGTTCGTGAAGATCGTTAATCATTTTGGCGAAATCTTCTCCGTCAGCACTCCTCCGTTCCAACCGACCCAAATCTCATAACTCGTGCACTCCACGGGGGTGCATGCCATATAGGATCTGGAAAGGGCTTCTACCTGTACTCTTGTTGGGTGAATCGTTATAAGCGAACTCCGCTTGTGCGAGTACGTGATCCCACTGTCGTGAATTCTCTCCAACTAGACTACGTAGTAGATTTCCCAGACTTCAGTTTACTACCTTAGTTTGCCCGTCGGTCTGTGGATGATAAGCTGAGTTGAAGTTCAGTTTAGTATCTAATTTCTTCCACAAAGTCTGCCAGAAATGGCCCGTAAACTTCACGTCCCTATCTGAAATAATAGACTTTGGTAAGCCATGCAATCTGACAATTTCTGTAAAGAATAAATGGGCTACATGCGTGGAATCGCTGGTCTTTTTACAAGGAATAAAATGTGCCATCTTATTAAAGCGATCCATTACTACCATGATTGAATCCTATCCTTTCTGTGTCCTCGACAAACCTAAGACAAAGTCTAAACTGACTGAGTCCCATGGCCTGTCCGGAACAGGTAGGGGCGTATACAAATTTTGACTATGTCCCTTTGCTAGTTGACACATCTTACATCTAGCCACATACCATTGTACGTCTCGCCGCATATCTGGCCAATAATAGAAATGAATTACCTGGTCCAAAGTCTTCTCTATGTCGAAATGTCCAGCTAGACCACCACTATGTTTCTCCTGAATTAAGTTCTCCCTCATTGAACATTCTGGAATACACAATTGTCCTCCCTTGAACAACAATCCTTCCTGTATGTTATAATCTAACCAAAAGCTGTTGTCTCTCAACAACGGATTCTGGAAAGCTTCATATGCTTCCCAAAAATCTTCATCTGTCTCATACAGATCTTTGAGATGTTCAAAGCCCAACACCTGCACTCTTATTTCCTGTAGAATCAAACTTCTTCTACTTAACGCATCTGCCACTTTGTTGGCTTGTCCACTGATGTGTTTCAACACAAACATGAAACTCTAGATATATTCCACCCACTTTTCATGTTTATGATTCAGCTTATGCTGTTGCATGACATATTGCAAAGTAGAGTTGTCTAAAAACAGAACAAATTCATTTCCTAGCAAGTAGTGTCTCCAATGTTTCAACGCTTGCACCACTGCATAGAATTCCTTGTCATAGGACGTATATTTATGTCTACTCTCATTTAATTTCTCGCTGAAATAGGCCACCAGTTTATCCTCTTGACTCAGTACTGCTCCAATGGCTGTCCCACTGGCATCACAACGAACTTGAAAAAGTTTGTTGAAATTTGGTAACCTCAAAATGGGTCTTTCGGTGATCTTCTTTTTTAGCAGCTGAAAGCTCTTTTCAGCTGACTCAGTCCAATGAAAAGGTTGATTTGATTTTTTGATGGTGTCCACCATGGGTGCACAAATCCCACTATTTTTTTTTATAAACTTCTGGTAAAAACTTGCTAGCCCATGAAAACTCTATACTTCAAATAAACTTTTTGGGGACGACCAGCTAACTATGGCTGCAACATTTTCTGAATCCATCTTCAACTCATTCTCTGAAATCATAAATCCAAAATAAACCAACTCCTTCTTAAAAAACGTACATTTCTTCAAATTTAACAACAATTTATTTTGCTGTAATTTTTCCAAGACACATCTGACGTGTCGGAAATGTTCTTCCCTAGTCTTACTGAAAATAAGGATATCATCCAAATACACAATAACGAACTTCCCAATATATTCTTTCAACATCTCGTTCATTAAGCGCATGAATGTGCTGGGTGCATTGCTCAATCCAAATGGCATGACCAGCCATTCATATAGGCCCTCATTGGTTTTGAAAGCAGTCTTCCACTCATCTCCTTCTCAAATCCGTATATGATGATAACTGCTTTTTAAATCAATCTTTGAAAAATACACTACTCCACTCAAGCAGTCCATCATATCATCCATTCATGGTAAAGGGAACCTATATCTAATGGTAATCTTATTGATTGCTCGAGAGTCGGTACACATCCGCCACTCTCCTCCTTTCTTGGGAGCTAAGACTGTTGGAACTGCACACGGACTTAAACTTTCCCGAATCAGCCCTTTGTCCAACAACTCCTGTACCTGTTTCCTAATCTCCTCATTGTCCTTTGGACTCATTCGGTAAGCAGCTTTGTTGGGTAAACTAGCTCCTGGGATGAAATCAATATGGTGGTTGATACTCCATTTTGGGGGTAACTTATCTGGAAAATCATCTACTACTATATCGCTGAATTCCTGTAACATATCTTGAATTTCCTCCAACAAATCCTTAATTTCAGTATGAATTAACATTGTCCTCGGCCTCCGCACAATTGCAAACTTTATTTCATCATCTCCAATCTGCTGTAGGAACTCTTTCCCCCTAATAATAATGCCTTTGTCCCACTGCTCTCTGTTGTGTCCTCTTCCTTCATGGGTACCAACGTATGCTTGATCCCATATATCACAAACTTATAACAGTTTGTCTTCCTATCATGCACTACCTTCCTATCATACTACCATGGTCTACCTAGCAGTATATGGCACACATCCATCGGCATAATGTCACATGTCACCTTATCCTTATACCTACCAATATGAAATTCCACTTCACACTGCTCATCAACAAGCAGTTGATGCCCTTTTTGTAACCAAGACACCCGGTATGGGGTTGGGTGTTTCAGTATTTTTAAACCTAGTTTCTCTACCATCTCTGTGGCTACCAGGTTATCAGTGCTTCCACTGTCAATAATTAGTTTACAACACTTCCCATGTGACTTACACACAGTCTGGAACAGGGCTTTCCATTGTGTCTGATCAGCTAACTCTTTAGCTGGCTTCAACAAGACTTTGTTCAACACCAAGGCCTCTCCTGTTTCAGGCATGTTCTCCACTTCTTGAGGTGGGGCCTCAGCTTCCTCTGGTTGAGCAACATATGCTCCTCTTTGTCCTGCTTGATCACTTTCAGGACATTCAAAAGACCGGTGTCCCCATTTGTGACACTTGTAACACTGATAGGCATTCCCTCTGCCTCTGTCGTTACCTCTCCCTCACTGGTAAGGCCTTCCCCCTCTAGTGTTACCTTCTTTATCAGTTGACCCTGCAGTTTTTGAACTGCTACCTTCCTCACTGTTGCTGGCAGTTCTGCCTCTGCCAAAGGACTGTCCCCTTCCTCGGCCGGATCCATGTCCTCTCCTAGCATTTTGTTTCCTGGTGATCTTCTCCTCTACTTTTAAAGCACTTTGATATGCTTCTTCTATATATTTGGGAGAGAGAATATTGATCTCATCCAGTATCTCCATCCGTAATCCATTCACGAACCTTGCTGTCTTTTCTGGGGTATCTTCGACATAACTCGCTCGCAGATTCACTCTATAAAATTCTTCTGTATATTCTTTCACAATCATTGCTCTTTGTTTCAAGTTCTGTACCTGTCTATATAGAGCAATCTGATAGTCTTTAGGTAAAAACTTACCTTTCATCTTGGCGATCATTCTGGTCCACTTTTTAATTGGTGGCTTATTTGATCTCCTTCGCTCTGCCTGCACACTATCCCACCACAGTGCTGCATGCCCCTTCAGTTTTGTAGCTGCAAATCTGACCCTCCTATCCTCACTGATTTCCTCACATTCAAAGTATTTATCCAACTCGCTAATCCAGTCCAATAATACTTCAGTGGATAAACTACCATCATAGTTTGACAGTTCAGGCTTCGGTTTGCTGCTTGCTAACAAAACAGATTTCAACAATTTTATCTCTGGCCCTTCCTCATTAGACCCATCTGTCATAGCTGTAGCTGTGAAGGTTGTAGAGCCATAACATTGTCGATGCCAAATTTTTGATAACCTTGTTAGCACCATTCTTCAAAACAAGCATTTAACAAATAGAGAAAACTAAGGAACCTCTTGATCTTTTGGTCTAGATAGTCATAGAGCAGATGAAGACTTCCACCGGACACCAATCATAGTTAATTCAAGCACCATCCCATATATCCAAAGATCTAGTACCAAAAATCACGGCAACCAAAAAAAGGGAGTAAAGGCCGGCCTCCTATCATCATAGAGAGAGAAGACTATGAGTGTCAAGCAAACTTGTCCAGTACTCTAGATACTAAGTTGTCCAAAAGTGCACCCAAAAAAAGAAACCACAACCAATGCCATACCCATCCATCTCAAAATGAGGTAAGACCAAAAAAATAGAAAAGCCTCCTCTTAGTCTAACTTAGGAATCGAAGGGTCCGAAGAACTTGCAAAAGGAGTTCCAGTTGGGTCTCCAGGAGGGTCTATGAGATCCCCAAAAGCCGAATCAAACGCCAATTTTTTCTCCACCCTACACAAGTGTGCATCAATGTCATTAATCTTAAATTGAACATTCTTGAGAATTCACTTTTTGCCCTCAAGGCCAAAGAACGTGTTGTAGTTATAATTTTGTTTGTTTGTAAAAACTAGATGAAGCAAAGAATCCAATTGCAGCCGCATGGATAAAGAATTCAAGAAAAACAATTGTATTTTTTATTTTTATTTTATTTTGTCATGGTCAAGAATCCCTAGCAACTTATCATGGCCGACCTCTGAGTTTGAGAAATATGAGTGTTCCCCAAATTCCTTGGATTCCAGGAACATGATCTCCCTGTGCACCTCCAAAGGTACAACATCAAAGAAATATGTAATTGAATCACCTCCAAACCTTCAACTTTGTTTGGCACCAACATGACGGTAAACCACCCCTACAATGTACCATGCATTGATGGGGAGACATAACATCCAACACCAAAGAACAAAGTAGACAACCAATTGAAGGGCCGCGACTAACAAAGCAAGATAAAGGGCGAACCAATGACCTATTAGGACCCAACCAAAAGACAATAATATCATCCCCCAAAGACCATAATAGAGGGCCCAATTCTGTAGTAGACCACTAATGGACATGCCTGGACTAAAAGACCAACCTCAAGAAATTGATTACAAAGTCAATAATCACAATGGAACCCCGATTTCCACCGATTTGACCCGAAGACTCTAGCAGCACGGGCCTTGCACCCCATATTTGTTAATATGTCCACCACTAGATTCCCACCTTATTGAGTATGATGAACAATAATATACTCCAAATTTGATAACATATAATTTATACTAGAAACAACTTCCTCCAAGCTCCAGTTATGCACCATTTTTTTAACAGGTTGCCCATTTAAGAGTTTTTGTATACATTAAATTACAACCTGTGAATCACCATCCACCTGCAGTAATCTAAAACCTTCCTAAATAGCAGTAACGAGGTCTCTCTCCACAGCAAAAAATTATGCCAAATTATTGCTAGCAATCCCACCAAGCATTGAAAAGATTCGCAATGGCAAAGAATTTTCATCACATAAAATTCCTCTGCATCCCGCTACTCTTGGGTTCCCTTTGGATGCCCCATCAAAGCTCAACTTAATAAAGGAGCTCACGGGTGGAGAATAAAAGTTGGAAATTGAGGGACTTAATACTTTCTCCAAAGTTGGGGAAGAAGGGATCATTGAGGGATCCAAATTAAGATTTTTTAGGATAGTTGCTTCGGATTCCTCCACCTTCCAATCCTCAGTAGACCAAGGAGTTATAATGAGGGTCTCTTGAATATTCGAGGTAATCAAATCCTTGAGCACCAAACCTATTCGTTTCTTTGGACCAAAAATCTGAAATTTTCGCTCTTTCCATAAATTCCAAAAGATAAACCCTAATGCGACCACCCAAGCACAAGAAATAATGAGATTCTTAAATTTCTGGTGGTACTATTGATCCAACATAATATTAATATTCTCTGAGAATGGTCCATGCCAAAAATATGAGGAAGGAGATCCCAAATTTCCACCGAAAAAGAGCATGAAAGAAAAATATGCTCTACAGTCTCCTCAGCTTAAAAGCAAAGATAACATAAGGATGGCCCCTCATATCCCTTTCTACAAATACGATCCCAAGTGAGGAGCCCACTCGAAGCAAGTAACCATAAAAATATAGATATTTTTGGCCACCACAATCCAGCCCAATTTTGGTTCCAAAAGACTACCTTCTCCATACTTGGAAAGTCTGCAATAAAATAGTAAGCTCCCTTTAAAGAAAAGGAGTCAATTGGTTGTTTTCCCCAATTTAAAATGTCACCATTCTGATAACTCTGAATGTTTCTATCTTCTAATTCCTTTTTAAGTTCCTCCCATGGTAGCATACTCAGAGTAGGATGCCAGCCATCTTTTTCTTTCCACTATCTCCATAACAGATTTCCCTCAGAGGTTTCCAATAATCAACAACCAACACTGTACCCAAAGATTTGGTAAAAAGTTTGATAGAACTAAGACTATCTATATCTACCAGACAGGGTAATTGTTGTCAAGCATCCTCCTAAAAATAAGTTGTCTCCCTTGATTTTATATCCCAAAAATCATATTTACTCACAATGTCTCTACTACTCTATGCCCACTTCCAAATACTAGAACCTTGAGTAATACCATCAAAGCACAATCAATTCTCTTATTTGTCCAAGGGGATGTACTTTCGAAGCCATATGCGCTTCCATAATTCAAGACCCCCTTTGACCCAAAGCCACCGCAGTTTTGCACCAAAATATTTACTAACCAATTCAGGGTCACATAACCCCAATCCTCTAGCATATTTTGGTCTTATCAACTTATCCCAACCTACAAGGGACTAGCACCTAGATTTAGTAGAACCTCACCAAAGAATATCACACCATAAAGATTGAAGTTTATTGCAGACTGTTTTCGGTATTGGCATAACAACCATTTGATAATTGGGCAAGGCCTGCAAGATTGATTTAGTTAGAGCCAATCATCCAATGAATTGAGATCACGAAATGTCCAACTATGAATCTTAAAGGAAATTCTACATAATAGGTCTTCCCAACAGGAAACCCGATTTGGATATAACACCAATGGGATGTTGAGATACTTAGAGGGTAATTGAGGGTAATGGATTCTTTACAATTAAAAAATAAAATGTTGTTCTTTTCATTATTGACTAAAGTTCTTGAAGCCGCCATAAAAGTTTGTAATATCCTCCATATTCCCTTCACTTTTTTGAGAGTGGGTAGACCAAACAATACAACATCATCAACAAATTGTTGGTGTGTAACGAGGAGGTCTTCTCCAAATAGGCATAACCCAGAAGTGTGAACCATTAAACATAAATTACTATAAAATATCCCAAGCCCTTCCGTGGCCAGAAATAAAAGAAAAGGTGACAGAGGATCACCTTGCCGCAAACCTCTTGAGGATTTAAAAGTAAAGGACGAGGAGCCATTAATGGGGATGCTACAAGATAACTTATTCATGAGATCCACTACCATGAGAACCCAAAAGCAACTAAGACCTATAACAACTAATTCTGATTAATCCTATCATAGGCCTTAAACAAATCCAATTTAATCATCATACTTGGTCTTTTCGAGGACTTCAGGGAGTGAATGATTACTTGTGCGATAATTATACCATCTAAAATTTGTCGTCCCTCTATGAAACCAATTTGTTCTGGAGCGATAAGATGTGGAAGTAATGGCTTCAAATATTTCACTATTATCGTAGGTATTGTTTTGTAGATCACATTCACTATTATCGTAGGTATTGTTTTGTAGATCACATTACACAAGGCAATAGGGTGAAAGTCACTAGGCTCCTCTGAATGTCCAGCCTTTGGTATGAGTGTAAAAAATGTTGCATTAAGGCCCTGCCACAACGACTGAGTCTGGCACGATTCCTCCACAAGTTCATGAATTTTCATACCTAAAAACCCCAACACTCTTTGAAAAATTTCATGGTAAAGCCCTTAGAACCTAGAGATTTATTCCTCGACAATAATAACCATCTCCACTTCATGAAACAAGACTGGTCACATTAGTGCTATACTTTTTTCCTTACTGATAAGCCGAGGGATATATTGAAGGAATAAATTAATAGTTGGTTGCCAATTTGTAAATATTTCTGACAAAATATTATGATAATATCAAACCAATTCATGTTCAATGTCTGGATGCAGAAGTTTCCTATCCCCATCGACACCTAAAAGGGAAAAAAACATTGTTGTTATTTCAACATTGTAACATTGAGTTGTGGAAAATTTTGAAATTCCTTTCACCCTCCAAAGGATTTCTTCCTATTGTCGTCTTTGTTCCAATTTATGGAGGGTAAGACCTTCCTCTATTATGAGTTTTGGAGATCTACCTTCTAAAATCATTCATTATTACACCCTTCACATGTGATCTTCTAATAAAGCCTTTTTATTTAAAAAAAAAACCAAATTCTTGTTTATTCCATAATTTGGTTTTTGAACTTTCAAAGCCTTAAGCTTTAATTGGAACATGTGCATTTTATTCTTACCTGTCACAACAATTTCCAATCACCATTTTTTAGTAGATCCACAAAACCAGGCACCTGCAACCAAGAATTTTCATATCGAAAGGGGTGATTTTAGGGCACTTCCTTCGAATCCAATTCTCACTGAATCGGCTAGTGATCAGACCCCAAACATGGCAATATCGTTGTTTCTACAAAAATGTTCTTATTTAACACCTCCTTAGAGAGGTAAAAGCGATCCAACTGACTAGCAATTTGGCGTCAGCCACCCCGTTTATTATTCCAAGTATAAAGACCATTAATAGTTAGAATACCAACCAACTTCAGTTGCTCAATGAATCTGTCAAAAGAGCCAAAATTTGGGTCTAGTTTCCAGATTCCTCCTTTTTTTCTCATTCAGGGATCATATCAAATTGAAATTCCCACCAATAATCCACAATGAATATATGACATGCCTTTTAGTCACCAAAATGTTTTCCAAAATATTGAGTTTTCCCCTGGACATAGAAGGACCATACACAGTTGTCAAAGAGACAATCTCTTATGTCTAGAGATAATGAAACCATTAGTCAAAATTTGTGAACTTGCCATCCAATCTTGAAAAACCACTTCTAAAGGATTCCACAAAATTGCTAGACCACTTGCACTAGCCCACACATCTAGAGCCATTAATTGACATCCTTTCCAACATTTATCACAAATTGTTAACAATTTCTCCCACAAGAGTTTAGTTTCCTGTTGGTTTCTCCTTCCTAATCCTATCCCTGGGATATCATTTCTTCCCTTTGCTATTTATCCCCCTCATGTTCTATGATAAAATATTCATGATGGAGATTTTTGAGATGGAGAAAAGAACTCTGGAATGGCATTAACTTGGCCAAAGTTAATGAGCTCCTTCCCTGTATTTTGCAGCAACTCCTGTTTCGATTTGAGATTTTTGTTTTAGGATCTTTATCTAAGTCTTTCATCAATATATATTTCCATTTCTCCTTCAGGTCTTGAATAGATCAAGCCCCTTGGCATGCTACAAAGGCTTGTCACCTTTTGGTCTTCCAATTAATGAAAGCTACAACATATTGCTCTCGATGCTCAGATAATTTTACTAAATCACACTTTGCCCAATCATTCAAAAGGCGAACCAAAATTTGTTCTTCTGTCGAGAGTTCTTCATAAGTTTTCTTTGTCAACAAGACTACTTCCTCATTGTTAGGTAAATCAAAATAATCAGAGTCTTCACCATTAATTACCTCTTCCGGAAATATCCTCTTTTGAAGTTCTTTATCTTGCGAGGATTCCATAGTACGATCAGTCATAGGAATATCATCCAGGGTGTTAGGATCTTCCTCCATCACATATAGAGCCAAAAATTCATTTTTAGTCCCCAATTGCAGTTGAGCCAGTGTATCTCTACCACGTTGGGTTATCCTTCATGAAATAACCCTAGTATACCCATCAATGCTTACTGGTACACCAACTTCTTGATCCTTCTTTCTTAACAGGAAATCCTTGAACAAATGACCATGGTTGTGGTAGCGTCTACATAGAAAAGGTACATGCTTGTAATCTAGTGTTTGGGTCCAAATCTCACCCTGGTAATCCAACTCTATAGATTCTGACAAAGGTTGTGAAATATTCATATACACACATAAACGAGCATAAGACATGTTCTTACCCATCCTAGTCACCTCTGAAATATTTACAAAATGCCCCAAAGCATGCCCAATACCTTCTAGAATTTCAGGAATCTAGAAATCAATAGGAAGAGAATAAAGTCTTACCCATACTGGCGCCGCCAAAAATTCCTCTTTATCTGGATTAAAGCAAGCTTCCTAGTGTCTGATATATAGACCTGCATTATTATAGAAATAAGGCCCTCCCTCAAAAATCCTAGCTTTATCCTCCAAATTCAAAAAAATGCCAGTAAAGAAACCCTTCATTCCTGGTCTCAAGTTGACTTCACCCTTAGGCTACCACATCTGTTGGATCCACCTCTCCAATTCCTTCTCAGTAGGCCATCCACCAATAAATTTGAATCTCCACATTCAAAGTTATCATTGATTTTTTTTCCCTTATTAAAATCATATAGAATTTTAGAATGTAGATCTTCACAGTTAACAATATAATAATGATGAACGCTTATGGAATATTGTATATTTTTTGGAAGTGTCAAATGTTTCAGGTGAACACTTCACCCATCATTATGAGTTTATTATCTCTAAGATGGGTGAAGTGTTCACCCGAAACATTAGACACTTCAACCAAAACAGAATTATTCCAAAAACTCTTATCATTGCCATATATATTTACAGTGATTTAGTTTTTTCCCAAATAGAATATTAATATCATATAGATTTATCATTAATTTATTTTTCCCAAATAAAGTATTAAAATGGAACAAAATCAATAAAATGAGGAACTCAAAAACATTATCAAGATTAGTGTTCTAATCACCTAATAGTGATTTGAGACCCAAAGAAAATCATGAGCCCAAATTCATATTTTGAACCGGGCTTTTTTTTTTGGTAAATAATATTTTAAATATCAAAATATTATAAATAAGACTTCTATATATTATAATATAAAAATATTATAAATATAAAATAAATATTTTATGTAGTAATTCAAAATTAATATTGTTAACAAATAAATGGAGTGATATATTAGTGGTGCTAAAATTGTAGGTCAATATTTCTATCTCTTCATTGATGATATTTTTCTTTTTGGTAAGGGATCTATTAAAGAGGGTCAAGCTTTTAATGAGATTATAGATGTATTCTCATCTACAACTAGTATGGTCATTAACTTAAAGAAATCAGCTATGTTTTTGAATGGGTTGTTGAAGTTCTAGTTGGTTCTCTGAGTAGACTTTTCTCTATGCCTCTCAAGGGGTAGGAAGGAGGATTAAAATATAAGGGATTTTTTCTCAAGCCAAATATGCATAGGAAGACAGACTAGAATTGGTTGATATCTAGGATTAAAGTTTGAATTCATCATTGGTACACATGTTGGATTTCAAGGGGAGGAAGATTGGTGTTAATTAAGTCAATTGTTGAAGTGACTCCAGTCTATTGGCACACTTTGGCTCCCATTCCAAAGGGTGTCCTGGAGAAAATTAAGAAGATTTGTGCCAATCATCTTTAGATATGTAGCATGGAATATAAAGGAGTTCATTGGGCTCGTTGGGAATTACTAGTAAGGTCTAAAAACGTTGGTGGTTGGGGAATTAAGGACCCAGATTTATTTGGAAATCCATTAACAACTAAGTCTCTCTAGAATATTTTCTCAAAGGATAATTTTTGGCATAGAATAATTCTCCAAAAATATATGGAATCTAGAAGTATGGTGGATGGGATCAAAAGTTTAAGAAATTCATCATTCCAAGTGTGAAACCATTGGAAGGCCTTAATTGCAGTGTTTCTTGTTTTAGGAAAACATTTGGCTTTGTAAATTAATGGCGGATCTCAAGCCCAGATAGGCTTGAATGTAATTTTAGGGCTCATAATTAAAATATATTCCTTGACCAAGACCTTATTAATCAACTCTAGTTGGGATGGTTTTATACATTAAACAAAATTGGGAAAGTTGAAGACAACTCCCTTTGGTCTAGGGGCTAGCTTTCAACACAAGATATCAAGCTTGAGGGTGTGCAAGAAAATTAGCAGGAAATCTTTGTAAATGAGCTTATAAAAATTCATATAAGGCTAAGGAATGACCCGAATAAATTAGTCAGGGCATGGAGAGGTCAAGGAAATCAATATAATGTATCTTTGGGATATGAATAAAAAGAATATCCTGGGGTCAAGTCTCACCAGCACAACTGGTTGAGGATGGGCCTCGTCAGCAAGGCCACCCAGGATCAAACCTCATGGAGGGTGGTTGTGCCTTGTGCTAGGGGGAGGAGACATGCTAAAAAATCTAATAATCCAGGACGGGTACGAACCCCAGGTGACTTTGGAGAGTTAGATGCCCTTGGGTTGCGACTCCTCAAGCCACATTTTAAGCCTGGAGGATCATAGACAACTTGACAAACAAAAGAAAAACAACAAGATCTTGGGGTTGTCCATGGATTGGTGGTGGAAGAAAATGTGGAAAGTTCATGTTCCCAAAAAAGTGTTTTACTGACTTGCCTTCTTCTTCACAATAATTTTCCAACTTGGTAGGGGCTTCAAGAAAGGAGTTTGATTGGTCTGAGATGGTGTTTATTATGCAGATACAACCTATAATATAATGGTCATCTACATTGTGATTGTGCTTTCTCAACTCAAATAGATAAATCCCTCCCACGGGGATTCCTTGTTAGGGACAACCATGATGAAGATGCAAAATATGGAGTTGGTTATGTCCTCTTCTTCTTTAATGATCACTTCTTTGAAGGTAAGCCTTTTTTGGGCTCTAGGTCCACAATTTCGGTGAATCGGAAGCTCTACTACTCTTGATGAAGGCTGCCTAGAAGAAAGAATGAAAATCTATTCAGATATTTGGTGACTCTGAATTGGTCATTCATTAGATAAAAGGGGAATCAGATCCTAAAATTCAGGCTCTACAATTTGGCTATTCTTCTCAAATAAATTGCCTCTTTATTTGATCAAATTGCCTCTCATGTTTATAGGCAATAAAATTCCTAGGTCAATGCTCTATCAAAGGTAAGTTTGAATGGTGATCTCATGGAGTTGTTTGAAGAAGAAAGTAGAGATGGGGTTGTTATTTCATTAAGATATGATCCTATAAATTAAGATTAGAATGTTATTGCTAATGAGTTAGTCTTTTGTAAATACCTTTTCAATTGTCAGCTGCACTCTACTGCTTGCACGAAACCTAAAAATCTTCACTGCCTTGGCCTCCCACTGCTGCCATGGCCCCTCCGGAGCCTCCTCCGGTAGGGGATCAACCTCCAAGATCTCCCCATTTGACTCACAACCTCCAAAAGAGTCTTCCACAACCTTCGCCTCTGTGATTTCCTCTCGTTCCTCCTCAATCAAGACCCTATATCTCCAAATTCATTAAGAAGCTTGAAGATATTCCAAAAATCATCTTACCTGCTTCATTGCCCCATCGAGCGGCTCTCTCTCTATCAGACGAGGTTTGGTGGGTTAGTTTACAGGCCTCTGGCCTTCTCCAAAATCAGTGCAAAAATGGGTTGAGCGGAACTGGTCTCACTCAACCAACGGAAAAATCTCCATTCACTTATGTGGTAGAGGATATTTCACATTTCACTTCGAAACTAAAGAAGACAGAGATATGATATTCAGGAATGGGCCATATTTCATGGACACAAGGGGAATTTATCTAAACAAATGGATGCTAGACTTTAACCCTGAGTTGGATGTCCCAAGTGTTTTTCTAGTCTGGGTGTGTCTCCCAGACCTTCCCCTCCATTGTTGGGGAGATGAGTCGGTAAAAGAAATAGGAAACTCTCCTAGGTTGTAGCTCGGAGATGCTTGGTAACATATAAATCTTCAATATCATTCTCTGAACTATTGGAATGGATTGGGGTTTGGATCAAGTCAGCAACTCTGTTTTCACTCCAGACATGCATGAACACCCTCATCTTGACAAGGCTTTAGACCACTAACGCTCAATAGTTTATAGATTTAATGGATGGATGGAGAATACTGAATGTACCAGCAGATGCATACATAAACACATATCAATGGCTAGATGTAGAAATTAAATGAAGCTTGCAAATCTAATTTATCAATGCAAAGATAAGATGACAGTTATCTGGCATTAGACACAAAAGAAAACCTGAATAACCTATTCAAGTGCAATCTTAGAACAGAGGAGAAAATGGTAATTGAACATGTAACAACAAAAGAAGCTTGTATTACTAGAATGAAGATGAGACGCTGGGAGGAACAGAGTATCCACAGTCTCCAAAAGTTGAACCTCTATTCCTTCTAACTTTTAGCCATTTATAGGCTTTTTACAATGCTCTCGGGCTCTCTAGGGCTCGAGATGTCTTAATCTATCCCCTCTGGCTTCTAACTACTTGATGCCATAACTAGACAGACATGAGCCAAAGGTCTCTTTTCCTAACAAACACAGTGACCCAATTCTGGTAATTTTGCCATGCTGTCAGGTGGCTCGCTCGTGCCAGCGACATTCCATGACCATTTCTGTTGGTTTGGCTACATCATGCTGTTGTTTTTCCCCTTTCGGCCAAGTATTCCATTATTTCAGTTCAACTGTCTAACTGTCACAAACACTGACAGAGCCAACAACTTTCCTCCCTGGGTGACTGATGGGAAGTGGGGTACGGGGGCATATGGGTCATTGGATGGGATGGATCAACGGTCAGGATGTTGGTCGAGTAGCGGAGGATGAACTAAGGTGATCATGAACGAAGGCCATTGGATCGGGAGAGATGGATGGAGGAGATCAATCGCTGGAGGCCTGAAGTTGTGGCAGGAGTGGAATAAGTCTGAGCCATCAGATCTCAGATGAGTAGATCGAACAGTTATCGAGCAGAGGAGGTGCTCAAAAGATAATGCTCGGGAGCAGTTTTACCCAAGCGGGAAATGGTTTACATCGGGCTGTAAGTAGTAAAGGTCGGAGCCTGCTCGATTCCATTCATCGTGCGCCATGTAGAAGCAGAGGAGAGAGAGAAAACCACCTTTATCGGGCAAGTATCCCTCTCGCTTGTTGCTTGAGCGATATGCGTGATAGCTGTTAGAAATGGCGGGAATGATCTAACGATGATGATTGATCGAGCATATCACGTCCAACGGGTGAAGTGCGGGCCATCGGATCGGTGGGAAGATCGACGGTGGGGGGACATGGAGGTACGGGATGTCCTCGAGAAATGTGCAAAAGGCGCATGTGGGTGGAAAGGTAAGGTTTTCGGGGCAAAAATGGGTTAATTCCCGTAGGGCCAAGGTGAAAGTGGGTCTTGTTACAATGTGAGGGTTGGGTTAGGACATGAATGGACGTGAATGGGAGTGGAAGAGTGAGGAAAATGGGGTGATGGACCATGTGGGAACCTTTCCACGACACCAAAACAGACCATTTCCTTCCTTTAGCCTTCAAAATACCAGCGGTGCACCTCAGGGCTAACAGGAAACACAGTGGGAAAATATATAGATAGAAGCAAACCAAAGGAGAATCCACATCGATCCGCATCAAAGTCGACCTAGGAAAAGGCCTCCCGGAAGTAGTAAATATCAAAGTTGATAGTTGGACGCATATTCAACAATTGGACTACGAACATATCCCATTTAAATGCAAAGTATGTCATGAGTATGGTCATTTTTCTAATAGATGTCCAAAAAAATGAAACTGAAGAAGTAGAAGTCCAAGAAACAAAATGGAAACCAGTAAAAAAAAGTAAGACAACGAACAAAACAACCACCAACAAGTTCCATCCCAATCAACTCCTTGAACCCCCCCTTCATTCAGCCATTCCTCAACACCACTCATCTAATCCTCTCCATGACTCCAATCCCTTTGGGCCTCTCGACTCTGCCCTTGACCCCTTTCATGCCTTTCCTAAACTAGTCATCCCTTCCATCCCCCCCCCTCCTCCCTTGTCCCATCCTGCCTCCCTCCCTCTTTGCTCTCCTCCTCCCCCAACATTCCTCTCAGCCCCTCCCTCCATCCTTTGAAAGAATCCTCATTCATAATTAGTCGAGAGACTTCCTTATCTCTTGAGACCTTCAAAAAATACAAGGAAGAAAAACCAACAAGGAAATAAGAGACGAAGCAGCAACAAAGGAAATGGCTATGGGAACTCAACAACCAATGGATTCTTTCCTTGAAAAAAGTACAGGAAACAAGGAGAAAAATCACCATCCTAACCGAGGGAAAGGTCCCTCCACACCAAACCAAAACAAATAATGAATTTGGTCTCTTGGAATTGCAAAGGAATGGGACATTCTACTAATTCAATGCAGTCAAAGACCTCTTATCAACTAAGAAACCAGATATATTTATGATCCAGGAGACCAAAATAAATGAACAAGAAATGGGGAAAATGATTCAAAAAATAAGGAATTATGATGGAATAGCTCTTCAAGCAACAAGGGCATCTAGAGGAATCTGCACAATGTGGAGAAAGGACAATTGGGAACTACAACATCAACAAAAATACCAACATTGGATCAAAATAGAATTAAGAAACAAAGTAAATGAAGTGCAAATTTGCCTTTTTAACATTTATGCTCCAAACCACTACAGAGAGAAAGAATTATGTTGGAACTCCCTTAAAGAAATATTACTTCAGGATCAGAACAAGAGCATCATTGTAGGAGGCGATCTAAACTTGGTTATGAACGCTGAGGAGAAATTTGGAGGCTCTTTCCACGCTGACCCATCTCGGGATTCCCTTGAAAGTATTATAGAAAGTTACAATCTTTTGGATATTCCTCCAAATAATGGGAAATACACATGGAATAACAAAAGGATAGGAAAAAGCAACATAAAGGAGAGGTGGATCGTATTTTAATTCAAGAGAACATTGTAGCAAAATTCAGTTCAGTGATCTCAAAAATTATCCTTTCATCTACCTCCGATCACAAACCTATGGCAATCAACTTAGGGACTTTAGGAAATTTGGGGCCTCTCCCATTCTAATTTTGCCCATCTTGGAATAACAAAGAAGTAGTGAAACAAATAATAGCAAAAGCATGGTCGCAAAAAATTACTAGCTCGCCAAACTATGTTTGGGAAACGAAACTAAAAGTTATGAAAAATGAATTAAAAGTTTGGGCAAAGAAAAATCACAATGAATCACAAAAAAGAAAAGAAGAATTGCAAAAAGAAATGGAAACAGTCCAGGAAAATAAAGAATGCATGGAAGAAACAAAAGAGAGTCAATTGAAGGAGAAAGAATTATATTGGGAAATCTATAGAAATAATAGAAAGGAGGAAGAGGAATGGAGGCTCAAATCCAGAAATCTTTGGATACAAGCTGGGGATAAAAATACTGCATTCTTCCACAACACAACGAAGATGAGAAGAATAATAAATTAGATTGACACTATAAAAGGTGAAGGAGAACAAGAAATCAAAGGGCAAGATGCATTGAAGAAAGAAGCACACAATCATTTCAAAAACCTTCTAACAACTGATCCAATAATTCCTGACTTTGAGAACTTCATAAAGCACATCCCAAAAAGGATAAATGAAGAGGTAAACTCAGATCTTTTGAAATAGGTCGAAGAAAGTGAGATTCAAGCTGTTGTTTGGAGCCTCCAACCTGACAAAGCTCCTGGTCTAGATGGGTTCTCAATAGCTTTCTATCACTTCAATTGGGCCATCATTAAAAAAAAATTATAATAATGATTAGAAATGTCTTCCAGAAAAAGAAGATGGGAGGCTACACAAACTTGACCTTTCTAGCCCTTGTTCCAAAAGAAGCAAGACCTTCAACTTTCAGTAGTTTTCAACCTATCTCTTTGTGAAACTCTTCATATAAAATCATCACCAAAATCCTTGCTAACCATCTAAAACCTCTTCTTCCCAATCTTATCTCAGAAAACCAAGGTGGATTTGTGCCCAACAGACAAATCATGGACAATATCATGATCATTCAAGAAGTGATGCACTCAAGTTTAGCAAGAAATGAGCAGGGCATCATCATAAAACTCGACATGGAAAATGATTTTGATAGAGTTAATCTATCTTTTTTATCAGTTGTTCTTAAAAAAATGGCTTCTCTACAGAGTTAATAGAAATAATAAAAGCATGTACTGTTGGCCCATGGATAGCCCCTCTCATCAATGGAAGGCCAAGTGAATATTTTCAAATCTCTTGGGGATTGAGACAAGGTTGGCCTTTGTCTCCTTTCCTTTATATTTTATTTGCAGATTCACTGAGTAGACACCTTGAATATTGCAAAAGAGACCACACCTTAATTGGTCTATCTATAAGCTCTGGAATCAAAAGCATAAATCACTCTCTCTTTGCAGATGACACTCTTCTAATGGGAGGGGCCTCTTGTATAGTTGCTCAAAGATTTAAAAAAGTCTTGGACAGTTTCATGGAAGTTTCAAGAGGTCTTCTCAACAATAAAAAGAGCAAAATTTATGGATGGAATGCACCATCCCATACCCTCCAAAGAATTGCACAAATTTTGGGGATCCCCCTCCAGGCTCGATGGAACCACTTCTTATATTTAGGACTACTTGTATCAAAATAAAATATGAAATCAGAATTATGGACTAAATACATCGAGAAAATGAAAAAAAAGATTCAAAATTGGGGAATGATTTGGCTTAATCTAGCAGGTAGAGTAATCCTAATCAAGTCAATGCTGACAACTCTACCCATTTATCAATTTAAAACAATCTTAGCTCCAACAAGCATCCACAAACAAATAGAATTAATCATAAGGAGCTTCCTTTGGCAAGGAGGAAAATTAGAAACAAAAAAATTCAGCCTCGTAAAATGGGAACAAGTAACTTCTCCCTATGAGAAAGGAGGACTCTCAATCAGACTTCTGGGACTTATGAATTTGGCCCTTAGAGACTCATTACTGGGGACAACTACTGGTGGAAGCAGGTTCTGGAATCCAAATATCTAAACCACTCTCACTTCTCCCTCCTCTCAGAAAGAACTCCAATCAGGCCTTGCACCCAAATGTGGAAAATTATTAAAAATGTCCTCCCTCTCATCAAGGAAAACACCTCAAGATTTCCAGGGAATGGTTGTGAGATAAATGTTTGGGAAGACAACATAATGGGAAAGCCACCTCTTGCCAATCACCCAGGAATTCAATGATTAAGAAGGTGGATGAGCTCAAAAGGGTTAACCTCACTTGAGTCAATTTCACAATGGCATCAACTTGATAGCACTTGGAAAAACTGGAAAACTCCTAATCTTCCCCAAAGTCACAAAAAGTGTAGAATTTCTCAATGTAGATCAACAGATTATGCAATATACTAAAGCAAAATACCAGATCTACTTCTACAACAAACTTGCAGAAGCTTAATCGATTATGAGCAAGATCAAATAGAACACATATAACATAGAATGAGAAATCAATCACACATGAACACAGAAGAATACTCTAGGGAAAGCCTCAGCTAAAAACCCCGATCTTTGTATTATCATACTGTAAAAATTTCTCATTTCCCACCCCGGTTTTCAGTTTCACTTTATTTATCCAAAATAGTTAAATGCCCTTTCCCATATCCATACATTCAACAACAGGAAAATGAATTTTGCTGAAAACAAAAATTCTGGAAATATAACAGAATGCTGGAAAACGCAGAAATAAATATCAACACATACAAACATCCATCTAACTCATTTAAACACAGTGATTTTTGGTTAAGATGACCCTGGAAAAACCCCCTACAACTCTTGGAGAAAATCAGTTCGAAAGCTCCTTCTTATTTCTGGAAAATGCTTTTTACAGTGATAGAAATATTCAGCAAAAAATCAACAAGCAAACTTTTACAATTTATCTCATTTTCCGTGCCTCACAGCCAACTGAAAAAACTTGCAAATAGAAAAACAGAACAACAATAAATGTTGTACGACCTCCTCGATTTTTGTGCCCAAATTTCAACCTTAAATGCTGCTGTACGGACTGCCTAGAAAAAGCGTGCATGCTGCCATAAATGTTGTTGTACGATTTCCTCGATTTTTGTGCAAAAAAAACAACAGTACAGCTGTACGGATTTCTGCCTAGAAATGCATGCCAAGGTACAGCCACTTACTGTACGGCCTCCCTCGAAAAACGTGCCAGCAAACTTCATATCTTCTGCTCCTCGATTTCTGTGCTAACTTGCTATACGACCTCCTTGGAATCTGAACCAAAACTGCTGTACGACCTTTCTAGAAAATCGTGCCCAAAACCTGCCTTTCACTGTGTGCTAACTCAGCTATACGGACTTGCTGAAATATTGCCTTGGAATGTGTGCCAAGCTGCTACCTCCTTCTCCTCACTGTCCAGAAATCTCCCTTGCTCTCTTGCTCTCCTTCTCTCAATCTGCTCATGAAAGAATGAATGACCTTTTCCTCCTTTTCCTCCTTTAATCTAACCCTAAGTGACTTTTGGGGAATCCCTAAATCCAATGGCTGAAATAGATTGAGATCTAGGGCTAAGATTAAATGCTCATTTAAATCTCACTTTCTATTTTTTAATTCACCCCACTTTAATAAAGACCCACTTAGTCATTTATTTCCAAAGTCACTTTTCCTTTCTAATTTTACATTGACTTTATTAAAGTCACTTTAAAATTAGACTTTAGTAACTTTATCACTTAAAGTCACTTTTAAATTAGATTTGACTTTATAAAAATTATAAAGTCACTTTAGGAGAAAAATTAAATTCTTTTGGACACTTTTCCCTGGGCCAAAGATCAAAGCCTTAGGGAACCACCTGTCCTCCGGTACCAAATTTCAACACTCCCTCTTACCGAGGAAGGTGTTCCTCACCACACCCATCTTGTCTGTAAAGTAGACATGTTTGCTCCGTGGTAATGCTTTGGTAAGAATATCTGCAACCTGCTCATCAGTGGGAATATACTCAAGCTTCGTAGCTCCATTATGAACATAGTCTCTAATGAAATGATATTTGATCTCGATATGCTTTGACTTGTCATGAAAAACTGGATTCTCCATGAGTTTAATGCAACTCTGATTATCACAGTAAATCACTGAAGGTCTCAACCGCTGACCAAATAAGCCAAACAACATCTTGTGAAGCCAGATGGCCTCACAACTAGCTAGACTGGCTGCCATATACTCTGCTTCCGCTAAAATCAATGCTACTGACTGCTGCTTCCGGCTGAACCATGACACTACTGCGGAACCCAACCCAAAACAACACCCTGAAGTGCTGTTCCTATCAGAAGCACAACCTGCCCAATTAGAATTAGTATAACTTGCCAATCTCACTCCATCCCCCTGCCTGTAGTCCAGACCATAATCCACTGTCCCCTGCAAGTACCGCAAAATGTGTTTTGCAGCCACCCAATGAACCTTCCTAGGCTCACACATAAACTGACTCATCGTGTTGACTGCAAAACACATATCTGGTCTAGTGTTGACCAAATACATCAAGGAACCAATCAACTACCTGTACAATGTGGGATCCACCAACTCGGAATCCGAAGCATGAAGCTTCCTCCAGTTGGTGATCATCGGTGTCGACATGGGTTTACAATCCTCCATGTGGAATCTGCCAAGGATGTCCATAATATACTTCCCCTGCCCCAGGAAGAAATGCCCCTCCTCCTGCCACACCTCCAAACCCAAAAAGTAATGCATTAAGCCGATGCTCGTCATCTCAAACTCCGCTGCAAGATCTCTCTTGTAGTGCTCTATGAGTCTCTCTGCACCTATAATGACCAAGTCATCCACATACAACACCAGAATGAGAGGCTCCTCACCTATCACAATATAGTAAAGGTTCGGATCTGCCTCACTCTTTGTGAAACCCATCCCCTACAAGTATGTATCTATCCTAGAGTACCAAGCTCTGGGAGCTTGCTTCAGGCCATAAAGGGACTTCTTCAGTCTGCACACATGGGACTCCTTCCCATGCACCTCAAAGCCCTATGGTTGCTCAATGTACACCTCCTCCTGTATGAAGCCATTGAGAAATGCAGTCTTCACATCTATCTGGTGGATCTTCCAACCCATCTCTACTGCTATCGATATAATGGAGTGGATCGAAGTATATCGAGCCATGGGAGCGAAGGTCTCCTCATAATCAACTCCCTCTACCTGGGAGAACCCTCTAGCCACAAACCTCGCGTTGAATTTCTCAATGCTACTATCTGCAACATGCTTTACCTTGTAAAGCCATTTGGAAGTAACCACGGATTTTCCCTCAGGCCTCGACACCACCTCCCAAACATCATTCTTCATGATAGAAGAATACTCCTCCTGCATGGCCTCTCTCCAGACCTGCTAGCTAGCTGCCTCCTCATAACTAGAAGGCGTAGAGTCAAGGATGCTAGTAGCCATTGCCATATAGCTACAAAACCTCTTAGGTGGTCTACTCTCTTTGATCGGCCTCTTAGGCTCAACAACAGATGTGGCATCTCTCAAGGTGTCCTGAAGCCACTTGGGCTTCCTATTCCCTGAGCGTACTTCTCCCATTGGAGAATGAAACTCCTCCTCCTCATCATCATTAGGAGCCTGAACTCCTGATTGTCTGTCTGCTGTCCTCCTGCCTGCACCTGAAGCTGTAGAAGCCAAGGTATCGTGTGAATTGTCCATCAATGGACTCCCTAGTGAACTGCTCTGTGGACTGCTCTGCATGCTGCCCGGAGCACCACCCCTCTGGCTCGGCGAGCCACTACTCACTAACGGACCTGACATCCTCATAGATGTACCTCCGGATCCTCCTGATCCCTGCCCACTGGATCCCTGCGACTGACTCAACTGTTGCTGAGGGTCTGGCTGATCCAGATACTCTAACTCCCCTGACCTCCTAAAGGCCCTGTCCTCCTCTAACTTCACATCCCGCCTGACAACAAATTTCCTCTGTGCAGGAATTTAAATCCGAAAGGCCTTTGAGGTCTCACTGTAGCCCACAAAGATACCCTTCTCTGCAGTGGGCTCTAGTTTGGTCCTCTTCTCCTTGGGTATGTAGGAGTATGTAATGCACCCAAAGATACGAAGATGACCAATATTAGGCTTCTTACCAGAAAAATCCTCCTCTGGAGTCATGTGCCCAAGGCATGATGCAGACTCCTTTTCTGCAAATAAACAGCTGTGTTGCAGGCCTCTGCCCACAAGAACATTGGCAACCCCTGATCATGTAACATGGCTTTAGCAGCCCCTCCGATGGATCTGTTCTTCCTCTCCACAACCCCGTTCTGCTGGGGGTTGTAAGGAACAGTGAAATCCCTCCTAATGCCTGCCTCCGCACAATAGTCAACAAACTCTCCAAGGGTGTACTCTCCCCCATTGTCCGACCTCAGGGACTTGATCTTCCGACTTGTCTGTGTCTCGACAAGATCTCTAAACTCCTGAAACCGCTTGAAGACCTCACTCTTAGTCTTCAAGAAATAAATCCAGGTCCTCCTGGAGTGATCATTAATGAATAAAACATAGTACTCATATACACTCAAGGAAACATGAGACATCCGACTGCTCACATCGGAATGAATCAAATCAAGTATCCCAGTCGCTCTGCTGTCACTGCTGGGAAAAGGGGATTTGGAAAACTTTCCCATCGCACATCCTCTGCAAGTATCAAAGTGATCAGTACCGAAATCTGGCACACCTGTAGTGATCTCCCGCAAGGTCCTCAAGGCTCCATGATACATATGCCCCATCCTGTGGTGCCAAATCTCACACAGATCAGAACTGCTAGCTCTGCTGTTGGTACTACTGCTCAATGCCAAAAGGGGCTGGAATGCAAACTTGTACACCTTTGGATGGCATACACCTATCCCTCTAGCTGGAGTGCCCCTGGGATACATCAACACCTATCCTCCCCTGAACAGTACCTCATATCCTTTGTCCTCCAAAGCTGAGACGACTATGAGGTTCTTCCTCATCCCTGACACATAAAGAACATCTGACACCTTCAAGGGAGGTTTGGACTCCCTCTGAAATGTTAGTGTCCCCACACCAACTGCTCTAACAACTCTGTCATCACTGAGTACTACCTCTATATCAGTGCCACTCTTTGAAAGCTCTGAGAAGTACTCATGGACTCCTGTCATGTGATGTGAAGCCCCACTGTCCACATATCAGATACCCGAAGATGCTTCGCTAATTGAGGGAAAAGCATGCTCCCTTTGAACCTGTGTGGTAGGTGATCCTGCACTAGAGGACTCACACGCAGTGAACCCAAACTCCTAGTCAAAACGATCTACAAAGTTCTCAACCTCTGCTGAAGCTGCCATGCTCTGGTTCTTCCCCTTCTTCTTCTTCTTCTCCGGACACACAACTGCATAGTGTCCCATCTTTTGACAATTCCAACACTTCACCTTGGAATAGTCCTTCTGTGTGTTACCCTGTTTACCTTTACCTTTGCCTTTGCCCCCACCATTGCTTGTGGAAGCCTACTTCTTCCCCTTGCCTTTCTTGCCTCCTGCCAACAGTGCTACATCCTCATCCTGCTCAACTGACTTGGCTGCCCCAAGCTGACCTTTCTTGATCTCTGTCTGAATGAAATCATCCCAAAACCTCTCCCATGTGGGAAGGGTCTCACGTGCACAAACCCCATCAGCAAAGTTCATCCATGAACGGGGAGGCCATTCACTGCAATCCACACCAACTCAGTGTGTGGAATGACCTCTCCAACTGCTGCCAACTCATCTCTCACATTAGTAATCTTTGTGAGATATCCAATTGCACTATCATTACCCATCTTAATGGTCTTCAGCTTCTCCTTTAGGACCATTTTTCGGTTCTCATTGGTACTCCGGTAGAGATTGGACAATGTTGTCCACATCTGATGGGCATTTCTCTTTCCTCTCACATGAGGAATGCAATGGTCTTTGACTCCGTCTAGAATCAGTCTCTTACCCTTGTTGCTCTTCCTATTATAAGCAGCCAACTGAGTAGCATCAGTAGGCACAACAACAGGGTTCTATGTGGTATGCACCATGATGTCCCAAGCTTCTGCCTCCTCAAAGATACTTTGAATTCTCTCCTTCCAAACGCTGTAATTGGTATTCCCATCCAACCTATCCTCCACCCTCAGTCCCAATGACATCATGCTGTCCTAAAACTGAAAAATAGCACTGCTGTAGTAAAGATAAAACTGTTGTTTGTGAAAAATCAGCTTGCTGAAATTTTCTGAATGAAAAATCAACAGGCTGTAATTTTCCTCCTTGCTGTCCCAAACTACACTTCAGCACTCAAGCTCTGGTACCATGTAAAAATTTCTCATTTCCCACCCCGGTTTTCAGTTTCACCTTATTTCTCCAAAATAGCTAAATGCCCTTTCCCATATCCATACATTCAACAACAGGAAAATAAATTTTGCTAAAAACACAAATTCTAGAAATATAACAGAATGCTGGAAAATACAGAAATAAATATCTGCACATACAAACAGCCATTTAAGTCATTTAAACATAGTGATTTTTGGTCAAGGTGACCCTGGAAAAACCCCCTACAACTCTTGGGGAAAACTAGTTCGAAAGCTCCTTCTTATTTCTGGAAAATGTTTTTTACAGTGATAGAAATATTCAGCAAGCAAACTTTTACAACTTATCTCATTTTCCGTGCCTCACAACCAACTGGAAAAAATTGCAAACAACAAAACAGAACAACAATAAATGCTGTACGACCTCCTCGATTTTTGTGCCCAAATTTTAGCTTTAAATGCTGCTATACAGACTACCTAGAAAAGCATGCATGCTGCCATAAATGCTGCTGTACGATTTCCTCAATTTCTGTGCAGAAAAATAGCAGTACAACTGTACAGATTTCTGCCTAGAAATGCGTGCCAAGGTACAACCACTTGCTGTACGACCTGCCGTGAAAAACGTGCCAAAAAACTTCAGATCTTCTGCTCCTCAATTTCTGTGCTAACTTGTTGTACGACCTCCTTGGAATCTGAACCAAAACTGCTGTACGACCTTTCTATAAAATCATGCCGAAAACCTGCCTTTCACTGTGTGCTAACTCAGTTGTACGGACTTGCTAAAATATTGCCTTGGAATGTGTGCCAAGCTGCTGCCTCCTTCTCCTCACTGTCCAGAAATCTCCCTTGCTCTTTTTCTCTCCTTCTCTCAATCTGCTCATGAAAGAATGAATGACCTTTTCCTCCTTTTCCTCCTTTAATCTAACCCTAAGTGACTTTTGGGGAATCCCTAATTCCAATGGCTGAAATAGATTGAGATCTAGGGCTGAGATTAAATGCTCATTTAAATCTCACTTTCTATTTTTTAATTCACCCCACTTTAATAAAGACCCACTTAGTCATTTATTTCCAAAGTCATTTTTCCTTTCTAATTTTACATTGACTTTATTAAAGTCACTTTAAAATTAGACTTTAGTAACTTTATCACTTAAAGTCACTTTTAAATTAGATTTTTATAAAGTCACTTTAGGAGAAAAATTAAATTCTTTTGGACACTTTTCCCTAGGCCAAAGATCAAAGCCTTAGGGAACCACCTGTCCTCCGGTACCAAATTTCAACACATACAAGTGGAAATATGTCCGGATTACACAAAGCTTTAGCTCACAAGCTATCCAGATCTCAGTACAATCGAATAATGCTGCTCATAAACAGTCAAAGGCTTCTCACAAACCTTCTCCTCTACCCTCCAAGCCTCCTATTTCCTTGCACAGTTTCTCCTGGGGTCCAACGCTGCCACGTGTGTGAATTTACCTCTTACACAACACATTAAACTCAAAAGTAACTATGCAATCCTGAGGAGATAATTCCTTCTACATGGATGAGTTTCCTATATAGGAAAAATCCTTTAACTGATAGTACATTGTCCCTTCCTCTGATCTCAACTGGGTCTCTAATTGAACTAACATGCATGAGTTATTTATGATAGAATATTCAGTTATATAAAGTGCAACAGTTACATGCATGCATGCATTAACTAACTGAACTCACAATTAGTTCCTCCAACTATTTGGAACTAATTTAACTGGACTTAACTCAGTTAACTGAGCTAACTAATTACAACTCATCCTTATCTCCTTAATTAAGGGATAACTTCCTCAATCAAAGGGATAACTGTTGCATGTCTTCATATAGACTTCATGTTTGATTTTCTCCAACTAATTTACTCAAGATGAATTAATTAATTATTTTACAAACAACTGCTACGATCAAATTCGAATTTTAATTCTCAATTTTATTTAAGGGACTAACTAAAATTGGAATGTATCCCGAAATGCTATTTATAGCAATGCTATTTTTAGCATTTATATTTTATCATTCCTTGTTGCTATTTTCAACACTAGTACCTGAGATTCTATTTATAGCATTGCTATTTATAGAATTTCTTGTTTCTATTTTCAACAAAAAACAATGGGAATATTTAATCTCACTTCTTAAGGGAGTTGCCCCTATCAATCAAGACACCCAAGACTCCTTCATCTGGGATCCTTCTGGAGGAGATTACACAGTGAAATCGGGATATTTGAAACTCCAACAACAACAAGGGAATCAGGATTGGACTCCATGGAAAACGGTGTGGAAAATTGAAAGTCTACCAAAAGTAAAAATGTTTATTTGGACTCTTCTAAAAGGAAAAATTCTCACACTCGAAAATTTAAAAAAAGAAGGATTTTTCATACCCTCTCGATGCCCTATGTGTCACAAGGCAGAAGAGAGCATCCAACATCTCTTCCTCGATTGTAATTTTGCAAAAGAATGTTGGACTCTGCTAGCAAGTCCCCTGGAACTAGATTTGAATCTTTCACGACCCTTCAATAAGTTCTATCTAGCATGGAAAAATGAATACCCATATTCTCTAAAAAATAAAAAACACCATCAAAAGATATTGGACAAGCATCTTCTCCATTCTCTGCTGGAAAATTTGGCTTTCTAGAAACTAGCCAATTTTCCACAACCACACTCGAGAAATAGGCAAAGTGCTCTCCAAAGCATGGGGATTAACTTCTAAAATTTTGTCTGCTAAAGGAACGAAAACAATAGACTTAACCAACTTCAGCAGGAGGAACGAACTTGGATCACCTATGCAAACAACAGGCCTAAGTTTCCAACCATTCCTAAAAAGAAAGAGGTACATATGAATTGGAAAATTAGACTAAAAGAGGAATAATTCATCCTATGGATGAAAGCTCTCAATAGACTGTGTCTTTTCTTTGATGGAGCATCAAATTCAAATCCGGGGAAAGCAGGTGCAAGAGGCATTCTAATTGAACAAGGCAGGCATAATTCCATTGCCTTTGAATGGGGATTAGGCACAATCTCAAACAACAAGGTTGAGGCTTATGGACTCCTCTTGGGAGAAAAAATATTAAAACAAAGAAATATTCAAATCCAATTATCTTGGGAGATTAAACTATCCTCATTCAAGCCATGGTCAAGAAGACCAATCTGAAGAATGCAACGTTGAGCCAAATAACAAAAAGGATCAGTCAACACCTAATCAACTTGGGACATGTCACTTTCATGCACATATTAAGGGATAATAATAAAACAACAGATATCCATGCAAATAGGGTTGTGGCACGACCTCCTGGAGAAGCATGCATTGAAAATGACTCCTTTCATCTTCCAATACCTTAATCTCTCCTCCTTCCTGCCAATCCAATCAAAGTCTTTTCGTAATCTGGGTTGGCCCTCTTCAAAATCTGCTCCTATCTTATCAAACCTGATATATAATCCTTCACAAATCTTTCTCGTTCTCAACCTCTGGCCAAGTCCGACTTCCAAGGCTGACAGACTCCCTCATGACTCTCGTGACTCCCCTTCGACCTTATCTAACTTGATGATCCCTCCCTGCTATCTCACCTATTTATATCCTCTCATCTCTGATGCTCCCCTCACTCCTCTCCATCACACTCCATCTCTCAGTATCGTTGCCTCCTTGATCTTTCATTCGGCCTACCCTCTCCTCGGCTGAGCTTCCTGTGTTTTTAAACTTTCCTATCTTCTAAGGTTGGCCTCCCCTGTTTCAAGCACCCATGTCCCTCTCTGCCACTCGGGCTCTACGTTTAAGCACACCTCTCTACTGACTCACAGTTGCTCTCCTCAGTTTTCACATCCTCCTCATCGTAGTACATCCATTCAGTATCAATCTCCTCTGCATTTCCATATAGCTTCGCTCCTTCCCTTGTCAAGGAGCTCCTCCTTTAACAACTATAATCAAACCAGTGCAAAGCTCATCTTCAGCAACAAAGGGAACATGGATCCTCTGGAAAAAGCTTCCAAGAATGACAAGTGTGTCTACTGCAGAGCTAATAAGTTCATGATCGACCAGCTGAGAGAAACTATCAAAGATATTTGGTATCAGGCAAAGTCAGAAAATGCCTTTCTTATGGGAAGACTCGCCCACCAAAATTCAGAAATCGAAGCTCTCAACAATCGGTGCACACATCTGGAGGAATCCATCACCTTCCTGAAAGGAATTCTCACCAACTAGACTGGAGAGAATTTTGGGTATCAAAGCAGCAGAATTAAATCAAAGCAAGAACCTTCTGTTAATAAAAAATAGGAACTTTCAACAGTTTTAATTTGGATCAACATATGCATCAGTAGTTTTTATGAAATGTAAATGTCAAGTTTTTTTGCTTCAATATGTAAGAATCTACAAGCAGTCTGTAGTTGGTAAATTAGGAACTTATGAACTCAACATCTCTGCTGATTGGGATTGTGCTCTCTTTGCCTTCCCTCTCAGCTTGGTTGGTTCCAAAATCTATGTAATGGGAGCTTGCTCCTACCTCTTTTTTGAATAGAAAAACCAATACCTGACTGTGTTAAAAAGAAATGAGTTAGCCTTTTATAATATTTTTACATAATAAAGCAAACCATTGAGGGACTTTTATATAGAGTATAATTTGGAATTTTTAGTTGGTGATTGTGTAAGAATAAGATATTGTTAGTCTACTTTGATGGAGTCTCTATGAGACAGAGTGTAGATCTGAATTCCTAAACACATTTTTGAAGATTGTGGAAACATGAGATATGCTAATTCTATTTTGAAGACATTTCAAGGAATGTAATTTTATTGAAATATAAATATGTATTAATTGTTTATTTAAATTTTTGATGAAAAAAATAGAAGGGTACATTTCAACAATTGAGATAGCAATGTTTAATATAATAACACAAACTAATTTTTCCCATGGGGCTTTGGATTGATGGTGATTGGGTGTTCCTTTAAGGCACTACATGTGAAGAGATCATCAGTTCAAATCCCCCATAAGTTTTCACCTCATAAAAAAATATGTGGGGCACAAAGCAAATGGTGACATGTTGTTTTATTAAGGCACTTCATGGTGTAAAGGTCACTAGTTCGAAACTCCATGGACAAAGATCCAACCATGCTAAGGGCTAGTGTGACCTAGTTCAGGTGTGATCCCCAAGTGATTTTGACGGATTCGTTGCCCCTGGGTTGAGGCTACTCAAGCCACATGTTAGGCATGTAAATCATCTCAAGACTCACATTACCTAGTAAACAAAAATGACACAAGCTATTTTTTTAAATAGTATGCTTTACATAACCTTTTTAAGATGATTGATTTTTTTATTATTTAATTTAAAAATGTGATCTATTGATTTTATTAAAATTTAATTTAAGGTTTATACATTTTTTTCTTTTCATTTTCATGATAACAAAATTAAGTTAAAGACAATAATTATAATACTTGATTATTGAAGTGATGCACTAAACAAATGTCTCTTTATATTTTTTACATATTTCATATTTTTCAATTCACATAAATAAAGCTAGCAACATGTTAATGATGACTATAAACCTTAGTTTTGTCATGTTTGTTGTTCTTAATTGTGCTAAGAGACATTCTTAGCCTAGTGTGGTAGAGATGTTGTAATATTTAACATTTTGAATAAGTCAAAATAAAACAAAACAAAATAAAAACTGTAGAAATTCGCACTGTAGATCACCTGGTAATGCAATGTACTAAAGCAAAACACTTGATCTACTTCTACAAACAATTTAATGGAAGCTTAATCAAACATGAGCAACATCAAGCATGAACATATATAATTGAGAATGAGAAGTAATCAACCATAACACAGAAGATATATCACTAGGGAAAGCACCAGCCTAAAACCCCAACTCTATATTATCATACAAGTGGAAATCTTGTTCATGTTACAAAAAGAATCAACTCTCAAGCTATCCTGCTCTCTCTGTACTCAAACAACACAACTCACAGACTCACTAGACATAGAATATATCTTCCTCAAGCCCTCCAAGCCTCCTATTTCCTTGTGCAGTTTTGATTGGGGTCCAATGATATCACATGTGTGAATTGGCCTCATCACACTCAATGTAACCTTATATCCAACTACGCAATCCACAAGGAATAATATTCCTTCTACATGCAAGGAATATTCACCAAGGAATATACTAGCAACTGATAGTACACTGTCTCTCCATCTGATCTCAATTGGGTCTCTGACTGAACTGACATGCATGAGTTATCCATGAGTGAATCTTCAGTTATCTAAATTACAGTAGTTACATGCATGCAAGCATTAACTAACTGAACTCTCATTAATTTAACAAACTGTTAAATTAATCTAACTGGACTTGACTAAGTTAAACTAAGTCAACTAATTACAACTCAATATTACAGCTCATCCTTATCTTTTTAACTAAAGGTTAAATTCCTCAATCAAAGGCGAAACTGTTGCATGTCCTCACATAGACTTCAAGTTTGATTTTCCTTAACTAATTAACTCAAGATGAATTAATTAATTAATTTCCAAACTACTGTTGATATCAAATTCGAATTTTACTTCCTATGTTTAGTCTAGGGATTGATTAAAATAAAAAGGGATCCCGAAATGCTATTTTTAGAAAAGCTATTTTTAGCACTTTCACTTTTCACCCATTGTTGCTAAGATCTCCAATGGATGAATTGCTATTAATAGTCCAACTATTTATAGCAGTGCTATTTTTAGCATTTCTTGTTGCAAATCTCAACACTCCCTCTCAACAAGAAAGGGATTATCAGTAACCTCGATCCTGTCCCTGTGGAAATCGAACTTGCATTTTGACAATGCCTTAGTCAAAATATCTGCATCCTGCTCCTCGGTCGAAACATACTGCAACATCATGATCCTCTTGACCACACAATCCCGTAGATGATGGTAACGAATATATATATGCTTGGGCCTGTCATGAAACACTGGATTCTCAGAGAGTTTTATGCAACTCTGATCATCACAGTATATCACCGTAGGATCCATCATCTGAGCAAACAATCCTACTAGAATCTTCCACATCCAAATAGCCTGGCATGCTACCTAATTGGCAGCCATGTATTCAGCCTTTGCTGAGCTAAGTGCAACTAATCTCTGGCTGTACCAAGAAACTGCAGCTAAACCAAGATTGAAGATTCCTCCAAAAGTGCTCTTCCGGTTTGATGGACTACCTGCCCAATCCGTATCTGTGAAGCCTTGCAGCTTCACTCCCTCTATCCGTCTGTACCATAATCCGTACTGTGTAGTGCCTCTGAGATATCTCAGCACATGCTTCACTGCCTTCCAAAACAACTTGGTTGGCTGAACCATATCTTGACTGAGCTGGTTCAGTGCAAAGCATAAGTCGAGTCGTGTGTTCACTAGATACATAGGTGAACCCACCAGCTGTCGATAAATAATAGCAGCTACTACCTCACTTGAAATAGCATCCTCCTTCCTCCAATTCCCAGCTAGAGGAGTCTGCATGGGCTTGCACTTCTCCATTTGAAAGCACCTAAGTATCTCATTGGCATACTTTCCTTGAGACACAAATACTTCCCCATCTTTCTACCACACTTCCATGCCTAGACAGTAGTGCATGAGGCCCAAGTCCTTCATATTGAACTCTCTTGCAAGGTCCTCCTTGCAAGACTGTATCAGCTGGTCATCACCTGTCAAAATCAGGTCATCGACATAAAGTACAATAATCAATGGCTTACCATCAACCATGATGTGGTATAGGTTCGCATCTGCTTCACTCTTGGTGAAGCCCAACTCGGTGAAATAGCTGTCGATCCTGGTATACCAAGCATGGGGTTCTTGCTTCAGCCCATACAGTGCTCACTTGAGTCGGTAGACATGCGACTCGCGATCGAAGGTCTCAAATAATTCGGGCTGCTCAATGTATACCTTTTCCTCAATCTTCCCATTGAGGTCCATTTGATGGATCTTCCAACCCATCTGAGCTGATAGAGCTAGCATCGATCTGATAGATGAGTACCTTGCTACGGGAGCAAAGGTCTCATTGTAGTCAATCCCCTCAACCTGTGAGAAACCTCGAGCAACAAACCTTGCCTTGTGTTTCTCAACACTGCCATCAGTTCCCTGCTTTACCTTGTAAAGCCATCAGGAACTAACCATTGAATTATCCCCAAGTCTAGGGACAACATCCCACACATTGTTCCACATGATAGAATCATACTCTTCTACCATTGCATCAACCCAGATTGGTTGCTGAATTGCCTCCTGAAAAGAAGAAGGTTTGGTCGCTACACATTCCCCAACCAGGGCCATGTAGCTAGTCTATCTCTTGGGAGATCTCCTCTGTCTGCGCTGAGAGGATGGCTGCCCCACATTCTCTCTCGAATCTTGCATCAATCTGTCAGCTTCTCACGAGGGTTTTCGCCCGTCTCTAGAAGACTCTATAGGAGTGGTGGTCTCCACTACCAGATCCTCTGCATGTGGCCGATCCACATCATCAGGAGGCTCCTCCTCCTTTGGAACTAAAAGTTCCTCATCGCCATGCAACTTGAGCTCCCTCTCAAGTGACACTCACATGGCTCTTTGCTCGTCGAACTTCAGATCCCTGCGCACTACGGTCCTCTGACTGGTAGGCAGAAACACACGATAGTTGTGGGGTGTATCTGTGTACCCCACAAGTATCCCCAACTCAGCTGTTGGGTCTAGCTTCTTCCGAGCATCTTTGGTCACATGACTTAAAACTGGTGATCCAAAGATGCGGAAGTGACTCACATCTGGTCGCTTCCCTGAAAAGTCCTCCATAGGTGTCTTCATCCCCAAGATACGATGAGGACTTCTGTTCTGAAGGTACACTGCAATATTGCATGCCTCAGCCCACAGATGAAGTGGTAAGCCTTGGTCATGCAACATCACTCGAGCTGCTCCCACAATAGATCTATTATTCCATTCGGCCACCCTATTCTGTTGTGGGTTATGAGGTGCCATCAGTTCCCATTTAATTCCTTCTGCTGCACAGAAGTCTTTAAACTGCTGGGAAATATACTCTCCACCACTGTTGCTACGCAAGGCTTTTGTTTTCTTCCTAGATTCTTTCTCTACTGAGGCTTTAAACTCACAAAACCTCAAGAAGGTTTGATCCTTCTTTTGCATAAAGTAGATCTAGCATCTAGGAGAAAAATCATCAATAAAAATAACATAGTAGCTTTGTTTAAAATCATCAATAAAAATAACATAGTAGCTTTGTTTAGTGGTGGAGGCTGTAGAGAATGGTCCACATACATCTGAGTGAACTCGCTCCAGGATTGCTCCAGCTCTACTATCCCTATCCTGAAAGGAAGATTTCGCATACTTACACAAGGTACAACCTTTGTATGTACTCATCTTCTCAAGTTTTCCCTTGGGTAATCCAGTAGAAATCTACTGCATGATCTTCAAGGCCTCGTGATGCAAGTGGCCCAGTCTTCTATACCATAGCTCACCAACATCTTGGCTTTGCACCACCTCTGCTTTGGAACTCAGTGTAACACAGTCACCTACCTCCAGCTTGTAGAGATTCTTTACTCGAATCCCTATTCGCTTGGTCTGTCCGGTGCTGATATGCCTCAGAAAAACTTTTCCTTTACTAAAGACTACATCATAGCCTTTATCTTCTAGCATAGCAATAGACACAAGATTCTTTTTCAAACCTGGTACATACTTAACAGCAGATAGGGTGAGAGGAGCACCATGCTCCCTCTGAAACACAACTATACCTTCACCTAAGACACAATACTTTCCATCATCGCCCATCTCGATCCGCATTTGGAGATCCTTCTCCTCCAATGTACTAAAAATATTCTTGTCACCTGACATGTGGAAAGAAGCTCCACTGTCCAGGTACCAAACACATCCCACCATGGATGAAACCATGCATGCGATAAGCGAGAAATCTAGCTCAAACTGTGAAGCTAGTGCATCACCATCAGATCCCTTTGAGGAACCCTTCTTGGATTTCTTCTGTGGACAATTCATAGCATAATGGCCCACTTCATGACAGTGAAAGCATCGCACCTTCGACTTGTCAACCTTCTTCCCACCATGAGAAGATTTGGATTGGGACGCCTTCCCTTTCCCTTTCTTAGCTTTACTCGCTAAAGCTAGATTTTCTTCATCATCTTGTTTTGATGAAGATCCATCCCTGGTGCTTCACCTTATCTCCTCTTGCATTAGATCTGACCAAATTTGTTCCTAATTTGGCAGTTTCTCTTTTCCATTAACTGAGTCCCGGTAGCTATGCCATCTCTTAGGAAGACCGAGGAGTGCTAGACTCACCATGTTGTCATCAGCAGTCACGACCCCTACACTTGCAAGCTCATCCCTGCAGGTGGTGAGCTTGTTCAAGAACGTAGAGATTGTGTCGCCCTTTTCGCACTTGATCTTTCGAAGTTTATCTTTCAGTGCCAACTTCCTCTGATCGCTGCTATTCTGATAAAGATATTTCAATGTTTTCCACATCGAAAATGGAGTCTCCTTCCCATGGAGGCTCGAGACTATGTGATCTCGAACTCCCTCCCGGAGGACTCTCCTTACTCTAGCCACACACTTTTTCCATTCTGCCAGTTGAGTGGCATTAATTGGCTTCTGGACTTCTTAATCAATGAAGTCCTTTAGGCAGTTATCTTCTAATACTGCCTCCATGTGATCCTTCAAGGCTATATAATTCGAACTGCCATCAAGGGCATATTTGAGTCTTAAACCACTGGACGCCATCGGTGAAATAGAAGTGATAAGAACTTAATTCAATATTCAGAAACCAAACTTTGTACTTCTCCTGCTCGTATATTTTTCTTCCATGATCACCTTTGCTCTGATACCATGTAGAAATTCCTACTGTAGATCACCTAGTAATGCAATGTACTAAAGCAAAACACTTGATCTACTTCTACAAACAATTTAGCGAAAGCTTGATCAAACATGAACAACATCAAGCATGAATAGATATAACTGAGAATGAGAAGTAATCAACCATAACACATAAGATATATCATTGGGGAAAGCATTAGCCTAAAACCCCAACTCTGTATTATCATACAAGTGGAAATCTTGTTCAAGTTACAAAAAGAATCAGCTCTCAAGCTATCTTGCTCTCTCTGTACTCAAACAACACAGCTCACAGACTCAATAGACATAGAATATATCTTCCTCAAGCCCTCCAAGCCTCCTATTTCCTTGCGCAGTTTTGATTGGGGTCCAATGATATCACATGTGTGAATTGGCCTCATCACACTCACTGTAACCTTAGGTCCAACTGCGCAATCCATAAGGAATAATATTCCTTCTGCATGCAAGGAATATTCACCAAGGAATATCCTAGCAACTGATAGTACACTGTCCCTCCATCTGATCTCAACTAGGTCTCTGACTAAACTGACATGCATGAGTTATCCATGAGTGAATCTTCAATTATTTGAATTACAGTATTTACATGCATGCAAGCATTAACTAACTGAACTCTCATTAATTTAACAAATTGTTAAATTAATCTAATTAGACTTGACTAAGTTAAACTAAGCCAACTAATTACACCTCATCCTTATCTCTTTAACTGAAGGTTAAATTCCTCAATCAAAGGAGAAACTGTTGCATGTCCTCACATAGACTTCAAGTTTGATTTCCTTAACTAATTAACTCAAGATGAATTAATTAATTTCCAAACTGCTGTTGATATCAAATTTGAATTTTACTTCCTATGTTTAGTCCAGGGACTGACTAAAATAAGAAGGGATCCCGAAATGCTATTTTTAGAAAAGTTATTTTTAGCACTTTCACTTTTCACCCATTGTGGCTAAGATCTCCAATGGCTAAACTGTTATTTATAGCCCGGCTATTTATAGCAGTGCTATTTTTAGAATTTTCTATTTTTAGCATTCCTTGTTGCAAATCTCAACAAAAACATTTTCAGACATCAACCCATGGTTGTTCCCATGGTATTATTCTCTAATGTAGCATATTTAAAGGCTAATAATTAAATCAACCTAGATCCATTTTAACTCTGGATCTACCAAGCACCAAGAGGGATCAAATCTCTTTTCACTCTAAAAGAGGTTTTCACCTCAAGATACCTGATCCCTCTTAGTGCTTTGTGATATGAATTTAATATGGATCTAAGCTGGTGGTATATCATCTGTACTAAGACTTTATATTCTTTCTCATATTTTATATCATTATTAGCTTATCCTTTATATCATTTTTCTTCAATTTTCTATTACCTCTTGCATATTGTCTTTAGTAATATAGAAGTTGGAGTTGGAATTTGTTGATAGTTTGGTTTAATTTAAACAAACTAAAGTAGTCAACTCCTTGAATCTTGTTATCCCAATAAGATAATGAGACAATTTGCTCTGAATTTTCAACTAGAAGTGCAAATATTTTGGTATTTTTTATTTTTGGATATATTTACATTGCAAAAATATTAAATAAAAAGAAAGGAAAAAATGATATATACATTTGAAACATGAACTTCACAGTGAGATAAGAGAAAAACAATGATCCAAGTTTATGAAGGAGTGAAATGAAATAGAGATATAAATAGAAACAGAGAGATACAATGAAAACAAAACTTAAATTCATTAATAACAAAGTATTGAAAATGGTTACATGTAGAATGGAAATAAACTAGCTTAGGTGATGGTAGCTTATCTCTTAGAAGAGATGTGGCACCTACATGCCTTCTGAACTATGTTACAATGAGGTTCGAAGGCCTATTTATTATTGAGAAATAATTCAAATCCCTAAACCTCCAAAAACCTAACCCTTGGAGATGAAGCACCAAAAGTTTGTGGGCCACATTGGGGTAAATTGGTACATCAACTTCTCGGGGCTGTAACTTTAGCATACGATATCCATTTGATGTGTATAATACCTTATTAGAAATATCTATCTGAGGACTACAAATTTCACCCATTTTCCAAAAAAATGTTGTTTAGGGCCTCAAAATGACTCCAGAAGTCCAAGACCTGAAAAAGTACCAAAAATAGTAAATTGTGCTACAAATAAGGAAACTAAAAGAAACTATGGCGGGGTTCCAAGTGGAATAGGCAGGTGGAAACCAATATCCACCTAGATCAATCCTCCCCCCTTAAGAAGAAATGGTCTCCATTGCGTTGAGTGCCTCCATGAGATGAGGAAACTTCTTCTGAACTTGGTTCCTAGTGAACCACTTGCCTTGGTGTAGGAGCTGGCCAACTTTGACAACCCAATACAGTTGGATCTTCTACTAGTGAGTTTTCTTGATCTACGTGTCCATGATCCGATCAGTTGTGGCTCATTCCATGTAGTCTGGGCTTATCTATGTTGGTGTAAGTTGTTCTGCAATCTCTGATGTGTCCATTAATGGTGGAAAGTATGGTCAAAGACAATCCATATTGAACATTGGGTGCAGGCCAAGGAATGGGAGAATGATGAGCTCAAAATTATTGTCTCCCCTAAACTTGGTGATGGTGTAAGGTCCATATCAAAGTGGCCTAAGATTTTGATGGGCTCCGGTAGGTATTCTTTCTGCAAATGCAACCAAACTTCATCGCCCACTTGAAACTTGTGTGGCACCCAATGTTGATCATGTCGCTGTTTGTACTTGGAATTAGACTTCTCCAAGATGTTTTGAACACGTTGGCGAATGTATTGGATGCGTTCAATAAACTTAGTTTCTTTATTGGCCTTGAACTATACATGTGTGGATTTTGTCTGTCTAGTTGCGTGAGGCATGGCAACATCAATCAGTCACAATGTTGAAATATCAGACCCACTTGAAAGGGGTTGCGAGCAGTTGAGCTATGATTATAGTTGTGTTGCACATAGGGAAGGCTTGCATCCCAAGTTAGTGGATGCTTGGATTTGTACATGAGGATTATGTGCACTATCATCCTGTTGACGACTTCTGTCTGGCCATCAGTCTGGGGATGGAATGCAATCGACTTGGTGAGCTTGGTGTCCAACAATATCTAGAGGCTCAACCAAATGTGCTTAGAAATCTTCTATCCCAATCTGATATAATGGTACGTGGGATCCCAAAATTCACCCACACTCATTCAAAGAAGAGTTTGGCAGTGTCCTCTATTGTGATACTCTTCTTGCAGGCTGCCATTATAACCATCTTACAAAATCTATCCATGACCACAAATACACAATCATTACCATGGTTGGTAAAAGGGAGGCCAAATGGGTTTTCAATGGAGATGGATTCACAGGGTTGGTTGGGAGTAGGAAAAGGAGTGTACAAGCCTTGATTCTTGATGGTTGGCTTGGCGATGGAACATGCAGTGCAGGATCTGATATATTTTCCAACTTCCTGCCATAGTTTTGGCCAATAAAAGTACTTATATAGTACAACCATAATTTTCTCCACACCAAAGTGTCCTACGACCCAATTGTAGTGCACCTCTCAAATTAGCTTGGCACGCTCACTTGAAGGAAAACAAAGGTGTCCAAAGTAGCATAAAATTGTGTCCCGAAGGAGGAAATTGGGAACTTGCTATCACCCATAAGCATCTAGTATATTGTGGCAAACTTTGGATCATTTTTATACAATTGTGTCCATTCAGAGGTCTCATGGCCAAAAGAGTTGAGAATAATAGTCATTGCTATAGCTGGGGGGCGGTTAAGACAATCTGCAACATGATTGGTGTTGCCCTTTTTATATTTAATGTTCAAGTGAAATTGTTGCAAATATGTATACCAGTTCTGATGGTGATCATTCTGTAACTTCCCTTATGTCTGTATAAACTAAAGAGGTCAGTGATCGGAGTGGATGAACATCTCCTTCCCCAAAATCTAATGTTTCTATTGTCAGCAAGCCTAAATGATAGAATACATATCTTTGTCATAGTTGGGGTACTTCCAAATTATATCGGAAAGTGTCTCACTATTATAGGCCACTGTATGCCTGTGTTGGGTGAGGACTACACCAATAGAATAGTCAAAGGTGTTTGTCTCAATTTTGAATGGTTGTTGCAGGTCTAGTAATGTGAGTACAGGTGCAGAGCAGAGGCAATGCTTTAACTCAATGAATGCCTTCTATTTGGATTGATACCAAGAAAAATTTTCTTTCGCTTTGCCCTTGGTAATCTGATTCAAAGGCTAAGTGATATGGGAGAATCCAAACATGAACCTCTGATAAAAATTTGCAAGGCCCAAAAATCTGCGAAGCTTTGTTAGAGTGGTCGGGGATGGCCAATCCTAAATGACTTGGATATTAGTTGGATCCACATGCTCGCCTTTCTCATTTATGATGTAACCTAGATATTGGACTTGGCTCATGCCAAAGGTGCATTTATCCAAGTTGGCGCACAATTTGTGTCATCACAGGGTGTGAAGGACCTTCCGAATGTGTTGCAAGTGCTCTTCCAAAATTTTGCTGAAGATAAGGATGTCGTCCAGATAAAAAACCAAAACCGAGTTGGTGAAGGGTCGAAAGATGTCATCCATTGGCCTCATAAAAGAAACAGGGGAATTTTTCAACCCGAAAGGCATGACCAACCATTCAAAAAGGTCTTCCTTGGATTTGAAGGCAATTTTCCATACATTTGTTGGCTCTATTGGAACTTGGTGATAGCTAGAATTCAAATCGATCTTGCTAAAATAATTGGCCCCCTTGAGCTGGTCTAGAAGGTCATAAATCCATGGGATTGGATACCTATTCCTAACAATGATTTTTTTAGTGCCTGATAATCAATGTAAAGCCTCTATGTCCCATCCTTCTTTTGTACAAGTACAATCGAGCTCCCACAGGGTGAGGAACTTGGTCGAGTGTGAAATTTTTGCAGCAACTCCTGGATTTGTTACTTGAAATATTCATTTTCCAGAATGGAGTGACGGTATATCATCCCATTGGGTAGAGGTGCTCTTGGAGTCAAATAGATTGAATGCTTGACCTAACAGTGTAAGGGTACCCCTATTGGTGAGGAGAAGATGGCCTTGTATTCTTCCATGACCTTATCCACTTGCTTCTACTACATGGAGGAACCCTTCCTGGGGGCCATGGATGTTTCCACGATCTTCCCCTTACTTTTAGAGTGAATCAGAAAGAAAAAAAATTTGTCGGTCTGGGATATGATCTTACTGTATTTCTTAGTAGAGATCAAAGAGATGGCGAAAGGTGAGGCTACCTCTAGTATCAAATATAACTTATTGCCCAAAGTAATAATAACAATGCAATACCTAGACTCATACACATCATGACACTTCCACGAGTGTGGTTGAAATAATAATACATCACAAACTTCAAGAGTAGAAACATCACATAGTACCTCATTTGTGAAGGGCTTGATGTTGTAGGGAAGATGGCATTGCTCCCTGACGCAGAGATCTTGTCCTTAGTGAAGATACCAGATGGTGTACAACTGCGGGTGTAGTGTGGTCGGTAGGCCCAACCACTTCACGACCTATGATGAAATGAGGGTCATTTGGCTCTCACTATCGATAATGAGCTACAATAGAGAACCCTTCACCTGCATTTGTGAGTGGAAGAGATGCTCCCCCTCCTCTGTATCTTCAGGCTCAATCTTCTAGATCTTGGTGGTGGAAATAGTGGTGTTGGGTTCTGCATCAATAAGCTTATTCCCTTTGTCATTCCCCTTGTCAAGTTATGACTCAGAGTCAGAACATGCATTTGACTATGAAGATTTCAGCTTGACCAACAATGACTGCATGGCATGACACTCATTTATGTTGTGAGTAGGGCTCTTACGGAACTCACACCACTTTCTTGTGTCCTCCTTTGTTTTTGTGGTGTTGTTCTTTGGTAGCAACTTCGATGGGTTGTCCTAGGTCACCTCGTGTTACACATAATTTTTTCACTGTCCCTGTACTCCTCGTTCCATGCTCCTGGAGGACCTCTACAATGAGCCCTACATGCTTTCCCTTCATGAAGAAACTCCCATTGTGTCCCTCTTCAGGAGCAAAACAATTCCCTTTTGCATCATCTCCCAAAATATTATATTTTTTCCTGTTTACAAGACCAGCGCTAGTGACCCGTGTCCTCCTCGCTGATATACAGGGATTATAACTATCCCTAGCACCGATCGGAGTGACTGAGCCTTTTTCCAATCGTGCCAATCCTCTCTTGGAATTTTTTTAAAATAAGGGGTCGAAGCTTCCAGCTCTAGAAGCTTTGTAACAGAAGTATGGTAAATGGTTAGGCCATATGGAGTCGAGGAGGTCAGTTTAGGCTCCTTTCCCCTATTAGGATGGAACTACCACAAGAGATAAGATCTTCTCCCATGAGAAGAGGAACCATCTCCCATCCGTTCAAGCTATACAAACCTCCACTTTTCCCAAGCACAAGCTAGTGTTAGCTTTTAGTTCTAATTAGGCTCTGGTTGAAGTTTTGATTGTGGAGTAATCAAAAAGTTATTCATAGTTGTAGCTTTCTAGTTGTGTGAGGGAGAAGTGTGAATTTTGTTTTGTGTGAAGACTAAAGGGAAGAGCCTTAAAACTACCATTGTTGAGGCCATCATGGAATGCTAACAGAAGTGTGTGGGAACTTGGATTTGTTGGAGAAGAACAACAACGTCAAGACAACAGTTGTAATCTCTTCTTGATTTAATATATATGCATCTATCGATTGATTTCCTACATAATATGTCATCTCACATGTTTAAGGCTTAATGTTTCTTGACTTATTAAGTAGGTTGAATACAATTTGTCTATTATCACGATTGTTGTTTGTTGTTGTTTACTTGTTTCGGATGCTCGAAGAAGGAAACAGGAGATAATTGGAGTGAGGAAGCAAGGTCATCACCAAACGGGATAAGCATACTAAGAGGTAGGCCCTCTTAATTGGTTCTAACCTAAGGAAATATTCCATAGAATGTCTTGTTTGTGGCTAGACCCGCTCTCGGGCTAGAGGAATTGTTTGTGTCTGCACTTAGAATTTTACTTCACCACAAATTGGCGACTTCGCTGGGGACACCAATCCTTCTATTTGCTTTCTTGAAATTTCATGGTTTTGTGTGAACTTTTCTAGTTTTGCCATTTCCCTTTAGTTCTGCCTGCTTTGCTTTATTTACCGCCCTGGGTTTGAAATTCACAGTAGCAAGTCTGGTCTCAGCCTTTGAATTTTTTTTTATTTCTTTTTTTGCATCCTTGCTCAACACACTTATTCTCTGACAGTCGCGCCGATCAACGCGATATGCTAAGAAACAGTCATGTCGACCCCCTTTTTGGCACTTTTTGTCAGTTAGGCAGTCACACCAACCCCCCTTCTGGTGCTTGTTGTTAGTTAGGCAATCGTGCCGATGCCTGTAGGTGAAGATTAGGGTTCACCCCAGATCTTGGTCAGTGTGTCTTGCTCTCTTGATTTCTGCCTTGTGGCTTGTTTAGACTGTCTTCTCCCTGTCTGGAAAGATGCATTTCACCTGGTTTATTTGCTTGTTGACTTGCCTTCTTTTCGCTTGATTTCTTGGGTACTTTGATGGTTTGTGGCCTTACGACACCTAGGTTGTCATCCATTCAATTGATTGTGTACTTAGTGAGTCAAGCTGTTGGTGAATTTACTCCTTGCATTTCGTTCGCGGTCCTTTTTTATTACTTTCGTATCCATTACACAAGTTTGAAAAGTTTCGTTTTCTTGTTTAAACGTCTCTTTTTCGGCATAGATCACATTGCTTGTCTTGTTTTTGGTAGATTCATTGCATCATTAGTTTGAAAGAGATTCTTTTTTTGTGTTTTTCATTTGCTTGAGAATCGATTGTCTTGAAAACTTTTTCATTGAAGTGTTTTATGAGAAATTCATTTTGTCATTTCATGAAAAGTACATAACTCTGGTTGCTGCATCGATATGTTATGTTAGTTAGTACCATCGAAGACTAAGAGTTGCATTTGCATTTGAAAAAGAAAAAGAATTCTCTTTACTTTTGAAAGGACTATTTGGAGTATACTTGTTAGGAAACGCAGAATTGAAATTTTTTTTTTCATTAGTTTATCTTTTCAAAAAGTAAAGTAGTGAAAATATCATTTTTGCTTTCAGTTGCTTAATTATTTGCATTTGATTTTGTTTTCTACCCTCTCTAGTGTAGACAATTCATCGAATTGAAAGGGTCTTGTCTCATTTAGCTGCATTTAGGACTTTCCAAGTCACATCGCTAAGGCCTGAAAACTAAGACATAATCCAAGATAAACTTTAAAATGAACTCAATTAACCTAAGGCACATTTGAAACCTAACGATCACATCTAGAAGGTCTAGGCTAGAGACGTGTTCTAACGTCTTTAAACCTAGCAGCTGTCATTAGCTTCGGCACTAGACAATGCTAGTATAGACTTCGAGTATATAAAGGGAGACCCCTCTAGGCTACAATCCTTTATCCATAGGAATACGAATCTTCCACCTTGCAAATGTGATACGCCGAACACAACATTCGGGGAGATTGCTTGCTTGTACTTCTCAGTTCACCATGAGGTATTCTGTAGTTCACGCTTTCCTAGTAATCCTTTTTACATAGATCACTGGGAGTAGTCATTTGATCTTTTTGAATCATTAAACTTAAAATATCATTCAAGTGTTTGTCCTTTTGAGCTCGTTTCCAATCGAAAGTGATAGAGTCACCTTTGCTTCTTTCTCGACTCTTAAAACATGAAAGAGCACCCGTTCATTTATGCATCTTAAAAAATGTTTCCCATGATCTTATAATGTCCTATTAGTCTTTTCTAGACCAAATCATCCATATTCCTTAAAGTACATTTTAAAGCCTTGAAATTTGTCTCTCTTTTCCTATTAACTGAGATGAGGTCATTGTGGCTGAACCATTTGGTTCACCTAGTTCCTCTTCCTCTCCTTTGTTTGAAAGATTGTCTAAGGAGCATTTTCCTTAATTACTAGAGTCACTCGAGGACCAAGGTATTGAACTCAAAATCATTCTGAGCATTCAACCTTTGTCATCTCACCCTCCACCTACTTCAGATACTGGGTCACCTTTTGATATTGGTTCGGAATCTCCGGACAATCCCATCCAGACTCCTGAGAGTTCGATGACTACTGAAGGTCAGCTTGGACTGGTTATGTATCCTCTGAATCCTTTGTTCAACCTTATTCTGATATCACTGCAGCATCGTACAGTTTGTACGATCAACTGGGTGTTTCTTTGGAATTATCCCCTCATACATCTTTGGTCGTTCGTTGTCACTTGTTTCCACCTATGGAACCCGAAGGAAAAGCTCTAGTTACCTCTCCAGACCAATTAGAAGTTTATACTTCGCACACTATCGAAGAAGAAGAACATCAATTTCATCTTGAAGGTTTCCCCTACACAGGGAGCATTCCCATCAGTGTGTATCGGGATTTGCCACCTAATTATGTGACTTTAGCACAATTGGTCTCAGGTACACCTAGTGCCTCATCAATTTATCACAACCCTGTTTGGGAGTCTAGCGCTATGCCTACCACAGGTCCATTCATTCAGAACCTGACCTCCCAACAACCAGTAAGTTTTGCAGTTACTTCAGTCCTAATACAACCCATTGTTCCGAACCCTCTTGTCTTGTCCGTCCTAGTCACCCGTCCGGTTCAATCGACAGTTTTGAATCATGTTTCTGTCAGTTCTTCGGTCCCTCCGGTCAGTGCATGGGTTGTGCCACCACCTGGGGGGCAGAATATGAATGTGTCTATGGCGTCAGGTACAACTAATGTGAGTAGTTCACAGGCTCACATGGTTGGGATGAACTAACCTTCTTCTGGTACTATCCAAAACCCTGCTGGTCCTGCTGGATCAAGTAATATCCAGTACCAACAGGTCCAAAATCCTGTTGGTCCGTCTGGGTCAAGCAATTTGTAGTATTAGTAGCCCTATGAGGCTCAAGTTCAGTACTAAGCTCCTTATGTTCCATATGGTTCCTAAGGAATGGTTAATTTGCCTTACGTCCTTTAGCCTGGACAATATGTTCAGCTTAATCCGTCTACTTTTCCAGGTGGCTATGGCCAGATATAGTTCGGAAATTTTCAAGTTCTTAATCCAAGAACTGTTCAAGTACCCTTGCAGCAGCAAGGACAACCTCTGCAGCAATAAGGGCAACCTTTGTTCCAGCAAGGGCCGTCTGTGCAGTAGCAGGGGCAGGTGATGCCGCAACAAGGACAACTACAACAACTGTAGGGGAAACCCTCGCAACAGTTGCAGCAAACCATGCAACCATAGATGCAGTATGCTTAGAAAACCTCCCAGCCTATGTATTCGCAAGGCCAACCTCTACAGCCGCAGGGATAGCCTTTGCAATTGCAAGGTCAACCCTTGCAGTAGCAGAGCCAACCCGGGAAACAACAACCCTTATATACATATCCACAAGTTCAACCCTTGCAAGGACAAGGTCAGGGTCAAGTCCTGCAGCAGCAGGCCAAAAATCCTAATGTCTAAGGGAAACAGGTTCAGAATCCTTTTGTCCAAGGGTAGCAGGTCCAAAATCCCTATGTCTAAGGACAACAAGTGCAGAATCCTTATGTTCAAGGACAATAGGTCCAAAATCCTCTTATTCAGGGGTAGTAGGTTCAAAACCCGTATGTTCAGGGACAATTTGTGCAATATCCATATGTCCAGGTTCAACAGGGTCAACAACCTTTTAACCCATATGTTTCCTATCAACAACCTATGGATGGGCAGTTTCAAGGATTTCAAGGTCAAAATCCTCCCTACGGGCAAGGTAACCTATAGTGGGGGGAAAATCAAATGCCATATGGACAAAACCCTCCACTTTGGGGCCAAATTCCTTACCAGCAAGGATGCGCTCCTCCAGTTGGACCTGCTCATTGACCTCCAATGCATTTCAATACTCAATTTCTATTCTTGGCTATACTAGAGTTGCTCGATGTGTCTTGACTCATGAATGATCCAATTTTTCATTCGCCATACAGAACTCTGGTCCTGTCCAAGATCTCGAGTGATTGTCCGAAGTTCGATGGAAAAGAAAAAGAAGATCCCCAAGCCCATGTGATGACATATGACCTCTGGTGCTCTTCGAATTCCTACGTTGATGATTCTATTTGTCTCCATCTTTTCCAACGAACCCTTACAGGTGCTGTAGCCAAGTGGTACATCAAGCTCCCTCGAAGTACTTATCACGAATTCAACTCTTTAGCCATAGATTTCCTCACACATTTCCAGTTTCCGGTTCACTATGAAACTGACACCTATTTGCTTACATCACTCAAGCAAGATACTGTCACACATCTTTGATCACATCCATGAATGGAGACGTAGACGTCGCCTGATCAAATTCAAGATTGCTGATCAGTTTCTAATCGAATGGTTTACCAAGTCATTCGTCACTCTAATTGCTCGCGATATAGCTATGGGTGGATGCGTTATCGAAGAACAAGCCATTGCTCATGCCCATACTTTTATCTCATTTATTCTTACTCTAGCACTTTGTATGAGTTTTTACCCGATGCTCCAAGGCCATCATCCAATCCAACGACATCGAAGTCATAAGCTACACCTCCTGTTGATGGAGTAATTGGTTCAGTGTCCTAGACCCCTGCGAAATATTCTTCCAAATAGAAGTCGGTCTCAAACACTGCTTCCAATAATCCCTCCCAGAATTCACCTGGCCATGGTAAAACCTTAGAGGTCCACGTTGTTCAGTCTACCACATCAGACAAATCCTCAAAAGGTAAGAAGAAAGGCAAAGGCAAGGGTAAAGCCGATGCCCCAAAACAGGGTCCTCCTAATTCATCTGCTGGTGATTCTTCACAACGAAAGCCTAAGTATATGTGCCTCATTTCTTAGGAGGATCACTATACTAAGAGTTGTCCCCGATGGTTTGAAGTTAGTTGTTTGCTCAAAGGGAGCCCAACTGTCCTGAAAGAGTCGTTTTCATTTCAACAGACTCATATGATAGACTAGCCTCAATCTTTTGCTTCCTCAGGATCACAAGTGTTCATGATGAGTAGGCCTATTAATGTGGATACTAGATGAAAATATTATCAATCTCCTACTTCGACAACAGGGAAAGAGAAAGAAGCTACCCCTTCTTCTTCTACCCTGTCTAGTTCTGACCCTCTTCATATCGATCACCCTAACCCTGATTCCACCATTCAACCACCTTCTCAAGGTGTGCTAAGGAAGTCCTCGTACAATCCCAATGCTTGAGCTGCTCAACACTACAATATTGTTGAGGATTTGGCTCAGGCTCCGTGAGCTATGTCTGTTCTCAAGGTACTCCAAAGATGTCTGTCTCAGTGAAAATCATTATTGTTGGCTATTGGAGGTATTGATCCTACTGATTCTAATTTGATATGTTTTTATCTATAGAACCACATTCTACGACTACCTCATCAGATTGCCTTTCTCATTCAGGTAATCATCAATGAGAAAACCATTCATAGGACCATCATCGATGAAGGTGCTTCGACCTGCATCATGTTAGTCGCTTGCTGGAAGGCAATTGGTTCTCCTACTTTGAACCAATCCCCTAAAACTTTGGAAGCTTTCGACGAGCATGATTCACGGCCATTCGGTTTCTTACCCAACCTTGCCATTACTTTGGAGGGAAAGATAGTACACATCGAGGTGGAGACTGTTGACGCTAATCTCAATTATAATCTTTTGCTCGGATGGAGCTAGACCCATGCCATGCATGCTGTAGCCTCCTCCCTATTCTGTGTGATTCATTTTCCCCATCAAAGGAATATCGTCATAGTTGACCAACTGTTCTTCTTTGCCTCTTCCTCCTCAGATGGCAATGTTCCGTATGTCAAGCACATTGGTGCTCCTTAAGAGAGTGTGGGAGTAGGACTTTTTAAAGATTCTGCCTTGATGGGAATTTTTCCGCTTCCACCTCCTCATGTTGCCTCTGTCAACATGGTCTCGATCAAATTAAACCTTGGGTCATACCTTCACTGGATCTTGTTGATACCTAGGGCGAGGTTATGCCACTTAGTCCCACCGAAATCAATTATGTGAAATTTTTTTCGGTCTCAAGTTCCCTATCCTCTCATTTTCCTGTTTCGAGGACATCTTTTGATACGTATTCTCAATCCCCGTGGCTTGGTGCTTCAGAATCTCCTGATCCCTTAAACAAGACTTTTCTTGCTGACGAGAGTGTCATGGAAGTAATGTCTCTGGAGGAATCACCTTGGAATGATACTCATCATCGTTCCTAGTTCCTGCCTAGCTCGATGGTCATGTCTCTGTGTTTTGAGGAGTTCTCTTCTCCGTTTCCTATTGACACGTTAGTTTTCCTTGACATTGTCAAGATCTTTCAACTGAGGGCACCTTTGTCTCTTCATATATTCAGGTCTTCTCTCCCTCCCCAAGTTTTTACCAATTTCCCATTCTTACAATGGGGTTTTCATCTGACTCGTAACCCTCCCTTGCCCAGGGGGCATGGGGGCAGCAAAGCCCTATATGAAATCTACTCTATTTTTTGGCCGAGTCGATGCTTACTCGTCATGTAAATGGTAAAACTATGGTGTTCATCTGTGTTGATTGATTACTCGAGTCCGAGCATGGATTCTGTCCAAAATTACTGTGCTTAGGTCATCTTGCATGGTTACTTGTATACATTAGTGTGTCATTCATTTTTGTGCAGTGTGGTTTGGTGTGTTAGTTTTCAAACAACTTACCTATTTACTATGTTTTTTCCCTGCTTTGCAGATGTCTGTGACTCCTCACATCGGTTTCGCTGATGGTGCTTGCCGTAGTAACCAAAATATATCCTCTGTGGCATGGGAAATTTATGACCCCCATCATGAGTTGATTGATCTTCAAGGTATCTTCTTAGGTCGTACAACCAATAACACTATTGAATACAATGGAGTTATCAAATTGTTGTCAGAAGCCATTGCTCTTGACATTCGGGAATTAGTTGTCAACCTGGATTCACAACTTGTTGTCCTTCAACTCAACGGGAAATATTTTGTCAGAAACCCTCAGATATTGAGAATGTATCTACATATTCGTCTATTGGAGAGAAATTTTGATTACATTACATATCATCATATTCCTAGACACATGAATACATTGACAAATGCATTAGCTAATTATGTGTTGGATAGACATTTACGAAACATGTGAAAAACTAAAACAAATAATTTGTACCATAGTAAGCAAGAAAATACAGCATATATATATGTATATATATATATATGGCAATAATGTTTGATACATCAAAACCCAAAAAAATAATATGTGTGTTCAAATAACATACGCGGCTTGTAGGCCTCATATATCCATGGCACGCAGGCATCAAAAAGTGTAAATGCTGGACCTAGGAACTAATCAGCATTGTGATCATGCTAACATGGAACTGCTCATGCTACACGAGTTAGCAATCGACAGATCCAATCAGATACCCCCACCGTATGCCTCTGGTACTAGCATGGGATTTCTCCTGTTAGAGTCAATCCTTTGGCCTTCCTTGAGTGATCAAAATGGGCCTCTTACTATGTCTGTTATGTTAGATGTTTTTCACATAATCTTTAGTGAAAATCCTGTCATAAGTATGTCTATAAGAAAAAGCTCGGAAAGAGTTTACCAACGATATATTGCATGCCTAAAACTGACTCCCGGATTAATAGATATGGTCGAATGAAAATTGTTGCTCGTTTGATGGGACGATTGTTGTTCCAACCAGCTGTTACTCAAATTGTCACAATTCTAAATCCTGGAAATTTTCATGAACATAAAAGTTTTTGTCTTCATGTCCGATAAATGAAGCAATTTACTATTATTCATCTTCTTCATGGCTCCTTCAAAGGGTAAGCTCACTGGAAGATAAATTGTTTCTATATGTGTCAGAACAAAATGATCAAGGTTGCTTCATTGCTGCAAGGTTACCAGTGGATGAGAGTTATGTCAATTTAATGGAAGATGCAATTATGTTGCACAACGTTTGAAAGATTATCAATCATAAAGGCTATCATAAACATTTTTATTATCTCATCATGAAATAATGAGCACCTTCATGGTTACAGTTCTATGGAGACAGAGGATAGTGACTTGGCTTCTAGCCTAGTTGCATTGGCTTCCAAGTTAAGGCATGCCTCTGCCAATGATGGAAAACCCTTGTCTCTAAGAATTGTAGGTCCTATTGTTGCTTCATCCATTAGCGAGCCAGATTCAGTATCAAACAGGTTGAAAGTGAAGGGGCTAGAGTTGAATGGATATCTCAATACCAAAGCAACATTTTAACTTCAGGCCAATCAATGAAATTGAGCACATGAGACCAATCATCCCTTTCGGATCCAGAGAACATGCCTCCAACGGTGCTTATTGCTTCAAAGAACAACATTCTGCCACCAGAATCTCCAGGGACAAGTTCATTGATGGCAAAGCAGGGTCAACAAAGCGATGATCCCAATGGCAAGTTAGGAAACAAATCATGGGGATTCCTTCCTTGTTTTAGTCATCGTTTCCAATCAGATACTGAAAGTGGATATCACAAGACAATTTATCATTTTCAGTTAGCTTCTGGACAGAAAACATTAAAGATGATCGTCCTCAGTTTCAATCGGTTCAAACAATTCTATTTGGTTCTTATCTGTTAGCTAACATGACTAATGGAAAATGGATAACTGTGTGCCATGAGCAGCGTGACTGGAAAAATGAAGGAGTAGTGTCTTCTCTTGGGGAGGGGAGTAGGAATGCAAAAAGGAAGCAAGGTGAAAGAGCAAGACAAAGGAATAGTGGATCAGTGAAGATAAGCCCCTGAGTCAAGTTTTGAAAATTACAATTTTTATTAAAAAATTGAGTGCCGAAAGGCCAAGCTCAGCTCCAAATTCCATTCACCCTACAGCCACAACACACAAGTCAAACATCAAGCCAAGCCAATCCTAGGAGGTGTATAATGTGCACGACACGTCAAAATATGTTTTGAGTGGTAAGTATCATAAATAAGTAAGTTTTATTTTGCTGCTCTCATGTGGGATAAATCCCATTCAGAAAAGTGTAGTCATCTATATATGTCGCACCCTTGGACTCATCGAAAAACATGACGGTGATTGGCATGAATTTAGCGCATACTCACTAGAGAATTTTAGTGGCAAAAAATCATCTACAACAGTGACCACGAAAGGAAATAATATTAGAGCCCATGTGGGCATCTTCCCAAGGGAATTTTTTTGTTTTTTGTTTTTTGGAATGATCATCTGATACATAGAGGCTAGGGGCACTGTGCATAGGGCCATCCTCAGGTTTACATCAATGAAGGACACCCAACATTGGGAGGCATTGATTGGTGATGAGAAGCACTTCATCACTCATGTACTTGCATTCTTTGCTGCCTCTGACGAGATTGTTCTCGAAAACCTGGCTGGGCGTTTCATGAAAGAAGTTCAAGTTCCAGAGGCTTTTGCATTTTATGGGTTCCAGATTTCCATTGAAAATATTCACTCAGAGATGTACAGTTTACTATTGGAAACATATGTCAAATATCCTAAGGAAAAGAATCACCTGTTCAATGCAATTTAGACAGTTCCTTGTCTGGCAAAGAAAGAAGATTGGGCTCTCAACTGGATAGAGAGTGCTGAAAGTTCATTGTCTTTGTGATCCTCATTGTTACATATGCAGAGATTTTAGGCAATAAAAAGGAGATCTTGTGGGCAAATAAAGGACATCTAGGGAGAATTGAGTTTTTGAAGGAGATGTGGCAGTATTTGAGGTTCCTAGGAGAAGATGGCAAAATTTCTTAGCCATAAAATCAAAAGTTGTTTCAACATTCCAGATTTCTAGCGATGACACCTTTAGCAATTTGAGTGGCAGCAAACCTATTCTTCTATTTTAGTGTGATTTAATTTAATTCTTAAATTTTAATTTATTTTATTTGACCGCATAAACATATGTGGTTGTTTGTTTGTTTGCTTGTTTTTTATTTTATTTTATTTTTATTCCTATGTTTAGGAAATCACAATTAATATGTAATAGGGTATATATAGGATGATTTTTGAAGATGTAAAGGTTGATTTATTTTAGCAAAGGAAAGCTGCTATTGGACTATGTAAAGCTTAAACTTTTCTAAATATTATTCTATTGGAGCAGTCTCTGCCCTTTAAACTTAGGATCCATCACGGTGTTTAATGAGCCACATGTGTTTCTTGTAAATTCATTTCCATGCTTTGTTTTTTCTACTAATTTCATTACAGCATTATCTAAGGGAAGTGTTAGGAATCCATCCATGCATGATGCTCCTTTCATAATGATTATGTTGTTTAATGTAGTGGTTATCTTTTCATAATCCATCCTCTGTTATATGCTCTGTTGTGTAATGTTATGTTTCTCTTTCTCCTAAAGTTGCCACTGTAGATCCATCCCCTGATTGATGCCTGCAGGGAAACAATATTTTTCCTCTTTTCTTCTCTCATTACATCTTTAATCCAGCTAAACATTGTGCTTATTTTTCCCCAAGTTTGCTGGCAGAAACTAGCCTCGATTCCATAGCCCATGGTCCCTTTTCTTGCTGTTTTCGACCCACAATTTTCAACCAAATCCTCGTTCTTCATAGCTAGCCTAAGATTCATTTATTTCAGCCACCCTCAGTTGGAAAAGAGAGAGACCTCTCTGGTCTAGTAGGGCTAGATGCCAGATCAAAAGTTTGGTCTGTGGTTACCTCAGAATATTGCCTCTTCTCAGCCTTGAGGTTCATTCTAAGTGCTAACATATTGGTGATGTTGTTGGGAACGAGGTGACAGATATTCTCTAGGAAAGATTGTTCAAGTTTCATATTTGATTGCTAATGGTGGATAATGGTCGGACACATATGAAGGCTGAAATCATCTACCTGGTGACTGCATTGTTCATGATCCCGAGCTTCAAAGTTTCAGAGTGACTTCACTGGCAACTAATCCAGATTTCAGAGTGTTGATAGTGATCACCGATGACAGGGTATGTGGAAAATCCTTTATCTAGTGAAATGTTATTGACTTTAAGGGACGAGTTAGCAAAATTGCGGATTGATTAGAATTTCTCAACATCTGTGTTTCTTTGTTTGAAATCCAGAAGACTCACGCCTGAAAGTAGATGTTGTTTTCTTGGTTTAGTTGTTGAAAGATTAGAAAATGAAATTGAACTATTAGATGTTCAAATTAAATCATATGTCTTCCAAGATCCTAAAAAGTTCTTGGTAACTCTCCCTCCTTCCAAGTGAGAAACAATAGGGCTGCCCATGGATATTTGCATTGACAGTTTGCAGTTGGAGGCCTATGTTTAGGAGTTAGGGCAGCAAAAAGGTTCTGGTTTCTTCGATCCTGTTGCAACATACATGGAAATTTTTTTTAGTCTGAATGACAAACCAGAATGCCTTTTACACAGCCAGACTCATTATATGCATGTATGGTTGTCAACATTTGCATTTATGTTTTGTTTCAAGTACTGTTAAGCAATATCATTGCTGCAGCTGCTTGATTGGTTGGTCTGGCATTACATCATTACTTGATCTATCGATTTTGCAGTAAAGTAGGGTAGGTTTGTAAATAAATAAGTTGCCCAAGGCAACATTTCAGTTTCCGGTATTTTTTACGTATAGGTTGCTATATGTGTATTTTTTTGGATTGATATAAGTTGTTTTGGGTATGCAGCTGTTTGACCGTATTGCCCAATGGATAAGGCACTAATCTACATGTTCCCAGAGACCTGTGTTCTTGGCACATCCAAGGAGCTACCATCCTAGATGGCGCCACTGTTAGAGTCAATCATTTTGCCTTCCTTCAGTGATCAAAATGGGCCTCTTATTATGTCTGTTTTGTTAGATGTTTTGCACATGATCTTTAGTTAAAAACATGTCATAAGCATGTCCATCAGAAAAATCATGGAAAGAGTTTTCCAATGGTATATCGCATGCCCGAAACCGACTCCCGGATCAGTAGATATGGTCGAATGAAGATTGTTGCTTGTTTGATGGGACGACTACTGTTCCAACCAACTGTTACTCAAATTGTCACAATTCTAAATCCTGGAAATTTTCATGAACATAAAAGTTTTTGTCTTCATGTCCGATAAATGCAGCAATTTACTATTATTCATCTTCTTCATGGGTCCTTCAAAGGGTAACCTCACTGGAAGATAAATTATTTCTATATGTGTCAGAACAAGATGATCAAGGTTGCTTCAGTGCTGCAGGGTTACCAGTGGATGAGAGTTATGTCAATTTAATGGAAGCCGCAATTATGTTGCACAACGTTTGAAAGATTATCAATCATAAAGGCTATCATAAACATTTTTATTATCTCATCATGAAATAATGAGCACTTTCATGGTTACAGTTCTATGGAGACAGAGGATAGTGACTTGGCTTCTAGCCTGGTTGCATTGGCTTCCAAGTTAAGGCATGCCTCTGCCAAATGTTATAGACATTTTTGGGCACTGCAACCACAATCTTAAATTTCCATAAACCAAGGGCTTCTAAGTCCCTAAAAGTGTTGCTTCACACCCTAAAGGAGCAAGGTCAGCTGATTACATCATCTCCCAAAAGTTCTGCACAGAAAACTGCTCAGAACTGGTCAAAACTGGACGATATAGGCTGTTTAGTGCTAAGGGTGCAATGCATCCCACTTGCTCAGTGTAAAAGGTGCGATGCATACTGAATAGCCCTTCTGTAGGGTGTGATGAGCAAGAGTGGACAAATGGCAGAGACAATTTGCAAGGTGGAGGATCATGGAATCTTCCAGAAACTTCTCCAATGACACTTGCCTCTCTGAATTCACCCAGGGATGAGTAAGAGATCATGAATCTCCAAGTGGAACCAAGAAATATCAGAGAGAGGACACTAATAAAAAACCCAGTAGCTGACTCACCCTCCTGCAAATATCTATATATGGATCCCTCATCACAGAGATCTAGGGGCTGGAATCTTGTATTTTGTAAGGAAGTGCTGTTGGTTTCTTGGTGAAACATCATAGTGTTGGGTGATCTAAGCTTTTCATGAGGTGAAGAAGGGCTTTCATGCTGGGAGGATGATGCTGGGTCAGAACAATTGGTTGTAATCCTCTTTGCTATTCTTTCTATTAATGAAGCTATTCAAGTTTTCCTCCACATTCTTGTATGTTTGATGATATATGCATTTGTGTGGTCAATATATATCTGGTCCTATATTGTTTATGATTGTAGATCTCTATTCTTCGATAGTGTTATGTTGCTTTGACTCTACAGGTGCTCTCTGAAGCAAGGAAGCAAGTGGCAAAGATCTGTCAGAAGGGAGAGGAACCAAACAAGGAACCAAGCGCAAGACTGAGGTTGGTACCTTCGTTCCCCTCTTATCTACTTTTCATAAAGGAAAATGAAAGTAGTTTTAGTGTGTTTATTTCTAAGATAGCTACTCGTCTTAGTGGGACTAGCAGCTCCGAGTGGACACTAGATTTCCCGATAACAAAATGGCGACTCCACTAGGGAGCGAATAGCTTGTTTGCTTGTCTATATTTGTTTGTTTTATAAACTTACAGACCGAGCTTGAAGTCAAGCCAACTAGCCTTCAAACTGCATTTTCTATGCAAGTACAAAGTAGATAAATGCCGCTTCAGTCTATCTCCGGGTTTTGTTTATAAACTGAACAATTGATTTGCAAACATACTAATTGCCCTGGTGTGGTTCTAGTAACCTCATTAGATCAGCCCCTGTGATTTATATTTACTGAACATCACTTGCTCGGCCTAAATCCCTGAACTGAGCTGCAAACTGTGATCAAGAACCAAGTTAAAGTCTCGCACTGGTACCATCGCACCCTCTCTTCAAGGAAGTCTGTATGCATTGCACCTCTCGTGTGCAGTAGGTGGGATGCATACTGGATTCCCTGTGTAACAGGTGCGATTATCAGAAAAGGCTAATTTTGCCTTTAGACTTTGGTTTTTCTTCACTCTCTGCAGCTCTATTTAGGAGTTTTGTTGTCTGTGATCAGTATACCTCTGTGGAAACCCCCTTCCTTTCATTATTCTACCTCCATCGTGCAAAGAACTATGAATGTTTTTATGTATTGTGCGCCATTTTCAGTTCTCTTTTACAAAGAAGTAGCATAATCGAACTGTCGTTTCTTGATTTGAAAGTGTCGCAAGTGTCATTTTCAGTCAAAGAAGATGATCCTATTGTTCTTGATAGTCAATTATACTGTTACTCTTGTATTTGATTTGAATTAGTGGTTTTTCAAGTGTCGAAAACAATTTTCAATTCAAAATCGCAAAGTGTCGTCATTATCTTCCTTTTGTTTTTGAAAAGAAATTTGTTAGTACTGTCGCTTTGAAAAGATAATTCAGATTTGCACTTAGCATTATTTTTGTCATTCACACATTAAGAAAGCGGAAAACAAATACATGCATGTGCATTTGCATTTAGACTGCTTGTTGGTTTGATTTAGGAAAATGCATATAGTGTGTGCTCACTGCTCTATGTTGAAAGAATCTCATTTCTCTTTCCTTAGTAGCTAGGATTTTCATTGCAAAAAGAAGATTAAATGATTGTTTATCATCTTAGATTGCATTTTAGGAATTGTATATCTACATCTCGCGGTGAACCTGAAAGGAAAATTTATTAATTAAGATCAACTGTAAAATAAATTCAATGAACATAAAAATGCTTTGGAACCTAACGCACAACATTTAGAAGTCTAGGCTAGAGACGTATTCCGGCATCGTAAAGCCTGGTAATTGTTGCTTTCATTACTGGTTGGGTGATTCCTCCACTTTGAGACAACAAGTTCTTGTACGGACTTGTGCTCCTACGTACCATCGAGTATATATTGGGAGACCACAATAGGCTATATCCTTTATCCTTAGGAAGCCGTGTCTACCGCCCTATCGATCGCAATGCACTGAACACAACATTCGGGAAGATTGACTGTCGTACCATAAAAAGTATTATGCAGTTTTGCGATTGGTTTGGTAATCCCTCTGTCTAGATTTCTAGAGTTGTCTCTTTCATTCCTTTTCAGACTCCTTGAAGGAAAAGGTCCATCTGAGAAGTTGTCACTTCAGGCTCATTAAAATCGAAGGTGACTAGAGTCATCTTTTGTTTTTTCTCGACTCTTAAAAATTGAAAAAATAAGTTGTTTCAAAGCGTCTAAAATTTATTTTAATTGGAATAATATTACTATTCTCGTGTTGGTCTTAGGTTGAGGAAAATGGAGTCCACCAACCAAGGATTCCCCCTTGGAGGAAATCCCTTTCTCCTCTTAGGGAGATGTTGGTGCACCCCATATGGCCACATTGTCACTTCCAGGATTGACGATTGGCTTGCCAATATGGCTCTTCTCGACCTTCATCGTTCAGAATGCCGTGATTCCTGAACAATCAAGTCAGCAACTAGATGATACTAGAGTTACCCCCCAACCTTCTACTTCGTCCATTTCTCCCTCTCCTCCTTCTTCTTCGCTTGATGAAGCTGGTAAAGCTAAAAATCAAGTAACTAAAAAGGAGAAGAAGGGGAAGGAGAAGAAAGAAAAGAAGAAGAAGGAGCCAAAGGTAAAAAGGGGTAACCAAGCATCGTTTATAAAAAATCCACGCACTGCACCCTCCAAGCCTAAATATCCATGCGTCATTTGCAAAGGAGACCACTATCATCGAGATTGTCCTTGCATCCCTCAGATCTTAAGGGACTGGTCTCCTCGTTTGCACAATCCGGTGTCATCAACCTCTGAGGATCATGTTGAAAGTACACCGTCAACTAGTGAAAGCGAAGTATTTGGACAGAAAAGGAAATGTAAGTTTCCCTGTAAACTGTGTGAAGGCGATCACGTCATCCACTGTTGTCCCTTCCCAGATGAGGCTAAAAGAGTCTTTGATAACCAACCTACTTCACCGCTACGACTTCCTCTTGGATACAAGAAAATCTTGCCGAATCCATCACTGGTTTAAAATCCAATTGACACGCCATTGTGGTCGGTCGAAGCATCTATCATTGAGGATAAACCCTATGAATCCATACTAGACGAAATTCAAAAGGTCGAGGCGGCGGTCGACCCAGTCTTGCCTTCAAAAGGTCCATCTTCAGATGATACAATCACTGAAGAGAATGAGAACGACACCGTTCAAATTCTTTTCGTAAACACAGACTCCGATGAACATAGGGGCAATCTACCCATTCCTTTACCGCAGGAAGGAAGTTCGTCAGAGTCATATCCGACCGTCTATTCGGTCCCACCTCCAAGCAACCTAGTCGTTTCCTTCGATTGGAATCTACTAGGCAGACCCCGTTTACCAGCTAGTGTACCATTCCGAATAGTTGTACAAGCTTACAGAATGGTCATGGCTGGTACCATCATAGATGAAGGGGCTTCTGTGAGTATCCTTTCCTCGACTGCTTGGAAAGTGCTTGGTTCGCCATCGCTTCTACCTGAAATGAGAAATCTAACAGGCTTCAACAAAGGAACCAGTCGACCATTAGGGATCCTTCCCAATGTACCTATAACGTTGAGAAGGAAAACCGTTTATATGAACGTAATGGTAGTCCAAGGACCTCTAGATTATAATCTACTCCTCAGACGTGACTATATTTATTGCATGGGAGCCATTGTCTCCTCACTCTTTCGAGTAATGTGTTTTCCGCACGAAGGCCAAGTGGTCCAGCTCGTAGACCAGCTTTCGTTCCCCGGCTCACACATAGCTAATAGTCAAATACCATCCCTAAATGGTCTTTCCACACAAAGAATGTCTCATCAATCTCCAGTCTGACCACCTGAAGAACGCGAGTAATTCGGGAGTCATGACTGAAACCCAGGGGGCATGCACCCTGGTCTGCTTCGGCAGGAGAACTTTAGGTATAGAGTGAGTTTCCGTGAAGGATATATGACTGGTCCGATCCCCATCCGTATAGGAAGAGGGGATTAGACCGGAATAAGATACCTCCGTTAGAAGGTAGGCCTTTCCCAATAAAACAAATGTTTTGTCTGCAAATTGAAGGGTAACCTGGAAACTCTACTTCACTATACCTGGGGGCATGCAAACCTTTTGTATGCGAGTGAAAAGCGACCAAGATAACGCTAACTCTATGGTTCCACTGACTTCAACTGCCTAAGTCGGGTGAGTGGTCGAGTCGACCGTTCGCCTTTGCAGGAGCCAAATGGCACCAGCAAAGTAAAGGAAAAATTTTCCTACCTAACCCTGGTAGTGACCTTGGTAGTTAAGTAGAGGAGCGTAGTTGGTCGCTCCTAGCTTACATACGAGAGGCATCAGAGTAGAGCTTCGAAAGGTGAAAAATCCATAAAAAATGGAATCTATCGATGAGATGTCCTTATTATATGACTGGCATGAGCAGTTTTTATGTGAAGTTCAAGCTCGTTAAAAATTAAACCTAAGCAATGAGCAAATGTTTCCCCCAGAGTTTAAGTTCATTAAAAAATGAACCAATCTCCGGTAACTGTGAATGCATTATCATCAGCTTTTGAGCCTTGGTCATGTTCTCATCATCACCTCCACTCTGTTTTTGGCTGATCATACGCCTCCATTTGATTTTTTACCCCTTTTGAGGAACATCTGCGATGAGTGATCTTGTTAGCCATCCTTGTGACACTGCCGTGATTGGAAAATTCCAAACCTTACCTGGAATCAGCTGCTACCCGAAATCATCACTCGTTCCTCAAAAAACGAGTCTCCTTTAAGCTCTTTTCACCTAACTCATAAAATATGAAAAGATTGCTGAGCGATTGGCCTCTCCGGCTCGTTAAAGTCATTAGAAGTGCTATCCCTCCTCTAGATTTTAATCTTTTTGGACCCGAGGGATTATTACACAAAAAGATCGAGCGCTTGTCTTATTCGGCTCGTTAAAACTATCGAAAATTCATCCCTTTTCGTATTATTTTATACCTTTTCAGACTTAAGGGATTATATTATGAAAAATGATTATTGGAGTTTCCTTTCTGTCCCTTTTTAGACTCTCTAAAATTGAAAAAGGACTGAGTTATCATTGTTGTTAAACTCGTTAAAATCAATAGCGACAAACTTGTCATGTAGACAAGAACGAGTTTCATTGTCGCTAGGCTCGTTAAAACATAGCGACGGGTTCGCCCGAAGGGCGAATTATAGAACAAGCATATGTTATCCTCCTCAAGCTTGATAAAAATAAAGAGGTACTAGTCAGCAATGACTGGGGAAAAGTTGGGAAGAAAACTTGAAGAAACTTTATTGGTAGCAAGTCGCTCTTGAACATGACACTTTCACTCCATGTCCGAGTCGGGTTGGGTTATTCCATTCACCGGTCATATCACCATTGGTCCATCATACCATCCATCTTTGGGGTTAACACTACCAATCCATTTCAGTGTCACCGGTATGTTCAAGAGAAGTCGCTCAAAGAATTCACCTGTGTCTCATCCGCTGCAATACATTCATGCTCCATTCTTTCATGACCGCCACCCTGAACCTTGTATCACCAGATCGTTTTCACCTCAACAAAATCATTTGCTCCGTTCCATGTCGTAGATGTGGGATTTATTAAGGCCCTCCTACGGCAAGTCGCTTCTTGTCGACATCAGCTCATTATCCAAGAAGCTGACCTAGGAACAACCCTTTCAGTACTTTGAAGCTTGCATGCCTCAATGGCAAGTTTCTCACTTCCGGCGACAGGTTTACATCAATGGCCTTCGATCGAAAGATTTTGCATGGCGTTCGATGCGAAGTCCCTTTTCACGCCACGTGAGTTGTACTGGTGTACCTTGAGGGTCATCATCATTATCGGTGACTCCTCTCGCACTTGTTAACAACTTACATCATTGGCTGGTAATCAAGCGATGTCTTTCCATGTTCGACTCCAGAACATTTTTCACATGGATTGACTTGTACTTCGGGCGAAGATTGAACAAGTTTGAAGACCCCGGATCTAGTTTCATCCATTCGGGCTGCGATATATTCAAGAAAATAAAGACATCAAATGTACATCATTGCCGAACAAATGATCATTCGAATCAAAGGATGATGGCTCTATCTGAATCATCAGTCTGCTACACAGACGGTTGTCTGTCCTATGTACATAAAATGAATTTATAAATCTAAGCATGGCAATGCCCGCCTCAGCTAGATCATGAAAATATTATGAAGATAATGTATTTTATTGTATATTATTAGAGGTTGCCTTCCAGTTCGAAAAAACTTCAGATCCTCATGATAAAGCATTTCACCGGACATCAAAAGATTAACGACCTCATGCTTTAGGGGGCAACTGTTATAGATATTTTTGGGCACTGCAACCACAATCATAAATGTCCATAAACCAAGGGTTTCTAAGTCCCTAAAAGTGTTGCTTCACACCCTAAAGGAGCAAGGTCAGCTGATTACATCATCTCCCAGAAGTTCTCCACAGAAAACTGCTCAGAACTGGTCAAAACTGGACCATACAGGTTGCTCAGTGCTAAGGGTGCGATGCATCCCACCTGCTCAGTGTAAAAGGTGCGATGCATACTAAATAGCCCTTCTGTAGGGTGTGATGAGCGAGAGTGGACAAATGGCAGAGATAGTTTGCAAGGTGGAGGATCATGGAATCTTCCAGAAACTTCTCCAATGACACTTGCCTCTCTAAATTCGCCCAGGGATGAGTAAGAGACCATGAATCTTCAAGTGGAACTAAGAACTATCAGAGAGAGGACACTAATCAAAAACCCAGCAGTTGACTCACCCTCCTACAAATATCTATATATGGCTCCCTCATCACAGAGATCCAGGGGCTGGAATCTTGTATTTTGTAAGGAAGTGCTGTTGGTTTCTTGGTGAAACATCATAGTTTTGGGTGATGTAAGCTTTTCATGAGGTGAAGAAGGGCTTTCATGCTGGGAGGATGACACTAGGTCAGAACAATTGGTTGTAATCCTCGTTGCTATTCTTTCTATTAATGAAGTTATTCAAGTTTTCCTCCACATTCTTGTATGTTTGATGATATATGCATTTGTGTGGTCAATATATATATGATCCTATATTGTTTATGATTGTAGATCTTTGTTCCTCGATAGTGTTATGCTACTTTGACTCTACAGGTGCTCTCTGAAGCAAGGAAGCAAGCGGCAAAGATCTTTCAGAAGGGAGAGGAACCAAACAAGGAACTAAGCACAAGACTGAGGTTGGTACCTTCGTTCCCCTCTTATCTACTTTTCATAAAGGAAAACGAAAGTAGTTTTAGTGTGTTTGTTTCTAAGATAGCTACCCGTCTTAGTGGGACTAACAACTCCGAGTGGACACTAGATTTCCCGATAAAAGCAACGATGGAAAGCCCTTGTCTCTAAGAATTGTAGGTCCTATTGTTGCTTCATCCATTAACGAGCTGGATTCAGTATCAAACAGGTTGAAAGTGAAGGGGCTAGAGTTGAATGGATATCTCAATACCAAAGCATCATTTTAACTTCAGGCCAATCAGTGAAATTGAGCACATGAGACCAATCATCCCTTTCAGATCCAGAGAACATGCCTCCAACAGTGCTTATTGCTTCAAAGAATAGCATTTTGCCAGCAGAATCTCCAGGGACAAGTTTTTTGATGGAAAACCAAGGTCAACAAAGCGATGATCCCAATGAAAAGTCAGGAAACAAATCACAGGGATTCGTTCCTTGTTTTAGTCATCGTTTCCAATCAGATACTAAAAGTGGATATCACAATACAATTTATCATTTTTAGTTAGCTTCTAGATAGAAAACATTAAAGATGATCATCCTCAATTTCAATCGGTTCAAACAATTCTTTTTGGTTCTTATCCGTTAGCTAACATGACTAATGGAAAATGGATAATTGTGTGCCATGAGCAGCGTGACTAGAAAAATGAAGGAGAAATGTCTTCTCTTGGGTAGGGGAGTAGGAATGCAAAAAGGAAGCAAGGTGAAAGAGCAAGAAAAAGCAATAGTGGATCAGTGAAGATAAGCCCCTGAGTCAAGTTTAGAAAATTACAATTTTTATGAAAAAACTGAGCGCTCGAAGGCCAAGCTCAGCTCCAAATTCCATGCACCCTGTAGCAACAACATACAAGTCAAACGTCAAGCCAAGCCAATCCTAGGAGGTGTATAATGTGCACAATGCATCGAAATATGTTGTGAGTGGTAAATATTATAAATAACTATGTTTTATTTTGCTGCTTGCATGTGGGATAAATCCCATTCAGAAAAGTGTGGTCATCTATATATGTTGCACCCTTAGACTCGTTGAAAAAAAATGATGGTGATTGGCATGAATTGAGTGCATACTTGTTGGAGAATTTTAGTGGCAAAAAATCGTCTGCAGCAGTGAGCACGAAAGGCAACAATATCAGATCCCATGTGGGCATCTTCCCAAGGGAATTTTTTGTTTTTTGTTTTTTGGAATGATCATCTGATACATAGAGGCTAGGGGCGCTGCGCGTAGGGCCATCCTTAGCTTTACATCAATGAAAGACACCCAGCATTAGGAGGCATTGACTGGTGATGAGAAGCACTTCATCACTCATGTCCTTGCATTCTTTGTTGCCTTTGACGGGATCGTTCTCGAAAACTTGGCTAGGTGTTTCATGAAAGAAGTTCAAGTTCCAGAGGCTCGTGCATTTTATGGGTTCCAGATTTCCATTGAAAATATTCACTCAGAGATGTACAGTTTACTCTTGGAAACATATATCAAAGATCCTAAGGAAAAGAATCACCTGTTCAATGCAATTGAGACAGTTCCTTGTCTGGTAAAGAAAGCAGATTGGGCTGTCAACTGGATAGAGAGTGCTGAAAGTTCATTGTCTTTGTGATCCTCATTGTTACATGTGCAGAGATTTTAGGCAATAAAAAGAAGATCCCGTGGGAAAATAAAGGACATATAGGGAGCATTGAGTTTTTGAAGGAGATGTGGTAGTATTTGAGATTCCTAGGAGCAGATGGCAGAATTTCTTAGCCGTAAAATCAACAGCTATTTCAACATCCCAGATTTCCAGCGATGACACCTTCAACAATTCGAGTGGCAGCAAACCTATTCTTCTATTTTAGTGTGATTTAATTTAATTCTTAATTTATTTTTTTTTGACCGCATAAACATATGTGGTTGTTGTTTTTTTATTTTTATTTTTATTTTGATTCCTATGTTTAGGAAATCACAATTAATATGTAATAGGGTATATATAGGATGATTTTTGAAGATGTAAGGGTCGATTTTTTTCAGCAGAGGAAAGCTGCTATTGGACTGTGTAAAGCTTAAAATTTTCTGAATATTATTCTATTGGAGCAATCTCTGCCCTTTAAACCTAGGATCCATCACGGTGTTTAATGAGCAACATGTTTTTCTTGTAAATTCATTTCCATGCTTTGTTTTTTCTGCTAATTTCGTTACAACATTCTCTAAGGTAAGTGTTAGGAATCCATCCATGCACGATGCTCCTTTCACAATGATTATGTTGTTTAATGTAGTGGTTATCTTTTCAGAATCCATCCTTTGTTAGATGCTCTGTTGAGTAATCCTGTGTTTCTCTTTCTCCTAAAATTTCCACTATAGATCCATCCCCTGATTGATGCCTGCCGGGCAACGGTCTTTTTCCTTTTCTCTTCTCTCATTACATCTTTAATCCGACTGAAGATTGTGCTTATTTTTCCCCAAGTTTGTCGGCAGAAACTAGCCTTGATTCCATAGCCCAATGGTCCCTTTTCTTGCTGTTTTCAAGCCATAATTTTCAACCAAATCCTTGTTCTTCATAGCTAGGCTAAGATTCATTTATTTCAGCAGTTGGCAAAGAGAGAGCCCTCTCTGGTCTGGCAGGGCTAGAATCCAGATCAAAATTTTGGTATGTGGTTACTCAGAATATTGCCTCTTCTCAGCCTTGAGGTTCATTTTGAGTGCTAACATCTCCCACCTGGGCATACTATGGGATCCAACAAGTCAACCCCTCAAGGTTCCTCACAATCTCCTCCTCGCTGTCACTTCTTTCCTGATAAGGAGCAACATCAAATTGGTGAGCGATGCGCCTGGCTATTAGGGACATCACGGCAGGATGCTCTGGTCCAACACCTGCATTGATAAAAAAAAATGTTATAAACACATATATATCAAAAAACAATTAAAAATCAAAAAATAAAAAATTGGCTTTTTACCTTCATCATCGAAATCCTCCCCATTTGGAAGCAACATATCTGGATCTCCGCAGAAGTCGGTACTGCTGTAAAGCCAATCCTCCACTACGATCAGTTGTCGTCGTAGCCATGAGAAAAAGGCGGGCTTATAGGACATATTCTGGCCCCCAGTGATTATAGGCATCAACCAACTCCAATAGACCATTCGTGGGTCTCGTGGCATCGATGGATCCACCTTAGTCATCTGGTATTAGAAAAATGAAACCCGCTCCAGGAAGAAGGTCACTAGCACAGATCTGAAGCAAAATTGCTTCAGATTCCCCGCCTTAGCTTTTGACAACTGGCGTTTCATGTTGATCTTCATGGATTCCACCCAATTGAAGATCGTTGGTGCTGTACAGTCGATAGCATACAAAAAATTCGACTTGTTGGTTTCATGCTCTGCTTGGGACCCATCCACTTTGTTTATGGTCAACAATAGCACTCTCAGTGTAAGATCTCAGACAATCGCGATCTCGATCTTGCCACTCTTGGATTTGAGGGCTTCTGGGCAATGTTCAGCAAGTAGCATGGATATGCTTGCCCCAAATGGCTGTGACCCATATAGGTTGACTGATTCCCCTCTCCAGGACAGTCTTGTGATGAAATAAATATATGAAGTCTCCCACTCTAGCTCCTGGTCACCAATGATAAAAATTTCGCGATTTATGTCCTGGAGACTAATCAGGTATCGAAGCAGCTCAGGTTGAGCCCTCATCCCTGGAGTGAGAAAGAACTTGAGGATCCCATAGTTCCTCAAGGCATCCAAGTAGTTTGGATCAACCATTGCTTGGGTGTCCACATCTTCATTCTCACGTTCTTTCCAGTCTACCATTTTGGAAGATTATTTCTTGCAAAAACCATGTATTCAAGTCAATAATCATTTTTGGCAACTGAAATTTGGATTTAAGAGAAAATTTGATTTTTTCTTTGTTCATGGCGCCGATGCACCTATTTTAAAAATATTTGTGCTGATAGCACGGTTGGTCATTTTAGCAACCCTCGGCCGACGCGATTCCTTTCCCGGAAATCGCGCCGACAGAGGGCAATTTTTTTTTGCCAAAAACTCTCTTAGAAATCCAAAAAATGGATTAAAAAAAGGAATAAACAGTATGGAAATGGAGCTTAAGGGCTTGACTCTTACCTGCAACTGACGACTCGGGGAACGATCTCTCGAATCTCCCACGATATGCTCAAGAAAAATTAGGGCACAAGTGGGTTAAAAGTTTTTCACACAAAGGTAAAATGGTAAATGGTAAAAAATATTTACTTTTCCCTCCTTTTATTTAGTTTTTCATGAAATATTAAGGTTTTTAAAATTTTTTTGACCTATTTTGCCTCAAGAATTGGATAATGCCTTTACCTTTTGTGTAGCGATAGGTCATAGATGTTCGATGATGGTACTGAGTCACGTTTAAGCTCTTTTCTCGACTTGTAAAACTCAAATGAAAATATTACTGAGTATTTTTCCCTTTTGACTCATAAAAGAGAATAAAATGAAGGGTCTACTTTCAAGCTCTTTTCTGACCCTTTAAACACGAAAATATTTCCAAGCTCTTGTCGTTTTGAACTCTTTAATGGATGCGAAACTTCATGTGCCCAATATACATTTACCCCTTTTTCGGGCAGGGATGCACTATTTACGAAAAATATATTCCTTGACTGAAATATTCAAGCGGTTCTCTCAAGTATCGTTTTCTACCTTTTCGGGCTCGAGAGACAGAAATGTATGAAAATGGACCATGTGGAGTTTTCTTTTCCATGTCTTTTTCAAACTCTCTAAACATGAAAAAGATACAGAGTTTCGCCTTTGTCAAACTCGTAAAAATATTAAATGGCATCAGATTCGTCACCATGACGAACATGAGCTTCTCCTTCCTAGGGCTCATTAAAATTACTAGGTTAGATTCATCTGAAGGATGGACTTATAATGCAAGCACATGCTATCCCCTTCAAGCTTGCGATAAAAAATAATTGGGGTACCTGCTAGAAATGGTGGGGGAAAATTTGGAAATTCGATTGGTCGTGTCGACAACTCACTCTTGAACATGAGACTTTCTGTTTCATGTCAGGTTGGGATATCCTCCTCTTCGTCATTGACCTTCCTAGGTTGGGCTGTTTATTTTTTCTTTCCATTTGATGTCTGCCACATCATCATGACCACCAATCCTATGGATCCAAAAGCTACCGAACTTCCAGTCGTGCCGCCGACATGTTCAAGAGTTGTCCTTCTGCAGTTACACTTACCCATGATTCTTTGTATCATCCAAAATCATTTTGCATCCCTTTGTCTCATGTCGATGATGTGGGATAAATTATGGCCCTCCTTCGACATGGTCACTTCCTGTCGACTTCATCTCATTATCCAGGAAGTTGACTGAGAAACTCCCTTCCAATACCTTAGAGCTTGCATGCCCTAATGGCAAGTTCTTCGTACTCAATGACAAGTTCACATCATTGGCTTTCGATCGGGTGATTTCATGGGTGTTCAAATTTAGTTCCTTTATTCACATTCCATGAATTGTGCTGATAGTACCTTGAGGACCATTTTCATTATTGGTGGTTTCTCTCGCGCTTGTTAACAGTTCACATCATCGGCTGGTAATTAAGCGATTTTCTATCATGTTCGATGTCAACATGTTGGGTCCCTATAATACTAGTGATTGCCCCATTACTATTGTAGTTGCATCCATTATTAATATTTTTGTGCCCATATTATCCCCATATTGTTATTACTGTGCCCCATAGAATCCCTCTATTGTTATTTTTGTGGCTTTATATTATTATTGTTAGGTCGGCTGGGTGATATTGTGACTCCTTAGACTCTTATATATAGAAAGGAGGTTTTGTCATGTATCATCCAATAATTGTTCATTTATGTAATGTAAAGGAGGTTGCCCCCTCGAAGAGGTTGAATTCTAAGGCATTGATCTATCTTTTCTATCTTTTCTTGAGCTGGTTTCATAACATTTGGTATCAAAGCTTTGGATTCTAGGGTTTCGCTGCTCCAAATAGGTCATCGTGGAATTTTAGCTATAATTTTTTGTTTGTAACGTTTCAGAAGCTAAAAAAAAACCCATTTGAGAATAAATCACACTGAACCTCGGGTCTGAATTTTAGAGCTTTTTGCACTATCTTTGCGGAGATATGATCTGAGGAAGTTGGTCTTTTTGCAGACTCCTGAATTACATTCCAAACAGGTGACCTGCGGAAAATCGTCATAACTTTCTCTCTGAGCATCAGATTGAAATTTTATAAGAAGGTATAGAAAGAGGACAGACTGTAGTTTCTTGTATATATTTTTTAGAGCCAAAGGTCGAAACAGTAACTCGTGGCACGTCGTACAAGTTCGCTCTACTGAACTAGTCTATAATCAGGTCACTGTGGGAGATTTCGCATAAATCTTCCTTGTAGAATCCAATTTGGATCGAACTGGTGGCATTGGAAAGAGGACATAGAGGGCTACTACAGGTCACAATTTTAGAATTGGATGATCCGGAAGTACAGAGATACATTAGAGGCAATATCGATCTCCTACAAAGTGAAAAAAGGTGTGTAGATTCTTTTAAATTTTTGCTTAAGATTGGTTTGAAAATTTATTCTGAAGGAATTCAAAGGGCGTAGTAGAGAATTACTATCGGTAACTGATGCACCAAGGAAAGAAAATTCAAAAACCTAGTAAGCAACCTGAAAGCTCTAGCATGACTCATGAAGAAGAGGAAGAAATGCTACATGATATATCAAAATTACAAGAACAAGTGCAACAAATGTCACTCTCACAAAAGCTAACAGAAGCTAAGATAAATGGTATGGAATCTAAGATAAAGGGCATGGAAGCTAAGATGGATGATTTTAAGATAGATTTGAAGACAGATTTGAAGAGAGACATGGCATATTTGAAGACAGACATGGCAGATTTGAAGATAGATTTGACAAATTTTCTACAAGAAATACTTACTAATGGTGAAAAGGTAGTAAAGGAAACTCATGATGCGAAAAAAAGAAATGTTAATCATGATTTCTTATACTCTAATGTGGGATCGAAGACCCACCATATTCCAAAAATTGATATGAGGAAGTTTGATGGCAAGGATCCCGCAACATGGATATTACAGATGGAGCAATTTTTCGATCTCAATAATGTGCAAAACACACAAAAGGTACGTATTGCAACTTTATATTTGGAACCAAATCAGTTTGTATGGTATCAATGGCTTTGCTCTCGTAAACAAATTATCACTTGGGTAATTTTTACAGAAGAATTGACAACACATTATGAGGATACAAAAAGCAACACTTTTTTTAGCCAATTGATAAGTCTCAAACAAAAGGGTTCAATAATGGAGCACATTGAGGAGTTCCAAAAATTGAACATAAGGGTAAAAAATATTCCAGAGGAGCATAGGATTGATGTGTTCATAGGGAATTTAAAGGATAATATCCAACATGATGTTCGCCTTTAGGAACCTGATTCATTAGAGAAGGCATTCATGTTAGCAAGAAAAATGGAAAGCAAAATTATGGCAACCAGGAAGCATAACACTGAGAACTATAAAGATGGAAGTGTTGTTGCCCCTAGTCTTCCACAACCTATAAGGTTGACACCACAAAAATTGGAAGAAAAAAGAGCAAAAGGGCTTTGTTACAGTTGTGATAGCAAATACACTAAAGGTCATAAGTGTGCTGAGAAGAAATTATTCTACATAGATTGCGAAGAGGAAGAAGAAAAGGAGCAAGAAAGGTCAAAAGAAGAGGATATACTCCAGGAACAAATCGTAGATAAAGAAGAAATGAATCTAACCATATCTTGTAATGCATTGGCAGGAATTACCACTCCTCAAACCATCAAGATAGAAGGACAAATCAAGAAGAAAGAGGTAATAGTGTTGATTGATTCAGGAAGTACCCACAATTTTATTCATTGTAAGGTGGCAAAGGAATTGAATTGCTTCTTATATCCAGCACTAGAGTGTCAAGTGATGGTTGCAAATGGAGGAACAATAAATTGCTCTGGAAAGTGCCATAATATCAAGCTATTGATGGGAGAATATTTATTGACTAGCCCAATGCTTTCCATTCCAATGGGAGGTGCTGATGTTGTACTAGGAGTCCAATGGCTACAATCCTTGGGTACAATAGCTTTTAATTTTCAAGAACTTTTCATGAAATTTTCTGTGGAAGGAAAGGAAGTTGAATTAAGGGGTATTGCAGGGAAACTAGGAAAGATAATCAGCTCTAACGGTATGACAAAGCTTCTAAAAAAGGAACAAAGGGGTGAAATATATTCACATGTTAGAATTTGTACTTTGATCAGTTCATGTTGAAGCGCAAGACCCTGGGCTCAGATTAAAAAAGTCCAGGTTGCAAGGCGATGTGACATGATTGTGCTGATATGCATGTCTCTTTCATATGGGTGGCTATGACCATACCATGAGTTGTCATATGTGATCCTTCTCATTATTGGATGGTTGCGACCATACCTTGGTTTCGATATGATCCTCTTTATTGGATGGCTACGCCCATGCCTGGATATATTTACATGATCATTCTTTGGATGGCTGCGTCCATACCACGATTCATGTATCATTTGACAGAGTTTTCAGTAATGCATATGTATCTGTACTTTCTTGCAGGTTTTCCAAAGATAGACTCCGGTTCCCCGCACTGCTTCATAACGTATTTCACCCCTCACTCTAGTTCAGCCTTCACGCTTTAGGGGGCATCTGTTACACAACATTTTGTCACTATCCCTGTACTCCCCATTCCATGATCCTGGAGGACCTCTATAGTGAACCCTACATGCTTTCCCTTCATGAAGAAACTCTCATTGTGTCCCTCTTCATGAGCAGAACAATTCCATTTTGCATCATTTCCCAAAAATCTTCTATTTTTCCTAGATTACAAGACCAGCGCTAATGACTCGTGTCCTCCTCACGCCGATATGCATGGATTATAACTGTCCATAGCGCTGACTGGAGCAATTGAGCCTTTTTCTAGTTGCATTGATCCTATTTTGGAAAGTTTTTTAAATAAGGGGCCGAAGCTTCCAACTCTAGAAGCTTTGTAATGGAAGTCTAGTAAATGGTTAGGCCGGATGGAGTCGAGGAGGTCATTTTGGGCTCCTTTTCCCTATTATGATGGAACTACCTCAAGAGATAAGATCTTATCCCATGAGAAGAGGAACCATCTCCCATCCATTCAAGCTATATAAACCTCCACTTTTCCCAAGCACAAGCTAGTGTTAGCTTTTAGTTCTAATTAGGCTCTGGTTGAAGTTTTGATTATGGAGTAATCAACAAGTTATTAATAGTTTTAGCTCTCTAGTTGTGTGTGAGGGAGAAGTGTGAATTTGGTTTAGTGTGAAGACTAAAGGGAAGAGCCTTAAAACTACCATTGTTGAGGCCATCATGGAATGCTAACGAAAGTGTGTGGGAACTCGGATTTGTTGGAGGAGAACAACAACGCCGAGACAATGGTTGTAATCTCTTCTTGATTTAATATATCTACAACTATGGATTTATTTTCTACATAATATGTCATCTCACATGTTTATCGCTTAATGTTTCTAGAATTGTTAAGAAGGTTGAATACAATTTGTCTATTATCACGGTTGTTGTTTGTGTTGTTTACTTGTTTCAGATGCTCGGAGAAGGAAACGAGAGATAGTTGGAGCGAGGAAGCAAGGTCATCACCAAACGGGATAAGCATACTAATAGGTAGGCCCTCTTAATTGGTTCTAACCAAAGGAAATATTCCATAGAATGTCTTGTTTATGGCTAGACCCACTCTCGGGCTAAAGGAATTGTTTGTGTCCGCACTTAGAATTTTACTTCACCACACCTCGCCTTGGATTTGTCCTTTATTTTGCAGTTTGGGGGCGCTTTTACCCTGCTTTTGATTCACAGATCCAAAGTTGTGCTTCTTTTGTTTAAATTTTTATCCAATATTGGAAGCATATCGATATGTTGCACCAAGTGAGGAGATTTCCAGAACTCCACGTCTTCCTAAATGTATTTATGTAGACAAACACAGTAATTAAGCACCAAATTTCACTCAGAGTCTTCTATACCCAAATTTGTTTAGAGTATGAAAAATATTTGTGAGCTCATGCACATCTTGGTCCCTTTGATGTCGTAGTGTGGTCCACTATATGTAATTTTCCTCATAGCTCCCCATAGGGTAATATTGTTCTTTGACAATGTCTCGGAAAGAGTTCCAAGAGGGGACAACTATAAATAGAGATGCTTCCTTAGCCCTTTTCTCATAGTAAGTTTCCCACCATTCCTTCACATGGGGAGCAACCTTAAGTAGTGTAATCTTCTCCCTATCAGAGAAACTATGGACTGAAAAGTATCCTTCCAACAAATTCAACCATTTATCTACAACATCTGCATATATTTAACCTTCGAATATAGGGATATATAAATTTACTTATACCTTGAAGGGGGTAGCGCCTTTGATGTGACTATTGGATGAAGATGCGCCGTCAGTGGGCATCTGCCGAAGGATCTTGGAAAATTTGTCCATCGTTGCATTCCTTTTTCGCTTGAGGTATTCTTCGATCAATATTTTGAAAGGATCTCCTACTCCCTCATCTTTCCTCTCTTCTGACATGGTAGGTCATCAGGGTCGGCGATGCCAGTATTGATAAAGGTTCAACCGGTTCAAGCCCTAACTGCTTATACCCCAAGCACGTTGGGACATGCACAAAGAAATAGAGAAGGAGAAAACCGTTATGATATCACTGATCCAAATTTATGAAGGAACAAAATGAAATATAAATATAAACAAAAACACAGAGATATAGCGAAAATATAACTTTAGTTCATTAATAACAAAGTACTAAAAATTGTTACATGCAAAATGGAAATAAACTATCTCAGATGATGATAGCTTATCTCTGAGAAGAGATGTGATGGCTACATGCCTTCTGAACTATGTAACAATGAGGCTCAAAGACCTATTTATTATTGAGAAACAATGGAAAGCCTTAAACATCCAAAAACTATGCCTTCTGAACTATGTAACAATGAGGCTCAAAGACCTATTTATTATTGAGAAACAATGGAAAGCCTTAAACATCCAAAAACTTAACCCTAGGAGATGAAGCACCAAAAGTCTATGAGCCTCATTGGGGTAAATTTGTACATCAGCTTCTCGGGGTCTTAACTTTGGCATAAGATATCCATTAGATATGTACGATACCTGGTTAGAAACATTTATCTAAGGAATAAAAATTTCGACTACTAACTCATTCCAAATGCAATGGATTTTCCCATTTTCCAAAAAAACATCGTTTAGGGCCTAAAAACAGCTCGAGAGTTTAAGACCCAAAAACTGCGAAAAATAGTAAATTGTGCTACAATTAAGGAAATTGAAAGAAACAGTGGTGGGGGTCCAAGTGGAATAGGTGAGTGGCCACCTATATCCACCTAGATCAAATAGAGACTAAAAAAAGGTAGAAATCATATTTGAATTAACAACAAGCTAGTTAGGATTTTAGGCCAAAACCTTGAAATTATGTAGGGCATAAGTTGTGAAAAACTGTGCATAATAATATAACAAGATATAAGTGGCATACATAGATGAATACTGTAAGGAAAACAATTTGATTTTATTAGAGAAAATAATAGTCAAAATATTAACAATAGGTCTCTACGAAGACCTTTAACCTTTTCTAAAACTAAAACTACTACAATGTACAAGCTCATATACAACTGTCAAGGAAATCCAATAAGAATGATAGTGCAATGATCCTTCAAACAAATTGTGAAATTGGACAACTTGCTTTCAGCATAAAGATCATTGTTAGTTGTGATATCTAAAAATCAAACCTTATGAACAATAAATAAATGATCAGAAAGAACACAAGATACCTTCACAAATCCTTAAATAGTTGAGGAGAGTCACCCTAATTGGTCTCTCCTTTAGAGGTACAACTATTGTCACCATTAAGATCAACTCTCTCATTTATAGAAAATAAAATCAAAGGAATAAAAGAACAACCTAATATTTTTTTAGCATGCCTCTCTTCAAAACTTTCTCTCCCTTTCCTTCATATATCTCCCCTCTTTTTAAAGAGGCTCCGAGTGGTTTTGGTAGTTTTCAATTTTAAAATATCATATTAGTTGCATTTCTAATCAAGATGATTAGAATCAAGAGGAGAGACTTCTAAAGGTTGTTTAGAAATTTTTAATTAAAAGTTTGACTCTAATAGGTGGGACCCTCTTTTCCATTCGATTAGGCCTCTTCTTTTCTTCAAAGCATGAATTAATTAGCAATGTGGATCATTTGTTTTATTCATCTCCTAAACACCCTAATTAAATTGATGACCATAAAACATAACAAGGCCAATGCATAACCATGAAAATCAGTACACAACCAACATATATAACATATGTGCCAATTTTCATAACAAAATATAATCATTAGAAGTTCCTAAAACCTTGTGCCTCCCATATCCGTTGTCTCTCCTTAAGCCATTTATATCTAAAGTGGTACCACAAAATACATATGTGAAACACACACACACACACCCACACACACACACACACATGAACGCACACATGCACGCACGCATGCACACATATACCATACTATTTCTACCCTACTAATATATCATAAAAAATATAAGTATAACATTCGACAAATAAACTAAAAAAAAACATCATCTTATAAAACTGTAAATAGTGCCAAAAATGACCCCTGGAAAAATGTAATGTACTATGAAAACCAATATTAACTTCCATACCTGTGAGAAGGAGATGACTCTACTTGTTGCTCCTCTTGTTGTGGGCATGATGACACTAAATGTGATGACCCATGAGAGAAACCACAACTTGAGAAACTTAAGCATTTTGTTCATGCTCACTCACAATAGGTAGGGGGGTGACTGCAAGTTTTGATGATTGACGAGCTAGATTGGCCAATGTTCTCGGGTGTTTGGAGTCTTGATGTGCAAAGGAGGCATGTCGAGAAGAAGAAGTGTATCGTTGAGGTGTTATAGGAGGAGTATGTATGACATGAGAAGCAACATATTGTATACATGGCACATGAGCTTTAGGAGGATGATTGGGAGGAAAAATATCAGGCCAACCTTGTTTGGAACACAGGGGTTGTGAAAAAATAACTGGTTCCCATCCATAGATATTTGGATTTACCAAAGGAGGATATGTATGTGGAGGGATGGGTATGCTAGTGGAAGGTGGATGGGAGGTTGTTTTGGTTGAGATTGTGCCTTAGACTAGTTTTGAGGCATTCCTAATAGGTTCATGATTTTTGAGTGCAACAACTCCCTTAACATATGAGAATTAACATTAAAATGAATATAAATTCTTGGTACCATTTCCCCTCTTACTCCTAAATGTTGATTCATCTCCATTCCTCTTCTACCCTTGCCTCTTCCTCTATTTATGTTAAAGAGACTCATTCTATAGATATATTCATTGAATTTATTATTACACATAGGTAGTAAATGATGTGGCATCATTCATTGACTTATGAACAAAACTATGAGTTAAAAAAAACAAAGGAAATAGTGATAGAAACAAGGAAAGGGGACAATGTTTATATACATATAATCAATCTTGGTGACACTCAAAACAAATTAAAGTTGTCTCAATACCCTAAATAGGAACATAGAGCCTTCACGAGGCATAAGCATATTAAAAGGATGCACATGAGTCAAAATCATGTAGCTAATGGTAATTTAAATAATCAAGAAGTGTAGGCTTGCGAAGGCAAACAAATATACTCATATAAATTCTATAAACATAACCATACTATAAAGTAATTAAAACGGATCCAATTGGAGTGGTATATATATGCATGGTTATTTTTTGCAGATAGGCTGAACAATTAAGAAAATATAAACCCCTGACCATATAAAATAAGATATTTGAGTGAAGAAAAAAATGCCATTGTACATATATCATTGTGAATATAGGTTTGAATACTTGTTTGAACAAAAATTAAGTAGAATCCTTGTGCATGGCCTTCACATGAGTTTTTTACTAAAATCCCTAAGGCCTAAAGAGCTCCCTTATGTGGTGTGATGGACAAATTTGAAAATCTTTCAGGTTTTGACAAAAATTGGAACTGAAAGAAAGTTATTTTTAACTGAAGCAAAGCTCATTTGCACTTAGTTCAAAAAAGGCTGAGTACATGGCTACTAGTTTGGTAGCATGCGAAGCTATTTGGACGAATAAGTTACTTGTAGGAATTTTCAGACAGAGGATGGAGCCTACCATGGTACACTGTGATAATAAGAGTTGCATCAAGCTCTATAAAAACCATGTGTTTCATGATTGCTCAAATCATATCAAGATCAGGTACCATGATCTTAGAGATTGTGTGCCGAAAGGAACATTGAAGCTACGATACATTCCAACCAAGAAGAAGATAGCAAATATATTGAACAAGGCATTGGAAAGAAGTAGGTTTGTTCATCATCGTGATAATTTGGGAGTTGTACACAATCCCTTCCTCGATAAGAGGGAGTGTTGAAAATAGTAGCGAAGAAGGGTTCCTTTATTTGTGCCTTAATTCAAGGATCCACAACAAGTTTCTCATTTAGCATGCTCAAATTCCTAAAAAATAGTAAAGTTCCTAAAAACTAGGACGAGCTGTGAAGCAGTTAAATAATGCGTTGAAGTGGAAGGTTGTGTTACTTGTCTTCTAGTGAGAGTTAATAGATGAAAAGGATGAGTGTTTAAGTCTCAAGTTCAAGAACTAATATGGAATGAGTTGCAGGAGTAGTTGATATGATTTACAATATTAGTTTTCAGTGCTAAGATCTTCCTCATATTAGAAACAAAATGCTTTCATTGTGCTTAAGGATTCATCAATTTTTGCAAGTGAAATGAAGAGATTTTATGTTAATTTTATGAGCAATTTAACATAAACCAGAAACTGAACAGTAGCATAAGCATATACAGAACATCATCAAAACACATTACAACAAGCACATGATAAAGGAGTTCACCCCTCCTGGGCTACGTCTCCTTGGTCCAGCTTCCAATGGCTTGGGCCTCTCTATTATGCTCAAAAGTGTAAAAAGCCGCGTTTACAATGCTCAAATGCTTCTGAAACCTGCTCCAATCAGTTTAGAATACTAAAAAATGGCTATCTAGCCTCCTTTTGTATCCAATTTGGTGGAAAAATGAAGAATTTGTGACTTCTCCTAGTTCTCCCACTATTCGTTCGACAAATTGCTCCACATTCGACAGGAATCCACAATTTCGATCCAAAAATCGGTTGAGCGAAAATTTTGCCGTGCGGTGGGCCTTAATATGTCGGCACCGACTATCTTATCACAAATCACAATCGGAAAGGACCAATGGGCTTAAGGTTTGTGTATGAAGCGATGATTGTGTGATTGCGATATCGCGGACCCGACAACACTATAAACTGGAACTGATGAACCTCTCATATTAGAGGACTTATCGCATTTCACAATTTGGGGGATAACCGAGGTTTTATATATGTGAAACTTTTGCACCATTGTGATTTGTGATTTGTGATTGTGATATTGCATCGCAACCTGGTACTTGCTGGGGGCTGATTCTGTAACGTCGACCCTTCGCCGATCTGTGATTGCGATCCATCGCATCACACCTCTGGCCGTTTCTTGAAAATCATCCCACCTGCCTTAGTGCATCACACCCTTCCCTGCATGAGGGCCGATTTCTAACGCCGAACTACCTGCAATTATGGTTTACGATATGTGGGGGCTAATGGAAGCTTGCCACTTGGCGCCTCCTCATTCGCTGAAGGACCTTGCCACATCATCCAATCCTGGCATGTAAGCAAGTCAAATCTAAACTTTTACTTGCTCTAACTTCTGCATACGAGCTTGGATTTGAGTTTCATTTGCACCGTTGGAATCAGAATGACAAGCTTTTCGATCTGAATCTAAGTTTAACAAAATTGTGACACTTTGATTTTTGAGCATAATTTTGAGCACCTAATTACTCCTCCCCACTGGAAGCCTTTTGGACCCCAAAAGTATCACTTTCAATTGTTCAGCAGGTGAGTGTACACTTTCCTCACCTTTTCGACCTCTATCCATTTTGATTTTTAAGGAATTGTACCTTTGAGCCCCACTCGAAGATAATCAATACTTCCCCTTTTTGTTGTCCTTGTTCTTCTGTCAAGTATAGTATCTTGCTGAAGCACATCAAGGCATTCTGGAGAAAAGTCTTCAATAGATGGAATTTAAATATTCTCTCCTTGATCTTCAATCAAAGGAGGCTCATACAAACTTAAATTATCAACATTAACAACAACATAAATTTGCATATATGAATGAAATTCAAACTTGAAGGTATTATTACCAATCTTTTCCAAAATTATGAATGGACCATATCTAATTGGTTTGAGATTTTTACCTTCTCCTTGGAGCCTCTCTTTGTTAATGTGAAACCAAAATTCATCACCAACTTGCAACTTGTGATCTTCACGATACTTGTTGTGCGTTGCTTTGTACTTGCCTTGGTTTTTCTAATGCTATTATTGAACCTTTTGGTGCATTAATTGGATCTGTTCAATGAACTTTCTTGCTTTGTCTATGTCACTATGACCTTCAATAGCAACATATTTTCCAAAAATAAAATCCAAAGAAGATTTAGGCAAGTATCCCATGCATGCCTCAAATGACGAAGTTTGAGTGGAAGAGTGCTTGGCTCGGTTGTAAGCATGATGAATATAGTGCAACTGTTCATCCCACTAGGATGCTTGCTGCAATATCCATGAAGAAGATGTATCATTGTTCTGTTCACCACTTCTGTCTGACCATCGGTTTGTGGATGAAAAGTTGTACTCTTTTTCAGTTTGGTGTCCATGAATCCCCATAAGTTTGACCAAAAATTCCCCACAAAGAAATAATCTCAATCACTAACAATGGATGTGGGAAATCCAAAATGCACCCAATCATTCTGAAATTTGAGCAGTTTGTTGAGTTGTAACTTGCTTTTTACATGGCATCAAAATACACATTTTGCTGAACCTAGCCACAAATACATACAAATAATCATGACCTATTTTCGACAATGGAAGACCTCCTACAAAATCCATATAAACACTCTCCCACGGTCGTGAAGGAACCAGAAGTGGTGTGTACAATCCTAACTTCCTATTACTAGGCTTATTGATTGCACATTATGAACATCCCTTAGTAAAATGAGACACACTTTCAATCATACGAGGCCAATAACAGTACCTTTGTAGATGTGCCACTATCTTACTTACATCGAAATGTCCAAAAATAAGAGAAGTATGTGCCTCTCTTATGATGTTAACTCTTTCTCCCTGCGGAATACAAAACTTGCCAAGATGGTATAACAAGTTATCATGCAGATGATAATCCAATTCCTCTACTTGGTTACCTTGACTCAAGCTTGCATAAACATATTGAAAGTCATTATCTAATGCATATTTCTCAATACAACTTTCATGTAAAACATAATTATTCTTGAGTAAAGTAGTTGCACTAACAATCGACCTAGAAAGCATATCAACAACTTTATTCTAGATACCTTTCTTATACCTGACTACCAAGTGGAATTGTTGAAGGAAACCCATCCATCGGAAGTGTGTTGATTGCTGCAACTTTGATTGAGATTGAAAGTATTGCAATGGTTGATGATTAGTGTGAATGATTGTTTCCTTGCCCATTAAGTAGTGTTTCCATTTTTTCACACTTTGTACCAATGCATACAATTCCTTGTCATATGTAGGATAGTTAATCACTGCACCATTAAAAGTTTTCGAATGAAAACAGATAGGCTTACCATGATGCATGAGGACTGCACCCATAGCGTAGCCACTAGCATATGTCTGAACCTCAAATGACTGTCTTATGTTTGGAAGTGCAAGTATGGGAGTTGTACTGATCTTTTGCTTCAACACATCAAAGGCATTTTGCTGTTTGCCTCCCCACTGAAAAACCTTTTTCACGCTGGTCAACACATGCAAAGGCGCTGTTATAAGAGAAAAATTAGCAATGAATTTCCTCCAATTTTGGGCTACTCTGAGAAAGATTCTTACCTCTGTAACTGTCTTGGGCCTTGGAGAATTTACAATGAAATCAACCTTGGAGGGATCTATTTTCAACTCACCTCCTCCAAAAATATGACACAAATAAACTAAAGAAGTCTTTCCAAACTCGCACTTTGACATCTTAAGATACAATTGCTATTTTTTCAAGACATCAAGTACTTTTCTTACATGCATGACATGTTCAACACTGTATTTACTGAAAATTAAGATGCCATCTAAGTAGACTATGACAAATTCATCAAGAAATGGCCTCAACACATTATTCATCACAAGCATGAATGTAGCAGGAGCATTACATAAACCAAACGACTTAACTAGCCATTCAAACAAATCCTGTTTTGTTTTGGACGTTGTCATCCAAATGTCTCCTTCAACTATTCTTGGACGTTGTCATCCAAATGTCTCCTTCAACTATTCTAATTTGATGGTAGCCACTTCTTAAGTCCATATTAATAAAATACTTTGCATCTTTCAATTGATCTAGTAAATCATCTATTCTGGGTAGTGGGTAGCGGTTCTTTACCATAATTTTTTTCAATGCACGGAAGCCCACACACATTCGGCATGTTCCATCCTTCTTTGGCACCAAGACAATAGTTGAACCACAAGGTGAGGAAGATGGTTTGATGATCCCTTTATTCAACAACCCTTGGATTTGCATCTTAATTTATGTGCTTTCCATCACAGACATCCTATACATGCCAATGTTAGGAAGAGGACAATATTGTTGCAAATATATCTTGTGTTGGATTCCTCTCTTGGAAGGTAATCCCTTTGGTTCCTGAAACATTTCATCATATTGGTTAACTACATCAACCAATTCAGATTTCAAATTCGAATCACAACCTTTAAAGGCTTCATTATAAACATCATTTTTGGGTTTGATCATGAGAAGCACAAAATTCTTGCTCAAATTCACCAGTATTTTCATCTGCCTTGCATTAACAAGCGAAAGATTTGTTTTCTTGCTGTGAGCTCTCACAATATATTCTACTCCATTTTTGAATAAATGATATTTATTTTCATGTTGATGGAAGATAAATTTTCTGTCATAAAGGTACGGGCTACCCAAAACTATGCCACATATATCTAACGGCACAACGTCAAGCTCCACTTCATCTATGAAATTTGCAGTAATAGCGAATCTCAGTTTACATTTTCTAGTAACCTGTAATTGGGCATTGTCACATACCCATCCAAGTGGATATGGTTTATGATGTGGATCAGTTTACAAATTTAAACTCTTGACAATATTTTAAGAGATAAGATTGGCTCGAGTGCCGCTATCAAGCAACGTATCAATCTTATTATGTTTTGAGATCACCCTTATGTGAAATAGTTCTATTCTCCTCTTTTCATTTGGAGTTTCATTTTGCGAGTCTAAAGAATTAGTGCTGGCAATCGATTCTTTTCCTTTTAACCCCATGGATTTGATTTTAGTTTCATCACCCGAATCAGATCCCAAATCTTGTTGAGTGGTTGTAGTTGTCTTCTATTTTCCATTATTGTTGTTTCTTTTTGGTTTCATTTTGGGATGAATCTTCCAACAGTGAGCTTCATCGTGACCCCTTCTGGAACAGTGTTTGCATGTAATTTTCTCTCTTCTTTTTTGATAGACACATTTTCTTTGCCTTCCCTTTGAAATCATTTTCTTTTCCCTTACTCTTAAATGGATTTTTAATACCTTCTTTTGAGGTGTTTTTCCCTCTTGCCTCAAGATGAGTGGCTTACACACACACATCATCTAGATTACTGGGATTAAAAATTAAGATAATATGCCTAAGGTAACCATGTAAAACCCCTATGTACTTCAGCAAAGTGTCTTGTGATTGTAAATCTACACCTATCATCAAATTGTTAGAAAATTATATATTATGAAGCAATGGAATACATAAAATATTGCAGAAATATAAACACAGAAAATGCATAAAACAAGAGAGACATAGATATACGTGGTTCACCCAGTTTGGGCTACGTCCACGGAGAAACAGCTAGTCCTTTTATTATATTATCCAGCAAACTGAAGAGATACAACCTACAACAGATGCGCCGTAACTCCCTCTTTGCTCTCAATCTCCTCTCTTTTCCTCACTCAGAATATAGATCTACATAGACGCAATACAATTCCCTCATATATAGCGAGGGGTTGCCTTCTAGGGCAAAAAACCCTAAACTAAACATAACTTCTACCATCAGATCATCCGCCTAATGAACAACCCAGATTGACTAGAAATTACTAGAATTTTACAAGGAAATTTTACATCTATTTTTAGCTTCGGGGGTGCTGCCCCCAAACCCCCGTTGGGGGATCGCTAGCCCCTGGACCCCCCAGCCATGGAGGGGTGTATAGTCTTCCTGGGGTATACATCTGGTTGAAACCTTTGAATACAGAAGATAATCAGGCTCCACACCCAACAATCTCCCACTTGGAGACTGATTATAGCAACTCCACCGCTGCTTTATTTGCTAGACAATGACTCCTCTTTGGACCTGGCTGTTTCTCATCTTCTTCATCATACTTGAAGACCAATTAAAATTGAGCAGATTCTTAGTTTCTCCCTGGTTACAACTTTTGTTAGCATATCTGCAGGATTCTGGCTAGTGTGTAACTTTTCCAGCTTCCACTGTCCATCTTCCAATGCTGACCGTATGAAATGGTACTTGAGCTGTATATGTTTAGTCTTGGAATGAAATGCAGAGTTATTTGGAAGACGTATGGCACTCTGGCTGTCACTGTATAACTTGCCCAACTCCTGCTTCTTACCCAACTCATCCAGAAACCTTTGTAACCAAATCATTTCTTTACTAGCCTCTATAGCAGTAACATACTCTGCTTTTGTTGTTGAAAGTGCAACAACACTTTGGATTTTTGAAACCCAACTGACAGCTGTTCCACCTATAGTAAATACATATCCTGTAGTGATCCTCCCTATATCTCTGTCACCTGCCATATTTGCATCAACATATCCCTGTAGAGAAATGTTTGAACCACCAAAGCATAATGCTTGATTTGTGGTACCTCTCAAATACCTGAGAATCCACTTCACTGCCATCCAATGTTCTTTTCCTGGATTGTTCATGTACCTGCTTACAACTCCCACTGCATGTGTAATATCAGGCCTTGTGCAGACCATTGCATACATTAAGCTTCCAACTGGTGATGCATATGGAACTTTAGACATATAATCCATGTCTTCTTGGGTCTTTAGGCACATTTCCTTACTAAGTTTGAAATGGCTAGAAAAAGGTGTACTAATTGGTTTTGCATTGTGCATATTAAATCTTTTCAACACCTTTTGTATGTACTTATTCTGAGACAATGTTAATTTACGATTTTTCCTGTCTCTAGTTATTCTCATACCAAGGATTTGTTTTGCAGCACCCAAATCCTTCATTGCAAATGAGTTTGCCATTTTTTTTTAGCACATTTATCTCCTGCATGTTAGAGCCTGCAATAAGAATGTCATCTACATACAATAACAATATAATATAGCTGCCATCATTTTGCTTTTTCAGATAAACACAATGATCAGAGTGACATCTAGTATAACCTTGTTTAGACATAAACTTGTCAAATTTTAGATACCACTGCCTTGGAGCCTGTTTTAAGCCATACAAGCTTTTCTTCAACCTGCACACTAGTTTCTCCTTCCCTTTTACCTCATATCCTTGTGGCTACTGCATATATATCTCTTCCTCCAAATCCCCATGGAGAAAGGCTATCTTTACATCTAACTGCTCAAGATGCAAATCTTCAGCTGCTACTAGACTTAGAATAGTTCTGATTGAAGTCATTTTCACAAGAGGAGAAATATCTCATCAAAGTCAATACCCTTTTTCTGTGAAAACCCTTTCAGCACAGGTATAGCTTTGTACCTTTTTCTACCTCCATCTTCTTCCTTCAACTTGTAAACCCATTTATCCTGCAACGCTGTTTTACCTGCAGGCAACCTGACTAAGTCCCAAGTCTGGTTATGTGCTAAGGAGTCCATCTCTTCTTTCATGGCTTGCTCCCACTTCTTCCTGGTTTCTACCTGCACTGCTTCTTCATAACATTCTGGTTCACTAGAATCAGTCAAAAATATATAATATAATGAAGGAGAGTATCGTTGAGGGGGTCTACTTATCGTGGTAGATCTTCTAACACCACTTTTAGGTGTTTGAAGTGCTTGTTGTTGTTGTGGTTGTTGTTCTAGCTGTTGACCATTATGATTTTCAAGCACCATCACTTTTCCTGTGATATCGTCAAGCACTGTGTATTCTCTGTTTTCTTTTTCCTGTTTCTTTTCGTGCAACTAATTCTTATACAAGACCTTTTCATTGAATATTAAATCTCTGCTCCTAATGATTTTTTGATTTTCATAATCATATAAGCGATAACCAAAATCATTAACACCATATCCAATAAAGGTACATTTCTTTGATTTTGCCTCAAGCTTTGTTCTATTTTCTTTGTTAATGTGGACAAAGGATTCACAACCAAAAGTCTTTAAAAAAGGAGTAGTTTACCTTTTTACCTGTCCATGCCTCCTCTGGAATACCACCATCCAAGGAACATGAAGGCCATCTGTTTATTAGATAAACAACAGTATCTACAACATCTGCCCAAAATTGTAAAGGTAATCCTACATGCAATCTCATGCACCTTGCATGCTCCATGATTGTCCTGTTCATCCTTTTTGACACACCATTTTCTTGTGGTGTTCCTGGAACTGTCTTCTCTCTGCGAATTCCATTCTCTGAACAATACCTATCAAACTCTTTGCTGCAATATTCACCTCCATTATTTGATTTGAGACACTTCAACCTTTTCCCTGTCTCATTTTCAACCAAAGATTTCCATTTCTTGAAAGTATGAAATATATCAGATTTATTTCGAATACAATAAATCCAGGTTTTTTTGGTTGCATCATCAATAAAATTAACATAATAATGAGAGCCACCAAGAGATGATACCTGAGCAGGTCCCCATACAGCTGTATGCACAAGCTCTAATTTTTCGCTTTTCTTTTCTTTCCCAACTCTAAGGAATCTGACTCTCTTCTGTTTTCCATAAACACAATTCTCACAGAATTTTAAATCAACATGCTTCAAACCTGGCAAAAAATTTCTTGAGTGAAGAATCTACATCCCCTTCTCACTCATGTGCCCAAGCCTATGATGCCACAATGCCGTATCTTCTCCTATAGAGGTTAAAGCATTAACAGAACTAGAAATACCATTGCATAAATACAATGTACCAACCTTTTCTCCTTTCGCTATTACCAGGGGTCCTTTAGTGACCTTCCAGGTTTTATCTGTGAAAGTGCTTACGCAACCTTCACCTCCCAACTGCCCTGTTGAAATCAAATTTTTCTTTAGATCTGGAACATGCCTTACATTCTTCAATAGCCGCTGATTTCCATTTTGTTGTTTTATGAAAATTGTACCCATTCCAATGATTTTACAGGGTTTATCATCACCCAATCGAACCTGTCCAAAATCTCCTTGAACATAATCATGAAAATGTTTCCTATTAGGTGTGGCATAGAATGAGGCCCCTGAATCTACCACCCAGGCATCAATAATATTTTCTAATGAAAGAATCAAAGCATCTTGCAACACATCACCTGTTACATTCGCTTCATGATTGTTTTCTTGCTGCGCGTCTCCTTCTTTTCCCTTCTAAGACTTGCAGTCTTTCTTCAGGTGTCCTTTCTTCCCGCATTTCCAGCACACTATCCCCGATCTGGACTTGGATCTGCCTTTTCTTGACTTACTGTGATATCTAGGGCTCTTTCCTCTTTCCATTTTTCTTCCCCTAGTCTCTGCAGTCAAAGCATTACCTGATGTCTCACTAGAGCTTTCTGTCGCATTTCCTCGCTAAGGATTGCACCGACAACATCATCAAACTTTAAAGTACTAGATCCAGAGATAGAGTTACTAATGGCCATAACTAAACCATTCCAACTTTCTGGCAATGAGCACATAAATAACAGAGCCCTAACTTCATCATTAAAATTTACCCCTATAGAACTTAACTAACTTGTAACTGTATTAAAATCATTTAAATGGTCTGCAACAGATCCACCTTCTGGCATCTTCATATTAAATAAACGCTTCATAAGAAATACCTTATTTGACGCCGAGGGTTTTTCATATAGTTTGGCTAATGTTGACATTAAACCCTATGTTGTCGTTTCCTTCGAAATGTTGAAGGCGACCGACGCTGCAAGGCACAACCATACTGTTCCGAGTGCCTTTCTATCGAGAAGGTTCCATTCTTCATTTGTCATACCCATCAACATCTTTGTTTTTCCGCCCAATGGTAGATACAGATCTTTCTGATACAGATAATCTTCCATCTGCATCTTCCATAGCGAGAAGTTTTGGCCGTTAAATTTCTCAACCCTAAACCTACCATCTTACACCATTGCTCCCACTCGAACCAGGAACCCTTCTCTCCTGCAAGTTTATCAGCCAAATAGACCTTCAGCTTTGATACCAGTTGTTAGAAAATTATATATTACGGAGCAATGGAATACATAAAATATTGCAGAAATATAAACACAGAAAACACATAAAATAAGAGAGACACAGATATATGTGGTTCACCCAGTTTGGGCTACATCCACAGAGAAATAGCCAATCTTCTTTTATTATGTTATCCAGCAAACTGAAGAGATACAACCTACAACAGATCCGCTGTAACTCCCTCTTCGCTCTCAATCTCCTCCCTTTTCCTCACTCAGAATATAGATCTACATAGATGCAATACAATTCCCTCATATATAGTGAGGGGTTGCCTTTAGGGCAAAAAAACCTAAACTAAACATAACTTCTACTGTCAGATCATTTGCCTAATGAACGACCCAGATTGACTAGAAATTACTAGACTTTTACAAGGCAATTTTACATCTATTTTTAGTTTCGGGGGCGCTGCCCCCAAACCCCCGTCAGGGGACCGCTAGCCCCCGGACCCCCTAGCCGAGGGGGACAAGTCCCCCTCGCACCCCCTCACGTGGAGGGGTGTACAGTCTTCTTGGGGTATACATCCGGTTGAAACCTTTGAATACAGAAGATAACCACGCTCCACACCCAACACAAATACCTTTTTATGAATTCTTGGGTGTAATATTGCACATTTCGACCTTTAAGCTGTCTAAAGTTATGCCAATTCATGATGGATTTCTACATATAAGCTAGAGGGTAGAATTTTCTTTTTATTGCAGCAATGAAATCATTACAAGAAATAGAGATCTTATCGTGTTTTTTAATCTCCTCTTGGGTCTTTGATTCCCACCATACTAGTGTTGCACCATCCATTCTCAAGGAAGTTAACTGGATCTTTATGTCATCCTCTTGAAGGTTTTGAATCCTGCAATAGACCTCCAACTGATGAATCCAATTATCAAGCTTCTCTACATTCACTTGACCATTATACATGGGCAACTCAAATTTAACATCAAGTTTTAAAAAAGGTGATTTACCAATTTCTTTTGAAGAATGATTATGAGTATGAGTAAGGGTTGCATTAGAGGAAGAGTGGGAAGATTCTTGTGAAGAATAAGATGAATAAGATGGTGGAGAGGGTGGAGGTTTGTATCAATTCCGATTACCTCCTCCTAAAGAGCCTTCTCCTTTGGGAGGTTTGAAACTTTCTCCTTGCAACCTACTATTCCTCTCTTCATAGAGGACCTTCACCATCTCTGTCATATCAAAGAAAGCCTTTCTGAAGGTCTTCTCATCTTCTGTCATGTTTGTAGGTTCTCCTTCATGAGACATGATCTCTATAGTCTCAATTGCAACTTGAGGCTGAACTGGTGTTGGATATTGTGGCAACCTTTCTCTTCTTCCCCTTGACCTAATTTCAGGGCTTCCAACCAGCTTTCCTTCACCTCTTTAGAGTTTTAACCTTGTAAGCATGACATAAACTTGCAAACAATTAAATCCTTCTTTCACAAGGAAAACCTAGTGCTCTAATACCAAATTGATATGATTTAGAATATTATTTTGTAGTGCTAAGATCTTCCTCATATTATAAACAAAATTATTTCATTGTGCTTAAGGATTCATCAATTTTTGCAAGTGAAATGAAGAGTTTTTATGAGCAATTTAATGTAAACCAGAAACTAAACATCAACATAAACATTTACAGAAAATCATCAAAACACATTACAACAAGCACATGATAAAGGAGTTCACCCCTCCTAGGCTATGTCTCCTTGGTCCAACTTCCAATGGCTTGGGCCTCTCTATTATGCTCAAACGTGTAAAAATATGTGTTTACAATGCACAAATTCTTCTGAAACCTGCTCCAGTCAATTCAAAATACTAAAAAACAACTATCTAGCCTCCTTTTTCATCCAATTTGGTGGAAAAATGAAGAAGTTATGACTTCTCCTAGTTCTGCCACTATTCGTTCCACAAATTGCTCCACATCCGACAGGAACCCACAATTTCGCTTAAAAAATATGCTAACCGAGCGAGAATTTTGCCGCGTGGTGGGCCTTAATCTGTCAGCACCGATTGTCTTATTGCAAATCGCAATTGACAAGGACCGATAGGCTTAAGGTTTGTGTATGCGATGACGATTGTGCGATTTTGATATCGTGGACCCGACGACACTATAAATTGGAACTGATGAACCTCTCGCATCTGGGTACTTATCGCATTTCGCAATTCGGCGGATAATTGAGGTTATATGCAAAAATTTTGCCCCATTATTATTTGCGATTGTAATATCACATCACAACCAGATACCTTCTGAGAGATGATTCTGTCACATTGACCCTTCGCCAATCTACGATTGTGATCCATCGCATCACACCTCCGGTCGTTTCTTGAAAATTGTCTTGCCTGCCTTATTGCATCGCACCCTTCCCTACACGGGGGCCAATTTATAACACCCACCTACCTATGATTGGGATTTGCGACATGCGGGGGCCAATTTTATCTTGCCACTTGGCACCTCCTCATTATCTGAAGGAACTTGCCACATTATCCAATCCTGCCATGTAAGCAAGTCAAATCTGAACTTTGACTTGCTCCAAAATTTTGCATATGAGTTCGGATTTAAGTCTCGCTCACACCATTGGAATCAGAATGACAAACTCTTCGATATGAAGCTAAGTTTAAAAAAATTCTAACACTTCAATTTTTGAGCATAATTTTGAGCACCTAATCAGTAGTTAACTCAGTTAAATCAATCAATCACAAAAGAAACTTTCCTCAATTAGAAACTTGCTAACTTTAGCCATTCTAATTGTTTTATAAGGAGGAACAAAATCACTCATTGTATCATTATTGCACATGGATTTGTGTGAGATTGTGAGAGAAAGGTGCCAAGAGAGCTTGTGTGAATTATTGGAGAGGAAAGAAATTCCTTAAGGAAGTGCGCATAGAAATAGGAGGATTTCCTATTTAATAGCAACTACAAGTGCGCTATAAAATAAGGCCTCTACTACGCATGAAAATAGGAGGCATGGTCAGGTATCAAGCAGGTGTTTTGAGCCTATTATAAGGTAGGGAGAATCATTGCATTCTCTATTGAAACAAATTTTGTTTGTAACATATCTATTGCTCATTATTCTTCAATAATATTCTTAGTCAAGCAGAGGGTTTTCCCAATTGGGTTCCCTAGAAATTTTTTGTTGTTGAATTGTGTGATTGTGTATTTATTTCTGTTCCTATTCCACTGCAAAATTAAGTAGAGAAATTTTGTGTCTATATGAAAAGAAACACTTTTTTTAGATTGTTCATATTAACAGTTGTAGAATTTTGTGGGTTTTCTACACATAATAGTGGGCATTGGATAAGAATTTAGAGATACAAAAGTATTTTTCTCTTATTTGTAGGTCACTAACCGATTAAGGATATTATTCCTTAAGATATTTTTTCATCATAAAATTTAGAAGTGGCCTACTTGTCCAACCTCAATATTCATCTAAAGAGATTTGTCTTCCATATGTTGTTCCATTTGACATGAACTAATTGCAATTGGAAATAGCAAGGAAACATTTCATCTCAATTTATGCTTTATCCTTAATTACTATAATACACCACAAAATCTAATTCTACAAGGAGAAATCAAAATTTAATCACATATATTATATTTACATAAACAAAATTAAACAATTTCGTGTTGCACATGACATACCTGCCGAATAAAAGTTTATATAGTAACATGGATTGAAGTGATAACAAATATCTTTCGTCCTCGGTCATCTCATTCTTTCTATGCCCAAAGAAACACCTTTAACCAAGGCATCGCAAGTGCATAAGAATCTATCAACAACTTTAAAGGAAGCATCAATAGCTAGGACAAGTTTTACCCATTGGACTTAGAAATGTCACTTTGTGACAATTTGATGCAAATGGTTTCTTTTTGATGTAATACAAACCTAAACCTAGAACCTAATGAAAACTTTCAAAAATGCATTAAAAAACATTAAACCTATGCTAAAAGACCTAAATCATAAGTTATAAACCTATCGAAACATATTAAATTACAAACCTATGTATTAAACCAACATAAAACACATTAAAACCTAAAAATATGTGCTATAAACCCTCTCAGCATATAATAAACATTATTAACAATATAAATTGAATAACAGTCATAAAACCGCGGGCCTAAACTGCGTGGGGACCGTTGTTCATATGAACAGTGGAGAGGTCCGAACCTTAATCGCTGTCCCTAACCGCGGGGTTAGACCGTGTGAGAGATCGCAGGCGAAGACTATTCCATGTGAGCAGCAAACGATAATAGTTGGGAGATAGCAGTTACAGTCTTAATCGCAGCGGAGGTGTCAACCGTAGGTAATCGTCAGGAGTAAACTGCAGCATGTGAGCGGATTTGATAACCGTAAGAGCGCTGTCAGCTAAGACCACCGAGGCTCAACGCGGAGGTGGCATCCTATGGTTAGACCACGGCTAGTCACACGTAACGGTCCACCTCCTCTGCCTGGTCAGCAAGCCGCCAATGGCTTCAATTTAATATATGGTTTTGTTGATGCCTCGATAATCGCTGCATCAACATCGGGGAAAACCACCCGGTTCGGACCTTAAAAGCAATTCCTTTTCTGTTTGGTGTGGTGGCTCCGACTGGATATAATGGGACCAGTTTCCCAATGATTTGTAAATAGGATGAATAAATGGTTGATTTTCTATTATCTAATAATAATGATGGATGATTTATTCTAACATGCAAAATTATAAACAATTAATCTATCCCGGGAAATTTCAACTTTAGTGCAACTTTTGATGATCTTTATCTACAAATAGGCATATAGATGACCCCATTGATAAACAAAGACATTCATTCATATGATCATTACTTTGTTCAAGTATTTGAACAAAGTAATCATTAAAACATTATTACACTATTCTTCATATATCAGTGACATAAATATGATTGAAAGAATAACATTCCTTAAACCTTCAATAGTGATAAGTATAAGGATTGCTATTAAAACACATACATATATCAAATGATAGCAAGATTGAATAAATGCCGATTCATATAAAAGAATGGAGCAAAGACATAGATAATAGTACCATATGTAATTTGGATCCCTCCCGATATCAATCACATTCAAATTCCGTCTTCTAACTCAGAAATACTCTCACAAAAAGCAATAGTGCATATCTCATCAAAGTATTCTTCATTAAAATTCAGAATATAGGCCCAGTCTTCATAAAAATATATATCAGAAGCACAATAGTGTGACTCCTGATCCAAGTTTTATACAAAAATTGAGGACCCCTTCTAAAGACATGAAAGGGTCTATAAATACTATCTAAGCTAACTGATTATGAAATAAAAATGCTATTAGGTGGTATAACCAAATCATGAAAATCTCCTTGAAATAGGCCTGCTTGCAGTCGGTAGAATGATTCATTGTTTCGGCCGATCATCCTTTGGCTTGAGCTGGCAGATAGCAAGCATTGGTTGCAATTCTGGAGGGTGACTCAGACATGAATGCAGTTGGGTTGAATACGTAGCATCATGAATTTCGGGAATCATGTAACCGATTGCATCGGTTAAACATTTCAGTGCTGCCCTTTGACTATATGGTTTAACTAGGAAGAACCAAAAGGTATCCCAAGTTAAACTTTGGATGCCTGCGATTAATCTCTCCTTCTTTTCCAAATATTGTTTGCATGTCTATTCCAATGCTTTAGCTGATGGTAGTTTACCTAGAGTGCACTGTGAAATCAAATTAGACAGATAAAGAGTATCATTAATTAATTCAATCAAATTACTAGTTGCTGATCTACATCTTGAAGTTTCCCTTTCTGCTTTCATCAATTGTGATTTCCATTATAGGAAAAGAATTTCCTTGGGTGATTCTAGAATTCTAGGCAGATTTGCAGCTTGCCCTTCACTGGTTTCTTGCTAGGTAAGAAAGTTTGTTAATGTCTCATCGGCCTATTCCAAATTCTGCCTTGCGTCAACTGATTTGTCAATCATTGATGAAGAAATCTCATAGAGGGGTTCAACAAGGGAAATATTATGACATAGTAAATTTAACTGTTTAATCAATGCCTTATTGATCTGGAGAACTTCGGATCTGAATTCTACTAGCTGAGGAAAACTTTTGAACTTTTCTATCTGTTGTGATAGTTGAGCGATTTTCTCATCTTTTGTTTTGCTCATTTGTTCATTCATTGATTTTAGCTTGGCCAGTGCTAGGGATAGTTCTTTTTGTTTCTGAACTGCACTTTGGTCTATCCTCTGCTTCTCCTTGAGCAATTGCTCGTTTAGCTAGTTATTTGATTGTTGTTGCACTGTTAACTGCTGTTCTAATTGCTCTATTCTCTGTTGCTTTTCGAATACCTGTGCTTCCAATGAAAGAATTGCCTGATCTTTTTCTTTGAGTAAATTGCTAACCTTTGATGCTTTATCCATAGTGGCTGCCGAGTATGCCCTGACATATTGAGAGAGTTTTGTGAGGTCTTCAGAAGGATTGAATTCTTCTTTCCATACCACATTAGCCATCTCTGTCTGTGCAGGTAAAAGGGAAGATTGATCAATCCTTCTCTTTTTCCTTTGTCTTTTTACTACAGCCCTATGCTTAGGGCTGTAGAAGACATCTAAAGGTGGTATTTCTTCTATATGAAAAACGATTTCATCTAATGGATCCTTAGGAATTAGCTCTACATCTTGACTTATGGGTAGGCCGCTGGTTCCTTCAGTTGGAACCGTATTTGTTGCTGTTTTGTGACCAATTGTCACTTTAGGCATGCTAAAACCCTGTGAATTCTCAGGATTGCTTATAATGGAATCAAACTGTTGCCATTCTTTAAGGAGCTTGGGATCAATCTGAGTATCTATATCCATGTGTTCACTGCCTTTTTCCTGTTCTTTCTCCTGTTCTGGCGATTTTTCTTTCTTAGGAATTTTTCCCACAGTAGGAGATTTGTCAACAGTTTGTTGTTCAGGCTCGCTTGACTGGATTGTTGGGGTGGTGGCTAATAAGTCTAGAGGCGGAATTTGCAACCTCTATTCTCTAAGCTTATTAAACACTTCAAGCCCTTCATCTTGATATCTGATCCTGGCCCATGTTTGTACTTGAAATAATGATTATGCTGAGGAAAATAGGTCATCAAAGTCATCCTTTTCATGATCAAACTTTGTAAGTTTGGCTTGTTCAAGAACATTATAGGAAACTTTTCTTGGATCATATTGTCTATTGGGAATTGTTGCAAGATTGAGCATTTGTATTTTTTCTTCCTCCTTTTCTGCATGTTTGTAATCATGGAGAGTGAAAACACTGCATCTTAAAGGAAATGTAGGCCATACCTATTTCTTATAATTTCTAAGGGTTTTGGATGTCCCTTCTGTTGTTATTTGATAGGCCAATTCCCGAGCTAACAGCTTATCGGGCACATACAGGGGAAGGACATGGGGTTTTGTAAGGCTACCAAAAAGCCTTATATAAGTGAACTTGTCTTCTCCAAACCAATTACCTATTGTAGTCAAGTCGATCCCTGCTTCCTCGGAAATCCTGGGGGCACGCTTATAAAAAATAGCATGGTAGACAGGCAACATAAAACCATTGCAAATTTTGTACAAATGATTTTTGTAGTGAGCCTTCCATAACATTTGATGATAAATATGGATTGGCTTAGGGTCTTGGGGAGTCCATCTCCATCCAAGTACCAGATATTCAGAATTAAAACAAAGAGTATCCATAATATAAGCACTGTAATAAAAAGGAGGAATGGTCCTGGTAGTTTTACGTGCATTTGATCTGAATTCGAGAATTGCTGTGGCTAATTTGTCGGACAAAACATTTGCCCAATCCATTACATATCCATTGATTGCCGCCTCCATTAGAGGGACCATTTCAATAGTGAACTTAGCAGAGTCATGTATTCCCCACATTCTACACATCATAGCTCCGACATAACAGTAAGGAGAAGCTAACGAGTCCACGGAGTACTTACCTGATGATTCATGCTTGTGCTTCTCGGGAAAATGTCTCCACTGCCTAATCGAAGCTGATTTTGACTCATTTTCTTTTGCAAATGCTTCAAGGAAGGCTTTATTGTACCGCTTTTCAGGCTCCGGTAAGTGATACATTTTCCTTAGATCATCAGGCTGAAATGAGCCAAATATCCTCCCGTCAACTGTGCAAAATGTTCTGTTTGAGACTGGAATTTCCTCTACCACCCATCTCACTACATCAGTATATGGGAGGATTTTTTCTCGTGCTGCTATTCTGTGCAGATATGAACAAGCTAAATCTTTGAGGGATGCTTTTGATTTGTTACTTGAGTCAGCTGTGGCTTCCTCTGATATTTCCTCAAGCTCCTCTACTTCTATTAGATTGTAGATGCTCTCCCAGCTAGTGTTTCCAAGACCGAGGCACGTAGTGTCTGAGATTAACCCTTTTTTTCTTGGTCCTGGATCCTTGGTTGGCTGCGCTATTGCTGTAGGAGCCGCTGCTGCAGATTTCTTTGATTTCTTTCCCATTTGTTTCAAATTTCTGATTTCAGCGGAATTCTGCACAAGCGATTGGAAAAACCATGATACAGAGAAATGCTGCTACAGACCAATATGATAATGAAAAAAGAGTTACGTTGATCAACAAGTGATAATGAATTATAGTGAGATTGCTGCAGATAAAATCTAAAGAAAAGATCTACCCTTAAATGCTTCATTGATTAGCCGTTTAACCTGTCAATCGTGGTAAAGGAGGTTTTAAATGCCCATCATGTCATTTATATGCCGAATGATTCATTCAAGCGTGGCTTAGATTTCTTTGATGGATAATCAGAGGTAAATCGCAAATCGGTGATTGGTAATGTTAAGAGAAAGGTTTTAATGCCTATTTTAAATATCTCCGATCACCGAAAGGTGATACCATGCATGCAAACCTTTTAAATATATTCTCAAGATGTGCGCCTCATTAATACATTGCAATCGGAGGATGGGTTAGCTTCCTATTGTTATTGTCGATTGCCAATGGCGATACGCTTTATCGCATTGAAGAAATTAAGGAGTTCCTCCATATTTTGTTTTACTTTTGACTTCTCCGATATCCGATTGTGATTGCCTTTTCGGATCGAAGAGAATGGATGTGATTTTTCGTAAGTTTCCTTTGTTATTGCGATATTCAATGTTTCGATCACTTTATTGCGATAACGAAGAGTTTTATAAATTTTTTAAAGTCACACTTTATTTCTATTCAAAAGGCTTTTAAAATGATTCATTTACTTTAAGCCTTTTAATAAGGGTTTTCTTATGATGGGTTAATACCAATTTATTTACACATCTAGCTAAGTTTAATTTTAAAAAGGGACCCATTTCATATTATGATTTTGTATAAAAATTTATGAAATGGGGGGGGGGGGGGTTGTTGTACAACACAACAGGTTTATATTTGGGTTTGTTGTTGCAGTTTGTTAAAAATTAATTGAAAGACCATGCATATGAAACCTAAGGTGGCAAAACCTAACAGGACCGAGACTCATGACCCCAAACTTTAGCCAATTCATGCCAAGTTTAGTCCATAGAGGTTCGAATGTACCTGCAGGGCTATAAGATGTAGTGTTTTCTCATTGAAAGAGGAGAGTGGTTTTGGGTTTTTTGTATGTAGGTTCTGGAGGTTATAGTCGATTTTGTTTTCAGTGTAACAGGATCATCCAGAGTTAGAATTGGGAACCAGGATAGGCATTGAAAAGATGGTTCAAATAGATATCTTTTGATGGTGACTAGAAGTGTCTGCGTGCACATTTAGTTTGGTTAAATTTCTGTGTAATCAACCTCTTTGGTTTCAATCCTAATAAAGCGGTCGCCCATCTTGAAAGTGGACCCAGAGACGTAGTCCATCAAGGACAAACTCCGTAATCAATCTTGCTGTCTGGTATCACTGTGTATTTTCTGTTTTCATTACTATTTTGCATCTTATTTATGTTTTCTCATATGTCGTAAAGTCTTCTTCTTGAGAAATTCTCACGTTTTCAGTACTTTAAGTTAACATTCTATTCATTAATGGCATAATCTATTCTACATAAGTTTTAACATATGATCATTTCATATCATATAATTTGGTATCAAAGCAGGTTGCATTTGTAGAATTTTCCATTGAATGTTAATCAGGTCAAATTTGCAACATGGAGAAGGAATCCTTGAGCAGATTGATCCAGAGATTGGAAAGAGATTAGTCATTCATAAGTTGACCATGATAGGATCTGATGCAGGTGAAAATACTAAAACTAATATGAGTGATGAACAATTTCAGTGAGCATTCTTGAATATGCAACAGATGTTGGGAGAACTGTACGAATATAAGAAGGCGAGAGATGCAACTTATTCTTCAAAGACATCAAAGAAGGACAAAGGTAAAGGCAAGGCTGATAAACCACCTTCAACTCCATCATCTCCATCATCATCATCATCATCATTATCATCATCATCATCTTCTTCTAGTGCAAAATCTGAAACAGAAAAAAAACCTAAGAAAACATCTCTTTTGAAACTTTATGTAAAATTTGAGCTACCTATTTATGATGGCGAAATGAATCTTGAAAAGTTAGATAACTAGATTAAACAATTAGAAGTGTATTATCGCATTTAGAACATTTATGACGATAAAACGAAAATTCAATTATCTACACTTAGAATGGGGGGAACAAATTTAATATTGTGGGAAAGTAAAACTCAGATAGATGTAAAGCGAAAAGGAAAAGTCATCTCTTCATGGTCTAAGTTTCTGAAAGCTCTTAGGAAAAAATTCTATCCTTTAGGATACATGCAATAAGCTGTTATTGATTGGTAGCATTTGAGGCAAGGTAAAGGGCAGAGTGTTCAGGAGTTTACTCAGGAGTTCAGAAAGAAAGCATTGGTGCTTGGTATTTCATTGGATACACATGAAACTTTTTTAAAATACAACGGCAATTTACATTCACATTTGCAGCATACATTATTGATGTTTAATCCTGATGATTTTGATGAAGTGTGTGTTCATGCCATACATATTGAATTAGGTGGCAGGCCATTCAAGTTTTCATCGCAATCGTCCAAAGAGTTGGAAATCAAAGATTCCAATGACAATAAAGGGAAGAACAATTCGAAGAGAAAGAAATCAGCGATGGTTCAGAAGGAAAGACCTACTTGTTCTCATTGCCAGATAATTGGTCATGATGAATCTAAGTGTTGGAATCTTCATCTAGAACTTAAGCCCAAAAAGTTCCCTAAGGAGAAGGATGAAAAGAAGGCAATTGCAACAATCCAGCAAGATCTAGGTTTAGATTCAGGGGATGAAAGGAGGATAACTGCTATGGTTACGATAGGTCAAACCTCTGACACTGGTTCAAGTTTAGATACTATTGCATCTTCATCAAACATAAATCCTTCACATGAGGATAAAAGAGTTTAATTTTTTAACATAAGGATAACTTCTAAGCACACAAAGATAGATAAAATGTTTGACAATGGGTCACATGCCAATTTAATATCTGAATATTTAGTTAAGAATTTGGGTTTGGAGACATAGAACTATCCAAGACCTTACCCATTAGGATGGCTAAATAAATCAACTCAGATAAATGTCACAAAGCAATGTCGATTAAGATTTTCCATTATAGCTAATTACATTGATGAAGTGGAATTCGATGTGGTTCCAGTAGACATATGTGGAGTCATCTTATGAAGTGCTTATCTTTATGATCGTGATGCAGTATTTTACAGGAGAGAGAACAAATATCACCTTAAGAAAGATGGGGTTGAATATATTGTCAGGGCACATGAAAACAAAAATCACTTGAATTTAGTTGTTGCTAATGAGATGAAGCGATTAATAAGTTCAAATAAAATATTTGTAATCATGTGTGTAAAGGAACAACATAAGAATCAACATGATGTTTGTTCAAGTTATGAGTCTCAGCTTAAAAATAGTTTGATCAAAGACGTAGAAACTTTTCCAGTTCTATTTAAAGAAACCAAACATATTACTCATAAGCAGGGAATACAACATGAATTACAATTGATGCCAAAAGCTCCTCTTCCTAATGTCAGAATGAATCAATTCAATTCAAGTTTGGAAACTAAGAGTTACAGGGATGCAGGTTAGTATTGGGAAAGTCAATGTTAAAATTCTGTTGTATCGTGTCACCATTTCATGTTTCAAACAATTTGGAAGCCTCTTTTCAAGTGGAGAGGAAGCCTATTTGTTTTCATATCAAAGCCTTTTCTAAAGCAGTGTCAAAGTATTCAATACCTTTAAGGGAAACTTATGCATCAGGGGAAAGTGCTAATCAATGGAAACATCATTTAATGAATAAGGAAAAAGTGATTCAAACAAATCAATAGCTAATTCAATACTTTCAAAATCAAACTAAGTTGCAGCAGTTTCCATATTAAAATTTGATGGGTTTCTTGCAGCAAGTTCACTTAGTAATAAGGAATTAGGAAAGTATATCAAGTCAAGTAGCTGGTATGATGTCAAAAATGTCTTTGATTGTCTCTGTCATTCTGCAAAATACATTTTTAAGACATGTCGATGGTATTGAACAGTATCCTGTAGAGACTGTTTTCAAAGATGATTATGAATCACTAACTCATGGTATTTCGTGGAAAGAAATCAATTTCCATGTTCATAACAGGTTGTTTGGTCATCATCGCAAGTTGTACACATTGCAGATGGATGGAACATGTCATTGATTCAAAATGTGCCATGGTTAGTGTTATCACCTGGATTGAACCTCAGGCTGAAGGAAGGCAATGCCAGGGTAACCACAAACCACGCTTAGCCAAGTAGCTAGCCCTACTAGGCCGTGAGAGGGCTCTCTCTGTAAGGATCTTATCTGGCAAGATGACTGGATCAGGAAAAGGATATTAGGCTAAGTATAGTAGCACAAGGTTTGAATTGATTTTTGAAAAGGTTTTATTGGATCAGGAGGAGCTAGACAATTAGGGCTAGGGAATTAGGTAAAAATTGCAAGGTGTTCAATGGGGCAAGATAGGCATAAGGCTTAACACTCTAGGGCTTGATGGGTGAGGTGTTTTAAGATTGGTGAGAATCTAGGAAAAACATGTGATTACCATGGATCCTTCCTAAACTGTAGAAAACATGAAATGGTGAATATTTCCCCAAATCAGAGCAGTGATGTTATGGATTCTGCCTATCAACTTGAAAACATTCACTCATAAGCAATGTAATGATTAATGAAGTGCATAAATTTTTTTAACATATGATCATAAGAGAAGAAACTAAACTAAACTTCATAACACATGGATCCCAAAGAAATAGCTGCAATTTTATTAATCTCCTGCTAAACTGCTACAAAATGATGTACAATCAAGGCATAAGCATCTAGCTGAGTCCAACCCTTTACAATGAGAAATAAGAAGAAGATATAGACATGAATTAAACCTCCTCCCATCCTCAGGGGTCAAATCCCTAAGATGAAGAGCTAATATAACCAACACTGAACAAGAAACTAGAATATAGGCATCCTAACAACTTGCATCTAAAAGTGAGGAAACTGATTCATTTGTGCTCAAAATGACTTTTAATCTAATGAACCTACCCTCTACTACTAATCATCCATAATATTTACAAGACAAGTCATCATTTACAATAGTAAACATCCTCCATGAGAGAAAATCCATGAACACAGTCAAAACTTAGAAAAATGACCATCTCGTGAAAAATTTGTCCTACGCGCAGCGCCACTGGTCCAACGCGTAGCACCACTTTCAGGTCCCTTTTGGAGGCCTTCCCGACATCCAAATTGAGCTCATGATAGCTCATTGGAAATATATTCAAGTCTACTTTCCAAAACACCTAGAATTTCCTCATTTGAAGCTCATTTGACCCCTCAAACGTTGATTCTCCCAAGACTGCTTCTGTGTGTCCAAAAAGTGGTAGAAAGGTCATTTTTAGGGTGTTTTTTTGACTTTTTGGTGGACCAGTTCTACCCCAAAAACTTAGAAAATCTGTTGGGTGATGTAATCATCGTTAGGAATCCAGAAATGCAAGCCATTTGTCCATTGGATGGCCCTAGGAAAAGCGCAGCGCCAGTGGCGCTGCGCGTTGAGCCAGATTTTCTGTGTGTGCAATTTCCAAAATTTGCAAAAAGCAAAATCTCCTCCAAACCTAACCAAAATTGGTGAGCAGCACCACCATCAAGCATCTTGATGAGCCAAGGAAGCTTCAACAAGAAACCTAAGCCTATCCTCCTCTTTTTTTCCCTTTAGAGCCCGCCTTAGCCTAGCTTTCATCTTTTTGACCCTCATGTTGCAAATTTTGTTTCGGGTCCTGTAATGGTAGGCCATGTGCCTGATCATCTGGTTGTCCCTATTGGCCTTCTACAACAACTTCTCTAGGTGCAAATTGACTCTCTCAAGCCAAGTATCTCTATCATCCTCAATTTCCTTCTTAATAGGAGACAAAGTGACCGGTGCCTCCTTGTCACCTTGTCGTTTTACCTTGAGAAGTTCCAGCTCCATGAGGACCTACTTATCACTCAACTGCTTGTTCTCTTGTTCCAAATATGTGATGACATACTTGGCTCTCTCAAAATTTTCCATCAATTCTTGGACTTGAGCCTCCTTTTCCTGTATGATGATGTCCTTTATTGTTTCTTCATCTTGAGCCTATAATTCAATTGTTTCCATGCCATGATGAGTATAATGCTACTCCGACTCATCATGCTCTGTCAAATCAAAGTCTCTCTCTTCCTCCTCATCATCAAAAATTTCCTCCGACATATTTTCTTTCCCTTTGTGCAGCTGCTGTACCTATACTTGCTGTGTTGATGAAGAAGGCAAAGCCCCTTCCACATCTGTGGAGCTAGCATTTTCTTATGAGTTGACGAAGAAGGAAAGGTCCCTTACACATCTTGTGGAGCAAACACTTGCCTATCAGCTGCAAACAATATCCTTGTGCCCCTTTGATATGTCATGTAGGTCTTGGGCACCTCAGTAGCTCTAGCCCCTTTGGCCTTCTCATCTGTCTTCACCTGAGCACTGCTAGAAGGTCCCCTTGATTCTTGAGACATTGGTGGAGGAATTTGAGGACCCTTGAAGATGTCATGAGCAATGAATGTTTCCCAAGAGATGTTGATTAGGCTAAGGTGATGAAGCACAATCATCTTTATCAGGGAATAATGATAGAGACTGCTCATCTATTGAGGGTATAGGGTTTTCTACACAAAATGGGCCATCTCCTTAATATTACTGAACAAGAAATAAGGGAGGTTTAACATCCTCACCCTGGTAAAATGCATGAGAAGCCTGATGTGATAGGTGTACAGTCTGGAAAATCTGCCCTCACAAGTGAAATATTTCATGATGATTTTCATCATGGGGGCATACTTGTCTTCAAGGAACCTGAAAGGAAAAAGCCTTTTTGCTTCATTTCTATACCTAGGTTTGATGTAAGGCTCATAATAGTGTTCATCTAGGTCTTGTGCCTTGTACCATTTCTCTCCCACATTTGGAATCCTAGTTGCATCCGCAATAATGGAGGGTGAGACTGTGAATGTCACCCCAGCAAGAGTCACCCTGTTGTCCCGAAGATTGGCTACAAAAATCCTGGTGAGCTCAGGGTGGTGTTGAACTCTCTCTACCTGCTCACAGAACTCATAGCACCCTAGATGTCTGAAACAAGTGACAGCCAACTGAGAGGCCTGCAATTCTCTGAGGTTTGATGACTCTTCCCTGATAATTCTGCCTCCCTTATGTGGTTTTCTCTAATGTCGTGGTTTACCTATCGAACTGTCACTGCCGGTGTTTTCCTCCTCCTCATAGTCTCCGTCTTCGCTGTCCATGTTTGAAAAGTTTGAGGTTGTGCACTCCCAGAAAAGGGATGAAGGGAGTGAGTAAGAGTGATTAGGAATAAGGGAATGAGAGATGACCTTGTAAAGTATTTGGTGGTCTAGGGAATGAATGAGAGGGTATGAATCATGAAAATGAGGGAGAGGGGCTTGGGTCCTATTAGCACTTGAAATTTCACCTCAGGCTGAAAAAGGCAAACCTCAAAGCTACATCAAACCATTCAGCCTCGTAGCTAGCCCTACGGGGCAGGAGAAGGCTCTCTCCGGTCAATCTCGGTAAATCTTCAATGGGATGAGATGACCAACAAGGTAACACTGATATTAGGCTAGTAAACTGATTATAAAGGTTGATTTGGGGTTTTTTGGGGTTTTTGGTGGCAAATTGAGGAGCTGCAATTTAGGGTGCGGGGATTTGACACAGTTTCTGCAGGGGGGTCTTTGGGGCAAGGTAGGAGCCTGTATTGATGTATTCAGCTGAAGTGGATTATTAGGAAGAAAGATAAGAGGGCTAAAGAGAGCAAATAATGGATTTGAATTCTCTTTAGACAGCAGAAAACATAGAAATTAAACAAATTTAAAAGTAGAGCATGGCAAGCATGAATTATAACTTTATCACTTCATTTGTTTAATATGCAGCAGTATAGAAAGGAAATGAATCACATAAAAAAGCTTACAATAACATGAAGAAACACACCATCAATACATGAGTCCACAAGAATCCCAAAGATGACTGCAAAACCCTGGTCTTCCTTAGCCAAAAATTGCAGAGATACAAGTGATAATACAATGATAGCTTATCCCTCAAGAGTCCAACCATGAAAATGAGCAAGAAAGTACATAATATAGATGATCTAACCTCTTTCCCTGCCTCCATGGGTCGAGCTCACTATCCTAGGAGCTGTTTGAACCACTTCTAAAGTAAGCACTAGAAAATAGGCAGTCAAAACAACTTGCCTCTATAAACTTGGAAACCAGTTCATACAGTGAATTTTTACCCTTTACATGAAAGAAACTTCTAGAAGAGATAAACTAAAGTAAAAGTATTCAAAAAGTGTCATAATTACACCCAAGAGGACCACCATCCACCTCAGAAAGTCAAACTGGAGCTAAACTGCGTTTTCTGGGCTGAACTGGTCAAATCTGGCAAAGTTCCCTCAACGGGTCGCGCACATTTCCTCAACGGGTCGCGCACTTTGGAGCCCTGTTTGGAGGCCTTCCCGGTGTCAGAATGAGGTGCAGGATAGCTCGTTGGAAAGGTCTCTGAGTCTAATTTCCAACCCAACCAGAATTTTTTGAGTTGAAGGTCATTTGCCTAGTTAAAAGTCAATTCTCCCAAGACTACTTCTGCAGCTCAAAAAAGGGGCAGAAAGTCAAAATTTGGCTGTATTTTGACCTTTTGGAGGCCCAAAACTCCATAAAAACTCAAGTCCATCCATAGGCATGTGTAACTTTGCATGAAAAATCTAGAAATGCTGAGTTTTCACAAAACGGAGCTACGATGACAAAGGGTCTCACAGGGGGTGAGACCCGTTGAGAAGCCAAAACCTGTAAATTTCCCAAAAATACCAAAATTACCCAAAAATCTCCAAAATTTTTGGGATTTATGCTGTAGATGATGCTAGTGAGTGCCATGATCCTTGAGGGATGCCTCAACCAAGATACGGAGTGGGTTGGTTTTCTTCTTCCGCCTAAGAGCCTCGGACAACCTCCTTTTGAACATTTTCATTTTTGCCTTGCAAACATGCATCCTCGCCCAATAGTGATTTTTCATGTTTCTCAGCAGCTTCTTCTCTTGGTTGGCCTTAGCCAACAGCCTCTCTAAATGTGCATTGACCTGGATGAGCATAGACTCATGATCAGCAGGCAAAGGATCACCGGGCCTCCTTCGGTTTAGGACTCGGTCACTACGAATCCTCCATAGCTCATCAAGAACTTTCTCCTCCTCTAGTTGTTTGTTCCGCTGCTCCAGGTAGGTGATGGTCCATTGGGCACCCTCAAGTCTCCTCTGCAAAACATCATTCTCGGCCCTGAGATGCTGAATGATCTCCTTTGCTTCTTGGCTAGGAGAACTGGCCTCAAGATCAATCACCGGATCCTCATGAATCATGGGCTCTTTGCCCCTCTGCTGTACCTGTGCTGGTGAAGAAAATGAGGCCCCTTCCACCTGATGTGGAGATAACACTCGCTGATCTGAAAATGAAGGCGAGACCCCTTCCACCTGCTGTGGAGATAGTACTCGCCTAGCTGCTGCAAATAAGGCCCTTGGGGCCTTTCTGATAGGTGACCAAAGGAGTGGAACTGACATGTCGGGTGACGGGAACATCAGGCTGCTGAGATGGTCCACCCTCCTCATGAATGGCCTCCTGATGTGGCTGAGGTGGCACTGTGAAAAACTCACGGGAGATGAACTCCTCCCATGAGATGCCCTGCTGAGTCAACTGATGTGAGACTATGAGCTGAACCAAACCATAATGGCAAAGGCTCCTATACTGCTGAGCCGGGGTCTTCCTCTGCAACATGGGCACCATCCTCTGAATGTTATGAAACAAGAAGACCGGGAGGTTCATCATCCTCACTCAGGTGAAATGCATCAAAAGGCGAATGTGATATGAATACACCTGTGAAAATCTGCCCTCACAGGTAAAGTAATGCATGATAAGTCTCATGAGGGGAGCATACTCGCTCCGGAGAAATCTGAATGGGAAAACACCAGTCAACAGTCTCACAAATGATGGCCGGACATAGGGCTCAAAGTGAACAAAATCAAGTAATCTGCGCTTAGGCCACACCTCACCCACATTTCGTATCCCTGTTGCCTCTGAGATCACCTCAGGTGTCAATGTGAAATTCACCCCTGCAAGAGTGACATGTCCATCATGGAGGTGTAAGACAAACAAGCGGGCCAACTCTCTATGATGCTGAATCTGAGAGATCCTCTCACAAAACTGATAGCAAGACATGTACTGGAAGCAATTCACTGCCAAAGGATAGGCCTGTAATTCTGCCAAAGAAGTAGGCTCCTCCCGCTTATGATGTCCTCCCTTACCTCCTCTACGAGGCCTCCTCTGTTCCTCAACCTCTGTAGATGATGAATGGTCATCACTTTGCTCATAAGTTTCGGTTTCTGACATGGTTTTGGAGCAAAGTGGACAAAATGAACTGCTGTCTCTGCCTGCAAAAGGTGCTGAAATCTATGCTGTTTCAAGGGGAACCAAACATGAGGGAAATGTTAGGGGAGGGAATTTTTAACAAGGAATGGGAATATATAAGATAACAGGGAGTTTTTAAGGGAAGCTTTGCAAATCATATTCATATAGGAACACATTTTTATAAGGGAAATCATTTGCAAAGAGTTTTACATATGGGAAAAACATACATATAAGTGAACATGAGCACATATGCATATATGTATCAATAGGGAAATAGGGAAACCATATACAAAATTTGCTAATATATTCACCAATATTGGCTACTGTTTTCACATGAATCTTTTCTTTGCTTTTTACATGTATATGGTAGAGGGGATTTAGGGTTTCACTTTGTTTTGTTTTTGATACTTTGGGAGAGGGGTAGGGTTTGTAGTTTTAGTGATTTAGGGATGGGAATGGGATTTGTATGTCATTGATAAAATAATCATGGGAAAAAGAAAGTGTATATGAGTGTGGGTAAAAGGAAAGGGAAAGGAAATCAACAAAAGGGAAAAAAAACAACTTGAAACATCATAAACCCTAACACCATTTGGGCATGAACATTGCAGCCATATCAATCCATTCATTTGCAATTTTTGAGGTTAGAATCATAACACACAACCTTACATTCACCACCAATCTTGAAAACCATGCATAAAGAGCCTACCTCGACCGATTGAGAAGAGTTGAAGGGAAATTGAGGAATTTGTTTGAAGTTTGAATGCAAACAGCTGAACGGGTCGCGCAGGCTTCCCAACGGGTCGCGCACCGCCCAATGGGTCACGCCCGTAGTAAATTTGCACTGCGGGAAGTGTCTGGACGGGTTGCGCACCGCCCAACAGGTCGCGCACCTCCTTGAACGGGTCGCGCACCTCCAAACTGCCCGAAATCACTGTAATTTCGCCCTTTCTCCAATCACTCTCTCACAACCTCTCTTGCAAGCTTTGAAATGCACAATGAGAGTGAAAGGAGGGAATATGACCTTTTATAATCTTCATTTGAAAAAAATTTCATCAATAAACCCACTTTATGAAGTCTATTTTGACACTTTTTTAAAACACTGATTTTTTGGTTTCCTTTATCCCGAAGTTGACTTTTTGAGTGCTTTGACTTGATTCTTTTTGCAGGTAGATCATCCGAAGGACTGTGGCAAGGGGACCAGGGTTGTTGCTGCCTTTTTGAAGACTTTTTGAAAATTTATTCTTTTTACAAAAATTTATCATGACTTTGGCTTTAAAAACAGAGTTTTTAAATCCAAGTTTAAAAATGAACTGTACATAATGAGAATATCAAAGAAACATGTTTACCATCCTCCCTCTGGCTTGCTGGTCACTCAAGGACTTTCAAAGACATGACCTTGCTGAGACAAATGACCAAAACCCTAGACCTAGGACCTTTAACCTTAAGACAAAACAAGACAAGCTTGAAAAACTCAATGACTGATATGACCTGATCCAACAAAGCCAAGAGGGGTATGAATAGACCAGCTCCTCCATCAGGGTTATGGCACGCCTAACGGGATGCAAACTTTAACACTGATGAGACACCTACTAATGCAAATGCAAAGAGCTTTGATCACTGATGGAGGGCTTTCAAGACCGACACTAACATTGGCTCCAATGGGGATGGTAGCTCCTTGGAGGTACCAAGAACCTCAGACCTCTGGGAGAGCAGACCAGTGCCTTACAACCATTGGGCAATGGAGTCATTATTTTGAACGGAGAACACAAAACCTTTGACACATTTATTGAATGAAAACTTGACTAAAAACTGACTGAAACTTGACTCAAACCAACTCAATGACAGATTGAAATGATGGAAAAACTTGACTCTAACAAACTAACTCAAGACCTGAACTTAAAACTTAAAACTTGATGGCAGTACATAACCGCCAATGTTTCTTACAAGACAACCTACCATCAAACTATATCATAATGCCAATGTAACCAACCAAGCAGATGCCTTCTTGATTGATTCTTCTTATCAGATCTTCTGGTCAACAGTACAAACCTATAACTGAGCATCCAAAAACATAGCTGACCATGATCTCCTTCATCACTGAACACTGCAATAAACACTATCACTGCTGGCTGCAACAAACTTGCTAGAGGATCGTGAAAAACATGAGGATTTGCCATTGCCACCTCCTGCTGAAAGAACAAGGTTTCCTTTGCTTCAAATTCTGATCTACCTTCATCATGTGCTTCAGTAAAAGTATGCTCATGGGCTTCAAAAATCTCTGAACAAATGGATGAGCAGATCTCTTCTTGGAAAAACATTTCAGCACATGAAACATATGAAGAATCTGAAAGGTAATCCTGTATGCTATGATCTTCGGTAGTCAGACAATATGGTAGGTGATCTTCATATGATATGACAGCGGGATTATCATCTTTGTGAAGGACAACATTATCGGTTTGCTGATCTACAAGACACTCATCTTCTTCAACAAAGGAAGAAGTTTCCCCAACACTTTCCTGACTATGTGTGCATTGCAAATCTGCTGTAGCTTGACCTTTCAAAAGCTGATCTATCTCCTCTTCAGACAAAGGAGACAATGCCTTTTGTTTTCTTCTGCTTAAACAATAATTATCTTCATATGACAAGGCATTCAAACTATCATTTATTACTGAGTTATTGAAAGGAGATTCATCACTTACTTGCACAAAGATCTCACCTTGCTGTTCATGAACATCTGAATCCAAAACTTTGTCTATGATCTCAACAGTAGAGCTCTCTTTGATGGGCTTCAGCACAAGATATTCCTGGTCATCATAATCTAAATGTTGTTCTGAAGTAGTTGTCCTAACATTATCACATTCTGCAATCAACACTGGACTTACTTGCATGCTGCTGTCTTCTGTGGGCAGATCTGAAACAACATTTGCTCTTTCCTCATTTTCAACCATATTGAAATCTTCAGCCTGCTGATCTTGGCAAGTATCCTCTAAGATTTCGGTGTGCTGCTGAAATGGATTCTCATACAGAGCCTCCATAATCTCAACATCCATAAAATTGTCATCTTCATAATACTTCTCAAGGCTTTCAATAAAATTATGTACATGGCTACAACAGTTCTGAACTAAAATCAAAGATGGATATGATTCTTTATACTTTTCAAAGAACACGGTATGAAAATCCCTTAAACAATAAATTGAAGCAGATGGCAAACTTTCATACCAGGATCGGGCTTCATCTTCCAGAGTAGCCATAAACATTTTCATCAAACAGTCCTCAGGAAAATTGATCTTTAACTTGCGAATATGCATATGAAATCTAACTAGATGTAAAGCAGCATCCTTCTTACCATCATCATTAAATGTGGGCAGATTCCTTGACCAATCTACCTTGGGCATCTTATTCGGAAAACCTGGAATGTGATCTCGACTCAAGGGAGCATATCTTCTTGCAATCTGATCCATCTTGAGAAATCTCAAAGCTACTGATCTCTCTGCAGTGAAGTCACCATGAAGCACAAGTTGCTGGATTCTTCAGTGAAAGGAGTCGCCAGTGAATGATTTCAGCCTTTCAAGTGTCTGATCGTTGTTCACTATCAACAATCAGATCTAAACTTGATACATGTACTGGGGTAAAATGTCAATGAAGCGCTATGTTCACAAGCTCACGGAGATTGACTGAAGCAGCGTTTATCTACTAACGCCGATGTAAAACAAGAGCGTTTTCGAAGGCTACCTGGCGTAACTTCAGGCTCCGTCTAAGACTTATGAAATAACACGTCAATGAGCAAAGGATTAGATGTTCTCCCCAGTATGGTCGCCAGTATGTTAGCACTTGAAATTTCACCTCAGGCTGAAAAAGGCAAACCTCAAAGCTACATCAAACCATTCAGCCTCGTAGCTAGCCCTACGGGGCAGGAGAAGGCTCTCTCCGGTCAATCTCGGTAAATCTTCAATGGGATGAGATGACCAACAAGGTAACACTGATATTAGGCTAGTAAACTGATTATAAAGGTTGATTTGGGGGTTTTTGGGGTTTTTGGTGGCAAATTGAGGAGCTGCAATTTAGGGTGCGGGGATTTGACACAGTTTCTGTAGGGGGGTCTTTGGGGCAAGGTAGGAGCCTGTATTGATGTATTCAGCTGAAGTGGATGATTAGGAAGAAAGATAAGAGGGCTAAAGAGAGCAAACAATGGATTTGAATTCTCTTTAGACAGCAGAAAACATAGAAATTAAACAAATTTAAAAGTAGAGCATGGCAAGCATGAATTCTAACTTTATCACTTCATTTGTTTAATATGCAGCAGTATAGAAAGGAAATGAATCACATAACAAAGCTTACAATAACATGAAGAAACACACCATCAACAAATGAGTCCACAAGAATCCCAAAGATGACTGCAAAACCCTGGTCTTCCTTAGCCAAAAATTGCAGAGATACAAGTGATAATACAATGATAGCTTATCCCTCAAGAGTCCAACCATGAAAATGAGCAAGAAAGTACATAATATAGATGGTCTAACCTCTTTCCCTGCCTCCATGGGTCGAGCTCACTATCCTAGGAGCTGTTTGAACCACTTCTAAAGTAAGCACTAGAAAATAGGTAGTCAAAACAACTTGCCTCTATAAACTTGGAAACCAGTTCATACAGTGAATTTTTACCCTTTACATGAAAGAAACTTCTAGAAGAGATAAAATAAAGTAAAAGTATTCAAAAAGTGTCATAATTACACCCAAGAGGACCACCATCCACCTCAGAAAGTCAAACTGGAGCTAAACTGCGTTTTCTGGGCTGAACTGGTCAAATCTGGCAAAGTTCCCTCAATGGGTCGCGCACATTTCCTCAACGGGTCGCGCACTTTGGAGCCCTGTTTGGAGGCCTTCCCGGTGTCAGAATGAGGTGCAGGATAGCTCGTTGGAAAGGTCTCTGAGTCTACTTTCCAACCCAACCAGAATTTTGGGAGTTGGAGGTCATTTGCCTAGTTAAAAGTCAATTCTCCCAAGACTACTTCTGCAGCTCAAAAAAGGGGCAGAAAGTCAAAATTTGGCTGTATTTTGACCTTTTGGAGGCCCAAAACTCCATAAAAACTCAATTCCATCCATAGGCATGTGTAACTTTGCATGAAAAATCTAGAAATGCTGAGTTTTCACAAAACGGAGCTACGATGACAAAGGGTCTCACCGGGGGTGAAACCCGTTGAGAAGCCAAAACCTGTAAATTTCCCAAAAATACCAAAATTACCCAAAATTCTCCAAAATTTTTGGGATTTGTGCTGTAGATGATGCTAGTGAGTGCCATGATCCTTGAGGGATGCCTCAACCAAGATACGGAGTGGGTTGGTTTTCTTCTTCCGCCTAAGAGCCTCGGACAACCTCCTTTGGAACATTTTCATTTTTGCCTTGCAAACATGCATCCTCGCCCAATAGTGATTTTTCATGTTTCTCAACAGCTTCTTCTCTTGGTTGGCCTTAGCCAACAGCCTCTCTAAATGTGCATTGACCTGGATGAGCATAGACTCATGATCAGCAGGCAAAGGATCACCGGGCCTCCTTCGGTTTAGGACTCGGTCACTACGAATCCTCCATAGCTCATCAAGAACTTTCTCCTCCTCTAGCTGTTTGTTCCGCTGCTCTAGGTAGGTGATGGTCCATTGGGCACCCTCAAGTCTCCTCTGCAAAACATCATTCTCGGCCCTGAGATGCTGAATGATCTCCTTTGCCTCTTGGCTAGGAGAACTGGCCTCAAGATCAATCACCGGATCCTCATGAATCATGGGCTCTTTGCCCCTCTGCTGTACCTGTGCTGGTGAAGAAAATGAGGCCCCTTCCACCTGATGTGGAGATAACACTCGCTGATATGAAAATGAAGGCGAGACCCCTTCCACCTGCTGTGGAGATAGTACTCGCCTAGCTGCTGCAAATAAGGCCCTTGGGCCTTTCTGATAGGTGACCAAAGGAGTGGAACTGACATGTCGGGTGACGGGAACATCAGGCTGCTGAGATGGTCCACCCTCCTCATGAATGGCCTCCTGATGTGGCTGAGGTGGCACTGTGAAAAACTCACGGGAGATGAACTCCTCCCATGAGATGCCCTGCTGAGTCAACTGATGTGAGACTATGAGCTGAACCAAACCATAATGGCAAAGGCTCCTGTACTGCTGAGCCGGGGTCTTCCTCTGCAACATGGGCACCATCCTCTGAATGTTATGAAACAAGAAGACCGGGAGGTTCATCATCCTCACTCAGGTGAAATGCATCAAAAGGCGAATGTGATATGAATACACCTGTGAAAATCTGCCCTCACAGGTAAAGTAATGCATGATAAGTCTCATGAGGGGAGCATACTCGCTCCGGAGAAATCTGAATGGGAAAACACCAGTCAACAGTCTCACAAATGATGGCCGGACATAGGGCTCAAAGTGAACAAAATCAAGTAATCTGCACTTAGGCCACACCTCACCCACATTTCGTATCCCTGTTGCCTGTGAGATCACCTCAGGTGTCAATGTGAAATTCACCCCTGCAAGAGTGACATGTCCATCATGGAGGTGTAAGACAAACAAGCGGGCCAACTCTCTATGATGCTGAATCTGAGAGATCCTCTCACAAAACTGATAGCAAGACATGTACTGGAAGCAATTCACTGCCAAAGGACAGGCCTGTAATTCTGCCAAAGAAGTAGGCTCCTCCTGCTTATGATGTCCTCCCTTACCTCCTCTACGAGGCCTCCTCTGTTCCTCAACCTTTGTAGATGATGAATGGTCATCACTTTTCTCATAAGTTTCGGTTTCTGACATGGTTTTGAAGCAAAGTGGACAAAATGAACTGCTGTCTCTGCCTGCAAAAGGTGCTGAAATCTATGCTGTTTCAAGGGGAACCAAACATGAGGGAAATGTTAGGGGAGGGAATTTTTAACAAGGAATGGGAATATATAAGATAACAAGGAGTTTTTAAGGGAAGCTTTGCAAATCATATTCATATAGGAACACATTTTTATAAGGGAAATCATTTGCAAAGAGTTTTACATATGGGAAAAACATACATATAAGTGAACATGAGCACATATGCATATATGTATCAATAGGGAAATAGGGAAACCATATACAAAATTTGCTGATATATTCACCAATATTGGCTACTGTTTTCACATGAATCTTTTCTTTGCTTTTTACATGTATATGGTAGAGGGGATTTAGGGTTTCACTTTGTTTTGTTTTTGATACTTTGGGAGAGGGGTAGGGTTTGTAGTTTTAGTGATTTAGGGATGGGAAGGGGATTTGTATGTCATTGATAAAATAATCATGGGAAAAAGAAAGTGTATATGAGTGTGGGTAAAAGGAAGGGGAAAGGAAATCAACCAAAGGGAAAAAAAACAACTTGAAACATCATAAACCCTAACACCATTTGGGCATAAACATTGCAGCCATATCAATCCATTCATTTGCAATTTTTGAGGTTAGAATCATAACACACAACCTTACATTCACCACCAATCTTGAAAACCATGCATAAAGAGCCTACCTCGACCGATTGAGAAGAGTTGAAGGGAAATTGAGGAATTTGTTTGAAGTTTGAATGCAAACAGCTGAACGGGTCGCGCAGGCTTCCCAACGGGTCGCGCATCGCCCAACGGGTCGCGCCCGTAGTAAATTTGCACTGCGGGAAGGGTCTGGACGGGTCGCGCACCGCCCAACAGGTCGCACACCTCCTTGAACGGGTCGCGCACCTCCAAACTGCCCGAAATCACTGTAATTTCGCCCTTTCTCCAATCACTCTCTCACAACCTCTCTTGCAAGCTTTGAAATGCACAATGAGAGTGAAAGGAGGGAATATGACCTTTTATAATCTTCATTTGAAAAAAATTTCATCAATAAACCCACTTTATAAAGTCTATTTTGACACTTTTTTAAAACACTTATTTTTTGGTTTCCTTTATCCCGAAGTTGACTTTTTGAGTGCTTTGACTTGATTCTTTTTGCAGGTAGATCATCTGAAGGACTGTGGCAAGGGGACCAGGGTTGTTGCTGCCTTTTTGAAGACTTTTTGAAAATTTATTCTTTTTACAAAAATTTATCATGACTTTGGCTTTAAAAACAGAGTTTTTAAATCCAAGTTTAAAAATGAACTGTACATAATGAGAATATCAAAGAAACATGTTTACCATCCTCCCTCTGGCTTGCTGGTCACTCAAGGACTTTCAAAGACATGACCTTGCTGAGACAAATGACCAAAACCCTAGACCTAGGACCTTTGACCTTAAGACAAAACAAGACAAGCTTGAAAAACTCAATGACTGATATGACCTGATCCAACAAAGCCAAGAGGGGTATGAATAGACCAGCTCCTCCATCAGGGTTATGGCATGCCTAACGGGATGCAAACTTTGACACTGATGAGACACCTACTAATGCAAATGCAAAGAGCTTTGATCACTGATGGAGGGCTTTCAAGACCGACACTAACAGGTCCTTTTTTAAGTATAGCTTTTGGGATGAAGGACAAAGGAATACAAAATGTTATGGAGTGATATAGGGGAGGGGTTCAGGGCTTTAGTGATAGGTGATGGGAGAAATAATAGGGGTTAGGGTTTCTAGGGTATAATTAAGGAAGAATCTAGGGTTTCACTTTTTCCATTGTAAATTATCTTTAAAAACTTCAATTGCAAACCAATGATGAAGTACAGTGAGGAAAATTACTTGTTTGAGGGAAGAGAGGGAAATTTTTGATGTTTTTAGGTAGCAAGAGGATTTTTGGCCCTTGCTGGTGCAACTTGCAGCGCCTACTATAGCTGCGCAATGCCCTCCTGAATGCGCAGTGCCCTCCTGAATGCACATCGCAGTTGTTTTTTACATTGCCAAAACTGGCCTACGCGTAGCGCTCAGTCTCTACGCACAGCGCTCTGGCCTGAACGCGCAACGCCACTTCAAGATGACTTTTGACTGCCTTCCCAGTGTCCAAATTAGGCATGGGATAGCTTGTTGGAAATCTTGTCTTGTCTACTTTCCGGAAAATTTTTTATTTTTTAAATTTGGAGCTCATTTTCCCTGTCAAAAGCTCAATCTCCCTTTGACTGGTCAAAATGTGCAGAATGAGGCTACCAAAATGAAGAGTGTTGTTGCAGTTAACTTTTGGAGGTCTTCCTCAACTCCAAATTGAGTGCAAGATGGCTCATCGAAAAGCTATGTTTGTCTAGATATCATTTGAATAATAAAGAAAGTCATTTGGACACTCCAGCTAGGAGAAATCTTGATTTTTCCAAGGTCACTCCAAAAGTGCAACAACTCTCCCATGGCAAACGATTGTTTGGACATTTCTCCCAAACCATGAGACCTGTGTAAAAAATGAAGGATGTTTTTCTTCTTGGGTCTATGATGGAGAAAAACTCTCTCACTTTTGTCAAATTCATCTTTTCTTGCTCAGAAACATCATTTGAATAAAAACTATCCCGATATGTGGAACAAGGGATTTGTAGAAATGAAGGGAAATGAAGGGGATGAGGGGCTTCTAAATTCTTGAGAAAATTTTGGGAAGTAGGGAGGTATGTTAGGAAGTAGGGGAAAGTGGAATTTAAAGGATTGAGTGAGGTGAAGGGGTCCAAAAGGGAAAACACAAGCCTAACCTATAAAAGTGTCAAATTGTAGCAATAGGCTAGGATGTGTGGGAAAATGATGAATTTGAGGGATATTAGTGATGGGAAGTGTTTAAGAAGGTATATTAAGGATAGGGGAAGGTGTATGAGCATCAGGATACAATTTTTGTTGATTATTTGGCTATCCAAGATAAATTACCTTCAAAACCCTAGGAGAGGGAAATGAGCCTTACCTAAGCACAACTGAAGCACAAACGAGATGTAAAATGACCGATTTAGAATCTGAAATAATGATGAAAACTCTTTGAATGATGGTACACTCAGTCAAATGGTGACATGGACCCATACTTGGAAAACTTTGGAAGGAGTGAAAACAATCTTGGACCTAATACCTAGTGACCAATTTTTACTTGAAGACTCACTGAAATGACAAAAAATTGACTTTGACACCCCAAGACCACTTTATAAGAGCATATTTAATCACTAGTTGGAGTTTGCAAAGACTAAAACTAACAGTTAGCATCATCAGAGTCATCACTTTCAAGTGATTGATCGAATGTATTGGTACATCATCAAGGCAACGTGGAGAGTGAGGGAGATCTATCCTCATTTTCTATCTGTTTAAGTCAAAATTTTGTGGTCCAAAAGCTTTCAAATGGAGAGGATTGATCCAGGAGGATCTCATCAGATCAGTTACACAGGTTTAGTGTCATCGTTAGCAATTTAGTTTGGTGTCGTTCAGTTTTGACAGTGTTGTTTATGGTTCAGGTTGTTCAGGTGATGTCAATGGTTTTCATTGTGATATGGTTTGGAACCTAGTTATTGACAAAGGTGGTCGGTCGTCTGCCTTCACAGGATTTGGTTGTCGACATGTTGGATGTCGTCAGTTCTGCCTTTCAGAGTTTGGTTGTCGTCATGTGACGTTTGTCACAAATGTCACTTTGTGACAATTTGATGCAAATGGTTTCTTTTTTATGTAATACAAACCTAAACCTAGAACCTAATGCAAACATTCAAAAATGCATTAAAAAAACATTAAACCTATGCTAAAATACCTAAACCCTAAGTTCTAAACCTATCGAAACATATTACATTACAAACCTATGTATTAAACCAACATAAAACACATTAAAACCTAAACCTATGTGTTATAAACCCTCTCGGCATATAATAAACATTATAAACAATATAAATTGAATAGCAGTCATAAAACCGTGGGCCTAAACTGCACGGGGACTGTTGTTCATATGAACAGTTGAGAGGTCCGAACCTTAATCGTAGTCCCTAACCATATTCCCCAACCATAGGGTTAGACCACGTGGGAGACCACAGGCAGAGACTATTCCATGTGAGCAACAAACGATAACAGTCGGGAGATAGCAGTTACAGTCTTAACCGTAGCGGAGGTGTCAACGTAGGTAACCGTCGGGAGTAAACTGCGGCATGTGAGCGTATTTAATAACCATTAGAGTGCTTTCAGCCAAGATGACCGGGGCTCAACACGGAGGTGGTAGCCTGTGGTTAGACCGCGGTTGGTCACATGTAATGGTCCATCTCCTCAGCCCAGTCAACAAGCTGCCAACGACTTCAATTTAATATATGGTTTATATTTGGGTTTGTTGTTGCATTTTGTTAAAAAAAAATTGAAAGACCATGCATATGAAACCTAAGGTGGAAAAAACTAACAGGACCAAGATTCATGACCCCAAACTTTAGCCAATTCATGCCAAGTTTAGTCCAGAGAGGTTCGAATGTACCTGCAGGGCTATAAGAGGCAGTTTTTGCTCATTGAAAGAGGAGAGTGGTTTTGGGTTTTTGTATGTAGGTTCTAGAGGTTATATTTGATTTTGTTTTCAGTGTAACAGGATCATCCAGAGTTAGAATTGGGAACCATGACAGGAGTTGGAAAGCTGGTTTAGAGAGCTATCTTTTGAAAATGACCAAAAGTGCCTGCATGCACATTCAATTTGGTCAAATTTTTGTGTAATCGAGATCTTCGGTTTCAATCCTAATAAAGCGGTCGCCCATATTGAAAGCAGACTCAGAGACGTAGTCCATCAGGGACGAACTCCTTAATCAATCTTGCTGTTTGGTATCACTATGTATTTGTTGTTTTCATTACTGTTTTGCATCTTATTTATGCTTTCTCATCTATCGTAAAGTCTTCTTCTCGAGTAGTTCTCATGTTTTCAACACTTTTAGTTAACATTCTATTAATTAATGGCATAATCAATTCTACATCAGTTTTAACATATGATCATTTCAGATCAACATGGGCTATTCCTAATAGCATGATAATACTTTTGTGTCACCATTTCCAGAGCTTATACTTTGTCATAGTTGTGCGTTGGATTATAGTTGGCCTTATACTTTGTCATAGTTATGCCTTGGATTATAGTTGGCCTACTTAATCAGAGTTGGGTATAATATGGAGTTTTTATTAATTAGTATGCTTTTATTTAATTTGTTGGTGACTAGCTAGAGCATTACTTGTAAGCAAGTAGCCTAATGTGTGCTTAAAAACATGGTTTATGAGCATACTTACTGAAACTCGTAAAACCCTTAGTGAGAAACATCTGCTGGGAGTGATAAATACAATTACATTATCATGGCGTATCTATGTGAATTAGTCCATATGACTTGCTACTACTACAAGGAATAAGATCTACGTAATTAAGCATGGTTTTTCGGTTTCATTGACGAGTGGTATAATCTTCGTTTTATTGCTATTAATCTTAATATATACCAAGAGGCTAATGTGTCAGTTAGTAATCTGACAACACCTTAAACATGAAAAGTTGGAACAAAAGAGTACTCTATATGTCATTTCTTCCATCGAAGACTTCAACTACTAATCAACCATTTTTTTTATATTTCCAATGCCAGCAAATATTTCTTAATGAATTTGCCACAACATATGAACACCCGACAAAATATTCAAGTTATTTAAGTAACACATGGAGCAACATTTATAGGTTGAAATAAGAGGCAAGCACGATTTTGATATCCAACGAATATTTTTTGGTGAGTTTTTTGTAGGTTGAAATCGGAGGAAACCATGGTTTTCATATCCAACAAATATTTTCTGGTGAATTTTCTATGATGGTTTTCATATCCAGCTAATATTTTTTTGTGAGTTTGTTGTGACGAGGAATTATATAGAGAACACGGGATGCAACCTATGCCTAATGTGCATCTAGGGCTTGCAAAATGAGCTATAGGGTACACCAAAAACACAAAAAGCATTTTTAGATTGAGATTCATTATCCCCTAAGCCAGAGAGAGGCAGTCAAACTAGTTGCCTTAAACATAGCTTCAATCCGACTATCTCAGGCAGGCCGGGGACTGGGGCAGAGGATCAATTAGCTGCTTCTGTGGAGAGAGAGGGGGTAAATCGACAACAACCCAAAGCTGTCAATTCTGATTCGGTTTTGCAAACCAAAAACACATTGTGGAAGCGATAGTCTGGCATCTAGACTGGAAAAGCAATAGGAATTGCAAGCGGCCACACCAAAATGAAGCGGTTTCATGGTTCCACGTTCCAATTCCTTCCTACCGGCCTTCTATCTTTTAGTCTCTCAATTGCGTGGACGCTATCACTTCAATGTCAAGTTTCGAAGTTGCATAGGGTTGAATATAGGTAAGGTCTTTCCCCATATTTATGATCTGGTTAATATCTTTGGTAAAATCATGAGTAGAAAGCCAAAATTCCAACTTATTTTGCATTCATAATTGAAGGTTTTTTAATTTTTTTTTAACGAAAAACAACTCTATATTTAATATTTCAAGCATAAATGCAAAATATACATGGGTATGATCTAGTTAATGTCTATGGTAAAACCATGAGCAGAAAGCCAAAATTCCAACTTATTTTGCATTCATAACTGAAGGGTTTTATTTTTTTTAATGAAAAACAACTCTATATTTAATATTTCAAGCATAAATGCAAAATATACATGGGCATATGTAGTAGAGCATTCTAAATTGATCTAACATAATAGAAACTATATAGTTTTCCTCCTATTAGTCCTATTATTACATTTATCCATATAGGGAAAATGTCATTAAGGCCCTGCATAAAGCAAAAACAGGTTGTACTTGAATAAAAACCTGTAAGATTCTCTTTGTTCTCAGAAATCTTCTTGTTTTGATGAGATTATTTTCATCAAAATAAAGATGCAGCTTTTCTATTGAAGTTGATTGTTTTCTCAATAGTATACTCTGCCAACCTGCACAGAGGACAAAACTTGATTGTTGAGGAAAAATATAAACTAATGTTAAATGGAAATCAACAAAGTTCTGCAAAATGCTAAAAAAAATTATGCTCAAAGAGAAAATAAAATTACTGTAAAAAACAGTGCAAATTAAAAAAAATAAAAAAAAATAGGCTTTAAAATTGTTACCTGTGCATGGAAATTTTAGGGTTTAAAATTACTATTAAAAAGAATGCAAAATAATAATAAAAAAAAGTTAGGCTTTAAAATTGTTACCTCTGCATGGAAATTTTAGGGTTTAAAATTGTTACCTGTGTGCTTTAAAATTGTTCTTGAGTACTCTATGCAATTTTTAGGTTTTAAAATTCTTACCTGTGTACACTCCATGCAAGTGTAGGTGAAAATAAAATTTACTGTAGAAAAGAGTGCAAAATAAAAATTCAATAATTTTTAGGTAAATAAAATTTACTGTAGAAAAGAGTGCAAAATAAAAATTCAATAATTTTTAGGCTTTAAAATTGTTACGTGTCTACTCTATGCAGGGGATGCTGAAGTAGAAGAATCATTTATGATGGTGCCTCTGTTCTTAGCATCGATTTGCAAGAACACGATTGGGCTTTGGAGTTTTCTTGAGCAACCGAAGTTGAGCAGTGAAGACCGAAGACCGACTGAAGTTGGTGGAACAATGAAGCCTTTTTCTAGGTTGCTTCCCTGCTTTTCTTGTTGTTATAGACATTTTTGGGCACTGCAATCCCAAGCATGAAATGTCCATAAACCAAGGGCTCCTAAGTCCCTAAAAGTGTTGTTCTAACCCCTAAAGGAACAAGGTCAACTGATTACAGCTTCTCCCAGAAGTTCTCCATGAAAAACTGCTCAGAATTGGTCAAAATAGGATCATTTCAGCTGCTCCATAGGCAAAGTGCGTTGCATCTCACCTAAACACACTGTGTGGGTGCGTTGCATTTCAAAAATCCCTTCTATGGGGTGCGATGGGTGAGAAATGATAAATGGCAGTGTCATTCCGCGAGGTGGAGAGGAAATGGAAGCTTCCAGAAACTTCTCCTGTGACACTTGCCTCTCTGAATTCGACCAAGGATGAGTAAGAGATCATCAATCTCCAAGTGGAAGCAAGAACTATCAGAGGGAAGACACTAACCAAATCACAAGCTGACTCATCTCCCTTACATATATCTATATATGGATCCCTCATCCCAGAGATCCAGAGGCTGGAATTTTGCATATTGTAAGGAATTGCTGTTGGTTTCTTGAGACAAACATCAGATTGTTGGGTGATCTAAGCTTTGCATGAGGTGAAGAGGGGCTTCCTTGCTGAGAGGATGATGCCGGGTCAGAACAACTAGTTGTAACTCCCCTTGGCTCTTTCTTGTTTATCAATAAAAGCTATTCAAGTTTTCCTCCATACTCTTGTGTAATTTACGTTTGCTGCATTTGTATGGTCAATTTACATCTGATCCTAGATTGTTTATGATTATAGATCCATGTTCTCGTATAGTGCTATGCTACTGTGATCTTACAGGTACTTTGTGAAGCTGGGCGTGTAAGGGAACAAGTAGCGAAAGACTATCAAGAAAGAGAGGAATCGAACCAGGAGATTAGCGTAAGATAGAGGTTGGTCTTCTTTGTTCTTCTCTATCTATACTTCATAAAGGAAAAACGAAAGTAGCTTTACTTTGTTTGTTTCTAAGGCAGCTATCACACCTTAGTGGGATAAGCAGTTCTGAGTAGACACTTTTCCCTGTAACAAAATGGCGACTCCACTGGGGATGAATTAGTTTGTTTGTTTATCTTCCTTGTTGTCTATTTCATAAACTTATAGACGGAGTCTGAAGTCGTGCCAGGTAGCTTTCGAACTGCATTTGCTATGCAAATGCAAAGTAGATAAATGTCGCTTCAGTCAATCTCCGGGATCTGTTTATGATTTAAACAACTGATTCACAAACTCTTTGATTGCCCCTTGTGGTAGCTCTTAGATCCTCCTTAGATCTACCCCTGATTGTTGCATTACTGATTACCATTTGCTCGGCCAAAACCCATGAACTGAACTGCAAACTGTGACCCGGAACCCAAGCAAAGTCTCGTCTCTGGCCCAGCGCAGGTACTGTTCTGAGAATCTGAAATTCAGCGCACTTCCCGAGTGTAGTAGGTGCGCTGCATTTCAAATTCCCTGTGTTACAGGTGCACTGATCAGACTAGGCATTGTGCAGTTTTGGTTTCTGTGATTCATTCTTTCTAGTTCTATTCATGAATTTTGCTGCCTGTGATCAGTATATCTCTGTTTGAAACCCCTTTTCCTTGCTGTTATTCCGCCTCCTTTGTACAAAAGAACTGTAAATGTTTTTGTGTGTTTGTTGAGTCATTTTCAGTTCTCCTTTGCAAAAAGTAACATAATCGCACTGTCGTCCTTTGATTTGAAAGTGTCGCAAGTGTCATTTTCAATCATAGGAAAGAGTTTGATTGCTGTAGATAGTTGATTATCCTGTTACTATTGTTTTTGGTCTGAATTTGTAATTTTCCTAGTGTCGAAAACAAGTATTCATTTCCAAATCGTAAGGTGTTGTGATTGTCTCCATTTTCGATTTCGAAAAGAAACTTGTTGATAACTGTCGCTTGAAAAGTAATTTAGATTTGTGCATCAACTTTCTTTTTATCATTTACATACTAAGAAAGTCGAAAACAAATACATGCATGTGCATTTGCATTTAGACAGTCTGATTGGTTTGATTTAGGAAAGTGCATTTAGAGTGTGCTCTTTGCTCTTTGTGAAAGGATTCTGTCTTTCTTTCCTTAGTAGCTAGGATTTTCATTGCACAAAGAAGATAAAAAGATTGTTTATCATCTTAGATTGCATTTTAGGAATTATACTACATCTCGCGGTGAACCTGAAAGGCAAACTTCATAAACAAGATCAACTATAAAATAAATTCAATGAATCTAACAACGCTTCGGAACCTAACGCACAACATTTAGAAGTCTAGGCTAGAGACGTATTCCGGTGTCGTAAAGCCTGGTAACTATTGCTCTCACTGATGGTTGGGTGATTCCTCCACTTTGAGACGATAAGTGCCAGTATGGATTTGTGCTCCCACGTACCGTCAAGTATATTTTGGGAGACCCCAATAGGCTTAATCCTTTATCCATAGGAAGCTGTGTCTGCAGCCCTATCGATCGCAATGAACTGAACACAACATTCAGGAAGATTGACTGCCGTACCGTAAAAGGTATTCTGCAGTTTTGCGATTGGTTTGGTAATCCCTCTACCCAGATTTCCAGAGCAGTCCCTTTCGTTCCTTTTCAGACTCTTTAACGGAAAAGGTCCATCTGAGCACTTTTCACTTCAGGCTCATTAAAAATCGAAGGCGACTAGAGTCATCTTTTGTTTTTTCTCGACTCTTAAAAATTGAAAAAACAAGTTGTGTCAAAGCGTCTAAAATTTGTTTTAAATGGAATAATCATCACCTTTTCGTACGTTGATCTTAGGTTGAAGAAAATGGAGTCCACCAACCAAGGAGTTCCCCTTGGAGGAAATCCTAGTCCCTTCTCCTCTTGGGGAGATGTTGGTGCACCCCATATGGCCACATTGTCGCTTCCAGGACTGACAATTGGCTTGCCCGTATGGCTCTTCTCAACCTCTGTCGTTCAGAACACCGTAATTCCTGAACAGTCGAGTCAGCAACTAGACGAATCCAGAGTTACCCACCAACCTTCTACTTCCTCCAATTCTTCCTCTCCTCCTTCTTCTTCGCTTGATGGGGTTGGTAAAGCCAAAAATCAAGTACCTGAGAAGAAGAAGGAAAAGAAGAAGAAAGAGAAGAAGAAGAAGGAGCCAAAAGCAAAAGGGGGCAACCGAGCGTCGTCTAGCGAAAATCCACACACTGCACCGACCAGGCCTAAATCGCCATGTGTCATTTGCAAAGGAGACCACTATCATAGAGATTGTCCTTGCATCCCTCGGATCTTAAGGGACTGGTCTCCTCATTTGCACAATCCAGTGTCGTCAACCTCTGATGATCATGTTGAAAACACACCGTCGACTAGTGAAAGTGAAGCCCCAGGACAAAAAGGAAAATATAGATTTCCTTGTAAATTGTGCGAAGGTGACCATGCCATCCACCGTTGTCCCTTCTTAGATGAGGCGAAAAGAGTTTTGAACGATCGTCCGGTTTCACCATTACGACTTCCTCCTAGATATAAAAAAATCTTGTCGAGTCCGTCACTAGTTGAAAAACCGGCTGACCCGCCCAGATGGTCGGCTGAAGCATCTATCATTGAAGATAAATCATCTGAACCCATACCAGACAAAAGTCAAAAGGTCGAGGCGGCAGTTGACCTGGTCTTGCCTTCAGAGGTTCCATCTTCAGATTATACAGTCACCGAAGAGAACAAGGATGACACCGTCCAAATTCTTTTCGTAAGCACAGACTCCGATGAACATGGGGGAAATTTACCCGTTCCTTTACCGCAGGAAGGAAGTTCGTCAGGGTCATACCCGACCGTCTATTCGGTCCCACCTCCAAGCAACCTAGTTGTCTCCTTCGATTGGAACCAACTAGGCAGACCCCGTTTACCGGCTAGTGTACCATTCTGTATCATTGTTCAAATATATAGGATGGTTATGGCTGGTACCATCATAGATGAAGGGGCTTCTGTGAGTATCCTTTCCTCGACTGCTTGGAAAGTGCTTGGTTCACCATTTCTTTTGCCTAAGATGAGAAATCTAACAGGCTTTGACAAAGGAACCAGTCGACCGTTAGGGATCCTTCCCAATGTGCCCACAACATTGAGAGGGAAAACCGTTCAAATGAACGTAATGGTAGTTCAAGGACCCCTGGATTATAATCTACTCCTTGGACGAGACTATATTTATTGCATGGGAGTGATTGTCTCCTCACTCTTTAGAGTAATGTGTTTTCCGCACGAAGGAAGAGTGGTCAAGCTCGTGGACCAACTTTCATTTCCCGGATCACATAGAGCAAATAGTCATATACCATCCCTGAATGGTCTTTTCACACAAGGAATGTCTCATCAATCTCCAGTTCGTCCACCTGATGAGCGCGAGTGATTCGGGGGACATGACTGAAACCCAGGGGGCATGCACCTTGGTTTGCTTCGGCAGGAAAACTTCGGGTATAGGGTAGGTTTTCGCGAGAGAATATGACTAGTCTGTACTCCCGTCCGTGATTGGAAGAGGGGGTTATTCTGGAATAATATTCTCTTGTTAAAGTTATGTGGGTTGGCAAGCATCGCCAATCACCTTTGTTTATTTCGATAAACATCGCCGAAGAAGTGTTTTGTTTACGCCGTAAATAGAACAATCTTTGGTAACCTGTAAGAGGTAGACCTCTCTCGGTAAAACAAATGTTTTAACGAAAGGAAGAAGGGGTAACCTTGAAATTCTGTTTTATACCTGGGGGCATGCAAACCTTTTGGCGTGCAAGTGAAGAGCGACTATTTATTTTTTAAATTTGTAGGTCCTCTAACCCTTTAAACTCGTAGGATTGGTCGTTTCCTAACTTGCATAAAGGAAGGATGTGGGGCAAAACTCTAAAAATTGCCGTTTTTATATATGAGACATTCTTATTATACGACTGGATTAATCGAGCAGTTTTAAGACATAGTTCAAGCTCGTTAAAAAATAAACATAAGTCATGAGCAAATGTTTCCCCCCAGTGTTTAAGCTCAATAAAAAAAAATGAACCGATTTCCTGGTAAATAACCATCGTGAATGTAGTATTTCAGCCTTTAAAAGCCTTGGTCGTGTTCTCATCATCACCTCCACTCTGTATTGGCCGATCATTCACCTCCATTTGATTGTTTACCCCTTTTTGAGGAACAACTGCGAAGAGTGATCTCACTAGCCATCCTTGTAACACTGCCGTGATTGGAAAATTCCAAACCTTACCTGGAATCAGCTGCTACCCATTTTATCACTCGTTCCTCAAAAGACGAGTCTCCTTTAAGCTCTTTTCAATTGACTCGTAAAATATGAAAATATTTCCGAGCCATTGGCCTCTCCAGCTCGTTAAAGGGACCGGAAGTGCTATCCCTCCTCTAAATTTTAATCTTTTTGGACTTGAGGGATTATTACACAAAAAGATCGAGCGCTTGTTTTGTTCGGCTCGTTAAAAGTATCGAAAATTCATCCCTTCTGTATTGTTTTATACTTTTTCGGAATTAAGGGATTAGATGACGAAAAAGGAATTTTGGAGTTTCCTTTACATTCCTTTTCAGACTCTCTAAAATTGAAAAGGACCGAGTTATCTTTGTCGTTAAACTCGTTAAAATTTTAATAGCGACAAACTTGTCTATAGACGAGAACGAGTTTCACTATCGCTAGGCTCGTTAAAACATAGCGATGGGTTTGCCCGAAGGGGAAAATTATAGAACAAGCATATGTTATCCTCCTCAAGCTTGAAAAAAATAAAGAGGTACTGGTCAGCAATGACTGGGGAAAAATTGGGAAGAAAACTTGAAGAAACTTTGTTGGTAGCAAGTCGCTCTTGAACATGACACTTTCACTCCGCATCCAAGTCAGGTTGGGTTGTTTCATTCACCGGTCACATCGCCATGGTCCCATCACACCATCCACATTTGGGGTTAATGCTACCAATCCATCATGTCAATGTCGCCGATATTTTCAAGAGAAGTCATTCAGAGAATTCACCTGTGTCTCACCCACTACAATACATTTACACTCCATTCTTTCATGACCGCCACCCTGAACCTTATGTCACCAGATCGTTTTCACCTCCGTTAAATTCATTTGCTCCGTTCCGTGTCATTGATGTGGGATTCATTAAGGCCCTCCTATGACGGATCGCTTCTTGTCGACATTAGCTCATTATCCAAGAAGTTGATCTAGGAACACCCCATTCAGTACTTTGAAGCTTGCATGCCTCAATGGCAAGTTTCTCACTTCCGGCGACAGGTTTACATCAATGAACTTCAACCGAAAGATTTTGCGTGGTGTTCGACGCCAAGTCCTTTATTCACACCACGTGAATTGTACTGCAGTACCTTGAGGGTCATTATCATTATCGGTGATTCCTCTCACGCTTGTTAACAACTTACATCATTGGCTGGTAATCAAGCGATGTCTTTCCATGTTCGACTCAGAACATCTCTCACATGGATAGACTTGTACTTCGAGTGAAGATCGAACGAGATTGAAGACCCCGGATCTAGTTTCATCCATCGGGGCTGCGATATATATTCAGGGAAATAAAGACATAAAATGTACATCATTGCTGCACAGATAATCATCCAATCAAAGGGATGATGGCTATATTAGAATCATCAGTGTACACTCAGATGATTGTCCGTCCTATGTACATGAAAATGAATTTATAAAGCTGAGCATGGGAATGCCCGCCTCAGCTAGATCATGAAAATATTATGAAGATAATGTATTGTATTATATCTTATTACAGGTCTCCTCCCAGCTTGAAAGAACTTCGGATCCTCATAATAAAGCATTTCACCCGACATCAAAAGATTAACGACCTCATGCTTTAGGGGGAAACTGTTATAGACATTTTTGGGCACTGCAACCCCAAGCATGAAATGTCCGTAAACCAAGGGCTCCTAAGTCCCTAAAAGTGTTGTTCTAACCCCTAAAGGAACAAGGTCAACTGATTACAGCTTCTCCCAGAAGTTCTCCATGAAAAACTGCTCAGAATTGGTCAAAACAGGATCATTTCAGCTGCTCCATAGGCAAAGTGCGTTGCATCTCACCTAAACACACTGTGTGGGTGCGTTGCATTTCAAAAAGCCCTTCTATGGGGTGTGATGGGCGAGAAATGACAAATGGCAGTGTCATTCCGCGAGGTGGAGAGGAAATGGAAGCTTCCAGAAACTTCTCCTGTGACACTTGCCTCTCTGAATTCGACCAAGGATGAGTAAGAGATCATCAATCTCCAAGTGGAAGAAAGAACTATTAGAGGGAAGACACTAATCAAATCACAAGCTGACTCATCTCCCTTATAGATATCTATATATGGATCCCTCATCCCAGAGATCCAGAGGCTGGAATTTTGCATATTGTAAGGAATTGTTGTTGGTTTCTTGAGACAAACATTAGATTGTTGGGTGATCTAAGCTTTGCATGAGGTGAAGAGGGGCTTCCTTGCTGAGAGGATGATGCTGGGTCAGAACAACTGGTTGTAACTCCCCTTGGCTCTTTCTTGTTTATCAATAAAAGCTATTCAAGTTTTCCTCCATACTCTTGTGTAATTTATGTTTGCTGCATTTGTATGGTCAATTTACATCTGATCCTAGATTTTTTATGATTATAGATCCATCTTCTCGTATAGTGCTATGCTACTGTGATCTTACAGGTACTTTGTTAAGCTGGGCGTGCAAGGGAACAAGTAGCGAAAGACTATCAAGAAAGAGAGGAATCGAACAAGGAGATTAGCGCAAGACAGAGGTTGGTCTTCTTTGTTCTTCTCTATCTATACTTCATAAAGGAAAAACGAAAGTAGCTTTACTTTGTTTGTTTCTAAGGCAGCTATCACATCTTAGTGGGATAAGCAGTTCTGAGTAGACACTTTTCCCTGTAACACTTGTGCCCTCCTATCACTTTCAGAGCTTGCTTCACTTCTTTCATGTGCCTTACTTCTAACTCGCTGTCCTTTAATGTGCCTTACTTCCAACTCGCTTGCCTTTGCCTTGTTTTCCAATTTAATCCCATAATCCTTCTCCACGCCGGGCTTGCAATACTTACAAATTCTTCAAACGATAGTGTTGTTGTTTCCATTTGCTCTCAACCTCCCTCCGCCACATTAACCTTAGCCAATTGATTAAGAAGAATAAAATAGACAATGGTTTGGACAACGAGTTTATGTTTTGTGACAAGTGGCCAAACTCTGAGAGGTGGTGGCAGCGAGTAGCTGAGAGGTGGCAACGAGACAATGACACAATTGCATGACAACGGAGGTGAGTGAAACTTTGGATAAAATGTGTTTCCATGCAAATTAATTTTACATAAAATGTTATGAACTAATGCTAGCCAAGGCTAGCATTAGTCAGCTTCATGTTTGGTTCATGCTTTAACTTTATCTGAAAAGTGAGTTTTTCCCTGCAATAAGACTCCAAAGACTTCAGTGCCTATGATTGGCTAGTTAAAAAACTTGTCAATATTTAATAGGTTGGAAAACGCATTTATAAAATACTAATGAAAAACCATGGAAAATTTTAGGGGCTAATGTTCGCCCAGTGGGCTAATTTTCCATGATTTTTCCACAAAAAAGATTCGCCAATTTCCAATTTTATAAAAGACGATTCGCCCAAATTTTAGAATATAAAATTATTTTACCTTAAAAATCGCCAACATTATATAGAGACTATATATAAAATAATTATAAATTTGATTAATTTTACAAATATATCAATAAACATTTATAATTTGCATATTAGGGATTAGTGAGATTCGCCAATATTTTAAACTTCAAGAAAATTTTCCGTCCTTAAAATTTTCCTTGTGAAAAACCTTAGGTTAAAATTATCGTTTTAATGGAAAGTAATGTTGGGAAGAGCGATATCGATCGCTATATACCTTCTACTTTCGGCAGGTATAATAAGTTATAAAAAAATTGTAAAATAACAAAGAAGAGTTTAGGAAATTTCAAATAGAGTTCTAATAATATAATGCAGATTGTTTCCGACCACCAAGTAAGGGTTCAAGATTAATGGCATGGGATAGGTGGGGAAATTTGAGATAGATAGATAGTTTGAGAGAGCCTTATTGTATAAGTCACTGGTTGATATTGAGATTGGAATTGGAAAACCAGAAAACATATTATTGAATATAAGAGGGCGAACCACAATTTGGAAAGAGAACAAGGTGAAGGCGGATTATTGAATCTAGAGAAATACTTCAGTGATCACCATTTACCTATTGAAGACTTTGAAAAATAATCTAATAAAATATATTCACTCAAATATTTATATCCTCCATGGACATGGATAATGATGAATGGACATTACAAGCACAAACTCATTGAAGAGAATAAAATAATTTAGTCGTTTATTAGACGTGCATGTGGTTTGTCAATAATCTGATTTCCTAAGACACCACTCTTAGGTTATAAAACTACCTTAAAGCCAATACCAAGGAAAAATCAAATGCCTATTAGAAATTTGGTGTGGGATAGTGATTTAGCGCTATTATTGGGAGTGATTGACTGAATATTTTAAGATGTTTATTGTGGAGACATGTCTCCCTAGAGAGAACAACTTTTTAGGTGATCTATACTTCAATCAAGGTAAAAACCATTGAGTTAGTGTAGATAAAGCATACGTAGAAGTATACTTATAATACAATAAATTAAAGTTAAGGGAAATAAATCAAAAGTAGAATTATTCACAAATAGCAAATATGTAATATGGAGTCAACCATAGATATACAATTGAATAACCATAGCATTTACTAGAATAAGTATTTAATGATGAACTAAAGAGCTCTCTCTTCTTACCATTTGATTTGTTGGTAATAATCATTTAATTTATTATATCACAAAGTATAAATCCAAATCTAGATGAACAAATTTGAAAGTTCCATCAAAAGTAAATAACATATTTGTATCCATTAAACTAAATATACATAATTAAAGGTCAGCCTCTCATCATCTCATACATGTTTGTAATTTGTAAATTATGTCCAAAATTTTCATAGAAAATAAGTAATTAATTATCGTGAGAATTTAATTGTAGTTGGTTTTCAATCACCATCACATTTTAAAGTCCGTTTTTTGGTTTACCAATGAATAATAATAATTTTTCAAAAAAATAAAATAATGAATGGTTAAAATCTTAATAATATATATCATATTAATAATATATTAAAATTAGCATTTGCATTAATAGAAGGGTTTATAACATCTCATTGGAGGTCAGGAGGTTGGTTGGTCGGACGGGCTCAGAGGTCGAGTATCTCTTTAGGGGTTTGGTGTGCCGAGGGGCCAACTATGCAGGTCTTGCCCCAAGTTAAGGCTTGGGGGAGGAGGGGGTGAGGTCGGGATAGTTCTTCCTTTTCTCCTCCACGACTGCCTTAAAAAATACAGATCCTTACTACATCTATTAGGTTCCTCACAAAGAATGCATATCAATATAATATAAATATAAATTTCATTTATATACTATATCCTTTTATTTTGGTGTTTGTTTATTTATTTATTTTTTTAAGTTATGTTTTTTTATAATTTAATTTATAATATATTTTCATTATATTAGGTTAATTATTAAATTTGTTGTCACTCATATATATTTATTATCTGTCTTGCTCATCCTTTTTTTTTACATTTAAGTTATATTAATTATCAATTTTGTAAAAAAAAACATAAAATTTATAACTCCAAATCAAAGAAAATAAACAAATAGATGAAACCCACATGGGACGACATGGATGCGACTTACATGCATGGTGCCGATGTGTTCTCTCTCCACATCCACAACAGATAAACCCCTAACTTGGATTGCATCTCATGAATGAAGACCATTTCTAATGCTTGGAGAGCTACGTTGTACTAAAAACTTCTTGTTTGACTTGTGAATGAAATGGTGGGGTGATGGGCCCCAAAATTGTCTATTTTATTAGGTCCATTTGATTATTTATAGACACTTAAAACATGTATTTTACCCCCTTACTTGCACATCATAGAGTTAAATCGTAGTATTAATGGGTCCTTAGGAATTTGGTTTATCCTTATTATGTGCCTAATATTATTTATTTTTGTAGAATATTGTGAGAATATTGGGCAGATTATGAAGATTTGGAAGATTAGATAATCTAGGGAATTTTTCCCTACTATAGGATGGACCAATATTGGATAATAAATGAATATGATATGATGCAAATATTGAACAAATTCTATAGCTCTAGTGATTGAGAAAATCTAAGAATGTGTTCCCTGTCATTTAATGCAAATTCCTAATGTTGGGAACAAGTTCCACTTTTTGAGGGATTTTGGAGGGAAAATCTGCCTCCTTTCAATGAGAATGCTTCCTCATCACTTTGTATAAGTACCAATTCTAATTTTCCTCCAGGGGCATGTATTTCTTAGTATTCTTGTGGAGAAAATTTGTTATTTAGTAGCTCCACTTTCATTTCTAGCAGGGATGTACTTGGATTGATTCAAATAATGAAGTTTGGTGTTATTTTTAGTTCTAAAGCTTGGTTTCCTTCATAGGACTACGAGTTTCCTTGGCCTTGGCCATCCCAGGAGCCGCATAGCCCTCTTATGTAGTTTCTTTATTTCCTTTGAATGTCTTTTTCACTTGCAGCTCTTATTTCTGCATTTACTATTCATGTTTCTTTTGTTGTAGGTCATATTGGTTAAATGATTGAAGTGAGTTTTTTTGTAGGTTATTTACATATTTAAAAACATGATGCATTCTTATAACAACTTTTAAAAGTCATATTCATCATTGATCTATTTGGATTGGTTTACTAGTTCACAAATCTAGAATTTTTGGAAGTCCCTTATAGCAAAATACTATTATTTTATGCTATTTTTTAGAACGTGTTAATGAGCTTCATTTGAGTTGATTCCACTGGTATTGGGTAATAAAAACATTCAAGTTAATAACAAAATCTACCCCATAACATTTTCACTTGATTAGGTTAAGCATTTGGTATGTTAACTAGCTCACTAATTCTTGAATTTCCGATTTTTAGAGTAATAATTTTCTATTATTTTTTTAGTATGTGTTAATAGGGGTATTTTGGAGTGATTCCATTTGGAAAAAAGTCCTAGGACATCCTACTTAATAAAAAAAATAATCCCATCCCATTTTTATTTGATTTACTTAGGAATTTAGCAATTTATCTCACTCATGTAGCAAAACATGGACTCCTATAGCACCTCCTATAACACTCCTATAACACTCCTGTAGCATGTGTAAACTTGACCAGATTTTCTCCAAAATATTAGTTTTTCTATCTTAGGATTGAATCATGACCCTTAGGCTCTAAATACATGATTTAGTAAGCCCTAAAGAGATCTTAAGGCTTGCCTCTTCTCCAATACAATTCGCCTCTACAGTTTGGATTAGTGGACAAATTCATGACTTGAAGAGCATAATGATGATTTTCATGATTAATTTATGAAGCACCTTGTGAAATCCATTGAAAAAACCTATCTTGAATGATGTGATTGAAGAATTATTTAATTTTGTTTCATACATCTTAAGCTATGGTTTCCATTTCCAACATTGTTATTTCTATTGCATAGACTAAGCTTCCTTTTCATTAATCATTTATTGGCATTGATGTGTGTTGTAGTGTTGCAGATGTGTGGTTTATTGTCATTGATGTCAACTTGGTTTCTTGGGTTACATATGATTGAGGTGATTATGAATGATGTGTAGATGGTCCTTGGCATGTCTACTAGTTTGGACTAGCTTGGAGATGTGACGGATCGTCCTTGGCATGTCTACTAGCCTAGACTAGCTTGAGGTGTAGATGGTACTATGCCATGATGAGTTGGATGATGGTGTGTTGCACTAGCTTGGATCCCTTCCCATGATGATGGTCTTTGTTTGGTAATTTAATTGTTCTTAAATTACTTCATTAATTTTCAACCAAGGTTCGTGTACTTTATGAGATGTAAGTGCACTATATATGCTAGGAGTCCTATCTGTGGATTGAATTATTCTAAGTGTGAACAAATGTTGAATGAGATTTAGAGAGTAAACATGCATAAGTTATTTCTATTTAAATTTACATCAAAACCAATTACTTAACTGAATTGAAATCTATTGCTTGCAGAATTGAAAATTGCAGAATTCAAAATTTATCTCTACTTGCAGAAAAGGAAATGCTAATACTAAATTGCAAGAAAAATATTCTAATGCTATTTGTAGAATTGAAAACACTATAACACTATTTTGTAGAAAGGAAATTCTACACTAATTGCATAAGAAAAACTAATTGCAGAAAGGAAAGAAACTAAAAAAGACTAATTGCAGAAAGAAGCTGACAGGAATAAAAATCAATTGAGAACTTGCAACTCTAAATGATTAATGATGTGCATGATTAATTCTAAAATACATCTCTTTTGTCATCTACAAAATTAATTGAGTAGTGAAACCTGAAAGGAAATGCATATGCAAATTAAATATTTTTGGTAATTTTTGTTTATGAGCACTCTAGAACTAGAACAAAAAATGATTAGATTAGAACTGTAATGAAACTATCTTAAGAGAAAATAAATTGTAAAAGATTATTTCGCTATGAGCAAGTGAAAACATAAACACAACTAAATGTCCTTACAATTCAATAGGGGTCCCTCCCGTGAGTGTAAGTCTGCTATCGATCAAATGATTTCTTAGTCACACACTTGAAAACAAAGGATTTTATTTACTTGAAATGGAGTATCACAATAAACCACAACAAACTTTTTTATTACTAGAACTGAGTTTTGGGTCTGGCCTTATGGATTTTTATACAAGTTTCCATCAAAAAACTTCAAGAGTTTTATGTCGATATGAAATGAAACTACTTTTGCATCTAGGAAATGAAATTAAACTAATACTTTATCCCCTCATGATTTGATACTAAAAGATAAAATCATGAGGGTTTCTTCTCAAATCGTATCCTCGTGGTTGAAAAGGTCTTCTGCATGCTTGCATGATGTCATTCTACTCTCCTGTTGCCTTCACTTGACTACTACACCATCATTCTCAGAGTTCGACTTTGAGTTTGACTCTTAGATCTCTTAATCCTTATAGCCTGCCAAGTCATGCCGATATGTGGTCATCCATGTGGTGAAAATTTTTCATCTCCAGATACTTTTTATCCTTTTATTGAAGCACTACAACGTGTCTAACCATTAATATCATTGCGGGATTCAACATTTGTTGCAGAATGTTTATGATTCTATTATTGTAAGAATGTATTTCGTTATATTTCATAAGAAACATATATTCTAAACATGAATGATAAATACCTTTTTATAAGTTGAATTTGACCTTGAGCATGTTGAGACTGTTATAAAAATGGTGACAAAAAGGTGAAAGGAGATGGTAAAAGGGTAGTAAAAAAGGAAACAATTTCAAACTTCAACATTCCCCCACACCAAAGGTCTTGCATGTCCTCATGCATCAAAAATTCAAAATTGGTTCTTCTTTTCTCCTTCAATGTATGATTTTTGAAGCCTGTGCAAGCACATCTACACTAGTGCTTTCCTTTTTCTTTTTAATGTTGAAGGTGGCCCTTGGTCTCTTCATCAAAATTTACTCCGCAAACCCCTGATTCTATTCTTAAGAAACTTGTTATTAGCATTAATTTTATTATTTTTCTTATACCAATGATAGAGATGTAGAAGTATATTATCATTCTGGGTTCTTAGTATCTCATTCTGAACTTTTTCTGCTTCCCTTTCCTGTGTTAAGTGTTTATTTAGAACCTCTAGCTCATATATGTCATGTTTCAAATCATATTCAACTCTACGTTCTTGTTATAGAGTTTGTTTTGTCAAGGAAGTTTCACCAATTTCATTCTTTTGATACTGAGAGAGATTTTCCTTCTGTTGTGCTCTTTGTTCCAAAGATTCTACATAATCATAAATTTCCTGTTGAACTGGGTCAATATCTAGAGTTTTTCTTGTTGGGATGACTGTGTGAGGTGGTGTTTTGTACCCTTCTTCTTCAAGATCAATCATTTTTGGAGAATGTGTACTTGAAAGTTTTGAAATTATATTGCTTCTTCTCAATTTTACTCCTAATCCTTTAGTGCCTTGTCTTTTTGTTTTACTAACCTCTTGTTTTGTTTTCTCTTCTTTCTCACTTTGTTTTGGTAGCTTAGAGCTTGATCTAGCTTTCTTTCTTTTAAGACTCTATTACTCATTTCTCTGTTTACTTTTCTCAAAATACTGGGAAAGTGGAGTATCATCCTCAAATGGTTCTTCTGGTACCTTTGTCTCATAATTTTCTCTTTTTCAGGGTTAGGGTTTGGTAATGACTTTCATCGGCTCCACTTAACCCTACTACTTGTTTCCTCCACTTGGACTTCTACAAAATGATTTATAACTAGGAAATATTGCCAAATGTCTCCTTTAGATTTCAAATGTGCCTCTATAACGATTTTGATGATTTTGTGATGATATAGGGAATTACCAATGGACTTAGACTCTCTTTGTATACTAGATGCCATTTTTCTAAGAATTTGGAGCAATAAGTAAGGAAAATTTATTTCATTTTCATCGATAAAATGCATCAAGAGTCGGGCATGGTAGAAAAACATAGTTCCAAATCTACCTTCACAAGTTAATTTTTTTTGAATAAACAACAATAGATTTCTCCATTTCCATTTTAATGCAGTGATTGGAATTCCCATTTAAAGATGGATATATCCATACCCGGTTCTCTAAGGAAATGTATCCAGTCATTCTCCTTGATTTTTCTGTTATTGAACCAACTTTCTCCATTTCTGGGAAATCCCGTAGCTTCTACCATAATGGACTCTGTTAGTATAAACTTGATGTCTCCAATTTTTTCTTCAACCCCATCAAAAGATCGAGCAAAAGCTTTGGTTACCTCTATCTCACGCTAGTCAAATATTTCAAAGAACTGAAGCCACCCTACTTGCTACAATTGGTCTCTAACCCTCGGGTATGCTTGAAGAAACTTAATTCCATTTGGTTTAGAGTGGACAATCATTCCCATAGTGAGAAGAAGTTTTGATCTTTGATTGTTTCCTTTCGATAGGGATGATGGAAGGGAATGAGTGAAGTGTGAATGATAGGGGTTTCAGAAGGGGGAAGAATGAATATGAAATGGAGTTAAATGATAGTGAAATAAGGCACTTAATGGAAGAAGTTGTGTTATGATCGGACTGTACCTTCCCACAATTCCCAGATCCGACTTCAGAGGATCGGTGGAATGTATTGTCTCTCGATTGGACTGATGTGACTGAAAAAGTAATGATGAGGGAGTAGGGTATAATGGTCATGAAGATGAGTGTAATAATAGTTTTATAGGGGCTTAAACCTTTTATTTAATAAAATCATTCATAAATTAAAACCTAAGTTCTTATATGAAAAATAATTTCAACATTATACATACCTTTACTTTTGTGAATTCCTTGATATTCTTTTGTTGTGGATTTTCTAATATTGATGTAGAATTCAGACTTGGTTGCAGAATTGAAGATCGATTACAGAATGACATAAATTTTGTTTGTTTCTTATCATTTCTTGAATTTTCCTTATTTGATCAAGAGAATACTTCTTTATTGTTGTTGCTACTTTTGGTGGTTAGTGAAAATAATGATCCTCAGAAATATTGCTTGCCACCTGAAATTTATTGGAAAAAGAAGGGTAGAAATAAATAGGGACAAGAAAGATGGGATTATGAAAATATAAACCGCGAAGAGATCTTGGTTTTTAGTTAAGATTTTATGTATAAACATGCCAACATAGTTGGTTTTCATGTTTAGACTTTTATTATTTTTATTTTTATTGGAAAAACTCCGATGAAGTTAGAGAGTGAGGAGAAGAATCTCCTTTCTTGACCAACATGAATTTAGAATTCTCTTGCAAATATTTGACAAATTCTTCCTTTGTTAGTGGTTTATGATACAACCTTAATCTATGACCATTAACAAGGAAAGAAATTTGTTCATAAATCAATAGTTTTGATTTTGACTACTCCATTATAAAAAATAGTATCAATATCATAAGGACCAAGCCAATGAGTTTGAAATTTCCCTTAAAAATCTTTGAACTTGGAATAAAAAGGAAAAGCCCAGTCACCCTGCTTGAAATTTTTAGCTTTGATGAATTTTTCATGCCACTTTGATATTTGTTGCTGGACTATGTTGGTTCTTTGAAAACATATTGTTGGATCTCATCTAGTTCATTCAATTGTGCTAATCTCTATTTTGAGCTTCTGATAGATCAAGGCCCAGTTTAGTTTTTGTTTTGAAGGTCTCAACTTAGAACTCATTTGGAAGAAAAACTTGCTTTCCATAGACAAGATCATAAGTAGTGTGTCTAGTTGTGTTATTCCATGTAGTTCGGTATGCCCATAGTGATTCTGGAAGCTTTTCTGCTCAATCCTTCCTATGCAAATGCACAGTCTTGGTAAGAATTACTTCAAGTACTTTTTTGGTGGATTCCACTTGTCCATTGGCTTGTGGATGATATGGAGTAGACTTTCGATGCTTGATATTATATTTCTCCATGATCTTTTGCACCAACTTGGATGTAAATTGAGTACACTGATCTATTACAATTTCTCTTAGAACACCAAAATGAGTAAAAATATCCTCAAAACGAAATGTAACTACAACATTTTCATTTGAAAATAAAATAGGTTTAGCTTCTACCCATTTTGTAACGTAATCTGTGCAAACAAGTATGTACCTTTTCTATTTAGATGGAGGTTTTATTAGTCCAACAAAATTTAGAGCCTACTTCTCAAAAGGTTCTACAAGTACCTATAATTGTAGAGGCATTTCATCTGATGGAATAGGATTCCCGATTCTTTGACAGCTATCACATCTTTTGACATATTCTTTAACATCCTTGAAAATGGATGGCCAATAATATCCCAAAAGAAAGATTTTGTAAGCAATTATTTTGTCGGAAAAATGTCCTCCACATGGCTCATCATGGAAAGCTTTTAATATATTAAGCACTTCATATTCTCAAACACATCTTCAGATAATCAGATTAGGTCCAGTCTTATACAATTCTCCATCTTTCCAAGAATAAAGTGCACTGGTTTTGATCACTTTTTGCTTTTCTCTGGCTGATAGTTGTGGAGGTAACTTTTTTGTAGCCAAATAATTAGCAATATATGAAAACCAAGGTGTTTTAGTAGATACTACAAAAATATATTCATTAGGAACGTTATCTTTTATAGGAACATCCTCATTATTATTTGACATTATAGAAAGAAAACCAACAACTATATTTTCTTTTCCTGGTATGTCAATAATAGTAATGTTGAATTCTTGTAACAATAAAAACCATATTGTAATTCTACCATTAGTAACTGGTTTGTTCATTATATATCTAATGGCATAATGATTTGCATGAATGAAAGTTTCATAACCCGTGATATAATGACAAAATTTATTAATGGCACGCACAACAACTAAAAACTCCTTTTCTGTTAGTGTAATTTAACTCTGCTTGAGTCAAATTTTTTCTTGTATAATAAATAGCATAAGGAATTGATTTTTTTTCCTAACACAACTCTTAGATATGTATCTAAAGCATCAGTAGAAATGTCAAAAGGAAGAGCCCATTTAGTTCCCCTTAAAATTGGTGCTTCAATAATATTTTGTTTCAATTTCTCAAATGCTTTCTGACATTCAAAATTCCAAACAAATTCAAAATCTTTTGTAAGGAGTTTGAAAAGTGGAGAGGCTATTTTTGTGAAATTTTCTATGAATATTCTATAATATCCAATAAATCTGAGAAAACTTCTAACATCTCTTTGACAAACCAGAATTGAAATTTTAGAAATTATTTCTACTTTAGATGTATCCACTTTAATTCCATCACCTGAAATATGGTGGCCTAAAACAGTCCCTTCATTGAACACCATAAAACATTTCTCATGGATTAATGAAATATTTTCATCTTTACATCTAATAAGATTTTTTTCCAAATTTTCAATAGCTTCTTCAAAAGTATCACCATACATAGTGAAATCATCCATGTATACTTCCACACAATCACGAATTAGATTAGAAAATATATGTAAGACTTCTCTTTGAAATGTGGCAGGTGCATTACATAATCCAAAGAGAAGAAACCTATAGGAATATTTTCCTTATGGACATGTAAAAGTAGTTTATCTTGATCCTTTGGTGCTAGTTTTATTTGGTTATATCCACTAAAACCATATAAAAATGAAAAATACTTCTTTCCTTCCAAGGTATCTAGTATTTGATCTATAAAAGGTAGTGGAAAATGATCTTTCAAAGTAGCTTTGTATAATTCCCTATAGTCAATACACACTCTCCATTTTCCATTTTTATTACGAAAAATCACTAAAGATGACACCCATTGACTATTTGATATTGGATAGATGAAATTCACGTTAAGTAACTTTTGTAATTCCTCAAAAATTTCTCTCATATTAGGATTCATACTTACCTGAGGTTGTCTAACTGGTTTCACATTTTCTTGAATATAAATATGATGCATACAAGTTTTAGGGTCAATCCCTTTCATATCATTGTACTCCCATGCATAAGCAGAAGAGTGTTTTTGTAGCATCTATATAAATTTCCTCTTTTGAAATTCTTCCAAATCATTGTTAATATTTAATGTTTTATCTGGAAAAAATTTCTACTTGAGAATTGTTGAACTTCTCCATAGAATGTAAAGCCATTTGGTGAGATGATATATATTCAATATTGCATTGTTCTTGAAAACTTTGATCTTGCTCACCGTATGAAGAAGAATCATTATTATTCATTAAATTTATCAATTGATCTTCTTCATCTAATTGTGAAAGAGTATAAATTGGTTACATATCAAAGTCTTCATTATCATCATCTATCAAAATTTCACTTTCTACTTCAATTATTGTTTTTGCATGAGGATACAACGTAAATTTCTTAGTGGAAATTCCATCAGAGATATACATATCGCCATATATACAACTTATGAATGCATCAACTATAGGTAGCCAAGGATCAATGGATGACCTCCTAAATTATTCTTGGGAGTTAAAATCATGAAATCTATAGGATATTCCCAAGAATCTAGAGAAACAGACACATCTTCTAATACTCCATTTGGTTTGATAACAGATCTATCTGCTAATTGTAATAATGTAGGAGTATATTGAAGATTAGGAAGCTTAAGTTGCTCCATTGTTTGTTTACTCATGATATTGATGGCTGCTCCTAGATCAATTAAAGTGTTTGGAATTTCAACACCATTGATATGAATTTTCACAATGGGACTACCAGGATCTAGATATTTTTGAACAATAGGTTTCCCCATCATGATATCAGCAATTTTTCCTACCAATTGGATTTTTTTAACATCTTTTCTCTTTCTTCCTGGTTTTCTAATGCATAGCTCCTTAATAGTTTTTGCAAATATTGGTATTTCCTTTATAGCTTGGAGTAAAGGAATTTTGATGAAAATATTCTTAAGTTCATCTAGCATATCATAGTCTGGTAAAACAATTTTCCTTTCTATTCCTTTATCAATTTTGAGCCTTTCAGGAAAAGGTGGATCTTGCAAAGAAATAGAAGGTTGTTCTACTAGAGGAACTGTAGGAGCTTGCTTTATTTTCTCATCCTTTGATTGTATAGGAACATCTTCCTTTAGAGGAATATTTTCTTGATCAAGATTTGCATATTTTTCATGAACTTCATCCTCTTTATATTTTTGGATGGCGATTGTTGGTGACTTCTTTTGTAAAACCCTACCAGATCTAAGTTGAACATCATTTAGACCTAATGGGGTAATCATACAAGCTTGAAAATTTTGTCCTTCAATATTATAAACAACTTGTTGATTTTTATTGTTCGAATTTGGAAGTGGTTGAGCAGGTAGTTGATTGGGTTTTTGAGGAAATGGTAATGAAAGTTGTTGATTTGGATTTTGAAATTGAGGAGATTAGGTTGGTTGAGGAGGATAATATTGTGGTGGAAAAGAAGGATAAGGTTGTTGGAATTGAGGATATTGAGGATATTTTCCATAAGGATTTTCCAACCTTGTGCCCAAGATGGATTTTGAGATTGTGGGGGCCAAGGTTTCCATGGCATGGGTGCAGTCCAATTTTTCTGTGGTTTTGCATATGATTGAGTATTGAAACCTTGAGTCATATTTGATTGTTGATTTTTCCATGGTCTTTTAACAATAAAACAAAGAGATTCAACTTGGCTTGTTCCAACTTCATCCTCAAAAACAACTTTAAGACCATGTATCGAAGGGCGTTCCTTTGTATTATGATTTTTAACACATATGACACAAATTTATATGCTATCAAGGGGACATTCTCTTAAGGTAGGTCTCTTTCTACACTTGGGATAAAAAATAGATAATGAAACATTCTCTGCTTTTTTCTTGTTTTGTATCTTGAGGGTATCTAGTTATTCACTAAGACTCCCTAGGATATCTGTTTTGAAATTATCAAGCAAGTTTCCTATTTAATATCTACATAGTGTTCCAATTGCAAATTTATTAATTCTAGACATCATAGGTTCTCTTGGATTTTTGCCAGTTCTATCCTTACTCCTTGAAATATGCTTACATAAATAAAAAAATTCTCCAAATGAAAGTTGTGAAACATCTCCCTTTCCCATTAAATTAAGAAGGTCAATCCATTCATCTCTGATGAATTTTAATAAAAGAGTTTTTAATGTTTCATCATTCAAATTATACATCTTAGCCCTGTGGATGTTGTAAACAAATCTTTCAACTAGGTTTCAAGGCTTTCATCCTCTTTTTGTATCATCTTAAAGACTTCATCCTTAAGGTTATAGGGCATGCAATAATCCTTATATTTTACTAAGAACACATTTTTCGTTTCTTCCCATGTTATAATAGTATGTGTTCCTAATCCCATGAACCATTTAAGTGCTCCATCTTTAAGAGTAGCTCAGAATAATTTCAAATTTTGAGGATCAAATAAGTAGTCATATGTGGTTCATTTCTTTTGAGCTTTGTCTCAAATTATCCACTATAGAAACCATATTTGTCAATGTTTCAAATCCCAACAGGGATCCATCATTCAGATTTGTCCTAATGATGGATCCCTGTTGGGATTTGAAACGTTGACAAATATGGTTTCTACTGTGGATACTCTGAGAGAAAGCTCAAAAGTAGTCATATGTTATATATAAAACTTAAAACTCAAAAATAAATGTTTCAAGGTCCTCATTTCTCAAACCATGGAAATTAGTAAGGATGGAGGGTGGGATGTTCTTCATTATGGTTGTGGTATCTTCATCAAATATGGGAAATCCATAAGGATTTGTCTCTCCCCTACCACCTCTACCACCTCGACCTCCACCTCCTCCTCTATTTCCTCCTATGCCTCTTCCACCTCCAATCCTAGGTTCACCATTTACATTATGTACTCATCCTTCTCCTTCCCCTGCCATTGTAGATTATTTAGAGCTAATATAAGGTTCTATGATATGATTGTCTATCTCTTCTTCCAGTTCCTCTACTAATGGTATATTAAAATAAGTTTCTTCTTCTTACTCTTCACTAGGAACCTCTATTTCTTGTCCTAGAAGTTGCTCTCCTATTGAAGAGAGGAAAATTACACCTTCTGTTGGGGATGTAGAATAGTTTTGGTAGAGGAATTTGGTGAATCCTTTGGTTGTATTTCAGATATATGCACCTCAGGAAGTCTATGTCTACCTTCCAATGATGGAATGCGAGTATGAGTGGATGGTGTGGCACTACGAGGTCTAGCAGGGGTGAGTGGTGATGTTGGAATTGAACTTCTACCTCTACTTACAAATCTACCCCTAGAATCCCTTTCTCTATGCATAAATTATTTTTACCATGCTTTAATTATGCATCTACAAAGTTGAATGCACCTAAAATGGTATGCAAACCAAGAATATAATTCTATATACACCTCCCTAACAATGACGCCAAAATGTTGGGTAATTTAATTGTTCTTAAATAACTTCATTAATTTTCAACTAAGGTTCAGGTACTTATGAGATATATGTGCACTATATATGCTAGGAGTCATATCTATGGATTGAATTATTCTAAGTATGAAAAAATGTTGAATGAGATTTAGAGAGTAAACACATGCACGCTCTTTCTATTTAAAGTTACATCAAAACCAATTACTTCACTGAATTGAATTCTATTGCTTGCATAATTCAATATTTATCTCTACTTGCAGAAAAGGAAATGCTAATACTAAATTGCAAGAAAACGATTATAATGCTATTTTTAGAATTGAAAAAATTGTTGGTAGGTTAAATTTCTTCATTTTTAACCCCTTTTCCACTTCAAAATCCTAACCTTAAACCTATGTTTTAACCTTGCAACCTCCTTATTCATGCACTATTCCAAGAACTGTGCCTTTTCCCACACTAGCTTTATATTTCATATTTAAGGGTTACAAATGTGCTTAATTAATTGTTTTTAAAATTTTTATACCTTTAATATTATTTTCAACTAATATTTTCTTTCCTAAAGTATTTGGTAAGCAACGTATTGATCATTTCATTAGCATAGTCGAGTGCAGGTAGGATTCCTGCACTGCTGGCGAATCTTGAACTTTCGTGACAACTCACTACCTAACACAAACATCTCGTTTAGGATAGGTCATCTCGAGTTGGGCTTGGAGCAGATATAAGTCAGGGATATGATGAATATTAGGTCACTGGCCGAATGCTTAAGTTTATCATTTTGTTATAGCCGAAAGGCTTAGTATGTACTATTGCTACTATTTTGTTATAGCCGAAAGGCTAAGATTGTAACATGGGATGTAATTTGGTTACGGTTGTAGGCCTGAAAGGACGTATATAACATAGGATTTGGATAGAAAATGGTAGCGAGTGATAGCTATAACAATGATACTATAATTTTGGTCTTTTGTAATTTTGCTGGTATCTCCCTCGTTCTGGGCTGGATTCGAATTCTCTATATACATTTTTTGATTATTAATAGAAAGGGACTGGGTCATGTTATTTCAATCCTATGTTGTAATTCTTTGTTGATGTGTCATTGAGAGCTGAATTTCCAAGTTTCCTAAATAGGGAAACAAGCTGGTTGGCTAGGGCCTAGCCAACCCAACTCGTTCTCCCTCACATTCTTCTTTCTCGTTAAAGGTGTGTTGATTTTGTTTAATGCAAGGTGTGAATTAAATAGACGTTTTCATTCTTCCACAAAGTCCAGGTTCGATTTCATTTATAATCACTATGTGATGGATCCGTGGTGTGCATGCTTAACTAAGTTTGATTTTATCCTTTGTGATTTCTTTTCTTCAAAGCTTAGCATCGTTTATGCCTAGATCATGAAAGCACATTATTCCTACACTAGTGCATTTACAGTTTCACAGATTGATTTCTTTGGTTCATTATAGTAACAATCTTTTGTTCTTTTCTCCCATATGAGCCTTGATGCGTTTATACAAGTATGTGATCATCATTCCGAAGTATTCTTGATATTTGGAATTAGATATGCTCTGGTAATTAGACAATGAATGTTGTTATAACACATTAACCTGTACCTGCACTTCATACTTTTCAGGGAAGGATCGAACTTCATATTTAATTATTTTAAAGATAATCTTTCTGAGTTAAGAAGGTTACGAATGAAGATCGGATTTGTGTGAATAACTATTACAGGGTTGAAGCTTGCTGTTACAATTAGATGATTCCTTTAGTTGCATGAAGGAGTTCCTTGATTGAAGAAAAATGCGCTTTGACTTCATTTTGAAGTTGAGATTGATTGAAGCATCTTTTTTCTTGTGGAAGTTATTTCAAAGTTTTGTTCGCCTTTGTAAACTATTTATTTAAGTTAACACACTCTTTATTCTCTTATAAAAGACATCTGAAAACTTGGTGCAGGAACCTTTGTTTCGGTACAGGAATCGATATCCTGATACAAGAACAAAGTGCTCTAGTCCTGAGGCTTAGAGCCCCTGCATGAGGACATAAATATTTAGTAAAGGTGTAAAATATACTTCCTGCATCTAAACTTTGTTCTGGTACTAGTGAAAGCATATTGTAGGAGTACATGAATAACAACTTAGTGCACGGATAAAGATCTATAAAGAAGTCAGACATCTTCAAGGGTCCAATTATTAACCTGACATACAACTATACTGAAGATAAACATAGATTTAAATTTCCATTAGTCGGGATTGCTTACAAGAGTTTGAGAGTTTCTTTCATTTATTTTTCTACAAAAGTACTTTCTTTGACATTCTAGCACTAGAATTTCTTTGGTGTAAATTGTCGGGTCATATTTTCTTTTCGATTCTGCAAGATTGTAATTAATGAAGTAGGAATAGAGTTAGGAAAAGGTCATAACATTTCTGGCATTTCCTGTGCTTCGCTTATGAGTTTACGAAACCCCCAAGTTGACAATTAAGTGTTGAAGGAGTCTTCCTAACCACAATTCCTGCACCCACAAAACACTACAACACTATTTTGTAGAAAGGAAATTCTACATTAATTGCTTTAAAGGAATTTTCATAAGAAAAACTAATTGCAGAAATAAAAGAAACTAAAAACTAATTGCAGAAAGAAGCTAAACGAATAAAAACCAATTGAGAACTTGAAACTCTAAATGATTAATGATGTGCATGATTAATTCTAAAATACATCTCTAAACTGAGTAGTGAAACCTAAAAGGAAATGCATATACAGATTAAATCCTTTTGGTATTTTTTCTTTATGAGCACTCTGGAACTAGAACAACAAATGATTAGATTAGAACTGTAATGAAACTATCTTAAGAGAAAATAAATTGTAAAAGATTATTTTTCTATGAGCAAGTGAAAACATAAACAAAACTAAATGTCCTTACAACTCGATAGGGGGCCCTCCCGTGAGTGTAAGTCTGCTATCGATCAGATGATTTCTTAGTCACGCATTTGAAAATAGAGGATTGTATTTCCTTGAAACAAAGTATCACAATAAAACACAAAACATTTTTTTAATAATCGAACGGAGTTTTTGGGTCCCTCCTTATGGATTTTTATACAAGTTTTCATCAAACAAATTCAAGAGTTTTATGGTGATATGAAATGAAACTATTTTTCCATCTAGGAAATCGAATTAAATTAAGACTTTATCTCCTCACGATTTCTGTTGAAAGAGAAAATCATGAGAGATTCTTCTCAGATAGTATCCTCATGGTTGAGCAAGTCTTCTTCACGCTTGCATGATGTCATTATACTCTCCTGTTGCGTTCACTTGATGGTTACACCATTGTTCTTAGAGTTTGACTTTGGGATTGACTCTTAGATATCTTAATCCTTATAGCCTACCAAGTCATGCCGATAGGTGGTCATCCATGTAGTGAAAATTTGTCATCTCCAGATACTTTTTACCCTTTTATTGAAGCACTGCAAACTGCCTAACCATGAATATCGCTACGAGATTCAACATTAGTTGCGAAATGTTTATGATTGTGTTATTGTAAGAATGTTTTCATTATAATTCATAAAGAAAGATAGATTCTAAAGATGTATGATAAATATCGTTTTATAAGTTGAATTTGACCTTGAGAATGCTAACACTGCTATAAAAATGGTGACAAAAAGGTGAAAGGAGATGGTAAAAGGGTAGTAAAAAAAGAAACAATTTCAGAATTCAATAGTCTTCATGATCATGTTGCTGCATACAGATGGTGATTACTCCTTTAGGAGTTAGTGTTGAGGAGCCTTGTTGATTAGGTCTCTATGGTCTCCATGTCCTGAATTAGGTCTCTTATGTTGACATGTTGTACCTTAGGCTTGGAGAGGATCTAAATGTCTCTGTGGATGCTTGTGTAGATCTTGGAGGATGTTTGATAGGTTATGGAGTTGCATATTGATGGTAGAGATATTGTAGTGAAGTTTGATGGATCAAAGGGTTAGTTTGGTTATTGGTTAGCATCCTAGTCAACCTAGTTTGACTTGTGATGTTGTTGATGATATGGTAGTGGCTTGGTGAAGAGTTTCAAAGGCTACAATGAATTAGAGAGTTCCTACAGAGGCTGATCAAGCTCTAGAAGAAGTTGAGGAAATTTTTGAGCTGAGGAAGCATGATTTTGAGTCTCCTTATCCCCAGTCGCATGCATGATGGGTCAAGGGAGTGGTTTTAGGCTCCAGTCGCTTACAAGACAAGCTCAAGGGAGCGGTTATAGATTCAATCACTCAAAGGAGAGACTGAGGGATTTCACGAGTTTTTCTCTGCATTCCTCACGCTTCTCAACCAATTTTGGTGTTGTGGTGATGTTATTGATTGAGAATTTTCAGCATATGGTCAAAAAAAATTTGTGGGCCCTCTAGAAGCTGATCAAGGTTGAAGATATCAAAGGGCTAGTGAAGTTAGTGATTGATTTGGTCAAGAATACTTCCTCAACCAAATCTAAAGCATGTGAACAGATTTGTTGAGTCTTCCATAACTTGTTGCATTTACTGAGTTAATCATCTCAGAAAATGTTAAATAGAAGAAGGATTTGAGTTCATTTGGTTGGATGTTGTGAGAATGTGAGAGGATGTTATTGTGAGATCATTGTGAGTGAGTAAAGTATGCAACAATTGCTCACATATTTTATGGAGAGATAGATCAAATATTTATGAGAAGAAATCAATGATAGAATTGAGAAGAAGATGAATAATTGGTGTGTTGATTGTGATAGAAATTTGTGTATTTTGTTTTGTGTTTGAGAGAGGTGTTTGGTATGTTGAAGTAGTGAAGAAATTCCATTCTCCAGGTGATATTTATGATTCAAATTTGATGAGAAAAATTCTAGAGCTATTGGGTTGCTCATGTTGAGTGAATTGAGAACCCAGCCTAGAAATGTATGAAATGTGATTCGCATGGAGGAAGTGAAGGTGCGTGTAGGCTTCCATATGGACAATTATTTGGTTGATTCATAGTAGGAAGAGTTCTCTCCATCCAATAGGATTTGGACAGTACAATGGTGGTTGGGCATGGAGAGTTGGTTGTAGGAGCTTCCAGCGGATGGTAGTCGTATATCCATGACAGAAACAAAGTTTTGAATTGATAGATGCTAACATACTATAGAGGAAGCCAAGTGTTCCGACTTATGGTTGTAAGATAATCCATGTAAATTTGTTCAACATATTAATAGAATATTTGAGAAACACAACAACAACAGGGTGGTTTGTTCCTGAAAGGGTTTCCACTAGAAATAATTGTGTTCTTATGTGTGTGCATGCTTGTATTTCTCATGGTTGTTATGATTTCAATTAACTGTTTCTTATATTTTTTGATGAACTAATGTTGTGGATGCGCATGGATAATTGACATAGAAGCAAAAGTATAAATTGGTGAAAATTGATTAAAAGCCATCACTATTGATTCACCCCGCCCTCTTAGTAGTGAATATATTTCAAACAATTTGTATCAGAGCTAGTGCTCTTTAGTGAAGCTTGACCGCTTGGAGAGTAGATCATGGATCATGGAAAAAATCAAGAGGAGGAAGTCTCAAAAGCCAAATATTTTTAAGAAGGAAGAAAATCAGTCCATTGCAAAAGAAGCTACAAATTTCAAATCAGATGTGTCATGAGGTAATATTTTGAAGGAATTTTTTAATTATAATTCTGATGATTCTTTTGAGATTGATGATGAGAAGGATATTTACTCTTAAGGATGAATATGAATCGACAATGGTTGTGATTAAAGAATTAGTTGCTCAAGTGGATAAACGAACACCTGCATGTAGAGATCATAAAAAATTGTTGTATATTTGTGATGAGAAGGAGAAAAATCTCAAGGAGGAGCTCACTACCTTGAGAACCCAACTGGAGGATTCAAAAATAAATGAAGAAGTGATGTGCAACAAGCAAAAAGAAAAGAAATATTATGTTGAGGCACTTGAAAGTGTAGTAGAAAAATTGAGAAAGAAAATTGAAGAAAAATACCAATAGCTTGAAAAGGTTAAGAGCAACATAGTAGTGAGAAAATCTAGCTCTAACCTTCAAAGAGGAGATGCAAGTTCAGATGTAGGAAAAATTAACAAGATAGATTCAAAGAATCCTACAATGAAATTTGTGAGCAACCATGACAATGTTGAAGAAAAGAGGAAGAAAATTCATCGACAACAAAGAAGAGATTTGAAATGAGCTTCTATTCCAAGAAGATCATACACCCCTAGGGCCTAGAGTTTATGGTAGCAAAATTCAAAGGAGAATTCAAAATTCATTTTCTCCTTTGGTGAATGAAATTTATTGTTTTAATTGCCATCAGTTTGGTCATATAACAACATTTTGTAGAACCAATTTTGACATATCCATGCAGTAGTTTCGACAACCAAGAATGATGTCTTGTTTCAGGTCTACAAGTTAATTTAATGGTTTATGTTATGTTTGTAACCTGTTTGGGCATAAAGCCATTGATTGTAGTTCTAGAACGAGAATTTGGAAATCTAGCACGAGGAATAATATATCAGATCCTTTGGCTTCTTATCTTGGTCATGTCGAATGTTTTATGTGTCACAACTTTGGACACATGGCCAAGGATTACTTTATGCCTAGATCCATGAGACCACTAGTACAAAAGAAACAACCAAAAAGACATGGACAAAAAAGGAACCAACCTAGAGAAATGTTGAAGGAAAAGGAGGAATAGTTAGGAAGATGTGGTATTTATCTTTGCTCATGTGATGAGGAAGAAAAATGGCATATTGATAGCAGATGCTTTCATCATATGTCAGGAGATAGGAGAAAATTTCACTTCTTGAAGAAAACCAAAAGTGGTCATGTTGTTTTTGAAGGAAGTGAACCAATAAGAGTATTGGGAAGTGGAAATGCTAACCTTGGTGAAAAGAGGACCAATGCTGAATATGTATGGCTCATAGAGTGTCTAAAGAACAATATTTCAAGTGTAAGCCAAATTCTTGATGGAGGTAAGGAATTTGTGTTCAACTCCAAAGGTTGCTTCATTAGGAAAGAAGGATCAAAGAGGGTAATTTCAAGAGGAGTCAAGACCCCAGAAAATGTATATGTGTTGAAGGGAAGAGTGAAAAGTAAGAAGAGACCAAGAGAGTAATCTTCCTCATTTGATTTAGAGTAGAAGAGATCAACACATATTGCAATCCGCTCTTACATGATATATCTCTTCGATTGCAAGATGGATGTGAAGCCTTCATAGGCTCAAGGGGAGTATATGGCATATTTTATTTTTTGCATGCAATGGTTTGTATTGATGCTTATCTCTTTGATTATGTTTTCTTGATGATGGATTATTGCTACTGATGATGTTTTCACTAAGGTGTGATAAGGTGAAGAGATGGAATAGGTTCAGGGGGAGAAATTTTTATGCTTACAATGTTTGATGACATTATGACTCCTTGGAGGAGTTGTCTATGCATCTCATGCTAGGTTCTCATTTGTTTCAGATGTATATGTTTTGATTATGCACAGGTTATATGTTGCTTATATGGTTTGACATGCAGTTGTCATGTATTATGCAACTTTGTTTGATGATTTTATCCATGTGGTGATGCCATGGAGATTGGTATAATGATGGTGCATGATGCTCATATTTATGATGGATGTTTTTCATATTTTTGTTGTTACTACATATTGTGATGTTTATGATTTCTATGATGATAGACGATTTTTATTGCTGAAATGATGTTGCTGCTGTCATTAGATCATTTGCCTCATTGTTGCTATCAATTTTTTCTTATCTTGAAGAGGTTCATGCTCCAAATGATGATTATTGATGTATTGTTATATGCCATTGATTACTAATGTTGAGCTCTTGATTTATGGCTAGTGATTTGGAGAGTCAGTCACATGTCTTCATATGATATGCATTGCTATTATCTTGTTGACATGGATGGAGGTAAGCCATGGTGTTGGCCATTGTAGCAAGTGTATATTTCAGCTATGCGTTCTAATGCTTCATCACTTAGTGTCATTTATTATGGTATATATTATTGATGGAGCCTAGTATTATGCTCATGAGATCATGGATTCTTATTGTAAATCATTTGGTATTGGTCATAGAGTCATGATTCTTGTTTGGAAAATGTTGTAAAATGTCTTATGAGAGTTAGTGCAACAATGTATGGGATGTTAATAGTGTTGGTTTAACCATGTATTTCATGTATTATCTTGTACACTCTCATACTTATCACGGAGAGGATATCTATAGTCATGTATGTATTGAGAGAGAGTCAAGTGAGCCATATTTAAGTTATATATGGGACTATTGATGTGATTTTACAACCGTATATTATCATCTTTGTAGCCATGTAATAAGCCTATGAGGCTATGTAATTTGTTGCATATCCTTTGGTCATAGTCTTTGGTCCATGTGGCATAGCCCCTTAGATATGGCAAGGAGGCCTTGAAAACCATGTACACCAGTTTACATTCAACCATGGAGATGTTTGTATTCAGTTGAGTATGGTTGGTCATACTATTGTGATCTTTTATCATGGATTCATTGCTTCCATGTCTACTTCAGAGAGATGTTTCATTGTTGATGGTGATGTATGAGTTTTCTGCTGCTAGATAGTATATTGCAGAGAGGATGTATTTGTTGTTGTTGAGTGAGAGTTTATTGTTGCTGCTGGTAGGAGATGTATGTTGCTGCTCTTATGTGTTTTTGATTGGGAATAAATTATGTCCAGGGGGAGGTTAGTGCACATATATTCCATGGGGAGCGGTGTTGTTATTTCAGTCTCGCACTCCATTGTTCATCACCTACATATGATTGTGAGTGGATTTTTTTTTTTTAGGGATCCCCTTGTATGTAGAGGAGTATATAGCATTTGTCCTTGACACGTTTATCCATTTTCCATTGTTTTCAAAGGGGGAGAATGCAAGGATGTTTTATTAGATGATTAATTCATCTAGGGGGTTGACATCAATGCCAAAGGGAGAGATTGTTGGAATTGATGTGTGTTGTAGTGTTGCAGATGTGTTTGATTGTCATTGATGTCAACCTGGTTGCTTGGAATGTAGATGATTGAGTTGATTATAAATGATGTGTAGATGGTCCTTGGTATGTCTACTAGGCTGGACTAGCTTGGATATGTGATGGATGGTCCTTGGCATGTCTACTAGCTTGGACTAGCTTGAGGTGTAGATGGTCCTATGCCATGATGAGTTGGATGATGGTATGTTACACTAGCTTGGAGGCCTTCCCATGATGATGGTATTCATGATCATGTTGTTGCATACATATGGTGATTGATGCTTCAAGAGTTAGTGTTGAGGAGCCTTGTTGATTAGGTATCCATGGTATCCATGTCCCAGATTAAGTCTCTTATGTTGACATGTTGTACCTTTGGTTGGGAGAGGATATACATGTCTATGTGGATGCTTGTGATGGTTTTTTAGATGTTGGAGGATGCCTGAGAGGTTCTGGACCTGCATATTGATGGAAGAGATGTTATAGTGAAGTTTGATGGATCTGATGGTCGGTTTGTTTATTGTTTGGCATATTAGTCAACCTAGTTTGACTAGTGATATTGTTGACGATATGGAATTGGCTTGGTGAAGTGTTGTAGAGGATATAATGAATTCCATAGGTCCTATAGAGGTTCATCAAGCTCTGCAAGAAGTTGAGGAAAGTTTTGAGCTAAGGAAGCATGATTTTCAGTCTCCTTAGCCCCAGTCACATGCATGATGATGATGAGCCTCATCATTGGGTAATTATATGGGCCTTAATTCACCTCCTAGCTTAGTCAAACCAACTATTTTCACAACTTATTGCATACTTTTGATTATATTTTGTTTATGAGATGAGTTAGAGTTGGATATTTTGCTTTGTGGTCTAATGTGCATTTAATGAAGGATTAAAGGATAAAATCAAGGAATTTTGGCAAAGACCTTGGTCAAAACTCGAATGGGACAAGGGAGAGGAATTTGTGGTCTAATGTGCATTTAATGAAGGATTAAAGGATGTGCATTTAGTGTGGGAGAGTCCTAGGAGGCTATTTGTGACTTCCTAGAGGTTCCCCATCAATTAGTCTTCTAAGGAAAACCTACGATGAATCCTTAGAAGACTACGAAGAAATATTCTAGCTCAGTTACAAAAGGGTCAGGTGCACACTTGACCCCGAGTCACTAAAGTTGGTCTACTCAGAGGAGTAAGGGAAGATCTTCTGGATATCTTACATCTGTTAGTAGGAGGATATATCTACCAATTACCCTATGAGGATATCAAGAATTTCTTTAGAAACCATTCTAGGGCAGCCAAGAAAAAAGGTAGGAGTAGTCAACCTATGGCCATTAAATCATCTTCCAACTCAACCATCAAGGGTGCAATTGGAAATATGTTGGAATATTTCAAAAGTGAGATGCTGCGAACCCTTGCCTTGGAATTGGACATCAAAAGGAAGCAATAGGATGTAGAGAGAGCCTTGGCCATCTTTTGTCCTAGATGCACCAGGAGTCATCCTAGGAACAAATGTCCATTGAACTGTATTCAAATTTACTCGGTCTGTGAAGAAAACTTCTCCACAGACAAGTGCTCTTCTTTACCCGAACTCAAAGCTTTATATCAAGGAGTTGAAGGGGTCATGAAGTAGCTTTGCTAAATCAACCAAAGGAGACCTCCTGGTCCTAGACCATACTAGTAGGGTATGCAAGGGTCATCCCATGCATATTACAACCCCAACCAAACCAGAGCTATACCTTCTTGGGGACCCCCTTCTCATCCTTCTTGGTCTACACCCCCTCCTTGGTCCTATGCATCTCAGTATCATTCTTAGCCAGCCAACCAGTCATTTCAACCTTACACTCCACCACAACATCAGTGGAATACACCATTCCAGGGGTGAAGGCCCCAGTACAACAATGCTCTAGCTCTGTTGCCTCCACCACCTACCCAACCACAACTCCTACACTGTGCTCCACCCAAGCAACCTCAGATGCCTGCCCAACCAAATCCAAACCTGAACAATAGGCAAGCTCAATAGGTATACAATGGAGAGACATCGTACCCAACTTATTCTATAGAAATCCAAGAGATCAACCTAAGATCTGAGAGAATTCTCCTGGATAACCAACCTCCATCTCCACATAGGGAGGTTGAGCAAGAAAGAGAGGAAAGCAACCTTAAAGTAAATCCACCCTTTCCTAAGAGATTAACCTAACCACTCCAGCCTACCCCAGAAGAAATTGAACTTCTGGGAGAATTGAAAAAATCTGTGTAAAGATCCCCCTTCTCCAGGCAATAAAATATGTCCCCATTTACAATAAGTTGATTAAGGAGAAGTGCTTCAAGCATCCAGGTAGAAGAAAAAGGGTTGCCCTTACCATTAATGTCATTGGGCAGCTGTCCGACTTAATGCTGGGGCAGGTAATATGTCTGAAATATTTGGACCCTGGAAGCACTGTAGTAGATGTGAACATCAATGGCCCCATCGTCCCACACACTCTGATCAATCTTGGGGCTACCATTAATGTGATGACCAAGGACACCATGCTCAAGCTCAACCTCCAAGGGTCATTGAGGAAGACCACAACAGTTCTAAAACTTGCAGACCATTCCATAGTCACCCCTGAGGGAATTGTGGAGGATGTAATGGTCTCCATTGACTCCTGGGAGTACCCTGCAGATTTTCCATTTCTCCAGCCTAAGGCTAAGCTTACTGGTACCCCCTTGTTAGGTTCCTATACCAATAGGAGCCATAATTTTTGAATGTCTGAGATTAAACCTATAATATGTACATACCTTTACTTTCTTCAAATGTTTTCCATATTCAAAAAATTAAAAAATGTAAAGAGGGTATGTCCTAAAAGAATAATCAAAGGACAAAAAGAACAAAAAAGGTAAAAAAAAATGAAAAATATGAACCCCAAGAAAAGAAAAAATACCATAAAAGTGAGCAAGCCAAAATGCCACTACTATTTACTTTTGGTGCATAATAAATGATTATGTGCAGTTTGTAATCTTTGCCACAATCCATGGTAGTCAAAATGTTTAAACTTGGCTATTTCATGTTTTAAATTTCATGTCTATAGATAGAGAATAAAAATCTGACCAAACTGTTTAATCTTGATAGATAATTAGATAGGTAGAGTAAATAAAAGGAGCTCAACTATTTAATTTGAGCCCTTGGATGTAATACGGTTAGATTTAGTTAGTTTACAATTTTAGAAGAGAAAGAAAAATATTTGATAAGGGTTTGAAAGCTCAAACACACCCTAATAAAGAGAAGTAAAAATGGTAGGATGAGTAGATGGGTAAGTAGAACAAAGGTTGCAGAAGCATGATGATTGGTAACACAAAGCATATTTATCATCTTTTCCATCATAAAAGTTTTATATATGAATGGGCAATCAACCATGAAATTGGATGTCAAAGTCAATTAATTAACTTCCCTCATTCATTTCACCTTTTACTTAACTAATTTACTACAATAAAGTTACAAGTACCAAAACCTTTAAGCCAAAGAGGCTCAGAGCATTTCTCTGACTTTTGGAGGGACCGGATCCTCACTCAAAGACTTATAGGAAATAAGTACTAAAAACCCCTCATAAAAGTTCATCCCCCCCTTCAGTTCATTCATTTTCCCTAATAATACTCCTTTCCTAAGGTTAAAATACTTTTACATAGGAAAAGTATTTATCCCCGCACATAAATAATTTTCATATCAAAAACCCACAAAAATACCTTATCCTAAGTATTTGTGTTAATATGCGAAAAGCATTCAAAAACGAAAAAGTATTTACTTAAGGGTATTGTGCCCCTTTCTGCTCATTTTGTTAATTACTAATTTTATCTATTAAATCCCGCAAATAAAAACCCTTTTTTCCCATATATATTTAAATCCTGCATATTAACTATCCCTATACCCTAGTTTAAATATAAACTATAATTTTCTACCCAAACCTTGAAAAACCCACTAACTAATCGATCTATGATTAAGTTAGGCTAAAACCCAATTAATCCTCCCGCAAATGACCCTGACACCTTAACCCTGGTTTAATCCCTCATTAACCAAAAAACCGCTGCACTTATGTGCCCGCCAGGCCCCCGACTACCCTCTGTGCAACTTCCCCGCCCGATCACCGTATGGTTGCTTCCCTCCACGTATGATGGCCCTTATCCATTTTGGGAGGGTCTGACGTCCGAACAATACCCACCCAAAAAATCAGTTTTCTGTCGGGCCCCCAATGCTACGTGTTGTCCAATGTATGGAATCGGGCAGCCTCCCACCAATACCACCAAGCGTCCAAAAGCGGTGTGACGAAAACCATTTACCGCCTGCCTACTACACGCCAAAATGGTTATTGTTCACCGTGCTACATGAAAAAATGACTACTATTCACCCGTACCCACCAAAATTGACTTTCGCACATAAATCCAAAAAGCCTCAAATCATTTGTTTTTATCATTTTTTCAACTGTAAACCTTCATGCACGCACTTGTGAACATCGAAGTTTTCAACCTACATCCAATTGCACCCTAAAGACACCACAAAGGACCCAAATTTCTTTCCAGCCTACTTAGAGCCTTTTCAACTGTTCGTAGTTGCCATTCACCTTGTTCAGAGCCAGTTCTCCTCAATTCCAAGTATTTAAGCCATAATTCACCAGAAAAACCTTGTCAATTTCAGAACTAGTTAATGAGTTTTCTTAGTTAAGGTAAAAAATTAATTAAAGAACTCTTGCAACTCAAACCTACTTTGTATTGAAACACCATTGCCCTAAAAGACTGAAAATCACCTCCTCCATTCTCAAATCCACAAGAACTAAGAATGACTGCCCCAATTGCCATGGATGTGAGACCTATTTCCACTCCTCATTTAGACCTGGATGACCTCCCCTTGGATGATAGGGATTTCCAGATAAAGGACACCTCTGTCCATGAATCTCTGCTCAAACTATACTGCCGAAATAGATACCTATACATGAACCATGTTGATAAAATTGGTCTTTGGGAGTCCAATTTGCCCAAGTATCAATTCCCTGAAGTTCACATTTTCCCAGAAATTGTCCATTACTGCCATGCAAATTATATCCCCAGTCAAAGAGCAGTGATGTCCCCTAACCAGACCATACTCTTCACCATCACTGCTGAATCTATCAATGAGATGTTGCAACTTCAATTAGGGAAAAACCTAACCCCTATTTCAATTGGAGACCTTTTAGACCAATTCCCCAATCTTACTACTGTAAAACTTGCTAAGATGTCCCAAACTTTCATCAGGGAGGAAAAGTATATCCCAAAAGATCCTCCTCCATATGTGTATACCATATTTTCCCTATTTGGCCAGGACATTGTAGCAATGACATCTAATATCCTAGGTTATACCACTAGTGAGTATATAGATGAAATCATCCTAGCTTTCATGTCCATCTTCACTCTAGAACATCCTCCCGCTGTCATATATGATTATGCCAAGTTTTATAGCCGATAGGATGCATGATCAGTTCCTTAGGATGAGTAATGGGCGAGTTTTCAAATACTCCTCTGTCTTGTACCACCTTTTTCTATACTACCAAGCATATAAGTTCCCATTTACTCCCTAGAAGCTTGACACAAAAAGTCACCCTAGATCAGTAATTTTCTAGACTCCATTGATCCATAAATATCACTCTCCATATTCATATGCAAACTTAATAGACCTATTTGTATATCCCATTATGACAATGTTGATAGGAAGCCCTTCTCCAAGAATCAATTTAGATATAAAGAGGATCCCGCAACTCTCAAAACCATCCAAAGTAGGGGATTGGTACTTGTACCAAAACCACACTGAGATCAGGATTTATGGCTGTGAGCTGGCCCCATACAAACTACCCAAATACCTCCCAATGATGTTATTTTCTATGGAGTACTATAGGAAGATAATAAATTCTGATGAGGTACACTTTGTTAAAGAAAAAAAAAAAGCCCAACTCAAGATCAAAGACCAATCAGGTCATTTTATTTGTAATAGCAGAGAAGTTGGAAAGGATGCAGACCTAATCCTTCAAAGATTAAAACTAAAACAGAGCTTCATATGGAGATATGATCCCTTGGATTTCATCTGCAGCAGAAGGCAGAAACACAAGATGGCTCCCTACATTCATCACTGCATCCCTGAGATAGAAAAGTATGCCAACCAATTGCAATGGGTGGAAAACACTTTAGAGGATAGGGATAGTACTGAACTTGCTGTGGAAAACACATTAATTGACCTAGAGAAACAACTTGATGAGGGTTCTTTCTTGCAGGTGCTAGAAGAATCACAAGTACCAGAAGAATCAAAGGTGCCAGAGGGATCAGAAGCACTAGACCTATCAGAGGTGCCAAATCAAACAGAGGTGCCAGATCAAACAGACATATCAGAGAAATCAGATAGACTAGAAACCACCATGAGTACCCCTCCAGTTCTACAAACTCCTCTAAATGAGGAGAAAAGCCTCAAGAGAAACAGGGAAGGGGCCACTACTTCAGAAAGAGCAACATCACAAGCCTATGCAGAGACAAGCCAGGCTAAGAGAAAAAGAGTAAATCCTGTCTCAAAACAAGAATATACAGAGGAGACAGTTGAGGTTACATGCATAGAAATAGATGGGAGCAGGCATGCCACTCCATCTGGAGGCATCCTAGAACCTTCCACATCACACACTCAGACGTTGGAAAGACAACAAAGTGTTGAGGTATCCTCTTTCAGAATGCCAGCAGATAAATACCAAGACATTAATGAGAGATACAAAGAAATAAAGGCTAGAAATGAGAGGCTGAAAGCCCAGACTTATGCATAATATCTGAAGATGACCCTTACCAATCAAACAAGGCTTATGTTAGCCTTTGATGTCAAAGAGGGGAAAATGCAGATGAATTTCATCAAGCCAACCACGCAACAGCCAAGAACAACGCCAAATTTTAGGAAAGTGGACTTTGAAGTACTGGCAAGGGATATTCATCCCATTGACCAAATTGAGCTACACAAGCAAACAGGGGAGATAATATACTCCACCTTAACAGGGAAAGCCATTGCTGCCCACCAATTGCAAAACTACCTTAACAATATATCAGCACAGTTCCAGTTGGAGAAGGCCTCCTCACAGGCCAAAGATACAAGAATCAAGTCCTTAAAGGACTTAGTCATAGAGTTGGGACATGATCCCAAAGATGTAAAAGTTGCAAAACAGCTAATCAAGAAAAAAAATGATGACATTGCTGCACTCAAAAAGCAGCTAAATATACCCCACCTGCATCATCCTCAGACACAGGAAGTCCCGGAGGCACAATAAGGACATGAAGAACTCATGGACTTGGTCCTCAAACTAAACGATCAACTCAGGGAGACAGAGAAGGAGTTGGACACTTTAATTCAATCGAAGCAAAGTGACTTGGTCACAACTTCCAGAACTATCATCCCCACAGTATCAGTAGTAGTTCCTTCCACATTGGTAGCATCATTGGCACCTACAGCTCCACCTGCCACATCACTGCCAATTACAATTGAGTCCACTACAACAGCAGGTACATCAACTGAGAAAACAACAAAATTGGTAAAAGCCATGGGGGAGATGTCCATCCAGGCTACCGATCTCAAAATATTAAAGCAGAAAGTGGCAAGTTTGGAAACTCATTGCCAACTTGCCCAAATTCAGCAAAGAGAAGAAACATAGAAAGCCCAAAGAATGGGTGAGAAAATCAAAGTCCTGGAGAAAGATTTGACACTGCAGAAGCTACTAGGACAGACTAAAGAGATGCTCTGGGCCAATATCATTGACTTTGTCAATGATATTTGGCCATCAATTCAAGTTATATTTGAGCAAACAGAATTGGTGAAAATAGCCACTAAAGCCATTCAAGAAGTGAAGGAAGAATTGGGAGATAAACCAGAGGATGCAAATCGACTCATCCACTTCCTGAACAACAAAAATAGATATGAGCTCCAAGAGCTTAACATAGAAGACAGAACTGAAGCCATTCTGGAGATTAGAAAGGTTCTTTCCAAAAGAAACCTCATGCACAACTTAGAAGAGAAGTGCCACAACATGCAAGTAGCCATTGACAGGTTCATGGCTAAATTTCAGATTCTAAGGGACAAAGGTCTTCCCAGTCCCATGGTCATCAATGACAAACTCATGACCCAATTGGACTATAGTGATAGGTTAAGAATATTGGCAAAGGAACAGGCAAGTACATCAGCTATTAAAGCTTTGCCAACAGGCAAAGTGTTATATGATACATTGGAGAACCTGTTTTTCCTAAAACATGAGGTGAAACATTTGTTTCTCACCAAGCCCAATTTTGCAAAATACATAGAAGCAGACGAAATTTACAGAAGAATGTTGAAAGTAAAGTTACCTGAGGAAGAATGGTGGGAGAAAATGACAGATTTACTATGAAAAAGTTTTACATCAGAAAGTTACCATAGTAAATCTGAAGGCAGCCAGGTGAAACAGGTAAAAGACAGATCAACAGGGTCAAAGAGTAACAGAGTCAAAGAGTATCAGTGAAAGATAAAAGTAAAGAATATTCCAACGTAGAAATACCACAACTATTAGCCAACTTAAAGGGCTCAAAACTCAATAGAAACAACTAGCAACACCATAACAAGAGGGACAACAAGAAGCAATTCTACATCTGTCTCTATCTTCATGCATGAAGATATATTATTCCCTAGATTAGATCTCAAATTGTTATGAGATATTTTGTAATTATTTTTTGTATAAATAATTCTCATTTCGAAGTATGTAGTGTGGATTCCAAGACATTTCTATAGACTTTTTCTCTCAAATCAGAGTTCTTTTTATTAATGACTGGATTGGCTTGCTGGATCAAGGAATATAGATCAGATATTTAACAGGATTCTTGTGTAAAGTGAAATAAAAATAAGTATTCTCTCATGTTTGCTATTGTTTTTTCTTATGTTTCTTCATAATCTTGTTTGTTTCTCTAAAATCTAAATGTATAACAAGGAATGATATTTCAGAAATTGCTTGAATGCACTCTGTCTTGACTGTTTTACATTCTGAATGTTTTCTCCTAAACTATCTTAGCTAGGGAATTCTTAACTGCTCCTTAGCTTCCGTAGTTTCCCCTCTGGTCTATAGCAAATGATTCTTAATTGCCCTTTGTTCATGATCACCCTCTATTCTTCATTCTGATCCCGATCCAAGGATTCTTAAGTGCCCTTTCACCCTGGTTAGAATCACTTCACCCATTAGACCTGAAGATTTGCCTTTTTCTTTGCTAGCCTACCCTGTGAACATTCCCTTTAATGATCTGGTCCAATTATTCTATCCATTTGTTGACTCCATAACCCAATGGCTTGAAGACCTAGCTCTATCCATATGCTCCAAGAATTCCACCACTGAACCTTCAATCCAAAATCAAAACCCCATGAACACTAAGAACTAGCCTAAAATATCATAAAAGGAAAGCTAAATTATAAAGAGAGAGCCCTCCCTAGACTTAGGTTGGATAGAACCTGGGCCTAAAAGATTGGTTTGTGGTTACCTCGGATGATTCCTTCTTTTGGTAACTTCTAGGGAAAACTTTTGAGTAATAACACCTCTCATCCTTGGGAGGCCATGGTTGGCCACAACTGATGCTTACATTAGCTGCAGAGCTGGGAATATGACCATCAAGAATGGGCATATGTCCAAACAGTTAGTCCTATACCCTCCTGCTCAACCCTCTCTAGAGCATGATTTACCTTTATGGTTGGAGGAGGAGGAAGAAGCTGAGATTTACTCCGCCCAACTTTATGCTTTGGAAGCAACCATAGGAGGAGGACAACAAGATGAAGATGACTTAATTGAACACCTGCTCCAAAGTCCAACTCCTAGTTTGTTACCATTAGAAGAAGAAGTAAGGGAAACCCAAAACAATCATCCAATTGACTTATGCTTGGCCGATTCCAATCCACTCCGAGTCAAAACCATAGAATTTGGCCCAGAGAAAACCTTGAAAATTAATCCATCTCTTTCTGCTCTTAAAGAGGAAAAGCTATGCAATATGCTGAGAGAAAACCTAGAAGCCTTTACTTGGAGTTACAAGGAAATGAAGGGAGTACACCCCTTAGTATGTACTCACCACATATACATCAAAGAAGGTTGCAAGCTGGTCTGAAAACCACAAAGGAGGATGAATCCAACGCTTAAAGATATAGTCAAAGAAGAACTGCAAAAACGGCTAGATGCAAGACTCATTTACCCTATCTCCAACAATGGGTGGGTCTCTCCTTTAGTGCTAGTTCCCAAGAAAAATGGTAAGTGGAGAATTAGTGTCGATTACAGGGAGTTGAGCAAAGCCACAAAGAAGGATCATTTTCCCCTACCCTTCATTGACCAAGTGCTGGATGGCCTGGTAGCGAAGAAGTTTTTTTTTATTTCCTAGATGGATTTAGTGGGTACAACCAAATCCAAATCTGCCCAGAAGACCAGGATAAGACCACATTCACCTGTCCTTGGGGTAATTTTGCCTATAGGGTCCTTCCTTTTGGTCTATGCAATGCTCCTGCCACTTTTCAGAGAGAAGTCTTGAGTATATTTGCTGAATTAGTACATGATGCGGTGGAAATTTATATGGATGATTTTACACCTTATGGATGTGATTTTCAAGAAGCCCTGACAAACCTAGGCAAATTATTGCACAAATGCATTGAAATGAACCTGTCTCTCAATTCGGAAAAATGTGAATTCTTAATGATTGAAGGGACCATGCTAGGTCATTCAATATCTCAGCAAGGATTGTAGGTGGACCCGAACAAAATAGAAATCATCCAAAAGGTCCCACCTCCGCAAAAGCAGAGAGATGTCAGGAGTTTCTTAGGGTTAGCTAGATACTATCGAAGGTTCATAAAAGACTTTAGCAAGTTGGCCTCTCCTTTATTTGGGTTGTTGGCCAAATATTCCGAGTTTATATGGTCAAAAAGTTGTCAAGAGGCCTTAGACATTTTAAAGGGTAAGTTAACCATGGCACAAATTTTGCAAGGCCCAAACTGGGCCCTCCCCTTTCATATTCATGTTGATGCCTCACACAAAGCCATAGGAGGAGCCTTAGGTCAGGTAGAGGAGAAATTGCCCTATTCCATCTATTTTATCAGTAAGAAACTGTCAAAGGCTGAGCTAAATTATACTGTGATCGAAAAGGAACTCCTGGCTAAATTTAGGCATTACATTATAGGCTATCAAAAATTTGTGCATACTGACCATGTTGCAATAAAATATTTAATGAACAAACCAGATGTGAATGCTAGAATTATAAGAAGGTTTCTTTTATTACAACAGTTTGATCTAACCATTGTTGATAAGCATGGTAAGGAAAATGTTGTTGCAGACTTTCTATCTAGGATGAATCTGCCTGCAGGTGAAGAAGGAATGTTGGATGACTAGTTACTAGATGAGAACTTGTTTGCTATTTTAGTTCTCTCTCCATGGTTTTCTGATATAGAAAACTATTTGGTATCAGCATAGTTCCCACCAAACTTTCCCTCCAAAGAAAAGAGCAAGATAGTCAGGAAAAGCACCCCCTTCACCTGGATTGGGGGCAACCTTTTTAAACTTGGCCCAGATCAAATCTTAAGAAGGTGTGTAAGGGAAGAGGAAGTTTTTGACATCCTTCTAACCTGTCATGATGGGCCTTTTTGAGGTCATTTTTAAGCAAAGCGGACAATATTCAAAGTGTATAAGCAGGCTATTATTGGCCCACTCTTCATTAGGATGTGAAAAAGTACATTATTCAGTGTGATCGGTGCCAGAGGATGGGAAAGCCTACTCTAAGAGATGAAATGCCCCTATAACCTCAAGTTACTTTCGAGCCATTTGACAAGTGGGGCATGGACTTCATTGGGCATATCAACCCTCCTTCAAAGCAAAAACAATACATTATTGTGTGCACTGATTATTTGACTAAGTGGGCTAAAACCAAAGCAATTAAGGTAGCAATAGAAGAGAAGGTGACTGAGTTCCTAAGGGAGAATGTATTCTACAAATTTGGATACCTAAGAGAGCTAGTCACAGACCAAGGCAACTAGTTTACCTCCAACATGATTGAAGAACTGCTCAGCCATCACAAAATCAAGCATAGGACCTCCACTCCCTATCATCCACAAGCTAATGGGCAAGTGGAGGTGACCAACAGGGCACTAGAGAGCATCTTAACCAAGGTAGTGAGCAGCAACAAAAAGTATTGGGCAGAGAGACTAGTTGAGGCCACCTAGGCCTATAATACAACATGGAAGACCACTTCTGGATTTACACCCTATGAACTGGTCTATGGAAAAAAGGCTTTGCTATCCATTGAGTTTGAATATAACACATTAAGGATGGCAGCCCAACTAGATCTAGATCTCAGACATGCACATAAAGAAATATTGTTCCAATTGAATGGCTTGGATGAATTCAGAATGCAGGCCCTCCTACATACAGAGATAGTTCAGCTTCAGAGGAAGATCTGGCATGATAAACATATTAAGGAGAAGAAATTTCAAGAGGGAAATTGGGAATTGTTATATGATTCTAGGTATAAAGAATTCAAGGGCAAGCTAAAGACAATATGGCTTGGACCTTATGTGGTGGAGAGATGCCATGATAATGGTTCAATAAAAATCAAAACTATAGATGAAGAAGCCATACCATTGCTTGTTAATCGACACTGATTGAAAATGTACAAGAGGCCTTTATCAAAGCAAGAGTTCATTAACAATATCAATAAAACAATGATTATGGCGGAGAAAGTTCCAGCTCCTCCCTCATCAGGTCACTAAGAAAAAAGAAAAAAGAATAACGACTCAGGTGAAAACCTCCATGAGGTGCCTGAGTCCCATCTTTGGATTGAAAACCTCATGAGGCGGCCCAAGTGTGAGAAAAAAATAGAAAGAAGAATAAGAAGATCCTTGGGTGAAAAACTTATTTGAGGCGGCCAGGGCAAACATCTAGGGTGAAAACCTCTCTGAGGTAGCCTAGGTGTTTTTCAAAAAAAAAAAAAAAGAGAGAGAAAAATATATAATTGTTATTTGCAGGTGGGTGAGAAAGACAGTCAAGGAGCAAAAAGAGGATCCAAAGGGAACCCTACCTCACACCTATCCATCTCCTCCACTCCTTACCATGTATCCCTCCATCATTTCTATCATTTTCCACTCCACTGCTTCAATTTATGCGTAGAATGTGTTTTCTATAGGATCCCCTGTATTCCTACAGGAAGCAATCCAAGGGCACATGGTAGGTTTATTAGGTCCCTAAAATTCATCCTAGACATGATCTAACCCCTCACCTTGTCCATTACCATCATCCCTACACTCACCATTCAAAAAAAAAGAGATTAGTTTATGCTAGTTATGAAAAAAGAAAAAAAAAAAGGAAAAATGGAGGAGAATAAGAGAATTACGTAAATGTCCCTTTCTCCACACAAAATCTTACTCCCTCTGTCCATTCATTCCACCATCCTCACAGCCCTAGCTAGCAACATGATTAAGGAATTCTAAGGGAGAAGCAAGTACAGGACATCCTGTAGCAGCCTATCCCATAGAATGTCAATCATCAACTATAGGTGTTCACTAGGATGATCCAGGATCTCCACAGTAGCAGCAACATTAGATCTTTAGTCACAGACACCTGCAAAAGCCAAGAAACCATCAATAGACAGTAAGAGGAGAAAGAAGAATGACCATGCAACAAATAAACAACACAACACCTTTGATCTTCGACAACTGCAGCATGGCATCGAGACCATAGGTAAGTATCCCGCTCACTCACTCATATGCATCATTTGATCAAAAGTTGTAAGGGTTACGAGATAGTTGGTTTATAAGTGAAAAGGTGGCCAGTTAACTTGGCCACATTCATTCAGTCATCACATGAAAAACCAAGTGTCCTCTCACACGTGGCTGCAATCAACTCAAAGACAGAGGAGGAGTAGGACAAGGGGTGGTTAACTACGGATATACGAGGTGGGAGATGATTACAGGGAGAGGAAATGATGATGTGGTAGTGGGGACCAACAGTCCAAAAATGGAAATGTACCTTTGCTGCCAGCACACCACCTCACTCAAAAACACCATAAAGGGAAATAAAACATCGTTTGCATGCATTCATGCATTCCAACTCCTTGAAAATCCCTCACTCAAGTCGCTCTCATAACTCTGGCCACCCACTAGAAGCAAGGATCTGTCGTTTTGCAAGAGAATTTCTATAGGAGCATGCACAAGAATTCCTACAAGATACAGTCTACAGGGGCAGTCTACAGGATACACAGAGGCAGTGTACAGGATAGGCAGAGAAGAGTTCAAGAGAGAATATCACGGGAATTTTCCACTATCACTATTCTAAGGAGGTATGATCTAAAAATCCATCCCCTTTCACAAGCAAATGAACTAGAAATGCTCTAAAATCTAGTGGAGTTAGCAACTGTAGGAGGTGAATTACATAGACAGTAAACTCTGTTTTCCTCTTGAATTTAAAAAATTAGTGTCAAACCTCTCATTTTCTCCTCAAGCCTCACAAGCAAGATGACATGAGGGTTTAATAGGAGAGAACCCACAAACACTGTGAGGATACAAAAACACCCCCAGGTGCTTGAAATCTTTACAAGACACAACTAGATGGGGTTTTTCGGAAAATTCACAGGGTATGATGATGAGGTGGCTTAAGAATTTTCTCATTCCCTCACTCCACACAACAGAATCCATGCCACTGTTATAGTTAGAGGCTCACTATAGATCTCACCCCATAACTCATCATTAGGGTCACAACACTTCCCGTAGGAATTCCTTGGAGAAAAGAAGACAAGGCAGATAGTCAGGTGGCAAAAAGCAAATTCTTTTTAGAAGGTGAAGAACCCACATAGGATAAAAATGGAGTAAGGAGGGACAGTCTGCCATACCCATGGAGTGAGGTAGGCTACCAAATCATCAAATATATCTCATGTGAGGGTAGATATAGTGTTGGTTATGGCTACCACTTTAGGATCCTTGAAGAATTAAGATTTTGGGTAGAGACGTCAGTTCACCAAAGACTCAGCATACCCTATTTCTTGATGCAATCACTCATAGACTCCAACAAAAAAGTAGAGTGTTAACACCCAGGTTGTTCCCTATGACTCCCAAGGGAATACGGCCGGGGTAACCACTAACCTGTCTTTGGATCACTGTTTCTAGCCTAACAGTGATCAGAGAGGGCTCTCTCTTTATGTTATGTAGCTGTTTGTTGTAGGGTTTTAGGCTAGCTATTATGCACTGTGTTTGTTTGTGTTTGGTTGGTGAAAATTCCTTTTAGGTTCTGGTGAAGTAGTTTTCTGAGAAGTTGAGTACCATTGGGCAATGGAGTCTGCAGCTGTATGTATTTGAAATTTTGGGATGAAAGATGGGACTTACAGGGCCACTTGGGTGTTTAATAAGACAGATTTTGATTAAAAGACTGGAAACAGCTAGCACAAACAGTGAAAGCATTAAAGAATTTTCACTATTTATTTAAATGTTCCCAACAGATAGATTTAAGAGGAGAAAACAGATGTCTTAGGGGCAGAGTTGAATCCCTGAGAATGACTGTTATAATAAATACACAGTTCTGAATTGCAGCATTTAAGAATTACAATCCTGTTACTGTATAAGAGGAAAACATTTATAGTAGCTCAGTTTGAGTCCAGGGTAAACATGGTTAAATCCTGGTACTAATCATTCACCTTGCTATCAAGTGTAAACATAAGAACAGTAAAGAGAACAAAAGACTCAAAGCAGACACGACAAAAGGATTTGAGAATACTTATAGTCTTATGCAACACCCATGGAATCCTGTAACATGCATCCTTCACTACAAGACATCAGATAACACTCAGCTTTGGAAATTCCATGCTTTCTTTGTATTAGTTTCTCTGAAAAATTACAATGAGCCAGAGCTCTTCTAGGAGAGTTACAAATATCGACCAACCAACCCTTTTCACTGCTGTGAAGGATGAATATATACTAGTCGTTCTTTACAAAATATCTGAGTCCTTGGTTATCTCAGATTTACTTCCTTACCAACTATCTAAGATATTATGGGCAGAATTTAATACAACATTTAATACATAGTACAGGCATTTTAATGCTCTGTCAGAAGATATTTCAGATTACTGGGAACAGCTAAGTCGGTCTGAATATTTGGAGTTAATGCATGGAGAACCCGACTGTAGGCTGGTACACTGTGTCTCGGACCTGTCCATTATGACTTTGACTGCTGCCGGTGGTGAGTCATTGGTCTGGCTGAGTTGGCTCAGCCTCTTGTCCTTTCCTGTGGGTATTGATTCCCAAAATTGTCGCTGCATGTACCTGTTTCTTTCCTCATGCACTATTGGTTCTGTCCCATCAAAATTGCTGTCACTGTTAGTGATGTAGCACATTTTAAATATTTTCCAGTCACTTGACCACTTTATACTTGTCTTGTGGTGACCTGAGCTGGCTTTTGACCTGGAGCTTTGCAACTACCGTGGCAGTATCTGGAGCATGGCTTGCCACCAGTCCTCCTTGGGCATTTGATGCCTTCGCATTTTAATCAACGTCTCATCAAGCTCTGTGTATTTGAAAAAACTGGGAGGAGTTTCAAAAAGATGATTAACTTCAGTTTCAATGAAAAATGGCCCTTCAAGCTGGGTGTATACACTTTGTCCTGTGGGAGGAATAGTTTCTTCAGAAGCACTGCTGGATGCAGTGATTTGATTTTCTATGTAGGCGGCCATCCTATTTGTAAATTGATCCCTGCTGATCAATTTCCCTGTACCACTCAACAAGCTAGGCATTCCTCTCGCCTGTAGCATTCCCATTCTGAGCTTGAAGTCTTCAACTTCAGTCTGTATCTCGTAGCTCCTCCTTTCTGCTGTCTGCACATATCCTCTGAGTGTTAGCACCTTTTTGGTCATGAGGATGGCCTCCGTTCTGTTGGTGATTCCAACTGCTGCCAGCTCATCTTTGTCTTGTCTGTTCAGAAAATCAATCAGTTGGCTTGCCTGTTCAGGCCTATTTCCTAGTGCTGTCTTAGCCTTCTGGATATCTATCTGAGCTTGCACAATTAAATCCATATGTTCATGGATTGTTTTGAGTGATTTCCACTGCTTAGTCATGCTTTTGGTGATCTTGTTCCATAAGATCCTCTTGATCTCAGCCATGGTGTTTTTTAGATCAAGCTCTTTCTCCAGGGCTTTGATTCTGTCCCTTTGGGTTTTGATCTGTCTGCCCTGCTCTGCCACTGTCATTTTGGACTGGTCATACTTGGCATCTATCTCTGCCAGTTTTTCTTTTGCCTTCCTTATCTCATCTGCTTGTAGCTCCATTTGCTTAACAGCCTCAGTTAGTTCTTCTACACTGGGCTGGTCATCTGTATTTGCTGTTGTAGGGGCCACTGTAGCTCCAGAACCTGTTGCTGCTGTAGAATCTGTTGGAGGAGTTGTTAGTGTAGATGCTCCCTGTTTGTCTTGATATGATTTCTCCAGCTCCTTCTCTAGCTCTTGGATCCTTTGATCCTGCTGCAATAGTAGATCAAGTTGTTGATCAACTTGTTTTTCTTTTTGGAGTTCAGATGTTTGAGGGTGTTCTGTAGGTGACAGTTTCAATCTCCTCTTCATGGCATTGAGGTCATCCTCCTTTTTCTTCAAGAGGGCTTTCACCCCGGTTGGGTCACTAGGGTTATGCCCTAGATCAACAATAATCTCTTCAAGAGATTTTATCCTGTTATCCTTGGCCTTGGAGGACAATCTCTCAAAATCCAGTTGAGTATTTGTGTTCTTCAAGGATTCTTTCAGCTCATGAGCTAATGTGGCCTTATCTACCAAGGTGGCATAGACCATTTCTCCAGTCTGCTTATGGAGCTCAATTTGGTCCATAGGATGTATGTCTTTGGCCAATACCTCCACCCTTGTTTTGATGAAATCAGCAGTGGACATTGGGTTGGGCCCCTTAGGTTTAAAATGGCTGAATATCATCTTATCCTCTTTGATGTCGTAGACCGACATCAATCTTTCTTGTTGGGCTGGAGTAGCATCTATGAATTGTTTGTAAACCTCAGCCCTCAATAGTTCATTAGCTGCCTTGATTTCTTTGAAGGTGGCCTTGGGACCTTTGAGCTTCTGGATTTGTTTGGAAGAAGATGATACCTCCATGCCAAGTTGTAGATTCTGCTCCTGCTGAAAGGAACTAGTCCCTGTGTGTTGGCTGCCCTCCTTATCCTTGGCTGTATCCTTTAAGACATCTTCAGTAATGTCTTCTACTTCTGGGGAGTCTGCCCTCTGTCTTTTGGCCTCTGGCTGATGGGAGGATCCACTGAGGGGAGTGGACTCTTCTCTTTGTCTTTTGGTTCCCCTTTCTTCATGTGCCGGGGTCTGTAAAATTGAAGTGGTTATGGGCTCCACTTGAGGGGGTGGTGTATGCAGTAAGGGGGTTTTTGGCAGCCCAGTTTGTGGCAGACCAGTTTGTTCTTCTTGCTGCCCTGTTTCTTGCTTCTGTTGTTGCTCTTGTTGTTGCTCTTCTTGTTGCTCTTCTTCCTCTTGTTGTTTTTCCTGCTCAGACTGCTGCTTCTTTGCTTCATCTTCAGCATCCATCTTTCCCTTTCCCTTATCTAAGCCTGGTGCTGTTGTTGGTGGCGCTGTCCTGGTAACCGAGGTTCCTCCTTCTGATGTTCGAGGCAGCTTGAACGGTACCTGGATCACATAGTCCAGGTCAATAGTTTTTTCAAGTTCTTTCATATTCTTAGCTATTCTTTCCTCTTCAGACAAGCTCTCAACAAGGGTATCCAACTGCCATTCTTGTGAGTTTGCATACTGCTCTAGATGGGGATAGTGGCAGTGTTTGATGGCTAGGAGTCTGTACTTTATTCTCCTAGCAGTGATGAAACCTTGAGGGTCATATGGGACCCATCGGAAACTGTAAGACAACTTATATTTGTCTTTTAGAATCAGATCTGCAGCCTCCCATCCTTCCTTCTTATTCATGATAAAAGGGCCCAGCTCATTTTTGAAGTTAAGGTGTGCTTTTTTCTTTGAGCTGTGGAAGTGAGTGAGGTCTGACTGGATTAATTGCCTGTAATATTCCAAGGCAAATAGTCTCATGGGAACATACTTGGGTAGTCTGTATGGACAGAGCTCACACCCATACACTCTGAACACAGTGTGGTGTTCATATAGGTACCAATCACCTACTTTGTATTTCTTAGAAAGCTGTAAAGCTTTCTTGATCTCATTTGATATTCTGGGGGGAGGAGATTTCATAAGTATGCTGGAGACAGGGTACACAAACTGATCTATAAATTCACAATAGCTATAGGGTGAATTTGTGATTTCATGATAGACTGAGGTCCAAAAAATGACTGATCTTCTCTCCCCTTTGTTGTTCAGCCTTCTGATGTAGCATGGGAAAGCTTCTGAGTGATGATACATGAACAGGTGGTAGATATATGCTGAATATCTAAAAACTCCTTGTCTGTCCAATTTGCACAATTGATCATGGATCTTATTGGCTATGAACTTGGCAAAGTTGAACTTTCGGGCAGGGGGTTGTCGTGGGCTGTAGGCAGATAGCATTACAAGCATGACTAGATCCACATGCTCGCTGCTCTGGTAGCCTAGCACATAGGCTATCATGTCCAAGAGCAGCCTGCCTGAGTCATTGAAGTGCTTATGTAGATAAGGAGGTGGCCCTGTAGGCTGGTTCTCAGGCCACATGTAGTTTCTGGTGATCTTCTGCAGTTCTTCACTGGTCATCTTCTCACCTTCTTCCACTAAAGATCTCATGGAGAAAGGGACTAATAGTTCTGTCTGTTCGAAGTGCAGCATTTTGTTGATGGTGTCAGCGTTTATGTAGAATAAAATCCTCCCTAGTTGAGTGTTGACAGCTTTGTGCTCCTGATCATAATTTTGAGCACATAAGTGAATGAGTTCAGGGAAAACATTCACAGCTGGGAGGCAGTAATAGGGCAGGTTTGACTCCCATATCCCATCTGTACCAAGTCCTGCTTTATAATCTTCCCTCAATGTGGTGAAGGTCTTCAAAAAGTCTCTTTTCCCCTCAAAATCATTTATGAGACAGTCTTTGTCAATTAACTGCATAGCTTCCAGTTCCTTATTGGTTTGACTCAGTGGAGTGATGTTGAGGGAGGAGGATTCAGATGCTGCCATGACACAGTATGAAAGGGTGCAGTAGGATGCAAAGCTTTGATGAATCTACTGAAGACTTTGAGCAGCAGGTAGATGCAATTGGTGCAATGTCTTCTCTTGGTGTGAAATTTTTCTGAAGCTGGCAAAATACTGGTGAATTTCAGGAATGTAGATTGTCTAAGGGAAGGCTTACCGAGGTATTGGCAGTTGTACAGGAAGAGTGTAAATAACCAGCAATTGGCAATAAAGAACAATGCCAGGCACTTCAGGGCGATTTCTGCGGTTTTAACCCGCAAGCTGTTTAGTACAGAGCTGAATTGGGGCTGATGGATGGTACAGGGTTGCTTGTGTCTGATTTGGGCGCTCAGGTGGAGACAAATTCAGAGTTTTTGCAGTCTTTAAAGGTGATTTTAGCAGAAAATTGGAATTCACGGGCAGAAATGGGAGAAAACGGCAAAATACCTGGCAAATCGCCCTGGAAGCCTGCTGGTTGGATTGCAAAGGCTTAATGCAGTCAAGCCTCGAACTTTGACCGGTTTACTTGTCGAATTTGATGGCTGGATGCAGGATTTCGCGGCAGCAGGCTTGACAACGGCTAGTTCAGCTTCGCATGTGAAATAATCAAAAACTATGCGTTTAGCCGTTTAAAACGGTAAATTCGGCAAAATTATGAATTTGGCGCTTTTCCGCCGGTGACGTCAGCATGACGTTATGGCGGGGCCCGGGTGACGTGGATGCTGATGTGTTGGCCAGGTCGGCAGGACATGGTGGCGGGCGGGCGCAAAGGCGGGCCAGCGTGGAGGACCAAGGGACGATGGGAGCGGGCACCGGCGGGGTGACGTCAGAGCAGCGTGGATATGACGTGGGGTAGCGGTACACGGGATGGCGGTAAGTGGGTTCCCCGCACCACCTTTGGGCAAAGGCGGTAAGTGGGAGGAGGGCTCCGAACAACCTTAGCGCCCGCCACGCGTCCATTGTACGGGACAGGGAAAACCACTTTCCCCGGACGCTAAAGGTCGGCATGTTGAGATCTGAAATCGACCGCCCACCCTTAGATCTAGGCGCTGGAGATCTGACGGCTGGCGGGCCTCCCGCCAGGTCGAGCATGTTGGGGAAGGGTCCCGCCAGCGGAATAAAATATTGATTTTAATATTTGGGCGCAAAACTATAGGTTAGTGGGTTTTGAACAATTTTTCATCTTTTGGCTTAACCCGTAATGTGGTGGGATTGGGAAACGTGCCAGAGGCGGGTTTTTTACTTTGGGTAATTTTTGCAAAGGTTTTTTAGGGGTAAAAGAGGGTTTACAAGGGTTTTTCAATGCAAATGGTGGTTTGAAGAGCATTTTGACCTGCAGCAAGGGGGAATGGGATGGGATAGGCTCACCAAGGTGACCAGATGTCACTTTGGTCCCTTTTGAAGACCATATGGCTATAATGCCAAGGGGAGGGAGTATATATAAGATTTGGGGCTTTATACACCTCAGTGTTAGTATTTATTAGGGGTAGGGGTAAAATAGGGGAGCTATATAGTAAAATTAGAGGTTAATATGAATGAAGGGAGCAAATGAAAGGGATTTTACTGAGTTTATCTGAAATTGACTTGGTTTTGAGAGTAGATCAAAATGAAAAGATCTTAGACAAGAAATGTGGATTCTGAATGAACTAGAACCACCATAAAACCATGATCTCTCTTCATAAATCTCAGCTGAAAGAAAGGGAGTGTTAGTAATGGAACAAAGGGGAAGAGGGAAGTTAGTCATGCTCCTTGCTGTAATATGATGGAATTAGCCACTTTTTGTATTGATAGATTTTGCCTTGGCAAAACACCTGTTGACATAGGTGTAATGGTGAAAACACCCTTTCTGCAACCACAACTGCCTACCCAACTATTTCACCTAACATTTTTTTGTTTCTTCTTGGAGGGGCACTTGGACTTGCAACCCTCAATTGCCTTTTTCTTTTCTTTGGCTTTTCCCTTTTTCTCTCTATCTACTTCTGCCCTTATCTCCTCCAAGGTCCCAGATTAGACTTTTGGGAACCTTTGTTTCTCTACCTGAACTACTTGTCTGCCAAGATTAAGCTGTTTGGATAGACATCTTTCTCTATTCTACAACTCAAAATTGAAACATGGCATGATCCAGATTAGACTGTTGAATCATCCACAAAATATGTAATAAGGTCCTCAATATCTGAAGTAATTACACACACCTCTGATTACCTGGAAATATGGGATCTTTGTGCTAACAATGCAGAGCATATTTGGAAATTTAATAATCAATCATGAAAAATGAAACCTATTACTATAGGCATCCAACAGTGGCTCCACATGGGGATGGTTTTTCTTTTGAAAGACCAAGAACAGCAGGTCAGATTGCCTTGTTCCTTGGATGTCCATCTTGATCTTTGAGATCTTATGCATGTAACCTGTCAAAATGGTGTGTTTCTTTTTGGAGAAGCTCTGATATTAACTGCCTGTTGCTGCTAGTTGCAGCTCTTGGGAAAATTTCTTTATACAATGTAAATCAAAAGAGAATATGTACAATTGCATATATACAATGAGCCTTTGGATCCTTAACATATTGAACCATCATAATAGTGCTTCAGCATCCTGCCATTGACAGGACCTTCATCTTGTTCAGTCACAGTCAAGCTTTTAAGGAAATAAGTATTATTACCCTGTACTGCTTGGACGGCAAATGGTCCTTTCCATAAAGAATCAAACTTCCCATGTTTCCCTTTGTCTTCTCTTCTTGCATCCCACTTTAGAACTTTGTCTCCTAGATTGAAGTCTTCTGCTTTGGTTCTTCTGTCAAAGGCCTTTTTCAGTTTCTCCTGTAGTATCTGCACTCTGCTGAAGACTTGTTCTCTGGTCTGCTGTAAACAGATTATCTGGTTGATCCTTCTTTGCATGTCATTTGGCTCTGCTTGACTTTCTTGTAGAAGTTTCATAACTGGCACCCCTAGTGATGAGGGAAACCTGGCCTCTAATCCGTAGACTAACTCATATGGGCTGGTCCCAATTGATCTTTTGGTGGTTAATCTGTCTGCCCACAAAGCATTTACTAGTTTCTTATGCCAATTCTTTTTGTTTTCTTCCAGCACTTTCTTAATGATATTTATCAGGCTTTTGTTTGATGATTCAGCAAGACCATTTCCCTGAGGATAATAAGCTGTAGAATGGCCCAAAGTAATATGAAATTTATGGCAAAAGTTTACCATTTTCTTGGATCTGAAGGCAGCAGCATTGTCTGTTATTATCTTGTCTGGGCAGCCAAATCTGGCCAGTATATTGTTCTCTAAGAATTGAATGATCACTGAGTCATTTGCTTGTCTACATGGGGCAGCTTCAATCCACTTGGTGAAGTAGTCTGTTGCTGTTAGAATCCATCTGTGTTGTCCTGAAGATGAGGGGTGAATTTCTCCAATGAAATCCAAGCCCCATTGTTGAAAAGGTCTCTCTGTTGCAATGGGCCTCAAAGGAAGTGGCAGCAGCTGTCTTTTGCCTTCAAACAGTTGGCACTTGTGGCATGATGTTGTGAATTTCTTCATATCTGAGAACATAGTGGGCCAGTAATAACCAGCCCTTAATATCTTGTCCACAGTGGATTTCCAGTATAGATGTCCACCACAGTCCCCAGCATGGAATTCTTGCATAATTTTATCAGTTTCATTCTCAAGAAGACAGTGCAGCAAAATACCTTCATGGTTTTTCCAGAGTAGATTCTCATCTGACACACAGAATTTGGATGTTTTCATTTTTAGGAACCTAGACTTAGTTCTGGACAGTCCTGGGGGAGCACACAGGTTTTGTAACACATAACAGATATCAGAGTACCACGGAGATTGTTCAAAGGCTACATTGATCTTTGGAGTCGCCAGCTCTGTTTCACTGTCCAGTTGGTTTATATCTAAGGCTTGGAAATTTGCTTCTGTCATTAACTTAGCTAATCCCTGCCCTTTTATCAACTTTGTAGGTTTGATTTCAATGTCAAATTCAAGTATGTTTGCAATCCATTTTCCCCTCCTTCCTTCTAAGTTTTCTTGGGTGAGAATGTCTTTAACAATAGGACTTGGTACATAAGCCACAACATGAGAGTAAAGGATATAGATCCTAAAATCTTTTATAGCTTTGATTAATGCATAGGCTTGTTTTTCCATTATTTGGTACTTCAAAGGAGCATCTCTAAGGGCTCTACTGAAGAAAGCAATGGGCTTTTCATTCCCTTGATCATCTTTCTGCAATAAAACAGCAGCAATAGTATGTTGGGAGGCAAAGGAGAAAATGATAAAGTCTCTGTCAAACTGAGGGTTAGTTAGTACCGGGGTTTGGGTTAAAGCCTGTTTTATGCTTTCAAAGGCTTGCTTTGCTTCCACAGTCCACTTAACCTTTGAATCTTTCTTTAGCATATTGTTTAGCAGTCTGATCAATTCTGCTAAATTTGGAATGAACCTTCTTAGAAAATTGAGCTTTCCTAAGAATCCTTGCAACTCTTTGACATTCCTAGGGTGGGGCATTTGTAGGATCGCTTGTATCCTGTCTGGATCAATTCTTATGCCATCTTTTGAAATGATGTGTCCTAAAAGTTTCCCTTCTTCTAAACCAAACAAAGACTTCTTGGGGTTTAGAGAAATGCCATATTTTCTGCATGTTATGAAAATCTGTCTTAAATGTTTCAAATGTTCTTGGTCAGATTTTGAGAAGGGTGTAAGATCATCTAAGTAAATGACCAAGAAGTCATGAATTTCTTTTGCAAAAGCAATATCCATTGCTCTTTGAAATGTCGCCCCTGCATTCTTCAATCCAAAGGGCATTTTCACATACTTGAAAGTACCCCATGGGGTAGTAAATGCAGTCTTGTCTTGATCATCAGGGTGTACCAGGATTTGATTGAAACCTGAGAAGCCATCCAATAGTGATATTCTTGAGGCTCCTACTACTCTTTGAAGAATATGGTCCATTTTGGGTAAGGGATAGTTGTCTTTGAGTGAGACTAGGTTCAAATTCCTTAAGTCTACACAGAGTCTAATCTCACCAGTTTTCTTTCTTGTAGGGACCAAATTTGAAATCCAGTCAGAGAACCTGATTGGTGCTATGATCCCAGCTTTGAACATTTTTTGTAATTCCTTTTCAATGGAAGGAAGGAGCACAGGATTGATTCTTCTCAATTTCTGTTTGAATGGTTTTTGATTGGGCTTGAGGGGAATGGTGTGCTGTATAACAGAGGTATCATAAGACTTCAAGTCTTCATAACCCCAGGCAAAGACATCTTGGAACTCCTTAAAGAGGTCAACATATTTGGGTTTTTGGTCAGGGGGCAAAGCAGCAGATAGCTTTATTATTTTGGGCTTGTCAGGGGTACCAATGTTACATTCTTCAATTGTTGCATCTAATGGCTGCATCTTTGGTTTCCTGGAAACATCATTTGAGTCAAAAATATCCTCTAGTGGGGTAAGGCCTGCTGGCAGAAGATTGTCTTTGAGTTGTATGATTTCATCTTCAGCACTGCCCAGCTCTTCACAGTCAATTTGGTGAATTTGCTGAATGTTTTCTTTGTTGAAAATGGTTGGACTGAGTAGTTGTTTTGCTGTCCTAGGTGACATTGGGTGAGCAGACTGTTGAAACTGTAATTGTGATTGACTTGCTCCATCAGTAATTTGAGATTGACTTGCTGTCTCAAGATCAATATTTAATCCTGTAAACTCTTGTTGTAAGGTTAAAAAGTTGTTTATTTGCCTATCATTCTCAAATACTTGCCACTCTTTGACATTGTTTGGGATAGAAGGTCTATATTTGACTTCTGCTGTGAAACAATTGTTGGGCTGCAATGGGAATTTGAAGGTGCTGGCAAATGTTGCCAAGCTGTGAGCATGGAGATTGTGGCCCCTTGGAATCTTTGTGAGAACAAACTCGGAGAAAGTTTCTAATATTTCAATTACAGCAGACCTATAGGACCTTAATCTTTTGTCATTGGTGACGAAATCCCCTTTTACTTGTTGAATTACTAGATCAGAGTCCCCCATGATTGAGAGGTTATGTGCTTGCAATGATTTTGCAATTTTGAGGCCTAGTAGCAGAGCTTCATACTCTGCCATGTTGTTAGTGCATTTAAAGTTCAATCTATAAGCCCTGCCTTGTGCACAGGCTTTCTCTTTGTTATGTATCCACACTCCAGCCCCTGCCCCTAACTTGTTGACTGAGCCATCAAACTCTAGGACCCACAGACTATCTTGCTGATCAGGGGATCTTAAATTCTTTTCATGGGATGGCCATGTGAGCATGAGTTGAGGTTTCTTTTTCCATTTGTCTCCTAGAATAGTTTCATCATCTGTTTGACAATTTTTCACACTTATGGGGGCGTGAATGGGAGCTGCTGGACTGATTGAAACTTGGCAGGAGTCACTTATTTGACTGATGTTTTGTCCTTGTATGGGTATTTCAGTCTTAATGTCATGGTTCAAGGAGCTTGTGCTGTCATTGAAGAGAATGAAGGAGTCTATGTCTGAATGGACAGCATATATTGGAAAATTTTGAGGTTTTTCTTCACTGCTGACCATATATTTCATGAGTGTTTCCCTATAAAGTCTTTTGGGTTGTCCAAAGACAGAGATGGTTGCATATGACATGTCTAATTGCAGGGAGCCTTGGAGTTTGGCTCCCCATGATCTTGATAAGAGCATTCCATATTTGGGTGGGATATCAGCAACAACAACATCCATTAAAATGGTTTTGTTAGGAAATTGGACCAAGGACACACACAAATCCTTAATCAGGCCCAAGCATTTGACTTGACTAGAGTCAAAAGAAAACAGGTCTTTGTATGGTCTTGTTATATCCAAATTTAATCTTTCCATGACTGCTTTTGGCATGAGGTTATGAGATGCACCTGAGTCAAACATTGCATTGTGCAATATTTTATCATGAACATGCAAGCTGACATAAAAAGGTAAGACTCCTGTGACTATTGTTTTTCCGTCTACCTCTGGTCCAAACAGTAATTCTGGAGTGTCATCTAGCACATTTACATCATCTTTGTTGTTGGTGAGCTGGAGGGATTTTTTGATCTGTTGTTTGTATATGTCATGCTTTGCTAACTCTGAGAGGGGAATTGCAACCTTTAACTTGCCAATCTCTACTCCTAAGTCAAAGGGTTTATCCACCCGAATTTTAAGGTCACGGCCAACAGTCCTTTCCTTGTTCAATGACTCTTCTGGTTGGATTTCATCTTGATTTTGGAACCTGTCCCTCATGCCCATGTCTTGAGGGGTGATGTTCGGATTTGGGTGAGAGGATGAAGTTGCTGTGGGCTCTTGTGATGTAGGCAGTAGTTCAGTGACCTCCTCAACCACTACTTCCTTTGTAGGTAAGTTTGTTTTGTGATTAGGTTCAATGACTGAGTCTTCTTTAGATTGTTGTTTATCCTTTACCTTTTCTGGTTGATTTGCATTCACAGTCCGACTTCTTAGTTTGTACTGCTTATGAACTTCATATACAGCAGTATCATATCCTTGCTTGAAGTCAAAGGATTCTCCTGATTGTGTTTGGAATGTTTTGTTTTCATCCTCATCATGGTCTTCCTGTGTTAGGAAAACATGGCTTTTACCATCCAGCCCTATTAAATTGATCTCAGGATCTTCATTGAGCTGATTAGCTGAGGAAGTTTCTGCATAATTTTCCTGAAAGGGGGGTCTGATATCTTGGTCAGCACCTGTTTTTCCTGTATTGGGGTTTTGTGTTCTCCTAAAATTTGGGTTTCTAGGAGTATTGTTTTGTGGCGCTTCCCAGGATGACTTTCTTTCTACTGATTCCACTCTCTCACCTAGTCTTTTCATGCTATTTAGTATTGCATCCAACTTCTGATCAAAGCCAGAGGGCTCTTCCTTGAAACCCACCTTCTTTTCCAGCTTTGCCCTGTTTCTTTTGGCAATTAGGTTGGCCTCTACAGTGACTGCAACTCTTTGGGCTTCAGCAAGGGTTGGAGGGTCTCTTTCTCTCAACTGATATGCCATTTCAGAATCAAAACCATCAGGGAAATTGTAAAGGGCCAAATCAGGAGGTGGCCTTAAGTTCTGGGGAATAGCATTGTATATGTTATTGAACCTAGCACAATATTCTAAAACTGTTTCTTGGGGGCCTCTTCTAATGGTGTTGTATTCCCCAAGTATATGGTGTGGATCTCTCTTTTTCTCCCATCTGTTGGTAAATTCTTGGTACAGAGCTTCAGAGGTCGCAATGGAATTTGCATTCAGTGATCTAAACCAAGTTCTGACATCTCCAGTTAGGCTCTGGACAAAAATTCTCATTCTCATACTGTCATCATCTATTTCAAAGGTCTCAAAGTGATCTTGCATCTTCTTGGCATGCTGGGTAGCTGTCATAGGTCCCTGGGAGTCGAAAAACGAGAGTCTAGTTTGGTAGTCATGTGGTAGAGCTGGAGCATTAGCTGGTATCTGCAGAGGTGCATATCTGTTAGCCATATTTATGGGATTTATAGGATTGATAGGGACAAATGGACCAGCTGATATCACAGGTACAACAGGGGTAACAAAAGGGAAGTTGATTGAAGGATTATGTGCAGAAGGTGAAGATGGGAGAGGGGGACTTTGAGGTGTTGATGATGAACTAGGGGAATTAGGTGTGGAACGGAAAAGGACTTTACAAGGAGTTGGTATGAAGATAGGTTGGTCTAAGCTTATGACTGGATCAGCAGGCCTCTCCTGCTTGTGCTGTTTCCTTATGTTTTTTGTGATGATGTTTGGATTATCTACAATAACAGGCTGATCAGGGTCAGGATGTGCCCTAGTGTGCCTTGGGTTTCTTTTAGGAGCCAGCTTCTAAGTGTTCTCTCAGAGCTTTATACAGAAGTTTCGTATTTACAAGGGCTAAATAAGAACTCTGGAATGACTATATATGTTTCAAGGCTAGGATAAGTTTCCCTAGTTAGCTCTTCCCTAAGACTGAAAAAACAGTCCTAAGATGTCTTGGCTAGTTTCAGGCTTGATGAAAGCTTTGAAAATAGATAGTGATTGAATATTCTTAAATCCCCAGCGGAGTCGCCATTTATGTTAACACCCAGGTTGTTCCCTATGACTCCCAAGGGAATACGGCCGGGGTAACCACTAACCTGTCTTTGGATCACTGTTTCTAGCCTAACAGTGATCAGAGAGGGCTCTCTCTTTATGATATGTAGCTGTTTGTTGTAGGGTTTTAGGCTAGCTATTATGCACTGTGTTTGTTTGTGTTTGGTTGGTGAAAATTCCTTTTAGGTTCTGGTGAAGTAGTTTTCTGAGAAGTTGAGTACCATTGGGCAATGGAGTCTGCAGCTGTATGTATTTGAAATTTTGGGATGAAAGATGGGACTTACAGGGCCACTTGGGTGTTTAATAAGACAGATTTTGATTAAAAGACTGGAAACAGCTAGCACAAACAGTGAAAGCATTAAAGAATTTTCACTATTTATTTAAATGTTCCCAACAGATAGATTTAAGAGGAGAAAACAGATGTCTTAGGGGCAGAGTTGAATCCCTGAGAATGACTGTTATAATAAATACACAGTTCTGAATTGCAGCATTTAAGAATTACAATCCTGTTACTGTATAAGAGGAAAACATTTATAGTAGCTCAGTTTGAGTCCAGGGTAAACATGGTTAAATCCTGGTACTAATCATTCACCTTGCTATCAAGTGTAAACATAAGAACAGTAAAGAGAACAAAAGACTCAAAGCAGACACGACAAAAGGATTTGAGAATACTTATAGTCTTATGCAACACCCATGGAATCCTGTAACATGCATCCTTCACTACAAGACATCAGATAACACTCAGCTTTGGAAATTCCATGCTTTCTTTGTATTAGTTTCTCTGAAAAATTACAATGAGCCAGAGCTCTTCTAGGAGAGTTACAAATATCGACCAACCAACCCTTTTCACTGCTGTGAAGGATGAATATATACTAGTCGTTCTTTACAAAATATCTGAGTCCTTGGTTATCTCAGATTTACTTCCTTACCAACTATCTAAGATATTATGGGCAGAATTTAATACAACATTTAATACATAGTACAGGCATTTTAATGCTCTGTCAGAAGATATTTCAGATTACTGGGAACAGCTAAGTCGGTCTGAATATTTGGAGTTAATGCATGGAGAACCCGACTGTAGGCTGGTACACTGTGTCTCGGACCTGTCCATTATGACTTTGACTGCTGCCGGTGGTGAGTCATTGGTCTGGCTGAGTTGGCTCAGCCTCTTGTCCTTTCCTGTGGGTATTGATTCCCAAAATTGTCGCTGCATGTACCTGTTTCTTTCCTCATGCACTATTGGTTCTGTCCCATCAAAATTGCTGTCACTGTTAGTGATGTAGCACATTTTAAATATTTTCCAGTCACTTGACCACTTTATACTTGTCTTGTGGTGACCTGAGCTGGCTTTTGACCTGGAGCTTTGCAACTACCGTGGCAGTATCTGGAGCATGGCTTGCCACCAGTCCTCCTTGGGCATTTGATGCCTTCGCATTTTAATCAACGTCTCATCAAGCTCTGTGTATTTGAAAAAACTGGGAGGAGTTTCAAAAAGATGATTAACTTCAGTTTCAATGAAAAATGGCCCTTCAAGCTGGGTGTATACACTTTGTCCTGTGGGAGGAATAGTTTCTTCAGAAGCACTGCTGGATGCAGTGATTTGATTTTCTATGTAGGCGGCCATCCTATTTGTAAATTGATCCCTGCTGATCAATTTCCCTGTACCACTCAACAAGCTAGGCATTCCTCTCGCCTGTAGCATTCCCATTCTGAGCTTGAAGTCTTCAACTTCAGTCTGTATCTCGTAGCTCCTCCTTTCTGCTGTCTGCACATATCCTCTGAGTGTTAGCACCTTTTTGGTCATGAGGATGGCCTCCGTTCTGTTGGTGATTCCAACTGCTGCCAGCTCATCTTTGTCTTGTCTGTTCAGAAAATCAATCAGTTGGCTTGCCTGTTCAGGCCTATTTCCTAGTGCTGTCTTAGCCTTCTGGATATCTATCTGAGCTTGCACAATTAAATCCATATGTTCATGGATTGTTTTGAGTGATTTCCACTGCTTAGTCATGCTTTTGGTGATCTTGTTCCATAAGATCCTCTTGATCTCAGCCATGGTGTTTTTTAGATCAAGCTCTTTCTCCAGGGCTTTGATTCTGTCCCTTTGGGTTTTGATCTGTCTGCCCTGCTCTGCCACTGTCATTTTGGACTGGTCATACTTGGCATCTATCTCTGCCAGTTTTTCTTTTGCCTTCCTTATCTCATCTGCTTGTAGCTCCATTTGCTTAACAGCCTCAGTTAGTTCTTCTACACTGGGCTGGTCATCTGTATTTGCTGTTGTAGGGGCCACTGTAGCTCCAGAACCTGTTGCTGCTGTAGAATCTGTTGGAGGAGTTGTTAGTGTAGATGCTCCCTGTTTGTCTTGATATGATTTCTCCAGCTCCTTCTCTAGCTCTTGGATCCTTTGATCCTGCTGCAATAGTAGATCAAGTTGTTGATCAACTTGTTTTTCTTTTTGGAGTTCAGATGTTTGAGGGTGTTCTGTAGGTGACAGTTTCAATCTCCTCTTCATGGCATTGAGGTCATCCTCCTTTTTCTTCAAGAGGGCTTTCACCCCGGTTGGGTCACTAGGGTTATGCCCTAGATCAACAATAATCTCTTCAAGAGATTTTATCCTGTTATCCTTGGCCTTGGAGGACAATCTCTCAAAATCCAGTTGAGTATTTGTGTTCTTCAAGGATTCTTTCAGCTCATGAGCTAATGTGGCCTTATCTACCAAGGTGGCATAGACCATTTCTCCAGTCTGCTTATGGAGCTCAATTTGGTCCATAGGATGTATGTCTTTGGCCAATACCTCCACCCTTGTTTTGATGAAATCAGCAGTGGACATTGGGTTGGGCCCCTTAGGTTTAAAATGGCTGAATATCATCTTATCCTCTTTGATGTCGTAGACCGACATCAATCTTTCTTGTTGGGCTGGAGTAGCATCTATGAATTGTTTGTAAACCTCAGCCCTCAATAGTTCATTAGCTGCCTTGATTTCTTTGAAGGTGGCCTTGGGACCTTTGAGCTTCTGGATTTGTTTGGAAGAAGATGATACCTCCATGCCAAGTTGTAGATTCTGCTCCTGCTGAAAGGAACTAGTCCCTGTGTGTTGGCTGCCCTCCTTATCCTTGGCTGTATCCTTTAAGACATCTTCAGTAATGTCTTCTACTTCTGGGGAGTCTGCCCTCTGTCTTTTGGCCTCTGGCTGATGGGAGGATCCACTGAGGGGAGTGGACTCTTCTCTTTGTCTTTTGGTTCCCCTTTCTTCATGTGCCGGGGTCTGTAAAATTGAAGTGGTTATGGGCTCCACTTGAGGGGGTGGTGTATGCAGTAAGGGGGTTTTTGGCAGCCCAGTTTGTGGCAGACCAGTTTGTTCTTCTTGCTGCCCTGTTTCTTGCTTCTGTTGTTGCTCTTGTTGTTGCTCTTCTTGTTGCTCTTCTTCCTCTTGTTGTTTTTCCTGCTCAGACTGCTGCTTCTTTGCTTCATCTTCAGCATCCATCTTTCCCTTTCCCTTATCTAAGCCTGGTGCTGTTGTTGGTGGCGCTGTCCTGGTAACCGAGGTTCCTCCTTCTGATGTTCGAGGCAGCTTGAACGGTACCTGGATCACATAGTCCAGGTCAATAGTTTTTTCAAGTTCTTTCATATTCTTAGCTATTCTTTCCTCTTCAGACAAGCTCTCAACAAGGGTATCCAACTGCCATTCTTGTGAGTTTGCATACTGCTCTAGATGGGGATAGTGGCAGTGTTTGATGGCTAGGAGTCTGTACTTTATTCTCCTAGCAGTGATGAAACCTTGAGGGTCATATGGGACCCATCGGAAACTGTAAGACAACTTATATTTGTCTTTTAGAATCAGATCTGCAGCCTCCCATCCTTCCTTCTTATTCATGATAAAAGGGCCCAGCTCATTTTTGAAGTTAAGGTGTGCTTTTTTCTTTGAGCTGTGGAAGTGAGTGAGGTCTGACTGGATTAATTGCCTGTAATATTCCAAGGCAAATAGTCTCATGGGAACATACTTGGGTAGTCTGTATGGACAGAGCTCACACCCATACACTCTGAACACAGTGTGGTGTTCATATAGGTACCAATCACCTACTTTGTATTTCTTAGAAAGCTGTAAAGCTTTCTTGATCTCATTTGATATTCTGGGGGGAGGAGATTTCATAAGTATGCTGGAGACAGGGTACACAAACTGATCTATAAATTCACAATAGCTATAGGGTGAATTTGTGATTTCATGATAGACTGAGGTCCAAAAAATGACTGATCTTCTCTCCCCTTTGTTGTTCAGCCTTCTGATGTAGCATGGGAAAGCTTCTGAGTGATGATACATGAACAGGTGGTAGATATATGCTGAATATCTAAAAACTCCTTGTCTGTCCAATTTGCACAATTGATCATGGATCTTATTGGCTATGAACTTGGCAAAGTTGAACTTTCGGGCAGGGGGTTGTCGTGGGCTGTAGGCAGATAGCATTACAAGCATGACTAGATCCACATGCTCGCTGCTCTGGTAGCCTAGCACATAGGCTATCATGTCCAAGAGCAGCCTGCCTGAGTCATTGAAGTGCTTATGTAGATAAGGAGGTGGCCCTGTAGGCTGGTTCTCAGGCCACATGTAGTTTCTGGTGATCTTCTGCAGTTCTTCACTGGTCATCTTCTCACCTTCTTCCACTAAAGATCTCATGGAGAAAGGGACTAATAGTTCTGTCTGTTCGAAGTGCAGCATTTTGTTGATGGTGTCAGCGTTTATGTAGAATAAAATCCTCCCTAGTTGAGTGTTGACAGCTTTGTGCTCCTGATCATAATTTTGAGCACATAAGTGAATGAGTTCAGGGAAAACATTCACAGCTGGGAGGCAGTAATAGGGCAGGTTTGACTCCCATATCCCATCTGTACCAAGTCCTGCTTTATAATCTTCCCTCAATGTGGTGAAGGTCTTCAAAAAGTCTCTTTTCCCCTCAAAATCATTTATGAGACAGTCTTTGTCAATTAACTGCATAGCTTCCAGTTCCTTATTGGTTTGACTCAGTGGAGTGATGTTGAGGGAGGAGGATTCAGATGCTGCCATGACACAGTATGAAAGGGTGCAGTAGGATGCAAAGCTTTGATGAATCTACTGAAGACTTTGAGCAGCAGGTAGATGCAATTGGTGCAATGTCTTCTCTTGGTGTGAAATTTTTCTGAAGCTGGCAAAATACTGGTGAATTTCAGGAATGTAGATTGTCTAAGGGAAGGCTTACCGAGGTATTGGCAGTTGTACAGGAAGAGTGTAAATAACCAGCAATTGGCAATAAAGAACAATGCCGGGCACTTCAGGGCGATTTCTGCGGTTTTAACCCGCAAGCTGTTTAGTACAGAGCTGAATTGGGGCTGATGGATGGTACAGGGTTGCTTGTGTCTGATTTGGGCGCTCAGGTGGAGACAAATTCAGAGTTTTTGCAGTCTTTAAAGGTGATTTTAGCAGAAAATTGGAATTCACGGGCAGAAATGGGAGAAAACGGCAAAATACCTGGCAAATCGCCCTGGAAGCCTGCTGGTTGGATTGCAAAGGCTTAATGCAGTCAAGCCTCGAACTTTGACCGGTTTACTTGTCGAATTTGATGGCTGGATGCAGGATTTCGCGGCAGCAGGCTTGACAACGGCTAGTTCAGCTTCGCATGTGAAATAATCAAAAACTATGCGTTTAGCCGTTTAAAACGGTAAATTCGGCAAAATTATGAATTTGGCGCTTTTCCGCCGGTGACGTCAGCATGACGTTATGGCGGGGCCCGGGTGACGTGGATGCTGATGTGTTGGCCAGGTCGGCAGGACATGGTGGCGGGCGGGCGCAAAGGCGGGCCAGCGTGGAGGACCAAGGGACGATGGGAGCGGGCACCGGCGGGGTGACGTCAAAGCAGCGTGGATATGACGTGGGGTAGCGGTACACGGGATGGCGGTAAGTGGGTTCCCCGCACCACCTTTGGGCAAAGGCGGTAAGTGGGAGGAGGGCTCCGAACAACCTTAGCGCCCGCCACGCGTCCATTGTACGGGACAGGGAAAACCACTTTCCCCGGACGCTAAAGGTCGGCATGTTGAGATCTGAAATCGACCGCCCACCCTTAGATCTAGGCGCTGGAGATCTGACGGCTGGCGGGCCTCCCGCCAGGTCGAGCATGTTGGGGAAGGGTCCCGCCAGCGGAATAAAATATTGATTTTAATATTTGGGCGCAAAACTATAGGTTAGTGGGTTTTGAACAATTTTTCATCTTTTGGCTTAACCCGTAATGTGGTGGGATTGGGAAACGTGCCAGAGGCGGGTTTTTTACTTTGGGTAATTTTTGCAAAGGTTTTTTAGGGGTAAAAGAGGGTTTACAAGGGTTTTTCAATGCAAATGGTGGTTTGAAGAGCATTTTGACCTGCAGCAAGGGGGAATGGGATGGGATAGGCTCACCAAGGTGACCAGATGTCACTTTGGTCCCTTTTGAAGACCATATGGCTATAATGCCAAGGGGAGGGAGTATATATAAGATTTGGGGCTTTATACACCTCAGTGTTAGTATTTATTAGGGGTAGGGGTAAAATAGGGGAGCTATATAGTAAAATTAGAGGTTAATATGAATGAAGGGAGCAAATGAAAGGGATTTTACTGAGTTTATCTGAAATTGACTTGGTTTTGAGAGTAGATCAAAATGAAAAGATCTTAGACAAGAAATGTGGATTCTGAATGAACTAGAACCACCATAAAACCATGATCTCTCTTCATAAATCTCAGCTGAAAGAAAGGGAGTGTTAGTAATGGAACAAAGGGGAAGAGGGAAGTTAGTCATGCTCCTTGCTGTAATATGATGGAATTAGCCACTTTTTGTATTGATAGATTTCGCCTTGGCAAAACACCTGTTGACATAGGTGTAATGGTGAAAACACCCTTTCTGCAACCACAACTGCCTACCCAACTATTTCACCTAACATTTTTTTGTTTCTTCTTGGAGGGGCACTTGGACTTGCAACCCTCAATTGCCTTTTTCTTTTCTTTGGCTTTTCCCTTTTTCTCTCTATCTACTTCTGCCCTTATCTCCTCCAAGGTCCCAGATTAGACTTTTGGGAACCTTTGTTTCTCTACCTGAACTACTTGTCTGCCAAGATTAAGCTGTTTGGATAGACATCTTTCTCTATTCTACAACTCAAAATTGAAACATGGCATGATCCAGATTAGACTGTTGAATCATCCACAAAATATGTAATAAGGTCCTCAATATCTGAAGTAATTACACACACCTCTGATTACCTGGAAATATGGGATCTTTGTGCTAACAATGCAGAGCATATTTGGAAATTTAATAATCAATCATGAAAAATGAAACCTATTACTATAGGCATCCAACATAGAGGAGGGATTTACCAAAAATTGGCTCACCATGGATTGATCAAGATCCTCATTGAGGCTGCTCTCCAAAAGCTCAGAATCCCTATAACATGGTCAGTCTTCAGAGACTTTCTAGCAAAATATTACATCAAAACCCTCACTTACGATGTTAGTCCTTCTGTCAGTGATGAGGAGGCAAAACAGGAAGAGGAAGATACAAAGTTAGATAAGGATGAGATGGAAGAAGAAGAAGAAGCTGACACAGAGGAACATGATGAAGAAGAAGAAGAAGAGGGAGAAGAGAAGGAGGATGATGCTGAAATAGAGGAGGAAACTAAGGAAGAAACTGATGGAGATAAGGAAGAACAGGAAGAGGAAGAAGATAAGAAAAACATAGAGGAAGAAGGAATTGAAACAGAAGGGGAAGAACACAAGGAGGATGTCACCTAGGGTGTCTCCAAAGGCCCTTGAGAGGGAGGCAGTAGTTTCCCTCACTTCTCTCAGCACCCCAGTCAAGCAAAAGGGGAAAAGAAGGAGGCAAACCCATCTATATTTCAGAACAAGAAAGAGCACAACAATCAAACAAGGGAAGCCATAAATATCAACAAAAATCCCTATTGAGATTGAAGATTCCCCTACACCAAGAGACAAAATGCATTCCCCTAAGTCACCAATCACCTATGTAAGGAGGCCTAGTACCAGATCAACTTCCCTAAAAGGTAAGGCCATCCTACAGGATCCACAACAAAACCTACAGGAAGCAAAAAAAGTCTTACAGGATACTCTGCAACAACTATAGGTAGCACAAAAACTAGAAAGCAAGGTAGGGGAGCAGCAAGAAATAAAAGACGAAGACCCTGAAACAAAGGAACCAAGTCGCCAACCTAACCTAGACTCCTACTATCGGTTTATTGAAGGAGACAGGGTGATACCTCAAAAATTTTCCATCCCATTGTTTTTTGAACTTGAGAAGGAGAGGGATAGAACCCATCGATGGATGAAAATCACCAAGTCAAAATGGGTGGAACACATTGGGCACATGGAAGAGAAGCTCAAATAAATGGTCAAAAAGCTAAGTGGCTTAAGGGAAAAAGAAGCAATAATGAGAGATCAAATTGAGAAGTAAAATGCATGGTTGAGGGGACAACTGCAGGAAAGGGAGAACCAACTAAAATGTATTCCAACCTCTCCTTGGAGGCCATCTAGTGTAGGATTCCAACTAAATCCTATGCTCTGTACCTCAAACAATGGCTGCAGTTTCAGGTTAAAACACTAGCACAAAGGGGCACCATGCCATTTCAGGACTAAAGACAGTTTATTGATCTTTGTGATCAAAGTACACTAGAGGATAGGGCCAAAATGGTTGAGTTTTACTTGCACAACATGGGCCTCACAGATATGAATATTTAGGACCCTAATGCCAAGCTAGGAGATCTACAATTAATGGCTTTGGCATCATGGATGAACCATGAGGAGTCAAGGGCTACAGAGATGAAAATAATATTGGCCAGAGAGAAAAATGAACCTATTTTCATTAGAGTTGAACAATCAAATCCCATGGACCTAAAAAGCACCCATAATCTAATTGCAAATGATCCTCAGTTGGAACCTAGATATCTTGCTGCCCAAGAGCAAGAAATTCCACATTTTGAAGATATGTTTAGGCTGCTAGGAGATGATAGTATACATGCATGCCAAGGAGATGGAACACACTGCCACACAACTTGAAGATAAGAGAATATCACTCCCCTCAAAGGTTGAGAGAGGCACTCAACAGGACACCTATGTATAAGCAATCAATGAAAAGTTGAACATCAATTGGATAGGCCTAAAACTCAGTCCACCACTACTCCTAGGGATGCTAGAAGGGAGAAAAGAAGAAGAGGAAAAGAGACAGTGGGAAGAAGTAGAAAAAAGCAGGCTTCTATGAACAAGAAGAAGAGACCACATCAGAGGCATGGGATGTTAGAGAGGCTACGAGAGCCATGAAGGGCATGGACATTGACTAAGTTACTCAGAGGATGAGCAACACTTTTAGTAGGGGGTGAAGGTGAGCCTCATCATTGGGTAATTATATGGGCCTTAATTCACCTCCTAGCTTAGTCAAACCAACTATTCTCACAACTTATTGCATACTTTTGATTATATTTTATTTATTAGATGAGTTAGAGTTGGATATTTTGCTTTATGGTCTAATGTGCATTTAATGCAGGATTAAAGGATAAAAGCAAGGAATTTTTGCAAAGACCTTGGTCAAAACTCGAATGGGACAAGGTAGAGGAATTATAGGAGGTAAATCCTCCTCATTTAATACCCCTCCATTCGAATATCCATCCATCAGCTCGGAGTGCAAATAGCCAAATCATGAGGACTAGAAGGTAACTGAGCAAGTGAAAGACAAATCACCAGTTTATCTCAAGTTTTGGAGCCGAGCCTCCCTGATTTTAAGGAAGTCATTGGAGACTTCAGATGTATAAGTAGAGAAGCCTAGGACCTTAGTAGGATTTAGATTTTTTATTGTAAAACTCTACTCTATTTTCGAGCTACAAGACTTGTGACAGTTTTTGATGTAATCCATGGTTTTGATAATAAGAATGAGTTTTCTTTTGAGCCAACACTGAGCTAACTCAGAGGGCTGAAGCTCTTGGGTTAGGGCCCAACCCCAGTAGCCAAGGCTCCTCTTTATTGTACATGTATGCTAGCTTAGATTCATGGTTTAATTATTCATTTGCTTAAGTAGCTGCATTTCCATTACAACAGTGTAGAATAGATTGGTTGTATTTTAGTTTGTTTCCATTTGTGACTTCTTTCAATTAGAAGGTTAGAAAGGAAAGAAAGATCACCGTAAGGTTGTCAGCAGGTGTCTCGGCCTCATCTCCTCCCTCTGGGACCATGACCTGAGGAAGAGACCCTTCAACAACCCCAAGAACACAGATTTCTAGTTCTTTCATAAGCTTTGGAGTTTGTTATCTTGATTCAGTACTTGGTTCATTGCATTGTGATATTTTTCCATCACTCTCTTTCTACAATAAGATCTCACTCATGTTCTCATTTCCTTCAACACTTTCTTCATGCATAATATGGGCAATTGATTCATGCTTTTCTAGTTTATGAGAATGTATCTTATTGCATAGTTCTAGGAAGACACACACATTTTAAGCATTGTAGGTACTTCAAGAGGAGGTCTAGACTTCATCACAAACAACCATATTCCACCTCATCCGCCTCAACCATCTCTTGTTCCACCATCACCCTCACTAGTTTTTTTGTCATTTTTTATTGAAATTCCCCTAGACACATAGAGTGAATCTAGCCATCTCTTCTTTTGGATATTGAATTCTGAGTGTTACTAGACCTTATAACACCCTATCCCACTCATCGCACACATTTTACAAGCTTCCCAACACCTCCAACACCTCACAATTAGCTCTCGGCTGCATCCTATAGGTTTCCTATAATTCCTACAGGATCATCCTGTAGGTTTTCCTGAATCAGCCTGTTTTGAGGCCGAATTGATGGGGAACCTCTAGGAAGTCACAAAAAGCTTCCTAGGACCCTCCCACACCATCCAAACACTCCATAGACCTTCTAGCCATCCTCAATCACCTTCCATCCACCTGTCACATCCACAAGAACAATTAAATTGCATGCTTGATTTTACCAAAGAAAACCAAAAAAGTTAAAACAGATTTAGTTTAGTTTTATTACTCACACATTAGTATGGTTTGATAGTATTTACGTCAGTAAATTAGATAGAAACATTAGCATAGTTGTTTAAAATGTTAATTAGGATATGGTGTGATTTATCATTACATGTTGTTTTCTTCATTACTGCAGTAGAGTAGCTCTCTTAGAATAAATTTTCTCTTCTTCCATCAAAGAATCAAGCTTCTTTTGACTCTATAGAAGTCTGTTATGGTACCCCTGGGGTCTCTCACCAGATGAATAGTGATAATAGGCAGGACCTTCAATTTTACTTGTGCATATAGAACTGTCACCTCCAAGTTTGTACGAACCCTAGGTTGATAAGTAAAGCTGGTAACCCAGGAATTGCAACATCCTTGCTGCAATACTGGCGCTCATCAAATGGGTCAAGGGAGTGGTTTTAGGCTCCAGTCGCTTGCAAGACAAGATCAAGGGAATGATTATAGCTATAGTTGCTCAGAGGACAGTTCTAAGGGAGGGACTACTGGATTTCGCAAGTTTTTCTCTGCATTCCTCATGTTGCTCAACCAATTTTGGTGTTGTGGTCTTGTTATTGATTGGGACTTTTTAACATATGGCCGGAAAAATTTTGTGGGCCCTCTAGAAGTTGATGAAGGTTGAATATATCAAAGGGTTAGCGGAGTTAGTGATTGATTTTTTTCAAGAATCCTTCCTCAACCAAATCTAAAGTATGTGAACATATTTGTTGAGTATTCCATAACTTGCTGCATTTACTGAGTTAATCATCTTAGAAAATGTTAAATAGAAGAAGGTTTTGAGTTCATTTGGTTGTTTTTTGTGAGAATGTGAGAGGATGCTATTGTGATAGCATTATGAGTGAGTAAAGTATAAAGCAATTGCTCACATATTTTATGCTGAGATAGATCAAAGATATATGAGAAAAAATCAGAGATAAAATTGAGAAGAAGATGCATAATTTGTGTGTCAATTGTGGTAGAAATTTGTGCATCTTTTTGTGTGTTTGAGAGAGGTGTTTGGTTTGTTGAAGTAGTGAAGAAATTCCCTTCTCTAGGTGATATTTATGGATGAGAAGAATGCTAGAGCTATTGGGTTGCTCATGTTGAGTGAATTGAGAACCCAATATGAAAATATATGAAATGTGGTTCACATGGAGGAAGTGAAGGTGTTTGGAGGTTTCAGTATAGATAGTGATTTGGCTGATTCATAATAGGAAGAGTTTTCTCCATCCAATAGGAGTTGGACAGTCCAATGGTGGTTGGGCGAGGATCGTTGGTCATGGGAGATTCCAGCGGATGGTAGTTCATAGATCTGTGATAGAAACAAAGTTCCAAATTGATAGGTTTCAACATACTGTAGAGGAAGCCAAGTATTCTGGCTTATGGTTGTAAGCTAACCCATGTAAATTTGTTCAGAAGATTAATAGAATATTTGAGTAGCGCAACAACAACATGGTGGTTTTCTCCCAAAAGGGTTTCCACTTGAAATACTTGTATTCTTGTGTGTGTGCATGCTTGCATTTATCATTATTATTTCTCATGGTTGTTATGATTTTAGTTAACTGCTGCCTATATGTTTTGATGAACTAATGTTGTGGATGTGGATGGATAATTGACATAGAAGAAAAAGTATAAATTGGTGAAAATTGATTAAAGGACATCACTACTGCTTCACCCCCCGCTCTCAGTATTGAATATATTTCCAACACCATTTACACTCTACAAATAGGTTAATAAATACATTTCTACAAATAGGATTAACATTTACATTCATGCAAAGTAGAATAACCTTTCCTTTCTAAAAATAGAGTAACATTTCCATTTCTCCAATTAGTTTAGGCTTAGATTTCATGTCATTCAATTATGTAGGTTTTAACCATATACAAAAATTATCTGCAAACGAATTCCTAAAACAAAAAATGTACAATGGCAAGAACATAAAACAAATACACAGAGATTCTCCCATGGATCCCGAAACTGGGACTACCAGACTGATTTTTCATTATGTTCCTTTCGATGTTACAATACATATATATACATGCCAAAGCATTCATAATCCCCAATCCATTAACCCTGGATTAGAGCATAAACATAGTTCCCTTGACCGGATCTACAAACTACCATGGGTAGAAAACCATCATGCCCAAAACCATGTGCAAAACCCATGCACAAAACCATGGGTAGGTCTACCCGCCATATTCGTGTCTGCCTCCCATCCTTGGGTCCGCATATATATAGGGTTTGTTTTTCCCAGGGCACTGCCCTAGACCCTATGCAGGGGGGCTACTGACCCCCATAAACCTTCCGTGGAGGCAGGCTACTGCCCACCTATAAACCCCCCGAAAGGGGGGGTTTTCACCCCCCGAAAGGGGGGGTTTTCACCCCCCCTGTGACCCCCCTGTTGCACCCAATGCAACGAAAAAGGGGGTATATCTCCCCCCCTGTGACCCCCCTTCATGTCCGACTAGTCATGGAAATTATATAACACACACCCAACATTCTCCCACTTATTGTTTTCTTTTCCACACAGGGGGTCATAAGAGAGCTTATTCATTAGTCCATCCATGCAATGCCCATTGTTTCTCTACACCAAGAAAATGCTCACAGACTTCGTCAATGCATTTGCAACATTCTCCAATGTGTCCACCTTTACTGAGAAAACCTTTTTGTCTTCAACCATATCCCTCACAAAGTAATATTGAACATTAATGTGATTGTCTTTGAATGATAAGCAGGGTTCTTTGCCAAGAGAATTGCACTTTGGCTGTCATAATGTATCCTTATAACTCATTGTACTAACCCTATACTTGAACGCAATCTCTACAACCAAACTGCTTCCTTTCTTGTGTGAATGGTTTCCATGTATTCTACCTTTGTAGTTGAAAGTTCCACTACAGAATGTCTCCTGCTCATCCAACAGACTGCTCCTCCAAATAGGTTAAACACATACCCACTTGTAGATCTTCTCCAATCCAGATCTCCAACCTAGTCTGCATCAACAAAGGTACGGATGTCCAAAACTCTGTCCAATCCTGGTCTTGCTTGGTAGCACAAACCATAATTACCAGTGCCATGCAAATACCTGAAAACCCGCTTCACTGTTGTCTAATGCTTCTTCCCTGGTTTTGACATAAACCTACTCAATACTACCATTGCATGTGCAATGTATGGTCTACTAAAGACCATTGTATACATCGGGCTACCAATTTCACTTGCATATGGAACATGGGACATGTCCTCTTCCTCTTCTTGTGCCTTGGGACACTTTTCAACAGATAACTTTACACCTACATGAATAGGAGCCTTCACTAGTTTACTATCCTGCATATTAACCCTCTGCAATATTGTTTCGACATACTTCCTTTGGTTTAATCAGAGCTTCCTTTTTCCCCAATATCGTTTAATTTCCATGCCGAAAATATAGTTTGCAGCACCAAGATCCTTCATGTCGAATTTGGATGACAATTTGGTTTTCAAATCCTGGATAATTTCTTTGTCATTTCCAGTCAACAAGATATCATCCACATACAAGACCAAATAAATAACACAGTCACCAATTGGTTTAAAATACACACAATGATCCGCTTTTCTTTTGGTGAAGCCAAGTCCTTGTATATATGTATCAAATTTATGATACCACATCCTTGGTGACTGTTTTAACCCATAAAGAGACTTGTTTAATCTACATACCAGTTCTTTCTTACCCTTCACTGCAAAGCGTTCAAGATGCTTCATGTAATCTCTTCTTTTAAATCCCCATGAAGAAATGTTGTTTTCACATCCATCTGTTCTACCTCAAAATAAAAAGCATAAAAAACAAATAAATGTAATATAATAGAAGCTAACTTGGCAACATGAGAAAAAAATCACAAAAATCAAATTCCGACACCTGGGAATAACCTTTTGCTAACAACCAAACTTTGTGTTTCTCCACCTTTCCTTCTACATTCATATTCTTCTTAAATACCCATTTGCTTCCAATGGGTTCACTTCCAGCTGACGATTCCACCTGATCCCAGGTCTCATTTTTGTCCAAAGATGCCACTTCGTCAACCATGGCCTCTTTCCAGAGTTTTCCATTCTCTGCATCTACTTCCTCCTTGATAGGTCTGGGATCATCATCAATAATAAATAGAGAAAATTTTGAATAGAAAGAAAATGGAATATACCTTTATGGTTTCCTTCTCTCTTGAAATTATCTTCTCAAAGATGGAGTGTTAGCTTGTTGGGGCCTGACCCAGGTTCAGAGGTGATTTAGCCAAACAAATCCCAATACTACTGGTCCTTTCGGCAATAGTCGATGGAGCACGAACTGAGGTCTCACACAAAGTAGTATGGGAGGGTGTTAGAACTAGGTTTCCACACCCTGGAGATGTTTGATGAGTTCAAGTGATCCGCAGTTCGACCCTGTGCGCATGTCGCTACGCGCACTTACCCGTTCCTCGCAGCCTGAGGTGGTGCCTTCGCGCAACCCTACTCAGGATCCGAACAATTTTATTACCCAAGTCCTTACTAGTAATTTGATATTAGTTGATTAACTTAGCTTATCTATGTGCTTTCCATTATACTTAACAATATTCACAATTCATACTAGTGCGTGCAGTAAAGAAAAGTATAATTGAAATTCATATCAACAGAAAATAACCCAGGAATAGATACACGGATTAAAGATAAAACTTCTCTTTATCATTATCTTCCTTCGGTTACAGACTCAACTCTCCCTTGCGCACTCAGCTGCAGGGGTCCGCACACTCAGCTGCGGACAACTAGGTCTCTCCGCACTCAGCTACAGAACCTTCTCCTACCCTATGACCCAAGAGACACTTTACACTTGCTCTTTTCTTCTACTGTGCTATCTATTAGATTCCATTCCTTTCATCTCTTTACAACTTAGAGCCTCGCACTATTTGTACAATCCCATGGTCTGTGGACAATGGGTAGGCCGACCTTACATTCAAAACTAGGGTGGACAACCCTATAACTCTAACATACATTTCGCGCCTGCAATTCGCGGAGATTTACAACAATATCAACTCAAAACTTCGGCTTTGAGCCCCAAAACATGATGTGGGGGGGTTCCATGCCCAACAGGCCCCCAACAAAAACACCGTGACTCGCCCTCAAGTCACTCTATCGGCATGGTGATCTTGGCGCAGAGTCCGTCCAACCATTTTCAAACGGTATTAATGTCTACAACGCATTGAGATGCTACTTGATGAACCTGTTGCATCCATTCTTCTGAGACCTCTGTGTTTGATGTGATTCCCTGCATCTACGCATGCAACCCCTGTATGTGCACGAGCTTTCCTTCGATATTCACCATGATTGTGAAGGCCTCGTCAATCCATGGCTGAACGCATGCTTTGAGAACTGCTTCCTTATGTCACGCCGCGTCCACCTGCTCCTTCAGTGCCTTAGCTTTCTACATCCTCGCAAGCTGCTGAGTGAGGACTACTGTTTGTGCATTTACTCGGACACTGTCATATTGCTGTTGGAGTTATTGCACCTCTTTCTCCAGGTGTTGGATGTTGGGGTCCTCCTACAAAGTCGTGAGGAACTCCAATGCTTGTTCCAACATGCCGGTGCAGTCGCACGCTGCACCTCCAATTTTTGCCAATCCTGCTGCAATAGCGCTAGCGCGCTGTTCTCTAACTTCCGGGGGAGTGGAAGGCTACGCCTTCAATTGCAGCTCGACGATATGAAGATTCAGCTCCAGTTGAGCCTTTCTCATTTCTTCGTTGGCTTCGCAAACTTTGGTTGCCAATTGGTGGATCCACACCTCTACTGGTAGATCTGCTGGGATGGCCAGCTCTGGGACGCGTCGGCAAGCATCATCTACCATATGCTCTAAGTGTTGATTTTGTGACACCAATTCGTTGCACTGAAAGGCGAGTTGTTCCATTTTTATCTTCTGTTCGTTAAGAACTTGGATCGCACGGCTCTCCCTAGCGCGCATCTCTACCGTTATCCCATCCTGTAGCTGATACAACGTTTCTCGCGGAAGGGCAGCCAAATTAAGGCCAAGGCCTTTCAACATGTTAACTGAAAACCTATCAGTAACATTCACTGTGACCAGGGCCCCTTCCAGTAACACTATCATGTTTTCCATCCATGTGTGCAACATTTGCTCTGCTATCGAGGATCCTACTGTAAGGTGGGTAAAAAGGGTACCCACCTGAGGGGGCCGCACCTATAACTCTTGTAGCTGCACCTTGAGGGCCCCCAACACAGTCTGATGCTCCTGCATAAAATCCTGAAGCACTTCATTCATGACATCGCAGACCGTCTCACCTATGTCAAGGAGATCACCTTCAGTTAAGGTGATCGGGTCAATGGCCAACTTCGAGGCCTTAACCTTCTTCCTTAGTCTTGCTCCCTCTGTGATGTGTGGATGCAGCCCCTGGGTCCGTGCTCCGTTATGTTATTTCTGTTTCTTTTGCTTCTTGCACCTGTGAGGATGTTGCTTGGTCCTCATTCGCCTTTACTGTTTATTCTGCTGCTGCCTGTGCTACTGCTGCTGCATCTGTAGCCTTTTTCTGTTCCGTGGCTTTTTGTGTCGCTTCCCCCGTTTCCCTTTCCTTAGCTACTGCGGTTTCCTTCCATATTTTCTTAGCCAATTGTGTGACGTGCAACTTGGCATCGTCCTTCTTTTTCTGTGTTGCCACCTTCTCAAGTTCTGCTAGGTCTAGGGTGCGCCATTCTAGAGGCCATGTCTCCAAGACAGTGAAGATGGGGCCGTCAGTGGCTATAAATGGGAGCTTCGTCCACTGCTTTGTTATATCCTTGCATGTCCTGATGTATACATTATGCATGTCGCTTTGAACTCTGCAAAAATCTGTAGATTGTTGTACACTGTAGGTGATAGGTGCAGCCTCCAATTGATCCACATCCAGATGCTCATATCCATGAGCACCCAGAAAATTTTGGTGTCGCGAATCCATTTTACGTTCTTTGTGGGTAGAGCGAAGCATACTTCGCAGCCTCTGGTAAGCCTCTATCAATGTTGGGGAATTGATTTTCTTCTGGTAGTTCCCCTGCTACGAGCATGATGGATAAAAACAACCATGCATAGTGGAAGGTTTTATCCTGCTCCTAGGCTTCGCAACAATTTTTCAAAAATTCTTTGCAGAGGAATTCAGACCAATTGAACTGGACCCCCTCCGCACACTGCTCAGCTAGTGTGACCACCGGCGCCAGTACCTCATCGGCACGACACTTCCTCATAACTTTGTCGGCCAGGAGTTGGGTTGCTACGCGTACCCCTTTGTCCTTGATGCTGGAGATGGCGTAGCCCCTCTTCTTCTTCTCCAGCTTGTATTTTGCCTTCATGGCTTCTGCGAGAGCCAAATCACTACCCTTTCCTTCGGCTATGGTCGTGGGGTCCTTTCCTTTACAGGGGAGCTGAGAAATGCAGTGAATGAGGTCTGCCATGATGGGAATAGGCTCCTCCAGCCATAGATACCCATCATGCACCAGGCAGAGCAGTTGCCTGATGACAAAAATGGTGATGGACGCACGGTGGAAATGTGGTATCCATAATAAGTGTAGCAACCTGGCCTTTTCCACACCGCATAGCCACTTCCGTAGCTCTAACGTTATCACCACCCCCCCAGTGTTCTGCTTCATTAGGTTCCCAGTCTTTAGGTGCGGGAACTTCTCGCGGTAAGTGAGGTCCTAGTCTTCAAATTTCATGGTTGGCACACAGCCTAGGTGCGTGCCCTCAAACGCAATTCCATCTGGGAGGAGTAGGGTCTGGAGTGAAATCTTCGTTTCATCCAGGTCCTTCAGCACTTTTGTTTTCCCTTTCTGCAAAGGGACATACGCGGGTAGGTTTGTTGCAGAGCGTATAGGTTGAATATCTTCCTACATATCTTTGTCTTCTTCCGCTGTAATGATAAGGGCTTATAAATCTTCTTCTTCCTCATCTGTGTTGACGGTGACAGATTTCCTTTATCGGCCGTTGATAACTTATTGCATAGTGGGTTCCTCGGGGACATGCGTAGGGGGGCCATTGCTTGTTTATCTTTCTTGGGCCTTGGTGTTCGCGGTGATTTGGGGATTTCTGTCACAAACCTATTGCCTTCTGGAACATCCTCCACCATTGGGGTCTGCACGGCCTCGTCGGCGGTTACCTCTTCAATCCCTAAACCATCCTTAGTGGTTTTCATCGTAACTAGGCTGTATTTGGTCACTTGCGAACTTAGGGGCTCAATTATCGCTTAGCTGTCAATGCTCAGTGCTCTGCTTAAGCGCTCAATTCTCAAATGACCAAGTGTTGTTCGTTGGCCAACCCTTTGTGTTTTATAGCACCTTTTGAATTCAAATTCGATCGTTTCCCCCAATTTCGGGCCATTAATGCTTTCTTGGCGGCAGATTTTCCCAAATCTGGCCCATAAATCGTGTCTTAAATGCCCGCCGCCCGCTCCATTTGGCCTCAAATAAAAAATCCCATCATGAATAATGACACCAATGGTCACTTTCTGGCCAATTCGTGCGACAGTGCAGCCCTCCATGTGCGGTCGCAGACCCTGTGACGCTCTGCTTCTGTGCGCATCCCCAATATCGCGCAGCTTCCAGGAAGAATAGTTTATAGTCCCATGCTTGCTTTCAACTGCTTGGAGTCCTAAGACTATCCTTCCTACGGCTAGTCAGGTGGTCACACCACACATGTGGGGCTCCATCCCGTCCTCCACCATGGTTCATGGAGAATCCCCACCATCCATAGTTGTGGTCATCCTTGCACACCTTAGTACTGGCAAGGTGCTACCCTGGTCATTACGTTTGGCGATATGCGGTCCAAGCCAAGGCAATATACTAACCAATGCACGACAATAGTGCTCAAACTTGTCAGTATGATCATTCGTATCTTACCTTACCATCCTAGGTTCTTCGACAAAAAACGCTTCCTTTATCTTGTTCTCTAGCTTCTTGACCTCTGCATCCATCGAAGCGCTTTTCTCCCTTAGACGTACCCGGTCTTTTTCAAGTTTGTGAAGTCTAAGGTTTCCTTCGGATTTCTTCCTCGAGTCTTATGTGTTTTGTTTCTCGTGGCTGTGTGATTCCTTCGTTTCGGGCTTCGCGGACTAGGCTTCGCATGCTCCATAGGAATTACAGCCCTTGCTTCATACTTCATCTTTGGAAGTGCTCGCGCAGTCAGGGTTTTGCACATGGTCCTATAAGCCCATAGAATCGTTGGTATGCGTAGGTCCCAGTCAGTGCGTCTCACATGGTGGACCGTGTTCAGTAGTTCGCACACCTTGTCAAAGGTTTCTACGTGGATCATTGTTTGTGTGCTTGGTCTTGTCCAAGTAATTGTTCGCGTCCTTGTCTTGCATACCGCTTTTTGTCGTTCCTATTTTCTATCGTAAGGACAGTGTGCATTCGTGCATGTTGCGTACCATACGCTTGTACCCATCTAGAGAGGTGGGCACGTAGGCTGTTTCTTCCATCATACCCAGCTTCCATCCGTAGCTGAGGCTTTCCAAACCATATAAGCATCATCATTCTCCATTCACGCCAGTTCTCAAAACTTCTTCGATGCATACCCCACCATCTTGAAGGTGTAGTGTGCAGTGCCCATTTCAGAGCATCAAAACACTGTTTTTCTAGCACTTCTCTTTCAAATTTGTTTAGGAATTCATCCACCACTGTCAACCCTTCATAAATAGGTAGATCCCTTACCTCTGTTTTCACACAACGCAGTGATCTTACCATCATGTTGCAATTGAGCATGGTTACCTTGTGTAACCGGTTCTGCGATCGTTCTATTTCCTCATCTGAATCCGATGTGCAGGAGCTTTCATGCTCCCACGAAATCCTGCCATCCACTGTAGGATTCACCTAATCTTGTTCCTGAGATGTTATCTTGTAGATACATTCTAGATCGTTGTCACTCTCGTCGTCATGCAATGGCTCTGTGTAGTGCGATCCTTCCGTAGGGTCTAAAGGTACCACTACATGTAGTGACTTTTTATCAAAAATCATTTTGCGCTTCTTTAGGTTTATCACTCTGTTCATGTTAGTGGCCAATCAATTCCCAGTAGCGCCAGATAAGGATTGCTGTCATAAAAAATCTCTATCACTTTGAAATCTGCAAGCGAGCTTGCACCTTCGATGTTTACCGTTATTCCCTACAATCTTCCCATCGGTAGGATCTTCTATTGGTTCGCCATTTGCAATTGAATAGGGGACCATTGCAATGCGGGCCTGCCCATGCACTCCCATATTTACTTTGGAAGTATATTCACATCCGATCCTAAATCTAGAGTCACTTGATCCATTTCATATTCCCCGATTTGCGCAATCAATCTCATCTCCCTTCCTGTTCGCGTTGTGTGCTTCCCGAGCTTCCAGACTACGCACGGTTCTCCTGACCCAGCAAACCTAGTGATGAGTTCCTGCTATCCCTTCAGAGCCTTGTTGTCGTGCAACAACTTCATGCATGTCTCCAGAAAGGTAGTAAGCATTGATGGGTCCATCTCTGGTTCTAGTTTGTACTTACTACCTGAAGTGGAGGCCTCCGTGAAGCTCTTCTTAGCTTCCATGAATATCTCCTTCGCGCGCTCCAAATCGAATTCTAGTTCCTTTGTAGGAGCCTTGCGAACCCAAGCACTCTCTTTAGGTTGCTTGCCCTTGTCATCTCCTATCGTAATACCACTTTGGAGCACGATGTTTACTTACGAGTCCTCTTCGTGTGACTCAGACCTCATCATTTGTAGGTTTTGAGTCTGGGGAGGCTAGAGTATTCCTTTATCGCGAAACCTCGTTATCAGTGTAGGGCAGTCCTTTGTCTCATGATCAAACTGGGTACAATATAAACATGATGCTCTTGTTAGATTTGTACAATCGCGGGCATAATGCCCTGGCCCTCCGCAATTGTAACAAATCAATGGTTTGTGACCCATTCTGGTCCCGACTCCCATTCCACCTTGACCTCATTCGCACCCTTGAAATCCAGCGCGTGCCATCCTTGTATTTTGATCGAGGGCTCGCGTTTCGATCTGCACCCTTAAAGTAGGGGTCTGATCCATCATCAGATCATAACATCTGCAGGTGTGCTCATCATGGCCTACTGATCTGCAAAAATTACAGAACAACTGCTGGGACGTCTATGTATACTTTTGCAAGAGATGACAATTATCCGTAGCATGTTTTTCTCCTATCTGACAAATCGTGCACCATAATCTAGGCATTGCACTCGGTCCTGCTTGTGCCTCTGGTCTTAATGGTATCGACCCTCCTCCTGCTAAGTAGTTTGTAAAGACTAGACAATGGTCCTTGTCATGCCCCTGGCCTTTGCATTTTATGCACCATACCTCCTCGCACGCCTCTGGCCGAGTTGTCCTGTCTTGTTTCAAACTCTGCATTTCTGGACACAAATTTTTTAGTTGCGCATGGATTTGTTGGAGTCCCAGGCTAGGATCTTGTATTGGGGTCTTGTGCAATCTCATTGCAATCTCCAAAGCTTCGCCCTGGGTGGATAACTTCTACTGTGACAACGTGGTCCTTAGATGTGGCGTTAGCGATACTACAAACCATGCGCGGTGTTGTCCATCTGTCAAGGTCATGTTGGCTTCGCGAATCATACTCTTCAATCTTTGATCCAAATCGTAGGGGGTCTTGCCTGGAAGCATCGCAATTTCCTTAAACCTGATAATCGACCATGTCTCCGATTTTGGCCTGCTAAATTCCCTGTTTATCGCAACCTGGATATTTGCGATCCCCATGTTTGGATGGTCATAGAATTCTTAATGTACCATGTTAGTGCATGATCCTACAATGCACTTACCAGCGTTTCCATCTTTATATTGTCATGCATGACTCCTTGTGCTTCCCATACAGCTTTTACTATGAACCAAAATTGGTCCGGATCTTCGTTCCCTACTCCTTTGAACATCAGAAATTTTATCGCGCTCGCCATATTGAACTGTGGTGGTGGCGGAGGTGTTGTGGGCGGAGATGGGGGTGAAGATGGTGAAACCGGTGGTGGTGTAGGTGGAGGTGTTATGCACAAAATTTGCTTCCTTATTAGACTGATCGCACTTCTTGGTGAAACTTTTGCGAGCTCTTCCTCACTTTTTCACTGAGGTGAAATCAAGGGGTTATTTTCTATTTTTGCGCTACCTTTTTTTCTATAGATCCTCCCACTCCGTGTAGCCCCAAACATCAATTTATTGACATAACCTGCTTTTCACACAATAGCATTTTAATCAAGGTGTTCAAAGATTTAATGTACTTACCTCGTGGTCCTTTGAGGAAGCGTCGTTCCACCTCACTATAGCTGACTGAAGTATCTACAGTGAATTCGGTGATAAACTTTTTGTCACACGGAATTAGTCAAAAGTGCGGACACAACCGACCTTCCTAGAAGTCTAAGACATTCTAATGACAAACAAAACAAACTAGAGCTATCCTTCTCTAAACATGCATTATGATATGAGAAATCAAGTGTTTCGTTCTTACCTTTGTCCAAACGCTGTTGTAGAAGTCCAAGCTTTGTTGATCTAGATGAGCTCCTCCTTTTCTCCAAAACCTGAAATCAGCAACAGTCAAACAATTAAATAGCACCTGATTATAACATAAAACAAAGCATATTCAACATATAGACCAAGGAGTACATGAAATAACCCATAAACAACAAGTTATTGAGAAGAATGGACCAATTTGCATTAAAGGTAATCAAAAGGAACCATTACAACCTGAGCCTTGGTGTTGTGCAAGCTCCTTCCAGGGTCCACAAGAGTCTTCCTCTACTTTGACAAAGCTCACCCACTTCCAAATAGAACAAGCAAAGATGGCAATCTCTCCTCACAAGCTTCTAAATGGGAGTCCTAATTCCTGCAGCATTTACCCTTAGAAATGTATAGCTTTCAACCCCCCTCCTTCTGGCCCAATGCCTGTATTTATAGTGCTCAAGAGGAAGTTAATCAGGTCCACCATCAATGGGATAGTCCCCTCTTTGGATGGGATCACTCCCTTATTGATGGGATAAGTTCCTCTTTGGTAGGGGTGCATGAACCATCTGGAGGCGCTCAATACACGTCAAACAACCTTCTAGAATGCTCTAGAAATGACCACAAGTAAGTTTTTGAAGATAAAACTTGCGCATTTTAACCTTTTCAGAGGGACGCACCTGACCCTTTAGATACAGAGCGTCCTTGGACGCAGACATCATGAACATTAGGTGCGTACCCGCAGGCAAGGTTGAGAGAACCTGCGTACCCAGAGATAAACACATTTATAAAGACTTTCTCTCTTTCTTGGAGTTTGACATGGATAGCAGAGGCATAAGACTTGCTTAAGAGGGTAGTATGACTGTTGATAGAGCCATACCAACTGTAAATAGCCATGGTGACATTTTTTAGTGTAACAGATTGCCCCCTAAAGTGCGAAGCCTGGAATAGATTAGGGTTTTGTATTATCTAGGAAGGGTGAAGCGCTTTATCATTTCAAGGATTATCTCGTGGAGAGCCTGGTCAGAACCTGCAATTTTCAACACAAAATACATGTATAAGATTATATCATCACTGAGGTAGGCATTCCCATACTCAGATTAAAACTTTAACTAACAGACTAACTACTCTGATACAGGAATGATCTTGCAGTACATCATAATCATAGACTTTTGTAGACACAGTATGGACGCAGCCATCTGTTTATGATTAGTCTACTTAGATAATGAATACAAAACTCCTCGCAGCCTGGATGGTAGAGACTCGATCCAGGGTCTTCATTCCTACTTCTCGAATTGGTACGATTCTAGCCATGCGAATAAATGAGTCGATGTCGAACATGGTAGAAACCACTTGATTACCAGTCGATGATGTGAACTGTTAACAAGCGTGAGAGAGACCACCAGTAATGTCAATGGTTCTCAAAGTACCCAGTACAATCCATGAGATGTGAATGAATGAGTTGATGTCGAACATTTCACGGAATCCTTCGATCGAAAGTCAATGATGTAAACTGACGTCAAAGGCGAGAAACCTGCCATTGATGCATGCAGACTTCAAGGTACTGACGATTTCTAAGTCATCTCTCTAGATAATGTGCTGATGTCGATAGAAAGCGACCCGTTGCAGGCAAGCCCACAACACGAAATCATTGTTCAAGTTGAAGAAATGTTGCTGTAAGGACTGACTCAGGGATGGTCAAATGGATGACAAGTATTTTGCAGATGAAAGTTTTGTTTGCAGACCTCTTGAACACATAACGACACGACAGATGGTTTGGTGCTAAATAACTCAAAGTTAATCCCCGGAACCCGGCTGAAGACTTTCAAAGTGGTTTGATCAACTGTGAGGTAAAGAATTTCCCAACCCAGGTGAATGAAAAGTGTCGTGTTCAAGAGTGGTAATAAAGTTTCTTCTGAGACAAAAGGTAACAAATAGGCTCATTCTTCTCTCTTTTCCCCCACCATTTCTGGCAAGTACCTCTTTATTTTTAACAAGCTTGAGGAGGATAACATATGCTTGATTATAAGCTCATCCTTCGGATGAGTCCAACCTAGTTTTGATTCGAACCCTAGGAAGGAGTGGTTCGTTCCTGTTTGTAATTGAACAGGTCCTTTACTGTGAAATGTTTAACGAGCCCAGTATAGGAGAAACTCGGCGTTTTTCAATTTTAGAGAGTCTGAAAAACTTAAGAAGACTCCAAGTTGAACTTTTTCGTAGATTTGTGTCCCTCAAGCCCGAAAAAGTATAAAATAATACCTGGGGGAACCGCTTGATCTTGCGACCAAGGAGTACTTTCATAATTAGTGCCACTGACCTGAAAAGTAAAAAGCGATCAAGGACACGTCGTTTTATTTCCGTATCGAGTTTGAAACGACAAAAACCCGGCAATCTTTTCCTGATTTTACGGTCAGAAAAGAGCTATAAGGGGACCGTCTTTTAATTCCGTTTTAACGAGTGTAAAAGAAACGCTCGGCAATCTTTTCATTTTTTAGGAGTCAGAAAAGGGCTTAAAAGATGACTCTGATATTTTGTTCGTGAAAAATGACAATTTTCCCTCTAAATCCCTTTGTCCTGCACAAAAGCGACACATTACTCATACCTGTTTAAGATAGGCAAAAATACATCGAAAAACATCTTTCCATGGTGAAAAATGAACAAATTCATCCAAAAAACCTATAAAAAGACTTTTTACCATGTCATTTTTACCGTTTTACTGTTGAGGTTGAAAAAGGGCTTTTGACAAGAAACTTCCCGTGGTCGCTGCGGAAAATCCGACCGTCAGAATCGAACGCCGTCTCTTCCAGGTATTTCACAACATCCTCCTTGTCAATTTCATCCGTTTAGAAATTTATTTTAGGTTTCATTTTTGATTTTTGGGGGGTTTTGGGTTTTGAAAACCGCTCCGCGGGGGACGCAGGTGCCCTAAAGGTGACCTGCGTCCCCCGACTTTTTCCTACACAGGGAAAAGGTCGGGGGACGCAGCCCACCTTCAGGCCACCTGCGTCCCGGCGCACTGTGTGCCAAACGCGGGGTGCGTCCTCCGCAAAACGCGGATTTTGAAACCCCAAACTCCCAAATTAACCATTGAATTTCCCAAAATTTATTTTAATGCCTGTTTGTTCATGTGTAGGGCACTTATCATGTTGGATTGGAGAGAAAGAGAGCATGAGGAGGTTGATGAAGCTGCAATCAATCATCAACCTTCCCTCGATGCCCTAAGAGGATGTGGATTATACAAATACTGGGCCATACCTGGCATGAGGGCTCAGGTAAGATTCTTGGAGTGGCTGGTTGAGAGATGGAACGTTCAAGAGCAATGCTTTTATATCGAGGGCAACAACTCGAGATAGAGCCCTCTGATATATACTTTCTCACTGGCTTGCCGAATAGAGGCGAGCAACTCAATCTAGCCGGGACTAGGCCGGGTGGCCAATCCCTTGATAGTCTCCGAGCAGATTGGTGCCTACCTGATCGACACCATGCGAAAGGCATAGAGATCAAATACATCTCTCGGCGTGAACTCATGGTCTTAGCTTTCACTGTTACCAGAATTTGTGGCTCAGCCACTTTACATATTGCCACTGGGTCCCAAATGCGGATGGCAATTGACTGTCTCCAAGGCACCATTTTCAACTGGTGTGATGCTGTGTCGGCTAACTTGAAAGCCAACTGACCAGGGCAAAGACCGGGAACTAAAGACCTTTGGATATGGGCCTATAGTCGTGAGCTTTGCCTTAGAGAGAGTTCCGATGCTGATCCCTCAGCATCTCACTGTTGATATTTGGGTCCTCAGGAGCCAAAGCTGGTACGATGGGTTGCGGTGATGGCCCGGCATCCTGACGAGGGCGCGACAGTTGTTCGATTCACTGACAGTTATTTTCACTGGTTAGAGGACCAGGTGTTTGCGATTCAGGACTTTCCGTATGCCGGAGTAGATTTTCGAGGTGATCCGGACATGGTTCTTCCACAGGGAGAACAATGGGATGACAGAGGTACTTTATTTTTCACGAGTTTTCAAATTATGTATTTTTTTGTTTTTTATATATATCGTCTCAAAACTGACAGTAAAATTTTCAAAATGCAGATGTTGGTCCACAGCGTCCAGCCAACCTCCGGCCTTTTGAGAGGAGACATCCAGTTGCACCGGTACCGGCCCCACAGGACGCGGCGGCTGCAGAGGTACTAGCTGAGTTGGAGCATGATCTAGAGCGTCTGACGGCGGATATACCTGAGACTACTATGGATGATATTCCTATCAGACTTCAGCGCTATGTAGTCGCGGTCCCTGGACCGTTTAGGAGATTTTTGCGCAAGGTAGCCCGTGCAGTGGTGTCGTACAGGGAGCACCACCAGTGATTGGCTAGTCACTTTGTAGACACATGTGACATTTTTGACTTTTTGTACTCTATCATTTTTGCCGATCATAAGGTGTTTTTCAACCTATGATCGAAGACGATGTATATTTTTTGACACACTCCTATCTATATATATATCACTATTACCGGCTTATCTTGTTTAACATGTATGATGAAATGTTTTTAAATTTACTTGCATGATTATCGTAAATGTCTGTCCAACACTCGAGAAGCAATTGCATCTGCTAATGTATTTAAGGACCTTGGAATATGCTGATATTCAATGTAATCAAATTCACGTTCCAAGAGACGCACTCTCAAAAACAACCTTAATAACACAGGATTTCTAATGGCATAAACTCTATTAAGCTGTAATACAACAAGTTCAGAATCTAACCTCACTATCAAACGTCGAATTCCAAATGAAATAGATTCGGATAATAATTCAACCACTGCACTGTATTCTGCAATGTTGTTCGTTGTTTGACCGAGGCTTACCCCATGCATAGAAACTAACTCGTCAGAGGGTGAATAGATAACCCAAGCTGCGGAAGAGATATTCCGTGTACTACGACAAGCACCATCAGCAAATCCAATGTATGTTTGGAGAGGCGTCGACATCTGCAATATCAAGAGTAAAACCAAGATAAGCCAGAATAACGACGAAAAACACACTCACTAAGCTAAGCACACTGACTAACTAACAATCATACTAGCTAGAAAGAAAACCTAACCTAACTAAAAATTCTCCATACCCACCATTTAAGCATAATACCTCTTTAGGTAAAGTCCATTTCTGGGTTTACCCAAAGAGTCCCCATCAAAATCTACCAGCTCATAAGCCCCTTTTGCTAGCTTTCGCTTTACAATATAGGGTCCATGCCACATAGGAACGAATTTTCCAGCACCTAGCTTATCGTTAGCTTGATCATATAAAAGCACTAGGTCTCCCTCCGAAAAACTTCGAGGGGTCACATTTCTATCATACTGAGCTTTCATTCGCTTCGCGTGAGTCTCGATTGCCAATGCAGCGTCACGTCGAGTCTCATCTAATTTAGCTAAGTACAATAAACGTTTCTCCTCTTCGGAAGTAGCTGGAGTAATTCGACAGCCATTTGAAGTGATGGGATTTCGCATTCAATGGGTAACACAGCTTCCAAGCCATAAACTAGCTGGAAAGGAGTGAACCCTGTTGAGGTTTTCACTGAGGTTCGGTATGCCCATAGCGCCGAAAATAACATGTTGTGCCAATTCGACCGATGAATACCAATGGTTCGTCGGATCATGATAACCAGAACTTTGTTGATAGACTCAACCAAACCGTTGGCTTGCGGATAATAAGGAGTAGAGCTGTCGTGGCGCAAACCAAGCTGGCTTGTAAGCTCAGTCATCATGATGTTTCGAAAATGGCTCCCATGGTCAGTAATGATTGCTTGTGGGACACCAAACCTAGTTATAATATGATTGAATACGAAAACTGCAGCTGTTTTGCCGCTTGCGTCGAATGTAGGCATCGCCTCGGCCCATTTAGTGAAATAATCAACCGCGAGGATGATATACGCATGCCCCCCGGCCGAGTGAGGGTTACAAGTAATAAAGTCGATACCCCATTTGGCGAATGGACCAACGGCAATTATAGGGTGGAGAGGAGCAGGTGGTGCGCGCATCTTTCGATCAAACACTTGGCAGTTGTGGCACTTCCGGACTGCAATGATACAATCTTTAAACATAGATGGCCAGAAGTAACCAGCGCGCAACACCTTCTGAGCTGTGGCATACCCAGACATATGACCGCCACATGCTCCAGAGTGACAATCATTCAAAACTCTCTCAGCCTCTTCGTGAGTTAAACAACGTCGAAAAACTAAGTCTGCCCCCCGGCGATAAAGTGTATCTCCAATAATTTTGTATTGCTGGGATTGAAACCGAATTTTTCGACGTTCCGCCTTTGAAGCTTCAGGCCGAAAGGTTTGGGTTTGGAGATAGATGATTATATCCCCGTACCACGGATCTAAAGTACTGATAAGAAACAAAGATTCGTCCGCAATGGACTCCTCTGCCACAGTCTCTGTGTCAGTACGCGGGAAATCACACATCAATTCCGCAAAAACTAAGGATTTCTTAGACTTGGACTTCTCGAACTCCAAGTCGAACTCTTGCAGGATAACGATCCATTTAGAGTACTTGCCCCCTAGCAGTTGTTTTGTCAAAATGTAAATCATAGGGTTGCAATCCGAAATAACTGTAGTTTTACGGAGAAGAATGTAGTGACGAAAACGCTGGACAGCTTGAACGGCTGCCAGGGCCAATTTCTCCACATGCGAATATTTTAGCTCAGTGGGATTTAAGGTCCTACTGAGATAATATATCACATGTTCCGCTCCGAATTCATCTTCTTGAACTAACACCATTCCAATGGTGGAATGCGAAGCTGCGAGGTATAAGAAGTAGTCCTGGTTGTAGTTGGGAGGATGCAACAACGGTGCATGGGTCAACGCGTGTTTAAGTGCATCAAAAGATTGTTGGGCAATCTCGTCCCAAAAGAATTGAACGTTCTGTTTCAACAACCGTGTAAAACCTTTAGTGACCTCGGCGTAGTTTGGGATGAATCGGCGTAAAAAGTTCGCTTTCCCTTGCAAACTTTGGAGTTGGCGCAAACTCGAAGGAGGAGGCAATTTGATGATAGCCTCGACTTTCGAGGGATCGACGCGAATGCCGGCTTTTGAAACAACAAATCCCAGCAATCGACCTGTTTCTATACAGAAAACACACTTGTGGGGATTCAACCGAATTCGATAATGCCTACACCTCATAAAGATTGCTCGTAGGTGGACAAGGTGATCAGCTCGATGTAAAGAATGAGCAGGCAAATCATCGAGATACGGTTGCACAATGTGCTTGATGTCATGAAATGCGTAAGACATCGCCCGTTGAAAAGTGGCCCCGGCATTCTTAAGCCCAAAAGGTAATTTGCAATAAGCAAATGTCCCCCATGGACAAATGAATGCCGTTTTTGGTTGGTCGGCAGGTAGAATATTGATTTGATTATAGCCCGAAAAACCATCCATGAAGGAAAACATTTCACTTCCGGCACAATCATCAATAATTTGATCGATATAAGGCGTAGGATAGTTGTCTTTTGGACAAGCTCGATTGATATCCCTATAGTCGATACAGATTCTTATTGTTCCTTGTTTCTTATTGACCGGAACAATATTCGATACCCAATCCGTTAACGGGATCGGATAAATGAAACCTGCTTTCAACAGCTTTTCGACTTCTGCTTTAATCGCAGCCGCTTTTCGAGGGTGAATCTGACGCAACCGTTGCCGGACGGGTTTAGCATCCGGGTAGGTCTTTATTTCATGAACAACAATGGCAGGATCGATTCCCGGCATTTCCTCGTAAGACCAGGCAAACACATCGCGGAATTCTTGGAATAGGGCCTTGTAAGTTTGGATTTCTTCTTCTGTACATGCGGCACCTATATGAATGTTCTCCTCAATTCCGGGCTTCACTGAAATATCAATGGGAATAGTACGAGAAATATTCCCTAAATTCAACTCTGAATCAGAATGTTTCGTTGGATCCTGAGCGTCTTTGACATATTCAGCGGTAAAGATAGATGAAAAATCATTTTCAAATGCATCATCCTTAGGTAAAAACGAAGATCTGTGATGGAGATCTTCCCATGGTAGATCGTCTACACTTAGGATTTCGCGAAGTTGTTCGTCAGATGACACGACTTCGGGAAACGCTATCCGTTCTAAGGTTGAGGTGAAAAGTGATTCTTCACTGACCACATTCATTTGGTCGATCTCGGTTGAATGAAAGTCGGTAAAAGACATGAGAGCTTCATAAGCAATTTCATATGGACTCAAAGGCATAGCATCACCGAATGAGTCTATCTCAGAGTCAGATGGGACAATCCAAGGATCATCATAAATAATGTTTTCTGATGTAATCATATGAATTGTTGCAAATGAAGGTTCTACGCTGAGTGGAGGGAGAGGAAAAGTTCCCAGTAAACCGGAATCCTTAACTAAACCTACACCAACGTCCCTATAAGGGATTGTCGTCTTACCGACATGCTGGATACTCTCTGAAGAGGCTGGGTCGGATGAAAAGTATGTCAGCTGATCAATAGTCACGATCTTACCGTTATGTGGAAACTTAATTACTCTGAAGACCGATGAAACGACCGCTGTCATAGCATATGACCAACTTCGACCCAAAAGAAGGTTGTAGTCTAGAGGGGCATCAACCACTTCCACATCCAGACTAACGGTTTTACCTTCTACCCCTATAGGCAATTCCTGTAGAATACCAAACGGACGGAACCCACGGCCATCAAAGGCCTTAAGGATGGTGGGGGATTGGTTCAACGAAGGAGAACCAAGGGATCTCCAACATTGAATCGACATAATACACGTAGAAGCTCCCTCATCAATCACAGTCCGATGAATAGGCCTGTTTTTGACTATCACTGGAATTTGGAAAGCCATTTGATGGGGGAGACGCGGTGTACTATTTTCTAGATCGAAGATCATTAGATTCGGATCCTGAACATCAACAGCTCCTATAGCCGACAAAAGCAATTTTCGTTGTGCTGGGCATGATTGCAGCACTTCTAACGCCGACATTGCTGAGGGTGAAACAGCTAAGTCCTCAACAATGTTGTAATTCTGGGCCGCTCTCGCATGTGGATTGAAAGCAGACCTTCGAAGTACACCCTTGGCGGGCGGTTTAATTACTAAGTCTGGGTTAGGTTTCTCGATCTGTAGTGGATCGGAACCAGGAGCTGAGGTTGATGGGTTAGAGTGAGAAGATTCTGCTTCCTTACCATCAACAGGATTCTTACTACCATAATCTTGCGATCGAGTCGCAATCCTCACATGAGACATCATCAAAATGGGTTCTTCACTGGCATTCGAGGAAGAACCTATCATCTTATTCTCCTGCTCCGGAAATGGATTTTTTAACACAGCAGGAGTGGGAGAACCTTTGACTATTTTCACTACCTCGGCCCGATGAGGGCAATCTCTCGTAAAATGATCCTCTTCACAAATAAGACAAGGATATCGAGGTTTGCGCTTTTCGTCATTGGTTTCCGACTTTTCTGTTTTCTCCTTCGGAGCCTTGTCTGCTTTAGCCTTCTTCTTTCCTTTCTTCTTTCCACCGTTTTTTGATTTGGCCGTAGATGACTCTACAGCGTGAATATCGGCGGTAAGTTCAGGAGAAGACTCTCCTGTCGGGGAATCGGGCAAAGTGATAATAGGAGTAGTTGAAGCCTTGGAAGACTTCTTCTTGCTCTTTGTATTCACGATACCAATCATACCATCAGCGGCATGAGATCCCGAAGGAGCAGCAGCGATTTGATTCGACTTTGGAAGATCCGGAATCTTCTCGTGTAATGTACCCGACTGAGTGTAAACTAAGTCAAGGTATTGCGCCTGAGCAATGACTTGCTCCTCAGTAACTACTCCGGCCTTAGCTACATCTTCAGTAATCCTTGGTAATAATGATTTAACAAACCATTCAGCTAAGATTTGGTCCGGGATAAAAACTTTCACTAGCCTTCTTCGACGTCTCCACTCATGAATGTGATCAGAAATATACGTGGAGGTTGATTGTTTTAGTGAAGTTAATAACTCCGTACCGTTATCGTATCTGACCGGTAACTGAAAGTGAGTTAAGAACGAGGTAGCTAACTGGCTAAAATTGTAAAAAGAGGCCCGTGGTAACTCAATGTACCACTTGGCCGCGAGACCAATGAGTGTACGCTGGAAAAGACGTAAGCGGATCGAATCATCCGAGATAGAATTTGAAGCACACCAGAGGTGGTAAGTCATCACGTGATTGGACGGATCCTCTCCAGACTTACCTTCGAACTTGGGTATATCGCTGGGCAACTTATTTGGCATTGGCGGCCAGAACGGAAGATATTGAATTGGATCGTTCGTTAGGCGCGTCAAGTCTGGTAAATCCAAAGTTGCGATAAACGGTAACTGCCGGTTAGGATCTCTAAAACTCTGGGTCACAATACCGGCCCCAGGAGGAGGATATCCAGGATAACTAGGAACAGGAGTCGCATTTGGGATATTATATCCTCCTGGAAAACCAGGATTAACCGGACCGTACTGGGGTTGCTGAGGTTGTTGATAAGTGTACCCAGGATACGGTTGATACTGGTAAACCGGTTGTTGGACAGCTTGCCCAGGTTGGTACTGTCCCTGGTACGGAGGTTGAACAAATTGAGGTTGAGTAGTGACAACCGTACTTATACCAGGCTGGCCTACAGGCATCTGGACCGTGGTTTGAATCGTAGATCCAGACAACGGTACAGATGTCTGAGGAGTGGTTACAGAGACAGTAGAAACCGGAGCCGTCGATACTCCAGAAGTAAGTATGGTAGATGTGGCGGTAGTTGCAGCAGCCGTTTGAGATGGAGTACTAGGTGCAATTGGCGGCTGAGTAACTACCGAAGTTACAGAGGTTTGAACACTTGACTGGACAGGTTGCGGTTGCTGGGGTGGACCAGAAACTACAGGTTGTCCAGCTTGAGGTACCGACTGTATACTTGGCTGCAACACCTGTTGACCCTGTGATGGATCCCACACTAACATTCCAGGGTATTGACCCATAACAGGTTGAGGATACTGAGATCCATAGCCGGATTGAGGATAGGATTGATAATTGTAAGGTGCAGTTCCCATACCTTGACCATATGATTGACCTTGAGGTGGTTGATAACCTTGACTTGAGTATTGACCTTGAGGTTGATAACCTTGAGGTAAATACGGATACTGGGGTTGACCTTGACCTTGAGGTTGGTATCCTTGAGGTTGATACCCTTGGGGTTGATACCCTTGGGGTTGCCATCCTTGAGGTTGCCATCCTTGAGGTTGATATTGATACTGAGGTTGACCTTGGGGTACATATTGAGGCTGGGGTTGACCTTGAGGTATGTATTGCCCTATAGGAGCGTACTGACCTTGAGGTTGCCCCCCAGACACGAATGAAGTACCTTGAGGTTGCCCCCCAGGCATTAACGGAGGCTGCCCCCCAGGCGGTAATTGGCCACCTTGAGGTTGGGAAACGGGAACTGAACCTGACATCATGTAAATGTCTCCTACACCCAATGGTACATTACCACTGTTTCCAACTAATAACCCATGATCAACGGGTTGAGGAGATGCTCCCGCAAAGGTACCAGAAAGAGATTGATACCCAGTAGGAACAGAAGGACCGCCATGTAAAAAAGATTCAGGACTTTGTGTAAACACGGACGACTGACCAGACATATTTACAGGAGTATGAATACCTCCAGGTGGAAAAGGAGTACGAGGTGTAGAAAAACCTAGCCCAAAGTTGTCTAAATAATTGGTTAACGAAAGGTACCAAGTAGTACTTCTAGGAGGACTGTAAAAGATAGATTCACGCTCCCTTAGATCAAGGGTAATTTGATCTTCAGGATCAGAGACGCCTATTTCTTCCTCTGGAACAAGTTCTTCAATAGCAATCAAACCAACAGGAAGATTTTCGGTGATAATTCTTTCTATTCTCGGTGAATCAGGAACACTAGGAGTCGGAGTAACAGGTTCGGATATTTCTGGTTCTTCGCCTGTATCACTAGCAGACGAAAAACTACCAACAAGCTCAGAAACTGTAACAGCTTCGGGATTATAACCTGTCTCTAAACTTTGGTAATCTGGATGGACTACCAAGGAAGATTCTCCTTCTTCAGGTGAACCTACTCTACTGCCACTAGGAGGAGTTACAAGGACCTTTAAACCTTCTAGATGACTGGACTCGTCTTGAGGAGGTTCACCCCTAAGTCTACGGGATCTTCTCAACAATTCGGCCACAGAAACAACTTCAGGAGACTGGCCCCGAAGTCTACGGGACTGTCTCGGTAATTCCGCCACAGCTAAAAACTTTTAACTACTACACACGAAAACAAAATAAAATTTCAAATCAAACCACCTAAAGTCTCTAAAGAACCAAACAAATTTGAATCACACGCCTAAAGAATCTAGGGCGTCAAACCAAACACAAACAGTAGCCTTCCGGACCAAAAGCGCTAGTTGGTGATGAAGCCCAACCTCGCTGGATTCAGTACAGAAGTGGCGGGTGGAACAGTTACCCCGGCAACCTGCTTAATGAATAGACTGGACCAAGTTCCTCCACTTTAACCGTCTCGAGTGAAGTGAACCCCCCAGAAAATCCAAGTGAGTCTAGCCGACGTCTGCTCCAGGTACAGTGGGACCTTCCCTCCACCGTCACCTCGGTAGAATCCTAAAGATAATGGCCACTAAGGTTACCAACCGCAACAAATGCACCTGGGGGAACAGTCTAAACTCCGACAGCACGCAAGGGCAGAGTAGCAAGCTCAATCCCCTTGCCGGCTCCTTGACAATAATCCAAGGTTTACCGACAAGTGACCCCTGGCTCCTCGACAATGGTTAATCCGAGGTTTACCGTTTGTAATACGTGCGTGTCTGGCGTCGTTCCCAACGAGGGGGGATTGATCCCCTCACTGGTTCGGACACGAGCTCGTGCTTCTCCTTTAAGAGGAGCTTTCCCAGAGTACAAGTGAGACAATTGGATTTATTCTATCACAAGATAAGCTACTTGTTTGGTTTTGTTGTCTTGGAGAGTTAATTACTCACCTACTCCAAGACACTAGCCTGATCTAAATTGGTGTTTCAGAGCCCTAGTAAATAAAAGTTACTATCGATTTTACTTTAAGCGTTACTTTTATGGTTTTTCTTTAAAGACAAAAGGTAGTGGAAGTGAAACCAATGGTGTGTAGACTCGACTCCAACCACTACAAAGATGCACCTAAGATGATTTACGCTACTTTCCTTTTTCAATGAAATTCTTAACTAAGAGAGTTGAGAGAATGCAAATTTTAGAGAAAACAACTTCCTTAGAAAAGACAATCAAAGAAACAATTCTCTTTTTCTTTTCAAGCACACAAACATGACCACTCTTTACTTGCACGAAAAACTCTTTTTCTTTCAAAACTTTCAAAGCTACTTGAAACAAAACTTTTCAAAGGAGATGTTTTTGTATTTTCTCTTTTTAATAAAGCATATAAACCTATCTTAACAAAAAACAATCTCAAAAGCTACAAAAACTATGAAAACTTGACTCACAAGCAAATCAAAAGAGAGATTACTCTAAGCAAACCTAACAAGGCAAAAGCTCACAAAGATGATTCTAGGTTGTTTTACTTGATCAAAATCAAATCAAGGACCAGCTAATGCAGAATCAAAAGACTAGTCAAAACAAAACTCAAATCTTTTTGTTCTTTTTGTAAAATGGAATTCAAGACTTAAACAACAAGCACTTCGAAATTGGCCCAAGAGACAACTCAATGGTAAGTTTCTCTCACAGGTAGACTTTATGACAGGTCTGACTTCTTAGAATGCTGACAAAACCAGAGAGATCTAAGGCTTGACAACTCCTACCGCCAAAGTCACTACAAGACCTACTCAAAATCAAACCCTAGGGCTTATACTTCGATGAAATCCACTAAAACACTCAATGCTATCGAAACAAGTTCAGGTGAAGATTTTTGACAAGGGACTAATGAATCTGGGCAGAAAAAACTAAGAAAAAACAAAATCTAAGAGCAAAAAATGGAATTTTTTCAAATTTTAGCAGGGGACGCAGGCAACCCGTTAGCACAGGTGCGGGCCCGCTCTGTGCACACAGCAAAAGTGCATCCAGGGACGCACTGTGCAGCACTCAGAGGGTGCGTCCTACTGAAAAACTCAAGAAAAACCAAAATAAAACTAATCCTAAGCTAACCCACCCAAAGACAAAATCACAGAGCCAAAACCAGAAAAATAAACCAATTTTCTCAAAGCAAAGTTCACACAAAGGAAAAGACTTTTCTCATTAATGGAATCCCCAGTATGGTCGCCAATTTGTCACACGGAATCAGTCAAAAGTGCGGACACAACCGACCTTCCTAGAAGTCTAAGACATTCTAATGACAAACAAAACAAACTAGAGCTATCGTTCTCTAAACATGCATTATGATATGAGAAATCAAGTGTTTCGTTCTTACCTTTGTCCAAACGCTGTTGTAGAAGTCCAAGCTTTGTTGATCTGGATGAGCTCCTCCTTTTCTCCAAAACCTGCAATCACCAACAGTCAAACAATTAAATAGCACCTGATTATAACATAAAACAAAGCATATTCAACATATAGACCAAGGAGTACATGAAATAACCCATAAACAACAAGTTATTGAGAAGAATGGACCAATTTGCATTAAAGGTAATCAAAAGGAACCATTACAACCTGAGCCTTGGTGTTGTGCAAGCTCCTTCCAGGGTCCACAAGAGTCTTCCTCTACTTTGACAAATCTCACCCACTTCCAAATAGAACAAGCAAAGATGGCAATCTCTCCTCACAAGCTTCTAAATGGGAGTCCTAATTCCTGCAGCATTTACCCTTAGAAATGTATAGCTTTCAACCCCCCTCCTTCTGGCCCAATGCCTGTATTTATAATGCTCAAGAGGAAGTTAATCAGGTCCACCATCAATGGGATAGTCCCCTCTTTGGATGGGATCACTCCCTTATTGATGGGATAAGTTCCTCATTGCTAGGGGTGCATGAACCATCTGGAGGCGCTTCATACACGTCAAACAACCTTCTAGAATGCTCTAGAAATGACCACAAGTAAGTTTTTGAAGATCAAACTTGCGCATTTTAACCTTTTCAGAGGGACGCACCTGACCCTTTAGATACAGAGCGTCCTTGGATGCAGACATCATGAACATTAGGTGCGTACCCGCAGGCAAGGTTGAGAGAACCTGCGTACCCAGAGATAAACACATTTATAAAGACTTTCTCTCTTTCTTGGAGTTTGACATGGATAGCAGAGGCATAAGACTTGCTTAAGAGGGTAGTATGACTGTTGATAGAGCCATACCAACTGTAAATAGCCATGGTGACATTTTTTAGTGTAAAACTCTTCGATAATTTGATCGAGCCAATGGTCCACAGCGCACGCGATCTTATCTTTTGATGCTTCTAGTCTGCACACCAATTCTGGAGTCCACACAATTGGTTTGTTGAGCCTACACCTTCCCTGACTGTCTGCTAACTTCGTGATCCACTCATATAACTCAGAGGGGAAGGATGCAAATAAAATTTCATGGATTTCCGTATATAAGCAGTGCTCTAATCATTTTACCTTTGATACTCGCGGATTCCTATTTTCCTGCACCACGAACTCATGAATATTTCTGTCCAACCACCCTTCAATTTATTTCTTCGTCGGATTCCAGTGACACGACATCAAACATCCCTTATGCAGATCCCGGTCCTGGGAACGGAACCATTTGTTGGCTTGTTGGGGCCTGACCCAGGTTCAGAGGTGATTTAGACAAAAGAAATCCCGGTACTGCTGGCCCTTTTGGCAATAGTTCGTGGAGTGTGGATTGAGGTCTCACCCGAAGTAGTATGGGAGGGTGCTACAACCAGGTTTCTGCACCCTGGAGATGTCTGATGAGTTCAAGTGGTCCGCGGTTCGACCCTACACGCACGTCGCTACGCACACTTACCCGTTCCTCGCAGCCTGAGGTGCTACCTTCGCGCAACCCTACTCGGGGGCCGAACAATGTTATTACCCAAGTCCTTACTAGTAATCCGATATTAGTTGATTAACTTAGCTTATCTGTGTGCTTTCTGTTATACTTAACAATATTCACAATTCATACTAGTGCGCATAGTAAAGAAACAATATAATTGCAATTCATATCAACAGACAATAACCCAAGAATAGATACACGGATTTAAGATAAAACTTCTCTTTATTATTATCTTCCTTCGGTTACAGACTCGACTCTGCCCTGCGCACTCAGCTGCAGGGGTCCGCGCACTCAACTGCAGAGCCTTCTCCTACCCTACGACCCAAGACACACTTTACACTTGCTCTTTTCTTCTACTGTGCTATCTATTAGATTCCATTCTTTTCATCTCTTTACAACTTAGAGCCTCGCTCTATTTATACAATCCCATGGTCCGCGGACCATGGGTAGGCCGACCTTACATTCAAAACTAGGGCGAACAGCCCTATGACTTTAACATACATTTTGTGCCTGCAATTCACAGAGCTTTACAAAAATATCAACTCAAAACTTGGGCTTTGATCCCCAAAACATGCCATGGGGGGATTCCATGCCCAACATGGAGTTTGTGGCTCTTCCGCTTCTAATTCATGTTTTGATGTAGAGTCCGATTCTTCCTCCTTTAGCTCAAACTTTATCTTTTCAGGTTCCTTTGGTAGGAATTCATGTTTATAACATATTTCACCTCTCTAAACACCAAATCTTGGTTGTACACAACCTTCCTTGTTTCTAGGTTTCAATGCTTATAACCTTTTAAACCATCCTTCTACCCGATAAAGATGCACTTTTGAGATTTACTATCCAACTTGGTTCTTTTCTCCTTTGGAACATGTACATATGCATCACAACGAAATACCCTCAGATGTGAAAGAGAAGGTTTCTTACCAGTCCATACCTCATATGGAGTATTATCCTCCAACGCTGATGAAGGTGATATGTTAACCAAGTAACATGCAATTTCTGCTTCCACTGCCCATAATTCTTGTCCTAACTCAACACCATTGAGAATGCTTCTTGTCGTTTCCATCAACGTCCTATTTATTCTTTTTGTAACTCCATTTTGTTGAGGTGTGTATGGATTAGTCTTCTGTCATGCTATGTCGCACTTCTTACAAAACTCTTAAAATTCCTTCTTGCAAAAATCTCCACCATTATCTATCCTCAACAACTTGACCTTCTTCTCTTTCTGATTTTCCACCAGAGCCTTAAATTCTTTAAACTTGTCAAAGACTTCATATTTCTTCCCGAGGAAATACATCCATGTATTTATTGAGAATTCATCTATAAAGGATACATGGTACACAAACTTACCCAGTGATGGAACTGACACAGGTCCAAGCACATCAGTGTGCACGAGATCTAATATCCCTTTCGCCCTCTTAGCACCAGAGGGGAAACTCACTCGATTTTCCTTCCCATATACACAATGTTCACATTAATAAAAATCCAAAAGTAATTAGACACACATTCTACCATACCATTACCATATAGTATTTGAAGACCCTTCTCTCCAATATGTCCAAGACTTTGATACCATAACATGGTATTTTCTCAGAGACCACTAGGTTTTCTGCTCCACTTTCAAGAACCATAGAACTGTTGCACCCATCAATAATAATGCTACCCAAAATCTTGTACAGAGTTCCATTCTACAATCCTCACATCAATACCAGTTCTATCTGAACCATCTTACAGATATATTTCACAAACATTGTTTTTACACCTACATCATCCATCTTGCCTATAGAAATCAAATTTTTGGCCAACGTGGGAATATGAAGAACACTAGGAAATGTTATAATCCTTCCATCTTGCAACTTCAACTTGACTTTTCTGTGCCTGATTATTCTGGCCTTCCTATCATCTCCTAGGAAGACATCAACACCATCATATTTCTCATACTCACAAAACCACTCCCTATGTGGAGTGAAGTGAAAGGATACACCTGAGTCAATCAACCATGCCTCATGATCTAGATGTGTACTTGAATAAGAAGCCAAGTACACATCCCCACCTTCATCTAAAGTTGTTTTCACCTCTGTAGAAGGAGCATTAAAATCCATTTCCTTTCTCGGGAGGTTTAGATCTACAATCCTTTTTGTAGTGCCTTTCCTTTTTGCATTTCAAACATACCTTTATAGGTTTTCCTAGAGATTTAAATCTCCCACTCGAGGACTTATTTTTATTTCTGTTCTAGTATTGTCCTCATATAGACAAGGCATCCCCATTCTAGCTCTCCATATTTTTCTATCTCATCTCCTCAGATAGCAAGGATGAAACTATTTCATCAAACTTCAAGGTAGTTGTATTGCTACCTATTGCAACAACCATACTTTCCCACAAATCTGGTAGAGAACACAACAAACTGATGCACTTGTCTTCGTTTGAAATTTTAAAATCAACAGATAAAACCTAGCTTACCATAGTATTAAAGGTGTTTAGATTCTCTGTCACTGAGTCTCCATCCTTCATCCTTAGGTTATACAAATTTTTCCATAGGAATAGTTTGTTCACCAAATACTCAGATTGGTACAAAGACCTTAAATTATCCCACAAATCCTTTGTCTTATATTCCCCTAACATATTCAACAATACTAAATCTGAGAGACACAATCATATTTCTCTCTTCGCCTTCCGATCTATCTTCGCCCAATCTTCTACCGACATTCGTGTTGGTGTCGTGCCTGGATCTACAACAATCCACTGATCTCAGTCCACCAAAATTTCCTCCATCTTGAGCTTCCACAACTCAAAACTCTGACCAATAAATTTCTCAATCTCTTTCTTACCAATTCTCGCCAACTTAATTCATCGAAAGAATCGATCCCACAAATCTCCCACTAAACAAAGTCTACCACAGGCTCGAGCAAAACCCCTGAGCAACAAAGGTGTCCCTTGAAGCTGAAACAACTCTGAAACCAAATGTAGGTTTTAACCCTGTACAAAAATTACCTGCAAACGAATTCTTAAAATAGAAAATATACAATGGCGAGAACATAAAACAAATACACAAAGATTCTCCCCTGGATCCCAAAACTGGGACTACAATATTGATTTTTCATTATGTTCCTTTCAATTTTACAATAGATATATATACGTGCCGAAGCATTCATAAACCCCAATCCATTAACCTTGGATTAGAGCATAACCGTAGTTCCTTTGACCGGATCTACAAAATACCATGGGCTGAAAACCGTCATGCCCAAAACCATGTGAAGAACCCATGCACAAAACCATGGGTAGCTCCACCCACCATATTTGGGTCTACCCCCCATCCTTGGGTCCGCATATATATAGGAAAAAAAGATTCCCGGGGTGCTCCTTCGGACCCCATGCAAGGGGGCTACCGCCCCCTTGTAAAATCCCCAATTGGGGGGGATGCCACCCGACCTATGACTCCCCTGTTGCACCCAATGCAACGAACAGGTGGGGCTTCCTCCCCTCCTATGAGCCCCGCGCACATGCAACTAGCCATGGAAAGAATATAACACACATCCAAAAACTTCATTGTGTCATATTAATGAAAGAAGGACACATTACATGTTGCACATATAGTTCTGACACCTCTTAAATTTGTATGAACCCCGGGTTGATAATTTAAGTTGGTAGCATTGGGAGTTGTGTTGGCCGGATAAGTCGATCTTGCGGACAAGACCGATCTCCCTAGTATCAGAAGATAGCTAGCAACAAATAGACAAACAAATCTATCTTTCTCTAGACATATGTGATTTATAAATAAATACTATAAAGGTGTTAAGACCCTACCTTAGATCCAATGCTTGTTTGTAGTAGTCATCCTTCAATCGTTTGAAAGAGTTACCTTTGAGAACCTGCAATCACAAACAAGCAAACATTAAATAGAACTTGCATAGCAAATATCATAAATCATGTCTATTATGGTGATCAAGGAATCCATAAAATAAACCATGAATCAAGAACTTATTGAGAAAAACAAACTTATTTGTATTAATTTTGAAGTAGAAGAACCTTGCAAACTTTTTAGCCTTGATGTTGAACAAGCTCTTCCTGGGGTCCGAAACAAGAATTTCCTTTACTTTGACAAGCCTTGCACTCTTCCAAATGAGATCATAGAGGTATGTAATCTGTCCTCATAAAAACTCAATTAAGAAGACTAAGTTCCAACAACATTTTACCTCAAAAATATTCAGCTTCTAACCTCCCTAGTAACCAGCCCAATGCTTCTTTTTAATGTGCAGAGGAGGAGGTTATAGGTCCACCTATGAAGGGATAGAATCCTCCTTCAAAGGGATAAGCTCGTCACATCAAGGGGTTAGCTCCTTAAGGTATGGGATGCATGAACCTTAAGAGAGCGAACTTGCCACCTCAAGATTCCTTCCAGAAGCTTCTAGAAATGACTGAAAGTGAATTTTTTAGAATATACTCGCGCCTTTTTAACTTTTATAGGGGTCTGCACCTTTAACACAGAGACAAAGCGGTCAGGTCCGCAGGAGACATGACCATTAGGTGCGGGACCGCAGGTAAGACAAAGAGAAAGTGTGGAACCAGAGTTTTAAAGACTTTGAGGGCTTTTCTCTTACTTTCAAGGCTTGATATGAGGAACTGATGCTTCAGACTTGCAGAGGGGGAAAGTATGAGTGGTAATAAACTCACACAGATAGTAGAATGTCAAGGTTACAATTTTTAGTGCAACAAGTTGCGACATTATTGTTGCACTGCTGGGGCTCATCATGGGGTAGGGGTAAATGGAAGAAATCCCCCTTTTTGTCTAAAGGAAACTTGTTGGTAGATCCAAGTGAGATATTCGACCTCTGGAGTGAGTCCTAGAGCTTGATAGTGCTCATGCCACTCTTCATGCAAGGGAGAGAGTATCAAGGAGTTCCACAATTTCAAGCATTTACAATTGAGGGGATGATATTTAAATTCAAACCTTCTTCATAGAGTGTCGTCAAGTACATAGTATGGTTTTGTGGTATTTCTGGCAAAATACTTCCATGGCATGGTTATCACTATTAAGAAGGATACTACATTTAGCCTATTTTGCATGCTTTCTATCTATACCATGTATTTCTGAGTCTTTTAAGACAAATTTATGGACTTTTACTAGGGATAGAGAGTTGGCTAAATATTAATCTTAATCTATGGATTTCTACATCTCAGTAGAGCTACTATGGTTTGGAAAAGTGAATAATACAACTGAATGCCTTCGTTCCACTTCTAAATAACCCAAGTAAGTCCTATTCTTCATCCCCAAATGTATCCTAAGATTGTGCAACCAAAATAATTATATGACTAATTTTTTTTTTAGAAGGTTGGAGACTAACAATTATAAGCCTCCCAAGTGTGAAAGTGAACTAGAACCCTTTGTATTTCAAAGGTTTTGAGAAGCACCCAAGAAATGATGTTTATTTATTGTTTCAGTTTCTTGGAGAAGTGCCACCCTGATGAACGTTTCCTGTAACATAAATGCATATGTTTTCTGCATGGTTAGAGGTTTTCACATGGTGTATTTTGTCATTGAAGACTGATTTGAGATTTATGTAAGCATACTTTTAAAAATTTGAAATATTTCAGAGAGGTTTGATATTGTGTTATTATATAATTTTGAGAGATGGTAAACTTGAAAAATTGAAAGTGGATCAATGCAAGCTTTACTTGTGAAAGCATGGGCTAAGAATAACAGGTCGAAAGTGAATTCTTCTTGAACAAATTTAGGAGAAACTTGAGTAAGTGTCACAAACTGAAAGTCCTTGTTTGACATGGTATATGTGTATAACTACGCTTATTCAACATATTCACAGTTTTTTTTTTGAACAAAGAAGCAATTTCTTAAACATGGTAGTTGATTCATATATTACAAAAATACAAAAAATCCATGAAGCTCATATGTTCTTGTTTATGACTTATTAGAATAAAGGACGGTAACAGTGAACAAAATCACCCAAAATATAGTTTTGTGATGGATTGTAAAGGTGGGAGCAAGACTTTAGAATGTGATTTTCATCTCTTTCTTAGATTCAAAGTTCCAAGGGGTTTGGATTATAGTTGTAGATTTCATGTTGTTTCTTGGTCGTCTATGTAGGTGTTAACCCTATACAAAAATTACTTGCATAGGAATTCTAAAAAACAGAAAATAAACAATGACGAGAATATAAAAAAAATACGTAGAGATTTTCCCCTGGATCCCAAAACTGGGACTACTATATTGATTTTTCATTATGTTCCTTTTAATGTTACAATACACATATATACATGCTGAAGAATTCGTAAACCCCAATCCATTAACCCTGGATTAGAACATAACCATAGTTCCCTTGACCAGATCTACAAAATACCATGCGGAAAAAACCATCATGCCTAAAACCATAGGTAGGTCCACCCACCTAATATAGGGTCCAAAAAAAAAATCCCAAGATGCTGCTCGAGACCTTGTGCAGGGGGACTACCACCCCCCTAAAACCCTGTAATAGGTGGAGCTATGCCCCCTTTGTGACATCCCTGTTGCGCCCAATGCAATGAACAGTGGGGGATTTCACCCCCCCTATTACCACTCCCTGCATGCGACTAGTCGTGGAAAGAATATAACATACACCCAACAGTCTTAAGAAATGAAGAAGATGTAAAGGACTGAGATTCTTGCATAAATTATTTGTTTTTGAAAAATAAAGAAAGTTTTGAATAATGCAAAATGAAACAAGCTTCGATTGTTCACCCCTGCTAGTTGGTATTTTATTTTATATTCCGAGAACATTCCTTTGCTCATGGGATGCACCAATTTATTTCTCCGAATTGTATGCTTATATTTTGTTATGTTGATTTTTTTTTTTTTTTTGAAGTTATGCCCAAAGGAGCTGCATTGCAGAGAAAGAACTTCCTTTTTCTTAGAAGCTAGGTATGATGCTTATCTATAATGACAAAGAAGCCCATGATTTTCACCCATCCCCACCCCGTCTTAACTCATTCTATTTGGGTAGGGACATATTGCAACAATAATAGAACTATCAATTGCACTAGTGAATGAATGCCCCATTCGTAATTTGCATTAGATTTTTCTTGTTATTTGTATGTAAATTTCACATTTTTTTCTTATTGCTTCCAAGTGATACATGCACTAGGGATATTGCTATGTGTGAGAAAAATGTCTATGATATGTAAGAAAGTATTTCAAGCTAAATAAGTTATGGTGTTGTTCTCTCTGTTAAATACATATGGTTTGGTAAGGAACCATAATTGAGCAGGCACCAAGCTATAGTGTTGGGTGCAATAACTTTCACAAATAAATCCAGCCAAATGTCAGCGAAAAAATAGATGCAATCCCTATGCCATGCTATGTTGTGTCTGGATGGGAAAATAACCTAAGTACTTGGATTTGCGCTTGAAAAGTGAGGGTACAGGATGAGGGTTCGATGAACCAACCTACAACAACCCCGAGGATAAATTTGAATTAGAGTATGTAGGGTTAACCAAGAATATCTAAGTCATGAATAATAAATAATCCAAATGAGGAAGAAATTTCTCATCTATAGTGTTGTGATGAAGAAGGGTTGCGCCACTGTTAATCTCGTGACAATTAATTTCCATGGTTAGAAACCCTCTTAGTAAAATAGATACAATGCAATAAGTAAACCCAAAAAATCCAGGAATAAAAAAAGGAACGCAAACTTGCATGCCATAGATACAATATCTGTTGGGTTTGAAAGCTAACAACTTCAATCTAAACTAGGGAATGTCTCAACAAACCTAATTGCTATGATAAGTGGTAGAAAGAGTTCTAATCCATAACAAACAAATTAAAACCTTGGAAGCCAATGATAGATGAAAAGCAATTAGGAGATGTTTCTCAGGGAATTGCGGGAAGAAAGAACCACCTCTTTGGCCGAGAGAAAAGAGGATATTATGGCTAACCATTTCCACACCAAAGTTGTAAAGGCTGAGCCAAACCAGGGTTTGAAACCTATGAGAAACGTTATTAGAAGTCAATACAAACTCTATGTTAAAAATGCAGAGATAAATAAGAAACAAAGCATGTGAATGGATAAAAATTACCAATAAAACCTTTGTGGGATCCTTCGAACTCCACCAACAATAAAAAGAAATGAATGGTGAAGAACTAAAACAAACAGATTCATGACAATCACATAAGGAAAACACAAAGGGAATTTACAAGGGTTCCCAGAGCGAAATGGTGAACAAAGCAAAGACAAAGGAGAAATGAATGTGAAACGATAATAAGATTCATTTTTAGAATTATAAACCCTAAACTCTCGCACAATTAGATCATCAAAAGTCATTTAGATTGTCCACAAAAGCACCCACCAATTCCCATGTAGAAACCATGAGCCACCACCTAGTTAAGCACATACTATAGGTGCATGGGCAAGTCCATGTGCTATAAAGAAAAAGGAAAACTATTAAAGACGACGAATATTCAACAATGTCGTAAGCAAAAACTTCATAAAAGAATACGTATTGATGTAATTAATAAACCATAACTTCTTACTAATTATGATATTATGTAAGTCACAACTAAAACACACTTACTATTTCACCAGAATTTAGTTAAACAACATAAGAAAATTCCTATTTTGATTTGTTCTTTGCCTTTTATATTAGAATTAGAATTTACTGAAACATCATGGGAAAATTTTATAGTGATTGTTCTGAGGGAATTTGAAGTTATTTAAAAAAATAATAATTTATTCATATAAAACTTTATTTATTAAAAAATTTATATATTTTATTAGGTTGTTTATAAAATTTAAATTTAAATAAATTATTAAAAGGGCACGCTATGACTTAATGTCTTTTATTTATAATAATAGATTTGCATCTCCTTGTAATATAATATCGCTTATTCTTAAGGTGTACTTATCACCTTATTAGTAATGACCTAATATATTTAATGTTTTATATATATATATATATATATATATATATATATATATATATATTATAAAAATTTTATTGGTTAAATTATATTTTGATATTTGTTTATGGGGTAGAGTAGATCGTGAATATATATTTTTTTAACATATTTTATAGTGTAAAGGTTTTGGTTCAAAAATTTTATTGACAAAAATCTAATTAGGTCAAAGATTGATGTGTCCCACCGTGTCTAGATTTGACTTATTATTAATCTATATTTTTTTTATTTACAAGACTAAAAAAATAATTTCCTCTACATTATGTTATTTACCATTTGCGAAGCTCTAACAACTAACATTACAGAGATTGCGATCAACTACAGGTTATTGCAGTTGACACATCATCTTCCTTTTAGCTCAACCTAGATGCACATTTATGCCATCCTCCTTTGCTTTTATGCCATCACACCGGTCCAAACCTGCTCTTTCTCTTGTCAGTCCAATAAGTATTCATCTCAGGGTCGATGGTCAAAATACCCCTAGCTGCTGAAGAAAGGGTTGTTCAATTCCTTGTGCCATTTTTTTCATTGAGCTGAAAGGATCATTCTACAACCCAATATGAGGAGATGTGTAAGTTTGTATGTCTGCCCGTGCCCCTTTAAAATAAAAATTGAAATTAAAAGTTATGCTCTAAGTAGAAAAATAATGTTGGCTATAATTAAAAAAAATGAATATGTTGTAAAATAACTAGAAGCAAAAAAAAATCAAATGTTTAAATCTTATACTTTTCAAAAATATTTCAACAAAAGATTTAAATAAACTATTTGAAGATCTATGTTAAGTAATTTATGTCGATATCTCCTTCATATATATCTATATATAGAAAAAAAATTATTTTTTATGGTTAGACTTTTTATTTGGTCCTATATATACTTTATTTAGCATTCAAAAATACAATTTAAACAATGAAAAATAACGCATTGTATTTTGCACTCTAAAAAAATTTGCACATGAAGAAATTTGATCCCTCTCGGCTTATGTTAGATCGATACCTGAGATGGATTTATGCTGTTTTTCAACAAAATTCTTCCATTTATAGCCGCTTTCATCCACCTCCCTAACCAACATAGTTGTTTTACCAATGCTTTCATTTCCCAATTACTATTGATCGATCAAACTCTTTTTCCTTCTTTCATATCTAGAAGGTCGATATTTACTTAAGCACCTTCAATATCTTTTATATGAGCTCGCCTTCAAAATGTTCTTTCCATACAGTGTTGATTTTCCTTAGACTAATGATTGTCTTCGAATTGATTCGAATCATGGATGGGGTAAGCGAAAATGTTGTTACAAAATGAACTGTGGTAAAAGCATGCAACAAATTCTAAAACAATGCAGAAAGGTGCTTTCTAACTTAATATGGTAGAGATATTATAATGCTTAACATTTTGACTCTATCAAATAAAAAAAAAATAAAAATAAATATAATTATATTAATAATTATAACTAATAATTAAACAAACCCATATCTATGTTAATTCTAGATCTATGCGACTAAAGGGATCAAATATCTTGAGATGCAAACCTCTTTTAAAATGAAAAAAAAATGATCTCTCGATTATTGGTAAACTTGAGATAAAATGAATTTAGGCTATTATTATATCAGTGATAAACTCTACTGAATTTGAATTATCAACTTTGTGGCTTATATCCGCGTAAATTGCTCAGACTTTGTGAGTTACTTGGATTAATTTGGGATTTTTTTTTTTCCATTTCACTATAACTTTGAGAACCCTTAGGAAAAGGGTCAAAAGTAGTACACACTTTGAGAACTATTAGGAAAAGAATAACACTTATTATACCTTCCACAAGCATGGTATTACATATTCAATTTTTCCTTTGACTGTATTAGTTTGTCTTTGACCAAAAATATATGTCGCTTATCCATAATTTAACCTTGTGAATTCATTTTTTGTTATTTATTATTATTATTATTATTTAAATTTATTTATCTTTAAGGTGATGAATTGAGGTCTTGTTATGGACTGTTAGTAACTTCCATTTCTATTAGTTACTAATTTTTTGTTTTTTGTTTTATTTCCTTCTTTTTTTTTTCCATGAATTATATTTTTTCTTCATATTTTAAATTTAATATAACTTATTATTATATTAAAAACATATTTTAATAAATTTAATTATAAAAATTATAAATATTAACAAAAATTAAAACACACACACACACACATATATGTTAATATAAACAATATTAGTTAATCATATTTCTTAATTTTTGGTGATGGCATTCAACAATACAATATTTTATTAGTTGTTTTATTTTTGTGATGAAATATGTCTTTATTATTTTTTAGTTTTATTAAACTATATTTAAGCTAAATGATGGGTACCAACTACTATATAGCCCTTGTTTTATATACAGATGCAAAATTACCAACACAGTATTGTGTATTTCTTAGCATAGATAACAATTTTTTTAATTACTATGTGAACAATGATTAAAATCAACTTATTAAACTAAATAAAACAATCGTCAAACACTAATAATTGTATGCAGAGTCGAGACAAATTCATTAGGATCTTTTCCATGTCAGGCGAGAGATTGAGATATGACAAGGCCCCACTTTGTTGAATCGTTGATGATGTCCGATGTTTACGTTACAATTTAGAACTCCATACCATTGAATCAAGGAAAGGGAACACCTAAGTGGTTACCGGGTGTCAAAAGTGATCATGGTGTTGCTACCAGATATAAGAGGGGTTGGGCCAAGGATAGAAGGAGCATGTAATCAATTATGGTTTGATATCGCTTTTTTTTAGTTTTAAATATTATTATTAACAATAATGTAAGGATATGTGTGTGTGTGTGTGGAGGGAGGGGGAGGGGTTATAGTCACTTTTTTCCTTTTTATATTTATGGTTTTCAATGATCAAGAGTTCGTATCATGGCTCTCAATAGTCTATGGCATTTTCCCAATCAATTAAGAAAAGTTTGATTGGTTTTTGTTTGATTAGTTGGAAAACATTGATAACATTAAAAAGGTATTTATGCTTGTTCATACTTTACTAATCTGTAGTTTATGTTTATAAGGCATTGAAGCTTAAGCATATGTTATTTTACACATCCATAGAGCTGTAACAAGCTTGAACAATGATAAATATAATTCCAAGAGGCTAAGCTATTTTATATATGAACACTCTTAACAATCACTTGTGAAGAATGAGATGAATACTTCATGCTACTGAAGCAAAATAATTGTTTGGCCTTGAAATTGTCATTCACTTCCATTACATTTTCACTTATATTTCCATATTGTCACTTTCACTCCACCTCTATTTCATTACATTTACCTCCATTTAATCACATTTACCTTACCATTATCATTATTGGGTCACATTTATGTTTTTCTAAACTATATTAATTCTTAGCATTTTTAAGTGAATTTATGGTTAAAAATTAGAAAATAATGTGCATATCCTTATACCTAACAAGTGGGATGAGATTGTTAACATGTGTAGGTCAAAAGGAAGCCTCTAAAAGACCCTTATGTGGCATCCCAAAACCAAATTCGAATTTGAGTGGAGAAGATCATGGAATCATAAGGATATGTGTCTCATTTCTTATTTGTATTGAAACTATAAGAAGACATGTGCCTTATCATTTCTTATTTTGATTGTAACTCTAAAGATATAGGGAAAGATTCATGGACTCCCATTAATGAGATATCGTCTCATATTTTTGTATAAATAGGGGAAGTTTTCTCCTATCATTGGGATGTGAAAAGTTGGGGAAATGCTCTTGTTTTGAATATAGAATTTGGATTTGGCACCATACTCATGAGCGATGTTCACTTTGATTTGGTTATTCTTGTATTTGGATCCTCTCAACTTTCCATCCCACATGCTTTTGGATTGACCATCTATAATGTGTGAGATTTATTGTTTTTCATAGATTAAGATTTATTTATTTCGTATCGTTTCCTATATGAGAGGTTAAGAGTGATTATTTTTATTTGCTTTCATATCTAGAGGTTAAGAATTATTGTTTTTGCTTTCATATCATATCATGTGGTTTTGATTATTCATTTCATAGGATCCTGATTTGATAATGCACACATGATCTTTTAGAGTAGATTTCATTTCATGCAATTTCATTTTTGAAAAGAGTGGTGTGCTTTTCAAATCCCGCAAGTGTGGTAGATTAAGATTTCAATTCCTGCAAGTGTGGTAGATTAAGATTTCAATTCCTGCAAGTGTGATAGTTTAAGATTTCAATTTCAAACACTGTACTATAATTTCCTTTGAAGTGATTGTTGAATTAGAATAGGTGAATTTGGTTTAGTAGTTAGATTGATCTAAATTGGAAGTTAATTCTAGCATATATAGTGCACGCATGCTTTGCAAGTTTTATGAAACCTAGGGGTTGACAATTAAATGATAGGTAATTAATTTTCCTTCACGTTTTGGCGCCGTTGCTGGGGAAGTGTGCATAGGAACTAGCTTTCAGTTTAGAGTGTATTTTATTTGTTTTTTATTTTACTAACCATTTATGGACAAAGGGTATAGTATACAGCCCAAAGACTACATTGAGGAATGGTATCAAAAAGCGGTTACGCCACAATATTCATCAATTATTCAAGAGATCCTTGCAGCAAATCGAAAGGTCAAGTCGATTTCGCATATCCTTACAAACAATCAAGTACATTTTTCAAGTTTGGATATGAGCATTTCAAAAATTCTAATTCGTAAATGAATTCATTGGAAGCATGAATATACTTTAAAAAAAGTAGTTTTTAGATAGATAGGAAAAATAAAAATAAATTTTTATAGTTTTTAAGATAAATTTGATGTTTTGTGGTGCAGTAAGAACCACCCATCTACTAACCCTTGGTAGGAAAGATTTGCAATAAAACAAATGATTGAGAACAAGAAGCGCAAGCGAAGATCACAAACGATAATTTAAGGTATGAGATCAATCCTTTTCATTTTATTTTTGCAAAATTTATAGAGGAATCGATTGATAAAATCTTGACTATGCTAACAAAATAAAAATAAAATAAAAAAATCTCAAGTATGCTCTCCTTTTGCACTTCGTGTGACCTAGATGATCAGAAAAATAAATTGTTTTGTTAGTATATCATAAAAATTATTTAGCTACAAAATACAATTCTGCAGCTAATATTTGTTTTCATGATTTGATTTAATTTAATTTGATTTTTCAATAAACTTAAAAAAAATCTAAATGCATTTTCTTTATTAATAAATTGTTTTGTTTAAATGAAATATATATGTATATATTAAAAAAAAAATGTTGGTCAACATTATGAAAAAGCTCAAAGCATAAAACAAAATGAGACACGACCCTAAGTTAAAAGGCCATGCATAAAATGAGGTTAGAATAAAACAATGAAACGAGAGCTAAGTGCGTAATGTAAAAACCTACAATTCAAGTGGTTGGTTCAATCAAGTCGCGGGCTTCTATCTCACATCTCAACCTACAAATAAAACTTGACTGCGCAACCATCCAAACTTTGACTTAATTGTAATGATAATTGGGCGGTTGAATTGTTCGACAGATCTGGTTCTCTTGACATAAAAAATGTTTGACAAGTGTGGAAAAATGATTAAAAACGAGTGTTTGAAAACGACGAAAGCAAACAAGGTTCAGATCTGGTGTTTCTTTCTCTGCTGCTCTGAGATTCAATAAACCTGCAAATAAAAATTGAATTCTATCAAGCATGTGCATTTATGGTTTGACACCAATTTATGGAATAATAGGTTGGCAGATAGATCTAATATTTTTGGAGTAGGCTAACGAATTTCATTTAAAATCAAATATTGTCATGGCATGTGATAGTTGCAAATTTAATTAACTCAACAAAAATATTGAAAACCCATCTGTCCATGAGAAAATCGGGCTTTTTGTTCGTGAAATGAGGAAGAAATCTTAACAAATATCCATAGCAATCGATTTTTTGTTGCCAGAGCATCACAAAAATCGCAATAGTTTAGACACATGTTTTTAAAACGCATTTTTTGAGCCAACCAAGGCGAATCTGAAAAAACTGGGACATGGATTTTTTCCCAAACGGGATGAGTTTAATAACCCAAAAATCATTTCCTCAGATTCCTAAATGTTCGGTAGAAAATCGTGGTTCTTCAGAACCCTATTTGGTGATTAAGTGAGGAAAATTGTTTTTTTTTTTTTGTGCACGAGGTTTTGGTTGCAATAACACATTTAATTCACTAAGACTTCTAATCAAACAATGACTCTTTCTCCTCCATAAAATTTCAACAAATTTACCCTCCTTACATCCTTGAACACTTGGAAGAAATTGCTAACTTAACGCTGCACCCATGTGTATACTCGTTTCGTCACGTGCCAGTGCAGTCAGGGAGTGATTCTATTTCGAATGCTATGAAGCGTGAATACACAATCAATGAATTCAGATTTGTGGTTGATACATTAATGCGACTTATGTGAGACATGCAGATATCGACTGATGTGATATGTTGATTTCCAAGCGAAACAAAGGAAGATAATTTCAAGGCTTGAGCTTCAAGCGCACCAGTAGGTAATGCCGCTTTCCAATCTATTCTATTAACATCTAGCCATGAACTTTCCCCCATAGTTATTCATAGGACAATTGATATAGTTAGATCTTCCCTTTTCCTTTGCTGGAAGACATCCATGTAGCTACAAGCCCAACCTTCAAAATCTGCAAATCAAAAATCCAACCACAAGAAATTGATTTTGGTAGTCGGAACCTTTCTAGAAAACATAATTGTTTTGACAAATGATTTTAAAATGTGTTTTCTGAATAAACAGGGAGAATTAGAAAAATCCAGGACGTGGGTTTTTTCCGGAACAGGGGTAGTTAGGTAATCTAGAAACCATTTTCTAGATTTTGCAACCAATTGAGATAATTTTGTGGTTCTTCAGAGCCCTATTTTGTTGTTTGTGTGAGAAGAAGAAACAATTTTTATATATACACAGTGGATGGTTTTCAGCAAGGTGGAAGAATGCAACTCAAAATGAAATTTTGTTGTGGCATTTAATCCATATGATACATGATTGAATAATCCAAATTGGTTTAAACTTCTGTCTCTTTCATCCTCTCCACAATTTGTTGATCTTGACCATCACTTGCATTATGCAATTGTACTATTAATGGTATTGGCCCGTCTACTTGATGGATTTGGAATCGAATTAGCTATTACTCTTGTGCCAGCTTATATATATAAGATTTCATGTGGACAATTGAACACTCTACCTCAGTTCTTTGGTTCTTTTGGGATGTTCAATAATGGCTTGCGGAACAATTGGAAAATTATTTAAATGATTTCTAAACATTTGGCATTAATATTGTTGCTGTGTATTTTTTTATGAAGTTTTAACTTGCAGGACACAGTGAATCTTTGTGATGCCAATCATTTTACTAAGCATAGTGCACGAAGTCATCTGATAACAAGGAGTTAATTTATTTTTCATAGTTATTTCTTAAAAATGGATTGTTATCGATATCATGAATTGGACTGAATATAACACTTTTAATTTTCTGTAGTCTGTTTCATTTGACATTTTGTGTAAGAATCAGAAAGGAACTGATCATTTATTTTTTTATCACACTTATGTTATTTATGTCAAGTGTTTTTTTGCAGGTTTGGGATGATTGAATGAACATTGAAGGAAACTAATTGTGCGCACAATTGGTCTTCAAAGGACTAATCCCATGAGAAACATAAGAATAAGTCCATGTCTATATCCATCAAAACCATTACCTTTCTTCCATTTTGAATTATAAATCCAACCAAGCAATTCAAAGCAAGCCACAGTCATTTTTTTTTCCAGTAATATTCAGTTGTTCATTTTCCTTTATTGACATACACTTTCTATCTGACCCACAAATAAAAACAAGAATCTCACTGACATGCTTATTGCCCGTTGTCATTATTATTTTCCATTGTCATTTTCCATTTTCATTTTCCCTCTCCTATCCCTTTTCATTTCGCAAATAAACCCTGCTTCAATGCAAATTATTGAGTCCATAGTCCTTTGAGTCTAAAATCCTTGCAAAAACACCTTGAGGCTTGCATGCCTTAATGGCAAGTCCTCATGCCGACAAACAATGAGAATACATCAATGCCTCTTGTTCATCGGATCTTCTAGGTACTCGACAACAACAAAATTATTCGTACTTAGCAAGATGTGTTTGGGCATCTTGACTCTCATTGTCATCAATGGTGAGAGTTCTCGTGTTGACTAGTGGCATCCATTAATGGCCACTAAGTCAAAAATTTCCTGCTATGTTCGACATCAAAACATCTATTCATAGAGCAGAAATTGTGCCAATGAGTTTTGAAGACATGAAAACTATCATTTTCAGCATTTTGGAGCAAATGTAGAAGATATGCAGCTACAGAACCAGATGGTAATTGCAGAATCAGACGGTGTAGAATTTTGTAGATTTTTTCCTACAAATCAGCTAGCTTTGATATCATGTAGAACTTTTTCTACAAATCAGCTAGCTTTGATACTGTGTAGAAATTTCCCACCTGTAGATCACCTGGTAATGCAATGTACTAAAGCAAAACACTTGATCTACTTCTACAAACAATTTAGCAGAATCTTAATCGAACATGAGCAACATCAATAAGAACACATATAACTGATATGAAGGAATCAATCACACATAACACAAAAGAATTTACTTGGGGAAAGCACCTGCCTATAACCCCATCTCTGTATTACAATACAAGTGGAAATATAGTCTGGATTACACAAAGCCTTAGTTCGGAATCTATCCATCTCTTAGTACAATCCCTCTGATGCTCATAGACAGTCAAAGGCTTCTCACAAACCTTCTCCTCTGCCCTCCAAGCCTCCTATTTCTTTGTGTCGTTTCCTTGGGGTCCAGTGCTGTCACCTATGTGAATTGGCCTCTTCACACACTCACTAACCTCTGATCTAACTACACAAACTTGAAGGAGATAAATCCTCATCATGGATGAGCTTCTTTTATAAGAAAAATATTCATCCAACTGATAGTACACTGTCCCTTCTCTGATCTCAACTGGGTCTCTGTCTGAACTGACATGCATGAGTTATTTAAGCTATAATATTCAGTTATATGAAAATACCAGTTGTTACATGCATGCAAGCATTAACAAACTGAATCTCATTAATTTAACAACTTGTTAAATTAATATAAGTGGACTTGACTCAGTTAACTGAGCCAACTAATTACAACTCATCCTTATCTCTTTAACTCATGGATAAATTCACCAATTAATAGATAAAATATTGCATGTCCTCACATAGACTTCAAGTTTGTTTTTCCTTAACTAATTAATTCATGGAGATTAATCAATTAATATTTTAAACTACTGTTAAGACCAAATTCGTTTTTACTTCCTATTGATAGACCAGAGACTGCTATAAATAGGAAGGGACCCATAAATTCTATTTTTAGAACTTTCTATTTTTAGTAGTTTCACCTCTCATCCAAGGTGGCCAATGACCTCACTGGCCAAACTGCTATTTTTAGACATGCTATTTTTAGCAAGTCTATTTTTAGCACATTCTAAATTTAACATTTCTCGTTGCATATTTTTCAACACTCCCTCTCAACAAGAAAGGCTTTTTCTTGAACCTGATCCTGCAAATCTGGAATGTTCTGCATGTAACACATCTACCCAATCCACTTGCTCCAACAACACTTGGAACAAAAACACTCCCAATTGACCACTTTGTTGTGCTAGGAACATACTCTAATGCTGAAGCTCTACCTGCTGCCGACAAGTGCTCCCTCTCTGACATCTGTGCTACTATAACATCTCCATGTATCTTGCACCATTGCACACCTCTCTGTGCCACCTAACACTGTGCAAAACACTTGTGCCTCTCACATTGCTGCAGCCTGCTAGCTATGCGATGTCCTGGGATTCCCTGCACTGTCGCTCTCTCTGCCGCTCTGTCCGCATCTATCTCTACCCAATTAGTCAGTTCCTTCTACTCCACATCGGGGCTCCTGTAGCAAGGTCTCATCTAAGAAGTTGGGTACCTCAAGGATCCTGCCCGTCCTCCTTGGGACGATCACTCTATATCGCCCCACCTCCTACCTGGAGGTATGGTTGCATGTGATCCCTGTTGTTGGGAAAAGTATCCAATGCGGAATGACCCTATCCCACTCTAAGGGTGATAGTACCTCAACAACAATCAAAGCAAAGCTATTCAAGGTTACTTCTTTATGAGATGTAAGAGAGGGGAGAAAGAGATCCACTAACCGTTGTCTTCCGCTAATGATTGATCCAATCTTCTCTCCTTGCTGCTTGCTCCCAGCTCTTTGCTCTTTCACTGGCCCAGCTACGCCAAGATCCTGCAAAATGGCAAGAGAGGGAAACTACAAGAAGCATACATTCATAATTGATTCAAGGATTAGAATAAATCAAATATACAAGTATAACAATACACCATTGAGACACATGCATATAGAAGAACCTCAAATGCTTTATTAATGGAAGAAGTAAAGTTCAGGAAGTGATACAACCATAAAAGGCCCAATCCAGCATCACCTCCCAGCAGAAATAAATCTCCTCTTCACCTCCTTCAAAGCAAATCACCCAATAGTTCTATACTCAAACCAACAACACTTCCTTACATTCACAAGATTCCAGCCTCCCTAGACCTCATGAGAGAGCTCTATCTATAGGAGTTTTGGAGAAAGGATGAGTCAGCTTGAGGCTGGCATGAAGCTGACTAGTGTCCTCTCCCACTTCAGTTATTCTTCAATTCTTGAGTCCACTTGGAGGTTCTTGCTTCCACTTGGAGATCTAGATCCTCTTACTCATCACAAGTCGAATTCCCTGATCCAAGTGTCATTTTGGAAGCTTCCTGGGCATTGACACCTTGAGGAATGACTGTGCCACTTGGCCAAACTCGCCCAGCGCAGGTAGCCTTCTTTGCAGTTGACATTCAGCACAGGTACATAGTGGAGCAGTTGACCTTCAACGCAGATGCTCAGTGGAGCAGTTGACATGATCCAGAATTAGCTTGTTTTTGAGTGTTTTCAGGTGGAGAACTGATATTCAGTGCTGTGGTTTGCTGACCTTGTTCCTCTAGGGGTAGGAACGACATGTTTAGGGACTTTGGATCCCTTAGATTATTGACATTTCATGCTTCATGCTGTAAGGCACAAAAATGTCTATAACAGTTGCCCCCTAAAGTATGAGGTCGTTTATCGGGTGAAATGCTTTATCAGGAGGATCCGAAGTTCATTCAATCGCTGAAAGGTGACCTGTAATAAAATACAATACAATACATTATTTTTCATTCTGCTTTCATGATCTAGCTGAGGCAGGCATTCCCATGCTCAGCTTTATAAATTCATTTTGGTACATAGAACAGACGATCGTCTGATGGTAGACTGATAATTCTCTGCTGAAATTATCATCCTTTGAGTAGGATGATCATCCGTTGTAATGATGTACATGTCAAATGTCTTTATATTTCCTGAATATATATCGCAGCCCGGATGGATGAAACTAGATCCGGGGTCTTCAAACTCGTTCGATCTTCACTCTAAGTACAAGTCGATCCATGTGAGAATTGCGCTGAAGTCGAACATGGAAAGACATCGCTTGATTACCGGTCAATGATGTAAACCGTTAACAAGCGCGAGAGGAATCACCGATAATGATAATGACCCTCAAGGTACTGCAGTACAATTCACGTGGTGTGAATAAAGGACTTGGCGTCGAACACCACGCAAAATCTTCTGGTCGAAGGTCATTGATGTATACCTATCGCCGGAAGTGAGAAACTTGCCATTGAGGCATGCAAGCTTCAAAGTACTGGGGGGGGTGTTCCTAGATCAACTTCTTGGATAATGAGCTGAAGTCGACAAGAAGCGATCCGTCAAAGGAGGGCCTTAATGAATCCCACATCAGTGACACGGAACGGAGCTAATGACTTTAGTGGAGGTGAAAACAATCTGTGACATATGATTCAGGGTGGCGATCATGGGTGGATGAAGGATAATGTATGGCAGTGGATGGGACACGGTTGACTCTTTCTGAACAACATCTCTTGAACATATAACGACACTGATGCGATGGATCGGTAGCATTACCCCAAATGTGGATGGTTTGGCGAAGACCATGGTGATGAGACCAGTGAATGAAACAACCCAACCCGATGTGATACGGAGGAAAAATGTCATGTTCAAGAGCGACTTGCTACCATTAAAGCTTTGAGGTTCTCCCAATTTTTCCCCAGTCATTTCTGACCAGTACCTCTTTATTTTTGTCAAGCTTGAGGAGGATAACATATGCTTGTTCTATAACCTGCCCTTCGGGCAAGCCCATCGCTATGTTTTAACGAGCCTAGCGATAGGGAAACTCGTTCTCGTCTAAAGACAAGTTTGTCGCTATTTAATCATTTTAACGAGTCTAACGATAAGGAAAACTCGGTCCTTTTCATTTTTAGAGAGTCTGAAAAGGTACAGAAAGTTAACTCCAAAATTCCTTTTTCGTCATCTAATCCCTTAAGTCCGAAAAAGTATAAAACAATACAGAAGGGATGAGTTTTCGATAATTTTAACGAGCCGAATAAAACAAGCGCTCGACCTTTTTGTGCAATAATCCCTCAGGTCCAAAAAGATTAAAATCTAGAGGAGGGATAGCTCTTCCGGTCATTTTAACGAGCTGGAAGGCCAAAACTCGGCAAACTTTTCATATTTTACGAGTCAGATGAAAAGAGCTCAAAGAAGACTCGTCTTTTGAGGAACGAGTGATAAACAGGGATAGCAGCAGATTCCAGGTACAGGTTGGAATTTTCCAATCACGGCAGTGTCACAAGGATGGCTAGGTGAAATCACTCTTCGCAACTGTTCCTCAAAATGGGTAAACAATCATATGGAGGTGAACGATCGGCCAAATGGAATGGAGGTGGTAGGTGCAAAACACGACCAAGGCTTTTATGGCTAATAAATTTACGATCACAATGGTTATTTACCGGGATAGGTTCATTTTTTATTTAACGAGCTTGAATGCACCAAAAACACTTCTCAATCTTATGTTTATTTTTTAACGAGCATGAACTATGTGCTAAAACTGCTCGGATCTCGCTTTTCTATTTTTTAACGAGCATAAATTCCGCGGTAAAACTGCTCGATATACCAGTCATAAGATAAGAAATGTCTCCTGTGAGATCTCTATTTTTTAAGGAGTTTCATCTTCACTAAGCTTTACTCCATATCCTTTCTTTATGCAAGTTCGGAAACGACTAATCCAAAAAACAGATAAATAACCGCTCTTGGCTTGCACTCCAAAAGGTTTGCATGCCCCCGGGTATAAAGTACAATTTCAAGGCTGCCCCTACTTATCCGATAAAACATTTGTTTTAAAGGGTGAGGCTTGCCTCTTTCTGGTTACCCAAAGATTGTTTCGTTAACACCATCAAACTAAAACATTTCTTCGGCACTGTCTACCGAAATAGACAATGGTGAATGACCTTTGTCAAACAAGTGACCTTGACAACAGAATCTTATTCTAGAACAACCCCTCTTCCATCCACGGACGGGGTATGGATTGGTCATATTCTCTCGCGGAAATTCTACCTTATACCCAGGGTTCTTTCTGCCCAAAGCAGACCAGGATGCATGCCCCCTGGGTTCCAGTCCCATCTTTCCGAATCACTCGCACTCATCGGGAAGGAGGATTGGGGGTGGAGACATTTCTTGATTGAATAGACCATTCAGGGTTGGTATGTGACTATTTGCGATGCGTGATACCGGAAATGAAAGTTGGTCTACGAGCTTGACCATTCTTCCTTTGTGTGGAAAACACATTACTCTAAAGAGTGAGGAGACTATAGCTCCCATGCAATATATGAAAGAGTGAGGAGACGGTGTCATTTGAAGATGAAACCTCTGAAGGCAGAACCGGGTCAACTGCCGTTTTGACCTTTAGACTTTTGTCTGGTCTGGATTCAGTAGGTTCATTTTCAATGACTGACGCTTCAGCTGACCACTTGAGTGGGCCAGCTGTATTTTCAACCAACGAAGGACTTGGCACGAGTTTTTGTATCCAGGAGGAAGTCTCAACGGTGAAACCGGGCGATCTTCCAAAACTCTCTTCGCTTCGTCTAAGAAGGGACAACGGTGGATGGCGTGATCGCCTTCACACAGTCTGCAGGGGGATCTTGCTCCCCCTCTTTGTCTTGAACCTTCACTTTCGCTGGTTGACGGTAAGCATTCAACATGGCTATCAGAGGTTGATGCTCCCGAATTGTGCAAATGAGGGGACCAGTCCCTTAGTATCCGGGGAATACAGGGACAATCTCTATGGAAGTGGTCTCCTCTACATATGACACATGGCGATTTAGGCCCGGTCTGTGTTGTGTGTGGATTTTTGTCAGATGTCTTTTGCTTGCCCCCAGTCGCCTTAGGCTCCTTCTTCTTCTTCTCTCTCTTCTTCTTCTCCTTCTTCTCCATGGGAGCTTGGCTTTTGCCGGCTCTACCTTGCGAAGATGAAGGATTGGAGGAAGAGTTATAGGAAGTAGAAGGCTGGTGGGCAGCTCTAGACTGATCTAACTGTTGACTCGACTGTTTAGGAACCATGGTGTTCTGAACTACATTGGTTGAGAATAGCCAAATTGGCAGGCCAATTGTCAGTCCTGGAAGCGACAATGTGGCCATGTGGGGCGCACCAACTTCTCCCCAAGAGGAGAAAGGACTAGGATTTCCATCATGTGGAATTCCTTGGTTGGGGCGTTCCATGTTCTCAACCTACAGATCAATGCAGGAATAGGAGGTGATTATGTTCCGTTTAAAATAAATTTTATAACGACGCTTTAGACACAACTTGCTTTTTCACTTTTTAAGAGTCGAGAAAAAGCTAAAGATGACTCTAGTCTCCTTCGATGTTTTAACGAGCCCGAAGTGACAAATGCTCGGATGGACTTTTTCAGTTATAGAGTTTGAAAAAGGCCAAAAGAAACTGCTCTGGAGATCTAGGCAGAGGGTGTGCCAAACTTTTCGCAAAACCACAGAATACGTTTTACGGTACGAGTGGTCGATCTTCGTGAATGCTGTGTTCACTGCATTGCGATCAGTAGGGCGGCCGACACAGTTTCCTATGGATAAAGGCTTTGTTCCTATAGGGGTCTCCCAATATATACGCGACGGTACGTGGGAGCACAATTCCGTATTGATACTTATCGCTTCACCGTGGAGGAATCACCCAACCACTCAATGCTAAGATATCACGTTTAACGACGCCGGAACACGTCTCTAGCTTAGACCTCTATGTGTTTGCGTTATGTTTCAATGCGTTGTTATGTAAATTCAATTTATTTTAAGGTTGATCTTGTTTAGCAGTTTGCCTTTATGGATCACCACGAGATGTATGATAACACTCCTAAATGCAGTCTAAGATGATAAGCAAGCTTTTCAATCTTTCAACTTTGAAAATCTTAACTACTGAGGGAAAAGAAAGACATCATCTTTTCACACAGATCATAGAGCACACACTAATGCACTTTTTCCTAAATCAACATGCAAACTGTCAAAATGCACATGCACAATGCAGGTATTTCTTTTCTCTTTCTTAATGTTGATGTAATACAAAAAGAAAGCTGTTGTATAACTTTGAATTCAATTTCAAGTGAAAGCAAACAAGCTTGTCCAAAATCAAAAGACACCTTAAGATTTACTTGTTTCGACACTAGAAATATATAAATTCAAACCATATGACGAAAGAAAAAGCTCAATCAGCTATGAACAGCAAACAAACTAACTCTCAAGATCAAAACGACACTTTATCACAGGTCTAGATCTAAGAGGCCACAACAAGACTAGTTCACTTTCGTTATGGGAAACTGCAAATGATATAAGAAATACACAAAGAACAAACACATTTTATTTATACAACCAAGGCGGAATAGTGTCAAGGAAAGTTGGTTTCAGATAGGTACATTGACTGATAACAGGCTGCAAAAACAAGGATGAAAACAGGGCAATAAATAGCAGGGAACCCCAGTAGCACAAGGCAAAACTGGTTCAGCGCAGGTGGTACACTGTCAGTTTGACATTCAGCGCAGGTAGCCCCTTCAGGATCTGCGCTGAAATGCAGACTGCCTTCACAGTGCCTGCACTGAAGAGATAAACTTTCGTTTTTCTCAGTTTCCGGGTCACAGATTGCTCAAAAATTCACATTTTTTGGCCAAATCAGAAGCTATCAGTCAAGTACACACTAAGGGATGAAAAGGAGGATGAAAAGCTATCACTAAGAGCTGTTCAGAGTCCTTGTGGATCAGCTCTTCAAATCATAAACATGCCCAGAAACTGAGCTAGAGTAGCTGCCCTCTACTTTGCATTTGAAAGCTCCAAATGCAGTTCGATTCGGTACTCCCTGTGTTTATGAAATGAATAGCAAAAACACAAACAACCAACAAGATACGTTCCCCAGTGGAGTCGCCAATTTGTTGTTGGGAAAAGTATCCAATGCGAAATGACCCTATCCCACTCTAAGGGTGATAGTACCTCAGCAACAATCAAAGCAAAGCTATTCAAGGTTACTTCTTTATGAGATGTAAGAGAGGGGAGAAAGAGATCCACTAACCGTTGTCTTCCGCTAATGATTGATCCAATCTTCTCTCCTTGCTGCTTGCTCCCAGCTCTTTGCTCTTTCACTGGCCCAGCTACGCCAAGATCCTGCAAAATGGCAAGAGAGGGAAACTACAAGAAGCATACATTCATAATTGATTCAAGGATTAGAATAAATCAAATATACAAGTATAACAATACACCATTGAGACACATGCATATAGAAGAACCTCAAATGCTTTATTAATGGAAGAAGTAAAGTTCAGGAAGTGATACAACCATAAAAGGCCCAATCCAGCATCACCTCCCAGCAGAAAGAAATCTCCTCTTCACCTCCTTCAAAGCAAATCACCCAATAGTTCTATACTCAAACCAACAGCACTTCCTTACATTCACAAGATTCCAGCCTCCCTAGACCTCATGAGAGAGCTCTATATATAGGAGTTTTGGAGAAAGGATGAGTCAGCTTGAGGCTGGCATGAAGCTGACTAGTGTCCTCTCCCACTTCAGTTATTCTTCAGTTCTTGAGTCCACTTGGAGGTTCTTGCTTCCACTTGGAGATCTAGATCCTCTTACTCATCACAAGTCGAATTCCCTGATCCAAGTGTCATTTTGGAAGCTTCCTGGGCATTGACACCTTGAGGAATGACTGTGCCACTTGGCCAAACTCGCCCAGCGCAGGTAGCCTTCTTTGCAGTTGACATTCAGTGCAGGTACATAGTGGAGCAGTTGACCTTCAGCGCAGATGCTCAATGGAGCAGTTGACATGATCCAGAATTAGCTTGTTTTTGAGTGTTTTCAGGTGGAGAACTGATATTCAGTGCTGTGGTTTGCTGACCTTGTTCCTCTAGGGGTAGGAACAACATGTTTAGGGACTTTGGATCCCTTAGATTATTGACATTTCATGATTCATGCTGTAAGGCACAAAAATGTCTATAACAATCCCTTAGACCGCCTGGCTCAAAGCTTCCCCCTACTAGAGGTCTCTGCATGAGTAGATTTCTCTACTCGATCTCCACTCAGCTTCCCCTATTGTGGCTACTCCACAACCTCCTGAAGCTGCTGCACCAATCGTGGCTACTCCATAATTGTCTGAGACTTCTTCTGGCGCTGCATGTTGAGAGGTAATATACTCTCCCTTTCAACCACCAAGTCTCTAACCTTTGCCTTGCTCCTCAAGGCTTTGCATGCATCTTGTACCTCAAGTGCATACAAGTTCTTGGCTAGCACACCAATCTATTTCCACTTTCTTGCCGTCACGAAATTTTCTAGAAAAAGAGCTGATTTGAAACTAGCGATATCTTCCTCGTTCGAACTCCGATTCAGCCGATTTTTTTTTTTTGAATTTGGGTGTTTTCCGTAAGGAATCCAAATCTGCTATTTGTTTTTGATAATTTTGTACAAAAATTTTCAGATCTTCTCTACAAACGCTCGACCCAAAACTCAAAACTTTGAAATCTCCTCTCAGTATATTGTTCTTGCTTAATCACCTGTGCTCTGATACCATGTAGAATTTTGTAGATTTTTTCTTACAAATCAGCTAGCTTTGATACCATGTAGAACTTTTTCTACAAATCAGCTAGTTTTGATACCATGTAGAAATTTCCCACCTATAGATCACTTGGTAATGCAATGTACTAAAACAACACACTTGATCTACTTCTACAAACAATTTAGCGGAAGCTTAATCGAACATGAGCAACATCAATAAGAACACATATAACTGATATGAAGGAATCAATCACACATAACACAGAAGAATTTACCCGGGGAAAGCACCTGCCTAAAACCCCATCTCTATATTATCATACAAGTGGAAATATAGTCTGGATTACACAAAGCCTTAGCTCGGAAGCTATCCAACTCTCAGTACAATCCCTCTGCTGCTCATAGACAATTAAAGGCTTCTCACAAACCTTCTCCTCTGCCCTCCAAGCCTCCTATTTCCTTGTGCAGTTTCCTTGGGGTCCAGTGTTGCCACCTGTGTGAATTGGCCTCTTCACACACTCACTAACCTCTGATCTAACTGCACAAACTTGAAGGAGATAAATCCTCATCATGGATGAGCTTCCTTTATAGGAAAAATATTCATCCAACTGATAGTACACTGTCCCTTCTCTGATCTCAACTGGGTCTCTGTCTGAACTAACATGCATGAGTTATTTAAGCTATAATATTCAGTTATTTGAAAATACCAATTGTTACACGCATGCAAGCATTAACAAACTAAATCTCATTAATTTAACAACTTGTTAAATTAATATAGCTGGACTTGACTTAGTTAACTAAGCCAACCTCATAATTACAACTCATCCTTATCTCTTTAACTGATGGATAAATTCACCAATTAATAGATAAACTGTTGCATGTCCTCACATAGACTTCAAGTTTGTTTTTCCTTAACTAATTAACTCATGGAGATTAATTAATTAATATTTTAAATTGCTGTTAAGACCAAATTCGTTTTTACATCCTATTGATAGACCATGGACTGCTATAAATAGGAAGGGACCCAGAAATGCTATTTTTATAACTTTCTATTTTTAGTAGTTTCACCTCTCATCCAAGGTGGCCAATGATCTCATTGGCCAAACTGCTATTTTTAGACATGCTATTTTTAATAAGTCTATTTTTAGCACATTCTAAATTTAACATTTCTTGTTGCACATTTTTCACAGACGACAGCTGTAGAATCATATGACAGTTGCAGAATCAAATAACAGCTGCAGAATCAGATGGCAGCGATAGAATCAACACTATTCCGTAACAGATTCAACAAGTTTTAATAAAAGAAAATAAAAATTCATCTTGACTCTTTTCTCCATGACTTGTCCAACCACTTGAAGAAGATTATGATCATAATTTTGCAGCCACCACACATACAGCTCATCCATTTCTAAAGGGTAACTCAAGGTATGTCATTTTCTAACTTTTTACCATAAAGTTTCTTGAAAAGCTAGAATGATAATTTTTGGAAAAAACATTTCTCTTCCTCATCTCATAAAATTTCCAATATCATCAGTTGGGGGGGGATAAATTCATATTCATATTTTTCCATATCCATATCACATTCAAAATCCCACATAATTTCAAAAGATATTAACTATTACATTGTTGTTATGAGCATACAAAGGCTTGTCAAAAGTACTAAAAAGATAATTGGATACAAACACAATCATGGTTGTCACACAAGAACCAACTATGATGCAATCCAATAAATATATACTTTGCAACAATAATCAAATTATCATTATGCAAAGTTCAAAGATAAAAAATGAACGCAACAACAAAATATGGTTGTGACACAAGAATCAACCATGTTGCAATTCAACTAAAAGATTTTGCAGAAGTATGAAGTTATAAAATGATATCATGCAAAGTTAAGCCAAAGCTCAACGATAAAAAAGAACTAATGTAATAGATTGCATGAGGACATGCAATAGCTTTAGTTGGAGGGTATGTTGGGCCTTGATTTTGTTATTCACTTCCATTACATTTTCACTTATATTTCCATATTGTCACTTTCACTCCATGTGTATTTCATTACATTTACCTCTATTTCATTACATTTACCTTAGGATTATCATTATTGGGTCACATTTATGTTTTTCCAAACTTTATTAATTCTTAGCATTTTAAAGTGAATTTACAGTTAAAAATTAGAAAATAATGTGCATATGCTCATACTTAACAAGTGGGATGAGATTGTTGACATGTGCAGGTCAAAAAGACCTTTATGTGGCCTCCCAAAACCAAATTCGAATTTGAGTGGCGAAAATCATGGGATCATAAGGATATGTGTCTCATTTTCTATTTGTATTGAAACTCTAAGAAGATGTGTCTTATCATTTCCTATTTTGATTATAACTCTAGAGATATAGGGAGAGATTCACGGACTCTCATTAATGAGATAGCATCTCATCTTTTTGTATAAACAGGGGAAGTTTTCTCCTATCATTGGGATGTGAAAAGTTGGGGAAATGCTCTTGTTTTGAATATAGAATTTGGATTTGACACCATATTCATGAGTAATGTTCACTTTGATTTAGTTATGATTGTATTTGGAGCCTCTCAACTTTCCATCTTTCATGCTTTTGGATTGACCATCTATAATGTGTGAGATTTATTGTTTTTCATAGATTGAGATTTATTGTTATTCATAGATTAAGATTTATTTATTTCATATCTTTTCCTGTGTGAGAGGTTTAGAATTATTGTTTTTGTTTTCATTTCATATCATGTGGTTTTGATTATTCATTTCATAGGATCCTGATTTGATAATGCACACATGATCCCTTAGAATAGATTTCATTTCATGCAATTTCATTTTTGAAAAGAGTGGTGTGTTTTTAAATTCCCACAAGTGTGGTAGATTAAGACTTCAATTCCTACAAGTGTGGTAGATTAAGATTTCAATTCCTGCAAGTGTCATATATTAAGAGTTTTATTCCAAACACTGTACTATAATTTCCTTTGAATTGATTGCTGAATTAGAATAGGTGAATTTGGTTAGTCGTTATTTGGTTTAGTAGTTAGATTGATCTAAATTGGAAGTTAATTTCTAGCATATATAGTGCATGCATGCTTTGCAAGTTTTATGAAACCCCCGGGTTGACAATTAAATGATAGGTAATTAATTTGCCTCAACAATAATCTAAATAAACAGATGCACAACACCCCATCATGTCCAACAACCAATACCAATGATCTAACACCAAGTTGATTACTATGGACCTTGATGTGAATCCATTGTCATCTCTATGAATTACAATTACTCTCTACAGTTGATTTAGCCTACCTTGCTCATCATTTAGGCTCAATCACATACCCTTGATGGTCCAAGAATATAGATTCCATGGGACTTTTTTAAACTCACAAGCAGAGACATGAATGAAAAATAATTGGAAACTCAAAGAGAATTGCTCACCCTTATTACTATTAAATATAAGATCTTATAATAAACAATTTTCTAGAGGAATCTAGATCTAACAACAGTTTAGAAATATATAGACTATTAACTTTATAGAGATATCGCTAACTAATAGCTAATTAGAAATATTGCTAACTAATAGCTAATTAGAAATATCTAACAACTAATTCCCAGACTAACTCAGTTAATAGGAGAGATTATACTTTAACACCCCCCCCTAATCTTAATTTTCACATTCAACAACATTGACAATGTTTAAATGTTGTCTTTAAACACAAAAAAAATTATTCCCAATGATTTGGTGAAGATATATACTAGCTAATCTCTAAATCCATAAAATTGAAGAGACATGTCAGCCTTGTTGATAAGCTCATGAACGAAGTGACAAAACATGCTTTTCCTATGAAACATATGGTTCTTTGACAATGCAATTTTTGAATATTTGTCACAAAAAATAGAAGTTGGCTCCTTCTCCACATGTGCAAGATCTTTCAAAAGTATTCTTATCCATATTGCATGGCATGATGTTGTAGTAGTTGCTACATATTCTTCTTTTGTAGAAGATATCGAGACATTGATGGATGTTTCTTTGAAGCCCATGAGATCAAATTTTGTGCCCAGATGAAAATTATATCCTAAGGTTCTTTTCATATCATCAATACTACCAATAAAATCATTCATTGTATCTTGTAAGAGAGTTGTCTTCAAAATTTGTGTACCACAATCCATAGTTAGTTGTACCTACAATATACCTCACAATTCTTTTTTCGACTTTCCAATGTGAATTCTTGGGAGGCTCCATGTTTAACTAATTACATACATAACATCAGGTCTAGTTGTAAAAAGCTATATGAGGTTGCCTACAACCCTCTTATATAATTTTGAATCAATTGTTGGTTTATCATCCCACTTGCTAAATTTTTTTCATGTTGCAATGGGTGTCTACTGATTTTCATTTGTCCATCATGAACCTCTTTAAGATATTAGTAGCATACTTTTGTTGACATATGGAAATTATTTGAGCATATTTCTTAACATCAATTCCCAAAAAGTATTTCATGAGACCAAGGTCTTTCATCTCAAATTCCCTTTTTATAGTAGTTTCAAAATCATCTAACATCAAATTCCTAGTATATATTATGCCATCAACATGAATACAAACTAGAATAATTTTACCTTAATCTAATTTGGTATATAGAGTAGGCGCATTGTTGCTCTTGTTGAACCCATTATTGAGAAAATATAAGTCAATATGACTATACCAAGCCCTTAGAGCTTGCTTCAAGCCATACAATGAGTTTTTCAAGTTGTACACTTCGTACTCTTCGCCTTTTACTTCAAATCCTAGTGGTTGATCTACACACACCTCCTATTCTAGTTTTCCATTCAAGAAAGTTGGCTTCACATCCATTTGGTAAACTAGCCATTTGTTTTGTCTTGCAAGGGACAACAAAACACTAATAGTATCTAACTTTACTACTAGAGAAAATATTTTCCCATAGTCAATACCTGGCTGCTAAGCAAATCCTTTAGCAAATAGCATTGCTTTATGTTTCGCTACCTTATCTTTCTCATCCAGTTTTGTCTTGTACACTCACTTAACACTAATGCTAGTTTTACCAACTAGGAGATCAAACAAGATCCCATGCCTCATTCCCTTCAATAACTTCAATATCTTCATTCATGAAGTATATCCAAAGCTCTTTTTTAACTACCTCCTCAAAATAAGTAAGTTGATAAGATAATAAGGCTATATGAGCTTGTTGATCCATGTCATTGTACTACTCATATATTTACCTTAAGCTCCTTGTTTTTTGATTTCTTATTTAATCTAATGGCTCACTGCTAAAAGAAGGAATATTTCTCTAATTTCTCATTGAATCTGTTGACTCTCTACTAGAAGAAGAATTATCTCCTAGTCTTTTCTTTTCACTAGTAATCTTGGCAATCTTGGTAGAGGAACTTGTTGTTCTATACTTTCCACATGTTCATCTATTGGGAAAGATGGATTTCTACTATCCCTTCATTCTCTTGATCATTCCAATATTTTTCCTTTGAGTATTTTACATCTCTACTTACCATAAATTTCTTAGTGATTAGTTTATATAGTTTGCAGGCTTTGGACCATTCATTGTACCCAATGAAAATGTCTTTTTCACTCATGTTGTCATGTTTCCTCCTCAACTCTTTTAGGAAAAGTGCGTTATAAATATAGCCAAAATTTTTGAAATGAGAAATGCTTGGCTTAGTACCAATGCATGATTCGTTTACCTTTCATAATATCTGTTGGACATCTATTTAATATATAGATGAAGCAAGCAATAGCCTCGGCCCAAACATCATTAGGAAAATTTATATATTTGAGCATACATCTTTCCATGTTCATAATGGATTGATTCTCCATTCAACCACTCTATTCTGCTATGGAGTATATTTGGTGGTGAACTTCCCTATAATTCCCTATTGTCTAAAATAAATTGTGAACTTCTTTGAGTCAGACTCTCCTCCTCCATCTGATTTGATCACTTTGACTTATTTGCCACTTTGTTTTTCTGCTAAACCCTCAAATTATTTGAACTTTGTGAATGTATCCAATTTTTTTTTTGGGAAATACACCCAAATTTTCCTATTGAAATTACCAATGAATGTTAGAAAATATAAACTTCCACTATTGGGTTGAGATTTCATGGGTCCACAAAGATTTGTGCGGAAAGGTTCTATATGCTCCTTGGCTCTATAGGAGGCATTTGGAAAACTATTTATTTGGTTCATTTCAAGAATGCAAATTTCACAAGTACTAATTTTCTCGTTCATTACGAGAAATCTCTTAACCATTGTTTGCTTCTACAAGAGACTAAGACTCCTAAAAGGTAGGTAACCATATCAAATATGCCACAACCAAGTCTCATTTATGCTTGAGACATTTTTTGCATATGGTTGTGTCATATTTATGCTTCTCAAATTCAATGGGAACATTCTATTCTTGGTCATTTGGACCTTTGCAACAAGTCTTCTACTAAGTTACTTATCCAAGATTGTGCACATGGAGTCTTTGAGTGTAACACCACAACCATGGTGAGTCTATTATCCAATACTTAATAGATTATGTCTAAGATTTAGTAGAAAAAAGACATCAAGAATATCTTTCTTTTAATTTTTTTAATAAGGATAACCACAACACCTTTTCTTATCAAATTTGACATAATAATCATCTCTTAAAGTAATTTTAGATTAAATAGAAATATGAATACTAAGAAGTAACTTCTTGTCATCTATCATGTGATCATTGCAACCATTGTCTAATAACTAAATATCCTTGTTGTGTTTTTCTTCAGTGAATTGAGATGATATGAGAATTGACTGAGATATCCCTTCTTTAGTGTTGGAGACATTAGTATTTCCCCGATTCAGATTTGTTTGTTTCTTTCTGCATTCAGTTTCATAATGTTCATACTTTTTGTTATAGTAACATTGTACATGGGACTTGTCTATCCATATTCTTCCTCTCCCCCCTCTAATTTTGACAGTGACTAAGCTAATTTGATTGTCCTATTTGTTTTGGTGTGTTTCTTCCTTCTGCTTGATAATTACCTATATCTCTGCTTCCTTTTCGTGCACCTCTACCAATGGATGCTTGAGATTTGAAGACACACTCTAAAGATTAATCTTCCATGATGATATTGACTCATGGGATAAAAGAAATCCCATCAATTATTCTATTGCTAGTTTGGACAAATATTTGAACCCCTCTATGGTGATGAAAACCATCTCAAAATTTTTAGGTGGGAATTTGAGAACATTTTCTACAATTTTTTTTTTATCTTTAATTATCTCTTTAAGAGTCCTAAGCTAATTCACAGCTCCCATCACTTTGGTCATGAACTAATCAATATTATCTGCCTCCTTCATATTCAATGTTTCGAACTCTCTCCAAAGGATTTGAAGCTTCACATTTTCACTTTTTCATTATCCGGATACGTTAACTATTGAATATGCCAAGATTAGTTTTCACTATAAGCTCCCATTATCTTGGGATAAATTGATTCATCCATTGAACTCTTGATCCAAAACTTAGCCTTTTTCTCCTCTTTCGTCAATTCTATAAGGTCATTTCTCTATGCGTTAAAAATTACCTGCAAAGTTGCTTGATCAGGTTCTAAGAACCCATCATCCATTGGTTCCCAAAATTCATGTACTTGTAGGAAGGTATTCATTCTCATAGACTAAAATGTATAGATCCTTCCAACAAGCACCGATTCCTGTTGTCCTATATTATGTGTATAAGCCATTTAAAGAAAATGTGTAATTGAAATATTTTTTTCTCTCTAATATTCTTGCATCTCTTGAGTCTACACAATTTCTTATCAGTTTCTTTATCTTTTGTGAGATCCTTCAGTTTCTAGACATATATCCCCTTCCTTGGACCTAAGTATATAAGAGGCTTCATTTTTCCTATAACTCTTTTATTCCCCCCAAAACCTTTGTTTCTCCCTTGTTGATATTTGGTGCTACCACTAGTTCCCCCTTTTGTTCAAGCCCATCCTTTGTTTCTCTGCTCCCCCGTTCTAGCTTCTCCATCCTTCATCTAGTCCTCATCTATCTCTCCCTACTCGTTTATTACTATATTTGTTTTTCCCTCCAACTTATGTAATATTTGTCGATTCCACTGACCCAAATATTGTAAGGCATTGTCTTGTTGGGTCCTCTTTTCTTGGAAAAAGAGGATGAATTAACCTCCCCCATCTATCGATTTATGTCTTCCAACTCTTTGAGGCTATCATGCACAATCCTCTTCTAGGGTAGCAATGGAAAGATATAGGGATGCTAGGAGCAATTAAGACAAGCCTAGAGGTTCAACCTAGACACACATATGGACCAGGAGATCGAAGATGGAATCCTCAATGTAAGAAACTCCACTAGAGCTAGAGCTTCTACTTACCTGCAAAATGTCAACTTGTATTGGAAAATAAAAACTCTAATGGGAGGAGTTATCACAAATAGGGATGACACTCAACAAGAAATTTTCATTTGTATGGCCAAGCTTATGGAAAAAATGGACAATATTAATAGGAAAATTGTGCTCCTAACTAAATGAATCATACGGAAAACCCCCTCAACATCACACATATGGTGAACCCCATTTACCAAATTAGGCGCACAATCTCATTTAATGATAGGCTACATGGCCCATACTCATGCTTATAGTATAATTTCCAATACTATAGCAATTCCTTTTAGTTTATATAATATTTTCTTTGTAGATATTTTTACTTTTTTTTTTTTTGTTTCGTCCGTTCAGCAGATTAGGAACAATAGAAACATTCTTAAAATTTTGTGTTTATGCTATAGGTCTGGTTTCCTTAGAGACAAACTAGTAGACACTATCATACTGTAAATTTATGTTTCTAGTGGTAATACAAATTATTCGATCTTACAAAAAAAACTTCATTTTCAACCACTTTCTAGTTAAATCAATTTCAACCATTTTTGGGGTAAAAAACATTATCGCCTTGGCCCCATGCTTGGGAAACTCATGATCTCATGTAATAACAAACATGTTTTTTCAAGGTGGGTGTATCTTTGTATGGTGATGCCCCGAAAAGATTGGATGTAACTCTCCTTGGTATATGGCAATGCCTCCTCGCTTTTTAGAAAAAAACCATTAGGGGAAATTTGAGGTCTAAAATGGGCCTCCTAAGGAAATTATAAAATAATAGTGGAAATAATAAAATAATATTAGATTACATCATCAAATTTTAGAGGGAAAAAAGAAAAAAAAACTATTCTTTCAACTCGTATTTTCAACTTATATCCCTATGGGTTTACTCAAATTTTGAGTGGAAACACTCATTGGATGCAAAATTTGATTCCTCATCCAAGGAGTGCCCATGTTGCATACTTTTGATGGACCCTATTACATGAAAAATGATAAATACATGAAAAATTTGATTGCAATAACGTTTTTTCATGTATTTCTGATTTTTTATGTAGCAGAGTCCATCAAAAGTATGCAACATGGGCACTCCTTGGATGAGGAATTAAATTTTGCATCCAATGAATACTCCTGCTCGAAATTTGAGTAAAACCTTAGGGAGATAAGTTGAAAATACGTGTTGAAAAAGTAGTTTTATTATTTTATTATTTTTTAATCATTTTACCTTTTTACTCCAAAAATGGTGAATCATCCCCCATAGTTGACATCATCATCTTGAATCCTATTGGTTCTTATAAAGTTTATTTTGGTTGTATATTTTTCTTAGGAGGCCCATTTTAGACCTCAAAATTCCCCTAATTGAACACTTTTAATGGCTAGCATTTTATGTTGAGACAGACCACAATTCACCTAGCTTCAGTAAATGGCCCAAACTTCCTATAGATGGTGGATACACCTTGTTCACAATAGTGGTGGCTCCTTTGCCAATGGATAAATTATGGTTTGGAGAGATAATGGCTCTACTTAGTGACGAACTTTTGTTGAAACCCTTGGTCTACTTGAGTCTTTTAAATAATTTGTCTTTGATATGCCTGACTCTTTTTGGCTATTTTCATTCCTTCACAATCTTATCTCCACTTTGTGAAATGTCTTATGCCTACTTCAATACCATGTTAAAATTCAAAAGTAGACATAGGAAATAAAAACAATTGGAAACTCATGGGGCATTTCTCGCCCTTCTCACTAGGTCTTACAATACATAATTTTCTAAAAAATTCTAAGACTAAAAATATTCTAGAAATATCTAGACCAACAACTTTCTAGAAATATTTAAAACTAATAATTAACTAGAAATACCTAACAACTAACACTGTAATCTAACTCTTTTATGTTTTGGAGCTTTTTTGGACATATTTTTTGGCCAATTTTGGTCGAAATCTGGTAAAGATTATTAGAATCACAAGTTTGAGTTGTGTATCTTACCTGATCCCAAGGATTTTTTTGGTGAATCCATTTATGTAGTCCAAAATACATTTGAAAAAAAACCAAATATCATAATATCACCCATAATTATATCCCTAAATTCCAACCAAAAAAATCAAAACACAAAATAATTAAACAACAACATAACCAACTGATAAACCAATTGACTCAAAATCCTGGTGAGATGAAATGGCAGACATCATGACTGCAGGAATTGTAAATTTTAACATTCTAGGCTGGGAAATTATCAGTTTCATTTCATTCAGGCTAGTATTTATTTGAGAAAATTCTCAAGGGATCTCTTTGGACTCTTCTTTATGTGATTCTAGAAATTTCAAGGATTTAAAGCAAAAGAAGCGTGGTTGTCAATACGCAGAGTATTAATAACACAATTGTTTCTCTATGGTTGTTTTATAATAACTACAATAAAATGACCTGTTATGATCTAGTTGTGAGTAAGGGAGGGACGAATCTTGTTTGAATTTCTAGGGTTTTGTATGTAGAAGCCTGCAGGCCTTCATCATGCATGAATTTGGGCTACACAGTCAAGATATATGACATATCCTCTTCGTATGGAATATATCTACTAGAAACACCCCTCTTTTCTTACTGACCTGGGTTGTAAGGAGGAAAGGACGAGTTGAATCAAGGGGATATAAAGACCTTAAATGGGAAGTCTCTCCTTTTTTGGGTAAAGGGTTTGGACTTAGTGAAAAATATGAAGCAGAGTGTAGAGAACTTGCTGTGTTGTCCTACAAATATTCAATGTATTCTTTATGAAGAGAAGAAAATTCATGATCTATCTCAGTTACAAGATTACTGTATTTCAAAAAACTCCACTATAATCTTTAACTTGAGGCTGCGAGGGGGTGCTTCGATATCTAGGAACCTTGGAGGTTCTATCTCCTCTAAGGATGCAACATAAAGGAAGGGCTCTAAGCCATTAGATCGACCATATTTCAACATTGGACATTACATTTTTGAATAGTAGCAGCAATACCTAGCTATGGAGGTAACCCTAATAGAGGTAAACCAATTTTTTTCCATTTTTCAATCCAGGGTAGTGATTTATAGGTTCAATAGTTTTTGGCCTAGATTTAATGCTTTACATCAATGGATTTTTACAACTTGGCAAGAAAACTACAAAATATACCTTTCTCAAAAGGTTTCTTCATCATTCAGTTCAACACCTACAAATATGAGGAGAGAGAATTGAAAGAAGGGCCTTGGTTTTGGAGAAATGTAGGACTCTTCATTACCCCTTGGTTTCCAGATTTTGATGCCACAACAATGGTGGTTTCAATAGTGCCAATATGGGTGAGGCTACCAAATCTCCCCCTTCCATTCTAGCATCACATAGTATTGGAAGAAATTGGGAACACCTTGGGGGCATTCAAAAAGATGGACCTTAACAGAATAGAGAAAAGGTTATTTAACTTTGCCAGAATCTATGTAGAAATTTACCGAAGTGAAGGTCTACCTGACTGCATCCAGTTGAAATATAAAAAATTCTGCTGGACCCTACTTTTGGATTATAAAAAAATAACATTTAGATTTCGATCATGTTATCAAATAGGACACTTGCAAAAAACACGTCCTCAAGCAAAAAAAGAACCCAAAAAAAGAAAAAGTGATAGGCTCTAAAAACAAATGGATGACATCCTTATAATCCCTGCCTCATGGAGGAAGAAGAAGAAGTCATAAAGAACCATCTAAACCAAAAAGAAGTGGATTCTCAGGTCCAAAACGACAATGCAACCCATAAGCCGAATGGTACAAAATCAAAAGCAATTCATGAACTAAAATAACAGAAAAAAGAGGAACACAAAGAGGAGGGGAAGGTGGGCTCAAACAGAGCTCATGTTTTAGAAAAACACTCGCACCAAAGATAACCAGAAGAAATTGGGTAATGGTTTCAGCTAACCCCAACTCAGGGGGATGACAAAAGGTATAACAAAATAAACAAAAGAAACATAAGTTAAGTGAGTATTATCATACTTAACTTTGTAGGTTTCTGTTATTTTTTTATATTCTTTCTTATGCTCATCAGTCAAGAAGCAGTTATTATTGAATGCATTTAACATCTACAAAATGTAATTTTGTTCCTTTTATTAAGTAAAATAAAATTAGGATTTTTTCCCCTCAAGAAAAAAATGATAAACCAACTCAATTAACAAGAAAAATTATATTTTAATAAATTTAAAACATAAGATTGAGTTTGTCAAGAGTTGGATTTGGTATCAAATCTTATCTCTTTGTTAAAGGAAAAGCTATCACAAGGAGTATAATGAAGGCAATGCAACACAACACACCTCCCAATACATGTGATGATGCAAATTGTGGATAAAAGAAACTAGTTATACAAATAATAAACACATGTCACTATTTTGATGGTTCATGGACTAGTAATGAAAAAATTGAGAACCTCTCCTAACAAAAACATTTTTTTAATTGTTTGATTTGTTAGTGAAATTTATTTAACTACCAATTGCCTCAAAAGGTGCAAAAAGACGCCGATAGGACTGTACAATTGATAAAATTATAATTTAGTTTTCATAATCAAGCAAATAATAATTAATATATTAAATTTTAATACTTTAGTGTCCTTTATATCTATATATATATAGATATATAAACTTTTTGGAGGTTGAATATATAAATTTTGTAACTTTCTAAAGGTTAAAATCCTTTCTCCACAAATACCATAAGATAGAGAATTGTCAATATACAAAAATCCTCTGTCCAAGAGTACACATAATATAGAGAACTATCAATATACCATGTTCTATATTGAAAAACAACATTGGTTGCTTGTTAAAATCATGAATTTGTACTTTGGTTTTCATAAATAATAATTGATAAATTAAATTTAAAAGTTATAATGTATATATATATATATATATATATATATATATATATATATATATATATGAATTTTAGTTTTGTATCTTTTTGAAGGGTGAAATCCTCCCTCCAAAATTCCACATAAAATAGAGAATTGACAATATACCATGTTCTATATTGCAAAACAACATTGGTTACTTGCTCAAGCCGCTATGTCAAAGCTCTAACCCATTGTCACAAGAGACGACCCTTAACAAACATAACAATACATAAAAACTAATAATAATGTAAAACCTCACAAAAGAGAACAAGAGGAGAACCACATGGTATGTGTTTACTGTAGGTGGAACAATTATCAGTTGGGTTTAAAAATTGAAAGACATTGTTTCACTTTCAACAACAGAAGTAGAGTATGTTGCCGCTATAGAGACTAGTAAAGAAATAATTTTGTTACAAAGGTTTATGGATGAATTAGGCAAGAAGGAGCAGATGGGCAGATTATACAGTGAAAACGATAATGCCATTCATATTGCAAATAACTAAAGATTTCATTCCAAGACTAAACATATAAAACTAAAGTACCATTTCATACAGTCAGTGTTGGAAGATGGACAGTTGAAGCTGGAAAAGATTCACACTAGCCATAGTTATGCAGATAGTTTAACAAAAGTTGTAACTAGGGCGAAACTAAGATTCTTCTTAGTTTCACTTGGTCTTCTAGTATGATGGTGAAGATGAGAAACAACCAGGTCCAAGTGGAGTCATTGTCCAACAAGTGAAGCAACGATGGAATTTATGTAATCGGTCTCCAAGTGGGAGATTGTTACGTGTGGAGCTTGATTATCTTCTTGATTGTTCAAAGATGTTTTGTTTCAGCCATGTTGGATCCATGTTTGTATGATCGCTATCAAGGGGGTCTAGGGGGGCAACAAAAATTTTTATGAGCCCCCCTAGCAAGTTTTTGGGGGAAACACCCCTAAGCTAAAAATAGATGAAAAATTTCCTTGTAACATATTGTAATTTCATAGTCAATTTGGGTCTTTGATTAGGCAGATGATATAGCATTAGAAGTTATGTTAATTTAGGGTTTTTTTACCCTCGAAGGCAACCCTCAGTTTATATAAGGGAATTATATTGCAACTGTGTGTTATTATTCTGAGTGACAAAGAGGGAGGAGACTGTGTGAGAGTGAAGAGGAAATTATAGTGGATTTGCTGTAGGTTATATCTCTTCATTTTGCTGGATAATATAAAAGGAAGGATTAGTTGTTTCTCCATGGACGTAGCTTAAATTGGGTGAACCACATATGTTTGTGTATCTTGTTTTATGCATTTCTGTGTTTCTGTTTTCGCAATATTGTATGTGTTTCATTGAACTAATGATCTAATGAGTTCATCAATAGTAAAAGAGATATCTTCTATAGAGTGGCTTCCTCAGATAATGAGGTAGAAAATTTCTATTGTATTTTATTTTAGGGCTGGGGAATGATTCCTGTTGAAAATGCAACAAGATGATGGAGCTTAGTGAAAAGAAGTCACCTTCACTAAGTGGGCCCGCGGGCTATTTTTGGCGCAAAGTCTATTTTTAGACATATGGATCATGGTCTATGAGTTGCAGGATGCTATTTGTGGATGATTGGTCATGTTGGTAAAAATAGATGGACTTCTATTTTTAGACATATGGGCGGTTTCTATTTTTAGATTGCCAGGCTAAAAATAGAACAGTGGAATATTATTAGCTCATAATAATATTTGGACTATAAACATTATCTTATCATCTTGGAGCACTTCATTTTGAGCTACAGATGTGGCACATGCAACTGTCAGAAGGAAATACGCTTTTCTTGTGGGTCAGTTGAGCTATTGCATGCAGGACTTCAGTTTGAACTCATGTGGTTGAGTTTGTTGGAGTTGATTGTGGAGTTGATGGAGTCGTGTTCAGTTTGACTTGGTTAAACTAGTTGTATTTAGTCTAATTGCATAATACACTAGTGATGAGTGGTGTGAATTAATTATTAATTAATTCACTAATTATTAACTCATAAAGCAACTAAAGAATACATCAGTTAACTCAGTGCATGGACAGTTCAGTGGAGACAGGTGTTAGAGGTTGAGATTGTTGTCAGTTGTGACTATAGTTGTGCATGAGATCTTGCACAATCAGTGGGATTGAGTAATGTCAATGAGGATTGCGTGGTTCAGCCAAGGGAAATATGAGTTTGGATCAGCCATTCTCATCCATTCTCATGCAAGATTGCGTAGTGGAGGCATGCAAACAGTGGAGGAGATTTGAGGCATCAGATCTGAGCTAGTTTGTGTGTAACAGGTGGAGATAGTACTGAGTACTTGCGAGGAGTATTGTACTATGTATTGTTACATGTTCTCAGTCAATATAATATACAGATAGTTGGTGGTTTTCAGCTGTATGCTTCCCCCGGGTTACATACTGTGTTGATATGTGTTATTGATGTTTCAATGTGCGCATGCGAATGTTTTGATTCTGCAAATTGATGATCAACGTAGAGGAGGTTATGTATTATGCATGCATTCTGCAATAGTGTATAATCAGGGTAATCTCTGTGAATAAGTGTCATATTATTCAAAATTTTCTACAATTCCAGGATTCCCACATATTTCATCATTACTTCCCACATAGTTGTTTGACTTTTTCCACTTTTAGTATTTATCTAGGACATTTAGGCCCTTCACACTCTCAAAATTTTTGGTTGTCACCAAAGTGCAACAAAACCCCATCTAGAAACATGGGCCCTCAAACTCACTATATACATCAGAAGTACAAAGGATTTCCCATTTCATATGGAAATACTCTAAAAGTATGTCGCTAACTGCCAGATACATAAAATTGGATAAATATAGTGTGAAAAGAAACCTAAATATGGTGAACAGATGCCAAAACACCACAGAAAAAGAGGTAGATCAAATATATGTCTCTACAAAAGAAATCTTTTTCACATAAATCAGACACAAACCAAAAATTCCATACAATATGGTGGATGGCAATGATCAAGAGTCAACTTGCTCTGTGGGTAATACCAAGCATTCATTAACACAAAATTTGTTACACAAATTGTCCTTAATCTTCAACTCTCAATTTGTAGCTAAAAAACGACTACTCCAGAAGATAATCATATTTACCGTCTAAAACACCCTACATAACAAAGATGGTAATAATGTAGAATATAAGACATACAAAACCATAATTCATGGAAAATAAATACTAACAAGAGAACATAGAATAAAATGTGATTATCCTCATTACAAAAATACAATTTATTAGCTGAAGAGACTTGTGAAGTAATTTTAGTTGAAACTTAATTCCTCTAAAGTAAATTCATTTAAATCTTGTTAGAGATACACATGAGGGATAATTTGATTCCATATTACATTTTATTCTATTCCAAAATTTCAAAGTTGTTAAAAAGTGAATCAAAATGAATGAACTAGCATATTGGCCAACTTAAAACAGCACACTAAGGTAAAAAACAAAAAACAATAACAAAAGCCTTTCTAGAATGGAAATCTTCTCCAATTAATTAAGTACCCAACCCTCATCCATCTCAGGAATAAAACATGAATTTAATTTATTTTTATGTAGATTTTGAAAAGAAACACATTAAATTTATCTTAGTTTGGAAAAATATCCACCAGGTTGTGGACTTGCAAACGTAAAAGAAAATAAAAACAATACTAAAGGATTTATGAGAATTGAAATATTTTCCAGTTAATTTTTACGTAACCTTCATAGAGCTAATGATAAATATGAATTTTAATGTTTTATATTAATTGTGAAAATAAACACGTGTAGTAAAAGCAAACAAAATCATGCATCTTAATCTAGCAAGATAACAACCGGGTTTTAAATTTACAATGTAAATGAAAACAAAATAGATACCAAAGGAATTAAGAGAATGGAATTTACAATGTAAAATAAAACAAAATCGATACCAAAGGCCTTCAGAGAATTTCAACCTTCACGAGTTAATTAAGTGACATTGTAATTTCTGATATAATGGACAATTTGGAAAAATAAAAAACAGGTACCTGACCATTAACTATATAAGTGTATATGTGATGCAATTCAAATGTATTTTGTTTACCCACCCTGAATTTTATTTTTTTTACAGAAGAAAACCAAAAAATATATCTTAGTCTAGCAAAATAGTAGTAAGGTTCTAAACTTTCAATGTAGCCAAAACATTGTACTCCAAAAACCTATGGACATTTGTTTGGGCTCCAACATAGGAAATATAAATCACGTACCATAAATGACAGTAAATATTTGATTGGATCCACATATTGTCTTCCATCATATAACCATATAATGTAGGCAAATTTCCAATCCTCCCAAGATATTTGGGATGTATTTTTCAAATTAACTTCCAAAAAGATAGTGGGACTATAGGTTTAACAAATCATCATGGAATTGTAAATCTCAAATGCTTCAATCTCCCCCACTACATGGATTAGGTGAAGATACTAAATGGAAAAGGTATTGCATTACACTTCTAAAAGGATCAGTTTGAGAGATTACTTTATTTAATACATGCAAATTACGTTTCTTTCTTGAAGTTACTGATTTCAAGGATTGTATGTTGCACTACACTATTATAGAAAATGAAAAAAAAAGGATGCATAGAAGTAAGCATCAACTTCAGAGATGACTTTATACAATACACGCCAAGAAAGTTATGTTTCTTTCTTTAAGGCACCAATTTTAAGAACAGTAGGAAGTGATGCTTTATGTCAAAGAACATGAGGGAGAAACTCAATTTTTACTAATTTAACTTGACACAATTATGAAGATCTTGGACTGCAAAAATAATGATACTACCTACTCACAATTCTTCAATTCTTCAACATTATAGTATTTGGATGGCTCTGAATGATTACAAAAATGGAAAAAGAATCCTGCACAAAATAAAAATATAGATCACCTATTGCATTTATACATTTCAACATACTTGGAAGCTAGCAAAGCTTTCTTTCAAGTCAACATATTTTCCTAGAGCACCTGTGAAAACTTCAGCCACATAGAAGGTCTGACTCAAGAATCGTTGAATCTTTCTGGCCTGGGACACAAGCAGTTTATTGTCTTCACCTAGTTCAACCATACCTAAAAATGCAATAATATCTTGAAGGTTCTTGTAGTTTTGAAGGACCTTCTGCACACCTTGAGTAATATTATAGTGGTCTTCTCCTAGAATGTGAGGAGAACATGTGGGATGTAGAATCCAGTGCGTCAATCGTTGGGCATATACGAAGCTCAGAGATTTGGACATAAAAAACGCATAGGCATAAGAATTCATAAGAAGGTAAAAATATGTTAAACAATACAAATACATTAGAGGAAAAACTGTGGACATAGACCAAAACAAACCTACCTAGATAACACAGTGGTGGCATCAAGATGAGTGAATGTTGTTGCAGGTGTGGGATTTGTCAAATCATCAGATGACACATATATAGCTTGCATGAAAGTAATGGAACCCTTTTTGGTTTTTGTAATATGTTTTTGCAAACCTCCAAGATCAACAACCAAAGTTGGTTGGTATCTGACATCTGTAGGAATACGCCCCAACAAATCAGACACTTCAGAGTTTTCCTGTCAAACAAAATAAGATGGAAACAATTTATTTTTATGTTAATGCCAATGTTGATGTCAAACTCATTCCCTTAAGGAAATATCTAATCCTTTGTAAACATTTAATTTTGTGATGGTGATATTTAAACACAATAGTTCTTGAATGACAACAAGACTATAAATTTTGTGATAACTTTTTAAAAACTAAAATTCCCCAAATGACTAAAAAGGAGGCGAATATTATATGAGACACAATGCCAAACATACTTGTGTAAAATGGAAAATGTTGTCAATGAAGGGAAATACATAGTGGTCTTTGATATCTCAAAAAGGCTCTGCAATAGTCAATCCTGTAAGCCCAACATGTGCACGAGCACCAGGTGGTTAATTCATCTTACCATATATAAGAGTACACTTGATTTCACCCTATATAACAAGAAAAACATTAATTAGTAGAAAATCCTCTAACTATGCATGCAAAGAACAACTCTTCAACAAACAAATGGGTGAATTAAGAGCTTGTGTTGAAGGGATTCGAAGTTGGTGATTCATTCATGATAAATGTCATACAAGAATATATGACAACAAAAATCACACACACAACCTCATCTCCATTTGGTACACAACATGAAAAAACATGCAAGGAATCATATCGGTGCTAGGGTTCCAAGGTGAGGAAGTGGGAGTTGTACCCATCATAAATTAATCCACCTCTCGCCAAACTAACTTCAACCCAATTCACATCCAACCCCCTAAACCCCAATAGAACAAGTAGAGAGAGTCCCTTGTCACAACGGGGTCGTTTCCGATTTTGTACCATTATATGTAATGCTCGCCAATATCCAGGTGATTATCGCCATGCCCTTGGCATTATCAACATGTACACCTTACCCTTCTTGTTATACTCCACTAGATAGTTTTTTTCCCTATCACCTGAAGGCGTTTGGAGAGTGGAGGTGTAGTATAGCTAAGCGAAGGTGTTCCACACCATGAGACCATCTATGATGTCATTGAATTGGTTGATTTTTTCCTGTACGTCTCGTAGGAATTTGCTGGTGGGGAGAAAGGGGACAAAGAAATAGTTGGTCTTGCCACCGAATTTGGTGAAGATGTCTTGCCAACCGCTTAGGGTAGAGGAATAACTAGTGTAGGATTACCACCAAGAGTCATGACTACCCATCCAGGAAGAGATGAATTGTTTTCCTTGGGCTTTTGTATCTAGTCATCACTTCGAGAATTTTGGTGAGGTTGTGGTTGTTATTAGTATGGTTCTTTCTTGCAAGAGTCTATTGTTCCTCTCTGCCTCTACAGACAAACTTTGTCACTATGAAACCCACCACCACCCACAAAAAAATACATATTATCCTCATCCTCATCCTTGTCTTCTTCTTTATTCCCCGGGTCTTGAGAAGTATGGCATTCTTTCTTGCAGCCATGGGGCTATTATATTTAAGAACCATTGCTAACAGGTCCCGTGTTTGAGCCCCTTGTAGTGCAAGTGAAAAGCATGCAAAATGGGCAAACCTTTTTGCTACTATTGTTGTGAAGATGAACCCATTGCTTCAGAAAAAAATATTCCTCTACAAGTGCAAGTATGAGCCGGCAGGGGCCAATTTTTTACTCAGAGGGTTGTTGCTAGAGATATTTCCAATAGCAGTTTCTAACATTCAGTGGATTTGAGCTAACTAGGTTGTGAGGCTTGTCGCAACATTTAGGCTACGCGTATAGTGTGTTGCATTGAAACACAAGAATAACAAACCAGTGAATTATTTAGTTGTCATGCTCATGGGCTAGCATCCATGTGTCAAATTGTTATTAAAGGGAGGATGACAAAAATAGGCGTCTTTGATTGGCTGGATCTGCCCATCCCAACCCCAGAAAGGAATGCCTATCGATGTAAAAATTAAGATTAAAATAAATTACTCCAATATGGACATTGTCTCATCAATTTTGGTACTTAAAAAATGACCCCACTATGATCACCATCTTGTAATATTTCCAACTTAGAAAACAACTCTAATATGACCAATGGACCCACTATGACCACCATCTTGTAAAATTTCCAACTTAGAAAACAACACTAATATGGACACTTAATTAAAGATTTCTCAATTTGGTAATATCACCAAATATAGTGAATTACCGTACACCATTTACCATCTAAATTTTCCATGCGACAATGTAGCCCAAACCATAGAGCCTAACGGGTGGAGTGATTCCACTATAATTTCAAGAAATACATCGAGAGAAGATAGAGAGAGGAGATGTGTGTACAAGAAGCTAGATATCATAAAGTTTAATGCTTGTCTTTTCTCGCACGTTTTAAATTTTTCTCTTGGACTTCAATTTGAATCTATCACAACAACAATAATCCTCCCTATTACAAACAAAGATCTGATATTTGTGTCCTCTTTTAAAGAGGAAGAGAAGGTCTGCGACTGCATCTTAAAAGAAGTGTTATTGAGAGTTTGTGAAAATGATGAGAGGGGATGGATCATTACATATCAACAATATAGTAATATAAATTAAATGACTAATAAATGATGATAGGTATCAAAATATTTATGTGCCATTTGTAACGAGAATTTGTAAAGCCATAACATGAGTGGATATAGGAAATAGAAAAGTTGTTTGGAAACACTTGATTTTATCTATTGGATAGTCTATAATAAAGAATATTCTCAAATTATTAAATCTAAACCATTTATAAATTTTATTTAAATAGTAAATTTTTGTTATTTAAAATGTGTTTTTTAATGCATAAATGTATTTAGCACCCTGAAAAACCCTTGACGTACTCAGATTATGAAGAGTTCACAACTCAAACTTGTGATTCCAAAAAGGGGCTAAATTTTATAGGTATTTACTAGTATTTTCCTTATTTAACCGTCAAATACTAACCCTTATTGATGATGGTTACTTAATTTTTCAAACCGTCAATTTGATGAGTAGCTTAAAATTTTTACTAGAATATATATATATATATATATATATATATATATATATAGTCAAATTTTAAATAAAATTATATAAAACAAAAGAAGTTAGTGATTTTGTTGCTTAAGAATTCAAAATAAGTATAGCATTATGCAACACCTGTAAATATTACTATGCACTTAATTTAATTTATTTAAAAAAAAAGTTAGTTAACTCCTTCTGAATCAACGTGGTCATTTCTCTCTGCATGTACCTCATGTATATCCCACATAATATTCATGCATTTAATGTACTCGATGAGTAATATTCTCATTTTTTTTTCTATTTTTGGAACCACAACCTAGTTTAATTTCTGCATTATCTTGGAACTTGTTATTTCATGTGATTCGTATATGGTTTGTTTAAAAAAAAACGGATCTAGTTTTGATATTTTTCATCAATAATTAAGAAAACAATTTATGAAAATATATAAACACCACATATGCATGGAATCAACAATGTCTTATCAAAAACTATGTTTAATTACCACATATCATCACGTTGTGAAACATCATCATGAGTTACAACATCAACATATTTGTATCAAAGATATATCATGACATCACATAATAAATGGAACCACATGTCAATATAACGCCATATAATAACATCATAAATATGAGAATCATCTCAATACATATTAAATATAGAGAAATAATACACTATAAGCATTCTTATCATGATTCATAAGAAAAAATCAATTTCATTTGATTGTATAAACAATGAATACCAACTATGAAATAAGATTATTCAACATCCATCTAGGATCTATGCTATCTCATCAATACTATTAGTGTCATGTTTTCATCAAGATACTAATTACTTTTCAATAATCATTCTTTTTTCTTTTAACTAAGAAGTTGACTATTTACACAGTAGGTATAGTCATTTAAGTACATCGTTAAACTTCAAATGAGCCTCATTATCTTGAGCCTTAATCTCTAGTCATGTATTATTCCTCCCCAAGGAAATTTAGTGAAATTCATCATTAAGATATTATTGGTCGTACAATCATTCCTTAAATCATCAATATCAAATTTAAAATCCTCTGGTTTTGCATCAATTTACACCTTTGGCTTACCGATTCTCAATATCACTTGATCTCTTTTATCATAGATTCACATTGATACACTTGTTTTTGTCAATTTGTATGTATTTCTTCTCATGGTCTTCTTATAGAATTTCCATTGACTTTCCTTCTTACACTTCATGCTAAGAATTTTCTCATTAATATTCATAATCTATTTCCTTTTCCAAAAGGTATACAATTGCTATGTTTGATCATCAAAACCTTTAAACATTTATATTTGTATCACCTATCAACTTTTAACAACTAAAAGTGTTTTGGTTCATAATTACATATCCTGACACCTTAGAATTATATAAGTCATCACTATCTCCCTCTAACTCATCCCTAATCATCACACTTAGTTATATCCTTAAGAGATATTTCCATTATGAGAGAAACACTTATTCATTGTCATCACATAAGTTGGTCATGGGATTTATTACATTTCCAAGGTTCAACCTATCACTACCATGTCATTCACTAGGTATGCACCCCAAGGAAGTTGTTTGAGATTTAGTTAAATTATTTAATCTAAGAATTTCCATATTGTTGTTATTCAATGGGGCACCTTACCTAACTATTAATAATAGTCAACTAGGTAGGATATTATTTCCTTTATTCTTAGGTGTTTCTTCTTTCCCCATTTTGTCTTCTTGTTTCCATCTTATAGGCGTTGATTTGGTCTAGTGTTGTCATACTTTAAGTAGTGTATCAAGGTTTCCCTTATCGGGTTGTTTTTTTTTAAGTGTTGGTTGACATAGTTCTGTTATTACCATTCTTACCCTCTTAAGGAGTGATGTCCTAGGAGAAAGACATCCCGATAGACATTAACTATGTCCCCAAACTTTTGTGATCTAAATTAATGCTCATAAGGTTGTTAATAGTGATATTTTTCCTTTATCCAAGAATGGTTCTATATGATTTTTTCATTATTGACCTCTACTACCACTTAGCTTCCCTAGACCCCTTTGCATCTCCTTCTCGAGCTCCTTGAACTCCAAAAAAATGGTTGGTATATTTAAGTTGCTTCATAGTAGATATATAATGGTGGTATACATATTCTTGATGTTCTCTTGTCAATAGGTATGATATTCAAAACAATGTTAAGAATAATCAAAAGATATCTCTAGGAATACCTTATTGTGCTTGGTATCATGAATGGAAGGTTCCTTTTCATAGGAGGTTCCCTGCAAACTCTTCTTCTATACCTTTTTTTTTATCACTTCTGAATTCATACGCTTGTCGAGGTTTCACAAAGTCCAAGTTCTACACATAATTATTCTTCTAGCATTTTAAATTAAATAAATTTGAAATTTCTAGAAAAGATTACAACAACTTTAACTTCAAGTACTAAAAATGTTCGCTTACTTGGATTAAGCATAAACTTCCATTTTTATTACTAATATGCTAATACTTAGAAATCATTTGAACCATAATTGACGATTTTTTTCTGTAAGTTTGGGTGGGACTACATCTTCATCATGTCCAATATATCAACTTGATTGGGGTAGGGAATTTAACCTGTGACTTCACATCAAGGAGTGCCTTAACAAAGAAACTGATCAACATTTATCCAAGACCTTGTGGATAAATTGATGGAAAACTGAACTAAGGATATTTGAGAAAAAAAAAATCAAAATTACTTACATGAGGGCAATGGAAAAACTGTCTTCGCCATGGCAATCTCTTGGCTCCAAATTTAGATAAATGGCAGCTATCCCAAATCAAAGTGCATGTGAACAATGGTTCACTCTTCAAGAACATGAATATGGGCCACTTATGATGACTCACTTGTTTTAGCCAATTTTCTTTATCACAAAACATAAAATAGAAACAATATATTCAACAACATTTTTGAGTGTTTTATCACTGATGGAAAGTTTGATTCCCTTATTCCCCTATTGCAATTTCAATTCCCCTAGCCATTACTTTCGTTGTGGAGAAATGATTTTCCTTAATGTTAAAATAATTTAGTGCTCTTGATGACCTTTTTTTCTATGAACACAACACACCCTAAAGGTCACACAATAAAAGTCAAGGAAAAAATCATTGATACCATATGTAGCAACCTAGAATTCAAAAAATACAACTAATTATATAAATCTATGCTATCAATAATCAACACAAAATATTCAAGTCATTAGCAATTTATGAAATCATGAGAAGAAAATATTTACTTGTAAAGCAATGATATTTATTACTAGACATTTCAAAGTTGTTGTGTTATCTATATCTCGCTATTTGCAACAATGTTTTGGGTACAACTCTACATCCAACCATAGGGTCAGATACACTAGATATTTTTAGAGATGACCACCCGCAAGCCCTCAATCAACTACTACGACTCGTGAATCCTTTGTCTCCCAATATTCTCTTTTTGAAAGAATGAATGTCTCTAATCCCCCTTTCATTCATTAAAGAGAAAGGGGATTGGAAAGGGATCCGCATGCACACAATCTGTGTGTCATCATGCCAAATTCTATTTTTCGTTGTCTTAAGTTTTCCTTAACTCAACATTTTTTCTTAGTTTAACTCTTGCTTATTTTATTCCTCTTTACTTTTTTGTTATCTTTACTTATTCTTACTATTTTTATAGTTTATTTTTATATATTTATTTAAAACTTCAGTTTATTATTTATCATTTTATTTATTTACTATTATTGTATTTTCTTCATTGTTTACTCTTATTATCTTTTCTTTATTCTTTTATTTATTTATATATTAATATTATTATCAATATTATTTATTAATTTATCAATAAAGGGCATTACAACACGCACAATACTAAGACTTTAAGATGAGACTTCAAGATAAACATAGACTCTTCCATAGTGGATCTTTGGATTTAAATTATTATAAAAAGATTGTCTTTGTTGTTATATGGAAAATTCTCTTCTGCAGACAAAATTGAAATCCCTAGATCTAGTGGCACGATCTAGAAACAACAGGGGCAAAAATATCTATGTTTTCCTTAGAGAAAATAGAATACGAAATAAATACATACCTGGAATCTATAATAAGTCTTCTTCTTATCCTTGTTTGTAAGCTCCAGCTCTAGCTCTAAGTGCTATAAATGGAACTTGCAACAATGACTAAAACAAGCAAGAGAACTACAATATCCACATAGCATAAAGTAATGTCTCTAATCAATGAGTTAATTGGCATTGAAATACATATGCATCAATATGGCAGAAGTATAGTAAAGCATAGTGATTTTTGTATTAAGAAATGAAGGAGAGAGTTACAACCATTTATAGATGCTTGACTTTGCAGATGTCTCCCAAATTGTCTTGTCCTTCCTTGCCATAAATCAAACTTTCAACCTCAACCCTAATGCATTAATAGAAGATGACTGCTTAAGCTCAAAGTAGCAACATGAGGGCACTATTAATCTCCAAAAGGCAACCCAGATTCTATGGGAGGCAGTGAATTTATAGGGTAAATGTGGTAGTTTAGGATTTACCAATCTAGGCTTGAGATCCACATATGAAGGAGGATAATCTCTAATGATAAGATATAATACCTCTAGAGTAGGAATTCAAGATCTCTATCCATGGTAAATGGTTAAAACCACCTTAAAAGCTTATGGAAGGAGAAGTTTTGAATTTTTTTTCCTGAAATTCTAGAACCATCACACCTACAAAGTAGATAAACCTACACTGATCAGTGCAAATGCTCAGTTATGCAAATTGAAACCATTATAGGTGGACTAAAGTGCAGGGTGCACTAGGGATACAAACATAGTTTTTGTGTTGATTGACCTAGGAACTCAGAATTTTTGGAGAGGTGATGCTTAGGGCTTTGCAAAGGGAAAATAAAAAAAGTGTTTAAGGATTTTGATTGATCCAGTTTTTAGGCCTTTTGAGTGAATGCGACAAAATGACCTGTAACAAATTGCCCCCTAAAGTACAAATTCAGAAGCAATGGACGAGGACTGAAGTGCTTTACCTTGTGAAAAGTCCAAATTAAGAACAAATTGGTTGAGATCGTCATATGTTACAATACATATTATCATCATGATATCATTTTTGAGGGAGGAATACCCATGCTTAGAATATAAGCCATTATACATGTATAATGATCAAGAAGTCTCTTCCATTGATGAAAAAGTGTAGACCCATGCTGGGATGATTATCTAAACGATCTTAGCCATCATACTTTGTAATATTTGTACGAATCCTAAAATCGCAACCCAGATTGATGGAACTGGATCTGGGGTCTTCTACCTCATCACTCAATAGTAGGAGTCTAGCCATGTGAATAAATTAGATAGAGTAGAACATGGTAGACACCATCTGATTACCGATCAATGATTTAAGATGTTAAGAGATGTGAGAGAAACCACTGATAATGATAATGGATCTTAAGGTACTACAATGATATCTATGTGGTGTGAATGGATGAGTTGAAGTCAAACACCACACAAAATATTTCGGTTAAGGGCCTATGATGATAGCCTATTGATGAAAGCGAGGAAACTTGCCATTGAGATATGCAAGTTCCAAGGCACCGAAAGGAGTTTCTAAGTCAACTTCCTATATAATGAGCTAATGTCGACAGGAAGTGACTCATCGCAAGAGGGCCTTGATGTATCCCTCATTAACGACATAAAACAAGTATCAATATTTGAGACATAATGATGTTGATGTAGAGCTAGTTTAGGAACAACATACATGAAAGAAGAATTAAGAGTATTGTAGCAAATGTCAACTAAAGGATTTCTCTTGAACATAACAGTGACACTTTATGGAGTCAGCAACATTGACCCAAAAATGATTATGAAGGCTTTTGATATGGTTGATTAACCAAAGAGAAAAGCATATTTCCCAACCCAACAGTCACGAAAATGAAGTGAAAGAGTGTCATATTCAAGAGTGACTCATTTCCATTAATAGGTTAAGGACCTTTTTTTCCTAATTTCCAAACCATTTCTGGCCAATACCTCTTTATTTTTTGACAATATTGAGGAGGATAACATATGCTTGATCTATAAGTTCATCCTTTAGATGAATCCATCTGACTATTTTTAACGAACCCCGAGAAGGAGTGGTTCGGTATTTGTTTGTGAGTTTTTATCATTCCTAAAGTAACTAAAGCACAATCATTAATTATCAACCAAGGTAGGTCTTTTTATTTCAAAGGCATCTGCACTATTTTTGCGGATTCATGTAACAACCAGATAAAGCAGAAAAGATGCCGTTGAACACACTTGCAGAAATTAAAGCACTCTCACAGAATGGAAATACACACTTGCGGGTATTAAAAGGCACATTGTAGGAATGAAACACACTCAACAAGGAAAGAATCCACACTTCAAAAGAATTCAAAATAAATATAGGCATGCCATACACTATTAGCTAAATATGTAACAACAATTGAGTAGTATGGAATTGACTAACTTGTGTAACAACACACAATAAATTTGAAAGCAAAAGTGTATCTATTCCACAATAATATGTGTGCAAAAGTAATAAGAAATCCACACTAACACAAAAAACAAATATCCTATTAACACTATGATCCTTTCTAAAGAGGAGGGCCCTTCCTCCCTAGCAAGGTGCAGGAGTAAAACAAAAACTATTTAAGAATTCAACATGGAAATCATAGTAACATCACCAAATATGTGCTTGTATTAAAATAATAGAAAACTACAAGATCAGAATTTCGGTATTATCTCTGTTCCGTCATTGTCCCCTTCTCATGAGATTAATCTCTTTTATAAAGTCTTTATAAAGCCCCAAAATTAGGGAGACGAATCGGTCAGGAGAATCTTGTGATTCTCATGCCGATTAAGCGAACATAAATGATAAAAAGATAGACATTGTTACAAACTACTTTAATAAAAATTTGTTATGGTTACACCACTCTTGTTTAGATGTAATTATATCTACTCAAATCTTCTTAACTATCCACATGGAACTACTTCATGTGGCCCTTGACAACTATCTTTGAAAATGGTGGCTATAGTCTTGACAATTCGTGGTGTAACAACAACTTCGTGGTATAACAACATGAAATGGAAAACCCAAGGTGTAACAAAAAGTAGCAACAACTCACAACGTGTAACAACAAGTAACAACAACAATTGTTAACCCATGGCTATCAGTGGTTATGGCAACACTTGAAGGAAAAACATTCAAAATAACTCTTCCAAAGGTACCCTGGTTAGTCATCCCAAAGAAAACATTGTCTCGTTCAATACTTAGCAGAAAATAGCATAATAATACGTCAAAGAAAAAGGTTGCCAAAAGTGGGGAAAAGGATGCCTGAAATATCCTCAAATATTGCACCCAATATATCCCCCCAACTGAAGCCACTACATGTCATCATGTATATTCTTCAGAATGTCTAGGGTCTTGATTTATTGTGACACTGACATGTTACTGATGTAGTTTTGTGAAATCATAGGCACTAATAGTGTCTTCATCATATTTCCTATACCCTTGGGTAGACATGAGCCAATGTGTCCAGGAACGTTCATCATACTTTCTCAAGTGGAAGTGAGGTTAGTATTTCTCAACTGGGAGCCAAATCAAAGGAAACTTGAATTTGAGCCCCATCCAGAAAGCTCCCATCATTTTGACAATTTGTACATATTCAGGGACTTGAGTAACAACTATCATGAAATTGGGGTACCCAAAGGGATCCCTTGCTTTTAGTGTTTCACTGCAAGCTTCCCATCGTTTCAGGCTTCCAACTAATGCTTTACTTTTCAATTGTTCATAAATATTAAGGAAAAACCCAACAATCCTTCTCCTATAGAGGGACAATTGTTCTACCATGTCAGGTTTACTGAGAAACTTGTTGAATTCACACCTCATATCAACGACCATACCAGGTTCTAGTATTATCTTCAGGGTTTCCTTTTCTTCATTCATAGCAGATGATTTTATGGCGAGGTGCCAATCAATTTGATTTCTCATGAAAGATATAAAATCCCGTAGTTGCAAATATCCAACGTAGGGGGAAAGGTCTGCAACCATCTGCAAACTAGAATGCTCAAAAAATATATCATGTAGGAAGAGTTCACATAACAAAATTTTCTCATCGAAATCGCATGAGCGAAATACATCCAAAAAAGTTTTAGTGGAAATTCTCTTGTAGGGTTTGTTCTCATGGATGGCTCTCAACTGGAAAAGATAAAATTTCTCCCACAAGAAGATCGGGTAGGACAGAGATGGCATCCTGCAACCTAAAAGATTTAGGGTTAATTCATACATTTTACCTTTCTCTTCAGTCAACTTCTTGACTTGTTGTTGTAGTCGTTGTCTCTGTTATTCATTTTCCATATCAGCTTTCCTCGTTTCCCACTTTATTAGCTCTTTCTTCAACAATTCGTCGGCCCACTGATCCTTAAGGGTATGAATAGCCTTCTGATGTTCTTCCAAAGAAATCACTCCCTTTCTTAGGGAAAGTGCCATTTTCTTCCAATTTTCCAATTCCAATATCAACAGAAGTCTTTCTGAATGCCACCCTGCTTCAGGTTCTTGTGCTGTTTTATGTGCAATAACAATAAAGGGTGTAACAGCATCTCATATTTTGAGTTGCTCTACTCAACTGTTGGTGCTTGTGTATCAACATCTTCGTTGACAGGTTCTTGTGGAACAACACTCAAATTTCTTCCTTAAAAACATCTATCTCAACTGTCGGTTCTTGTGTATCGACAACATCGTTAATAGGTTCTTGTGTATCGGTTTCTAGGTTAAAATCCATGGGGTGCTCTGTTTCAACTGTTGGTTCTTGTGTGTCAACAACATCGTCAATGGGTTCTTGTGTGTCAGCCTCCCATGGTTCTATTTGGGTTTCTTTTGAGATGGTGTCTGCAACGAAAATATTATATCCTATTGTTGCCAAACCCTCAGCACATGCTATACATAAAGGCCCCTATGTGGTTTTTGATCCCAAATTATCAACAACCTCAACCAATGTATCAAGACCCAAAACCTTTGTTTTCATTTTTCTACCTCCTAATTTTCGCTTTAATTCCTTATTTTCTGCTTCTAGCTTCTTAATTTTAAGCAACAAAGTTTGGGTTTTGTTCTTACCTAATGAAGAAGTATATTCCTGCTTGGTTTGTTTTTTCTTCTTCTGCTTCTTTGTCTCTTCTTTCTTCCCCTTTTGTTATTTTTTCTTGCCTGCTTTCTTCTTGGACGATGGTGAGGGTTCTGGTTGAGTACCAAACTTAACTCTTTTCTTCGGTATTCTGCCACCCATAGGTTTCTCAAGTGACCTCTTCTTAACTCTAATTCCCAAAGATTTTCCCTCCTCCTTAGTTGTATCAGCTTCCCCCGAGCATCTGTAGGAGTTTCAACTTGTCTCTGTCATGGGGTTTATGTTCCTTCACTGATAAAAACTTCCCAATTTCTTCATTGCTACTCTAGAGCTTCCATTACGATCAATTTTATGAGGCCATGATTGGTAATGCAACTATTTGGATGTGAGGCTACCTTTACTGAGGCATCCATGTGTTTCAAATTCTCCAATAGAAAATGGGGAATATTAACCAGTTTCCCATGCCGTAGATGGATCAACAATGGAAAATGATAGTTGAAAACTATTATCAAGTGCCTCTGGCATGTAATGTACTTGATAATGAACGAGGGAACATCATTACAGGACTGAGTAAGGAAAATGTGGTAAATTCCTCTTTCCTTCTTGACTAACTATTCTTCTCCCTGAAAGAATTCAACGTTAAGGGATGGGTCATTAATTTTTCAGTTGAACCACCTCTTCCATTTGAGTCGAGGTGCTATTACTTTAGCAATCACTTCCTCCATAATCTCCAGTCTTAGGCCTTTTACCTTTTTTCAATTCCTGTTCAAATTTCAAGAAAATTCCAAAGCAACACTCTCATCTGACCCCTTGAGTCACTCGAAAAACTTGATCCACCCTACTTCTCTGAAAATTTGATATGCTTTTGGGAATTATTCCAAAGCATTGGTGGAATCTAGTTCATGCCTTACTGCTACTCCTCCCATCCTTCACTGTTATGGACCCTTCACTAATTGTTGCAACAATCACTATGAACTTTCGCCTCCTTGCCGTCACAATTCTTGAAAAATCTATGCAATGAGGGTGTAGAGCTACATCGAGGCAGATATCAAGGTGATAGGAAAGAGTATCAGGTCGGAAAATTGTGTGATACAGGTTATTGTTTCATCATTAATTCAAAGGTGTGAAAATATAACTTGGATATGGTTTGAATTAATGAGATGATCAGTCATGAAAGGTGGTAATGATTAACATATATTGTCACTTCAAATCAGTTTATGTCATGAATCACAAAATGATTCGTTTCCCTCTCCCCCAAATTAAATGCAAAGGTTGTCCTCGACATCAAAATGAGATGACATATTAACTGTCATAATTGCTACATAAAGAAAAAAATAATATTCTTTTTTTGAATGACTTACGGGAGGGTGATTTGATTGACATCGATAGTGGAGTGATAGTGATGGTGATTATTGAAGTGGACAACTACAACTAGTTCCATGCTATAGTCGTCTCCATCAGATCGACTGCTACAGATGTAACAACAAAAGAATTTCTCCATGATGGTTGAATAAATTTGCAACAATACTTTATTACAACAATGTATTCCTTTGAGGGCATTACAATGTATTCCCACAAAAGAATTCTCAGAATAATAAAATGGAATGAATAAAAACGAGCTTGTAACAATGTGACATCTATGACATATGTGTAACAACATGCTGTTACAAAATTTATTAAAAGGAAAATGTGTATCAGCTGCCACAAAGTAGGTTTCAGCTAGTACAACTATCTACTTGCGCCCCACAAGAGGTTTTCAAGGGCAGTTTTTTTTTTTTTTGGTGTATCAACTGGCAACAAAAGTTGGTTTTCAACTATTGTACTTAACGAAATTTAATAATTTGATAGCATAGGAGAATTTTCCCCTGCCCTCATAACTTGAATATTAGATCCTGAGACAATGTTGATAAATGAATCCTTTGAGGTTGGTTTATGATATAGCCGAAGATGATGCCCATTGGCAAGGAATGGCACTTTGGCATTGTCTATGGTAATTAATCTCACGGTTCCATTGTCAAACACTATATCTACCTCATAAAGAACTAGCCATTTGGTGCATAGCTTCCCCTTGAAGTCTTTGAATCGTGAATCATACAATATAGCCCAATCACCTTTCTGAATCACCTTCTTTTTGATAAAATTGTCATGCCACTTAGCCCTCTGCCGCTAGATGATGTCTGTTTACTGGATGGAAGCCAATCTCTTCTCATATAATTCATTTAACTGGTTCAACTGATGTTTATGAGTTGTAGTCAAATCCAGGTTCACTTTCAATGTTGTTCTGAGTGTTTTTATTTCGAACTCAATGGGAAATAATGGGTTTTTACCATACACCAATTCGTATGGTGAAAATCCAGTAGTATTTATCCATGTAGTTCTATATGCCCACAGTTATTCTAGAAGTTTATCAGCCTAGTTCCTCTGGTGGCTGGCTACAATCTTAGTGATAATTCCTTCAATAACCTTATTAGTGCTCTCCACTTGACCATTTTCCTGTGGATGATATGGTGAGGTAATTCTGTGATAGATATTGAATTTCTCAACTAACCTTTGGATCAAATGAGATGTGAAATATGGTCCTCCATTTGTCACTATTTCATAAGGCACTCCAAAGCAAATAAAATGTCTTCAAAAAATAAATCTGAAAAAACCTGTTCTATTGCCCTGGTTAGTGCCTTTGCTTCAACCCATTTTGTGACATAATCTGTACATACTAGAATGTAGGACTTCTGCTAATATGAAGGATTAACTGGTCGTACAAATTCTAAGTCCAACTTCTCAAATTGTTCCAAGACTATTTGAGGTTGTAATGAAATTTCATCTGATCGGAGTGATTGAACCATTCCCTCAGTGACTGTCACACCCCTTCACAAATTTCTTTGCATCTTGGAATATGGTAGGCCAATAATATCCTGTTGAAAGAACTTTATGCCCTGTCCTCTTGTCAACAAAGTGTCCTCCGCAAGGTTCCTCATGACAGGCTTTGAGGATGTCAAAAATCTCATCCTCTCTCACACAACACCTGATCTAATGATCTTTGCATCTTGGAATATGGTAGGCAAATAATATCCTGTTGAAAGAACTTTATGCCCCATCCTCTTGTCAACAAAGTGTCCTCCGTAAGGTTCCTCGTGACAGGCTTTGAGGATGTCAAAAATCTCATCCTCTCTCACACAACACCTGATCTAATGATCTTGCCTTGTGTAGTAGAGGTATCATTCTACCCAAGAGTATCTTGCACTTTGTTGAACAATCTTCCTCTTTTCTTTTGAGGACAAATATTGTGGAAATATCCCTGTAGCAAGGTAGTTAGCTATGTCTACATACCATGGTGAGTGAGTTGAAAGAGAAAAAATATATTCATCTTGAAAAGAATCCTCAACGGGCATGCAATCACTATTAACAATTAGCCTAGAAAGAAAATCAACATCTACATTATCTTTTCCAAGTTTATCTAAGGTTGTTACATCAAATTATTGTAACAACTACAACCAATGTGTAATCCTACCATTAGTAATAGGTTTATACATTAAGAAACGAATGACAGAGTGGTTAGTGTGCACAAATATTTGATAACCTGTAATGTAGTTCCTAAATTAATTAATAACATGCACTACTACAAGAAACGCTTTTTCTATAATTGTATAATTTAACTTTGTTTTAGTCATATCCTTTTTGATGTAGTAGATGGCATATGGATTCTTGTGTTCTAATTGACCTAACACAGCTCCTATAATAGTATCAGATGCATTTGTTGCTATGTGAAACGATAGATCCCATTTCAGTCCTCGCAAAACAGGGGTTGCTGATACACACTACCTTAACTCTATAAAGGCATGTTCACATTTCCCTGTAAAAGCAAGTTCCACATCTTTAGTAAGTAGATAAAATAATGGGGATGCATTTTTTGAAAATTTTCTATAAAACTCTTGTAATACCCTACATGTTCCAAAAAACGACGTACCTTCTTCTATGTTTTAGGAGATGGAATTTTTAGAATTACTTCTATCTTAGTAGGGTCTAATTTTATTCCTGCAACATAAATATAATTCCCAAGTACAATTCCTTCATTCATCATCATGTGACATTTTTCCTTACTTAAAGAAATATTAGTTTGCTCACTTTGCTCTAGCACTTTTTCGAGATTGACTAATGCTATTTCAAAGCTGTCACCATAAGGTGTAAAGTCATCCATAAATAATTATAAACAATCATTTAGAAAATTTGCAAATATCACTAATATTTCCCTCTAGAAGGTCGCTGGTGTATTACAGAGTCCAAAAGGGAGAAATATGTATGCAAAATTCCCCCAAAGGCAAGTAAATGTGGTTTTATCCTGATCCTCTGGGGAAATCTGTATCTGATTATAACCACTAAACCCATCTATAAATGAAAAGAATTTTTTTCCGGATAAGGTGTCAAGGACCTGATATATAAATGGCAAAGGAAAATGGTCCTTTTGAGTGGCTTTGTTAAGTTCTTTGTAATATACAGAGACCCTCCACTTTCCATTCTTTTTAGGAACAATAACAAGTGGAGATACCCATTGGCTGTTAGAGATGGGATAAATGAATTTGGCATTTAGAAGCTTTTGCAATTCTTCTTTTACTACTTCTTTAAGTGTTGGGTTCATGCGTCGCTATGGCTACCTAACTAGATTGCAGTCTCCTTTCAAGTAGATGTGGTGGGTACACAGGCCGGGGTGAATTCCTTTTATGTCCGTGTAATCCTATGCAAATGTGTTTTTATGTCTCTGTAATAGCTATAACAACATCCTGTTATGTTTGAGAGTCAGATTAGGATTAATATTTAGATTTTTGCCTGGCTCTATTTCAACTGGGATGCTCTTGAGATTAGCGGCAGTTTTCAAATGTTCTAGACTCAAGCCTTCCATGGTATATTCTACCCCTAAATCATCAATAAAAGTAACAACAAGGGAATTGCTAATAAAGCCATTGATAATTTCATCCTCTGCTTCATTCTTAAAATAATGGGCTTTTCCAAGAGTGAGGAGTGGTTGGGAATAATCTGATCCAGGTTCAAATTCATCCCATAAGGGATTTTCCAAATCCTTACTTGGTTTTGTAGGAGGATAGAGGCTGAGGTTATTATTGGCTTGTCCATATGAAATTTTCATGAAGTTCGACCTACAACCTATGAATGCGTCTGCAGTGGCCAACCATGGCCTTCCTCATATCAGGGGATGTCCCCCAAGATTTGATTTTGTTTGAAAAATAAGAAAGTATGTTGGGTACCTCTACGAATCTACTATGATGAATACATGCTCTACGACTCATTCAGGTTTAACATGTGACCTACCTGCTAGTTCTAGAATTATAGGTGCTTGTCTTAGCCCATGCAGTCCTAAAGTGGTAAATATTTCCTTAATCATTACATTGATTGCTGCCCCTAAATCAATTAACTTGTTCAGAATGGGCTTCTCATCAATATAAATATTGACTGTAGGATTCCCTGGGTCATTGTATTTAGCCAAAATATGCTGACTAGTCATTATTTCTGACAATTTTCCGATCACATGGATGGTAATAGGATCCTTGGGATTCCTTCCAGGTTCCTAAACACATAGATCTCTTACTTTTTTCTTATAGATGGGGACATCCTTAATGTCTTGTAGCAATGGAATCCTTATGTGCAGATTCTTTAACTCTGAGAGGAAATCCAATTCAGGTTGTGGAATCATCCTAGTTTCAACTAATCTTTGTGGATATGGAGTGTCCTTAGTCACTATAGTACTTGGATTGGCTATTAAAAATGTGTCAACATTATTTGAATCAACTGTTACATGTGCAGCTGTTATTTCAAAATTCACAGGATCATCCCTAGGTGATTCAAATTCCTCTTTAGTAATGACAGGGAAGGTTTTTGAGTTTACTAATTTTCCTTATCGAAGTTGGATCTCGTTGCATTCAACAGGGTTAATGTAGTAAGTCTGGAAAGAAATGGGGGCTTCTATATTCTAATATGCCTTATTATTTGGGTTACGGTTAGATTATACAGGTAATTGGGGACATATGGGAGGAGTGGTAGTAGATGGTGAGGGTGGTAGAAGTTTCAATTGCTGCTGCACTAGTAACGAAGGAGGGACTGGGCCTAAAGAGTTTCCCCTCCAATTTGGAGGCCAAGAGTACGACTAAGATGGAGGATACTGAAAAGGTGGGGAAGGAGACCATTGGTTCCATGGTGAAGGAAATTGATCTAGAGGGGGAGTGGGATACTGCCATGGAAATTGCTGAGTATTATGTACATTATTCCATGGATCGAAATAAAAATATTGAGATAGACCTGGTGGTCGTGGTTGCCAAGGCTTCCTAGACCCAATAAAGTAACAAGACTGGGCCTCCTCACCTAATTCCTTGAGTGTTGCCTTCAGCCTTGGAAGCTCTAGACGGTAGCCTGTAGAATGATCCAGGTCACAAAGATTTCATAAGTTAATGCTATTGACTCTGCATTCTTTTAGGGAATGTTTCTCTTTACATTTTGGGCAGAACATGACCAAGGCCTTATCAACTTCATCATGTGTCTTTTTCACTTATGCTGTTGTCAATTGGGCAGATATGGTATTGAGAAGATTAGTCTTGAGATTCTCAAACAAGTTTCCAATCTCAGCTCTGGTCATACCTCCATTTGCAGATTTCTATATTTTAATAGAGGTATCCCATGCCATGCTTCTCCCTTGTGATGATCCTCACAAACACCTTAAGCAAAGTTTTATTATATCATCATATGGCTCCTGAGATATATCTCCTTTTCCTAACAGGTTCAACATGTCAAGGCAGTCATCTCTCATCCCTCGAATCAATATTATTTTCAAAATATCTAGATCCAGATCGCTATGTTTGGACCTTTGTAGATTATAATGGAACCATTCCACGTAATCTTCCAAGTTCTCTTCTTCCTTTTGTGTCATTATGAATATCTCCTCTCTTAAATCTCTAGTTCGACAATAGTCCTAGTATTTTTCCAGAAACGTAGTCTTCATATCTCCCCATGTTCGGATAGTGGTAGAACCTAGTCCCATAAACCATCTTAATTCTGCTCCTTTTAGAGTGGCAGGAAATATTTTTAGCTTCTAAGCATCTGAAGTGTAGTCATAACTCTTGCATAAAACATAAAACTCAAACAAAAAAGTATCAAGATCTTCTATAGTCAATCCTTGGAAAGATGGAAGGGTTGATAGAGGGATATTTTTCATGGGGACTTCTCCCCTTATATGACTTATTGGAAATTAAAAAGTGGTAATAGTGGCATCTACCTGTTATTGTTGTTGTTATCCCCCATTGGAAATTCTCCTGATTCTTGTTCTGGTAAGTATCCTTCTAAAGATTGCTCGGACGGATGTTCTATAGATAGGGATTCTTGTAATAATTGCTCAGATTATTTTGGGGATGGTTGTTTTATTGCACTGGCTGAGTCTGAATGGAAATTGAAAGAATGTTATTTCGATTTTGGTCCTTGACATTTCCCACTGGTTTCCCCTTGTCCTTCTAATCCAAAATCCTGGACACTAATTTCTCATTATTGTTCCTGAGTTGATTTTACAAATATGGGAGTTTGTAGGCTATTTTGAGGAAAATGGATTCCTAAAATAAAGGAACCAGATACTCTTGATTTTAATGTAGAAGAAACAAATTTCTTTGGGCATGTTTTTCTCACTTCCCTATGTGGCGTTGATTTCTCCCTTTCTACTTTTGAGATTAGAGCTTAGATAAATGTTACTCTCCCTTGATCAATATTTTTCTTATTCTTTTTTCGAGCCCTTTTACCTGTAGTTTTATTAGGGTTCCTACTTTCTGCTTCTTCTTCACTCATACATTCTACACATGGACCCAATGTGTGATTATTTTCACACCCTAAGTGTCCTAATTATTACAATGGTGAGCCCACTCAGATATGCTAGAGTGATGCACAATTTGTTACCTCTCGTCTGACCACCCAATGTCTGTAAAATTAGAGACATTCTATCAAAAGGAAATTCAAAAGAAAGCGCTAACTGACTGTATTGTTGACAACCTTGCCTGATAAAGGTGCCAAAATATTTGTGAGGTTTTATCACTCTTAAAGTAACTAAACCATAATCATTAATTATCAAGAAGGTTAGGTATTTTTATTTCAAAGGCATCTTCACTATTTGTACCAATACATGTAATAGCCAGGTAAAACAGAGAAGATGTCGTTGAACACACTTGTAGAAATTAAAGCACTCTCACAAAATGGAAATACATGCTTGCATGTATTAAAAGGCACATTGCAAGAATGAAACACACTCGGCAAGGCAAGAATCCACACTTCATAAGAACTTCAGAATAAATATAGGTGCGCCATACACTATGAGTTAAATATGTAACAACAATTGAGTAGTATGGAATTGATTAACTTGTGTAACAGCACACAATAAATTTGAAAGCAAAAGTGTATATCCCACAATGAGATGTGTGCAACAGTAATAAGAAATCCACACTAACACATAAAAAACAAATATCCTATTGACACTGTGATCCCTACTAAAGAGGAGGGCCCTTCCTCCCTAGCAAGGTGCAAGAGTAAAATGAAAACTATTTAAGAATTCAACATGGAAATCGCAGTAACATCACCAAATATATGCTTGTATTAAAATAGTGGAAAATTAAAAGATCAAAATGTGGTATTATCTCTATTCCATCATTGTCCCCTTCTTAATGAGCACCATTATTGCAGCAAGAATGCTGCAACTCCTGGGGCTACCAACTTTACTTTACAACCCGAGCTTTGTACAAACTTGGAGGTGACAATGATGTATACATAAGTAAAAGTGATGGGTCTGATCTTTGTCATTGCTAATCTGGCGATAGACCACTAAGTTTTTTCAAACCAGACTTCTATTGATTCAGAAGAAGCTTGATTACCAATGAGGAAAAGAGAAATATGCACTATAAGAAATCTTGTCTACTACAGTAAGGAAAAACACTGAAATCCAATGCTCAAACACACCATTCTTCTAACTAATGCCAAGAGGCTTTGCTTCAAAAGAATGGTAAGTTAACATGTATGCAATCCTACTATCCTTGGCATGCAAATTGAAACATCAAACATTCTACTGCTATGCATGTAAATGAACAAAATAATTCTGTTTTTCTTTTTGTCCTTTTTTGTGTGAAAGTGTGAAAGCTAACTTCTTTTGGTGATGTGGCAAGTGGCTTAGGGATGATGATGAATGGTAAGAAAGCTTGGGAGGCAAGTAGGGGTCATTTTCTAGCTTCCTAGGGGATTTTCCACAATTCAGACTCAAAATAAGCCACTATAGGTCAACCTACAAGATGTCCTAATGCATCCTACAGGATGTCCTGAATTCCTATAGGATCCTCTATATTCCTACAGGATACAACAGAGAAAAAGAGGAAGGGTTTGGAAGATGATTTAAGGCTTAGGCAAGGTGTTTGGTGGATGGAATGAGGCAAGGGAGTGCCTAGGACTGCTGCAGAGCTCAAAACTAGAGTTTTGAGATGGTTGGATTTGCTCAACAAGCTTGAAGAAGTATTCTTATGGAAGGATGAATTTGGTGAGGGATCTAGTGAAAGAAAGTGATAATCATGGATGGATGAAGTTGGGATGAGTTTTTTGATCATGAAATATCTCTGTACTACTGAAACTCCTGCACTACATCAATCATTGACATTTATCCAAAAATCATGTAAACAAGAATGATTTCAATTAACTATGGAAAACATAATTACATGACCTAGTTGTCTATTTCATGCATGGGAAATCTTGTAGAATAATATGAAACCTTGATGAGATCTAAAGTAATACTGAAGGTAACAGAAATGAAAATCAAATCCTATTCTTGAAAACTAGCAAAATGCTGACCTAAGTAACAAAAAACCCTAAATTCCATGAGAATTCAGAATTCTGTCTTTTTGGGGGTGCATAGGAGGTATTTCCTCAAACCATGATCCCTGAAGGGAGGAGTGAGTCCAAATCCACCTATTAATAGCTTTGATTTTCATTTAATCTTCCTAAGATACTGCTGAAGTAATTCACAAATGGAAGAAAAATAATCAAATCCACAACTACTTGCAATGAAATAATACTAGAAACAATTCAACCATTAATCTATGAAATCAATCTAAGAATACAAATACAAGAAGAGGATCCTTTTCTGCTAGGGTTGAGCCCTAACCCAAGAGCTTCAGCCCTCTGAGTCAACTCAGTGTTGGATCATGGAAATGCTCATTCTCATTATCAAATCAGAAAATTACATAACAATGTCTTCCACAAGTCTTGAACTTGAAAATAACTAGTGTTTTTACAACAAAAAATTGTATCCTAATGAGGCTCTAGGCCTCCTTATTTATACAACTGAAGTATCCAACGACTTCCTTAAATCTAGGGAGTCTTGGCTTCCAAACTCAAGATAAACTGGCTCTTTTACTATCACTAGCTCGACTGCCTTTTGATCTCCATGACTTGGCTACCTGTAACTCTGAGCTAGTGTGATTGATGGAGGAATATTCGAATGAGTGAGGAGTAAATGAGGAGGATCTATTTCCTACAATCTCTACTCCTTGTCTCATTCGAGTTTCAGTCCTTAATTAACCAAAATTTCCATGCTTTTCTCTCAAAAACCTGCAATCAATGCACATTAGTCCACTAGGCATAATATCTCACCTTGACTCATCTCATTAAGAAAAATACAATCAAAATATGTAAGAAATTATGAGAAGAGTTGATTCGAATAAGCTACGAGGTGTATTAAGGTCCATATAGTTACCCAATGATGAGGCTCATCATCACCTCCCTACTGAAAGCATTGCTCATCCTCTGAGCAACTCAATCTATATCCATGTCTTTCATTTCTCTTGTGGCATCCCTGACATCCCATGCTTCTGTTGTAGTTTCCTCTTCTTGTGCATAGAATCTTGCCTTCCTTTCTATCTCCTCCCACTACTTTCTTTATTCCTTTTCCTTCCTTCCTTCCAAATTTCCAAAGAGCAGTGGTGGACTGAGTCTCAAGCCAATCCAATTGACTTTGAGTCTTTAGAGAGCTTGCTTGTACATGGGTGTTCTGTTCAGTGCTTCTCTCATTCTCTGAGGAGAATGGTACTCTCTGATTTTCAAGCTATAGGGAAAAGTGTTCAATATCCTTTGGAAGATTGCATGATGTCATCCACTAACAACCTGAACATGTCCTCAAAGTGTGTGATTGCTTGCTCTTGGGTAGCAAGGTACCTAGGTGAAAGTTGAGGGTCATTTGCAATCAAGTTATTGGTGCTGATGACATCCATTGGATTTGATTGCTCAGCTCTTATCATGAGGGGTTATGTTTCTTCCCTTGCAATTAATTTCTTCATTTCTGCAACCCTTTCTTCCTCATGATTCATCCATGATGAAAAAACCATCAACTGTAAGTCCCCTAGTTTTGAATTAGGGTCCCACACATTTAGATATGTCAAGGCCAAGTTATGTAGGTAGAACTCAGACATTTTAGCCCTATCCTCCAAAGTGCTTTGATCACAGAGATCAATGAATTGTCTATAATCTTGGAAGGGAATATTGCTTCTCTGCGCTGGAGTCTTGATTTGGAACTGGAGCCATTGTTCCTTAAGATACAATGCATAGGACTTTGTTGGCATCCTGCACTAGATTGCCTCTAAGGATAGACTGGCCATGGATGCCAATTGATTATCTATCTCTTGTAGTTGTCCCCTTAACCATGAATTCTCTACTTCCAACTGATCTTTCATCATTACCTGTTTGTCCCTCAGGCTCCTCAGTTCTTTGCCCATCTCCTTTACTTTCTCCTCCATGTGAACTATGTCCTCCACTCCTTTAGATTTAGCAATTTCATCCACCTATGTGTTCTTTCCCTTTCTTTCTCAAGCTTTAAGAATAAGGGGATGGAAAATTTTTGTGGAATGACCCTACCCCCTTCAATGAACCTGTTGCAGGAGTCAAGGTTAGGTTGAGGAATAGGTTCCCTCAGCTCTGGATCCTCCTTCTTTGTTTCTTGCTGCATGATCCCTTCTTTGTCCAATTTCTGAGTTTCCTGTAGGTTTAGCAGAGTTTCTTGTAGGATGGCCTCTGCTTCCTATATATCCTTTTGTGTTTCCTGTGGGAGGCATTTTCCTTTTGATGAGGCAGATCTGGTGAGAGGCCTCCTAGCATAAGTGATAGGGGACTTGGGAGAGGCTTTTCCTGATGAACCTTCTTCTTGATATTTCACAAGAGGAGCTATCTTTTCCTACTATTTTGGTGAGTCTTCAATGACAATAGGAACTTTGGTGGGTGTTTGAGGTTTTCCCTACTTGATCCTTTTACTTTTTCTTGTCCTAAAGTACAATAGAGTTTTTCTCTGTCTCTTTCCTTTTTGCTTGATAGGGGTACTAAGGGCAATGAGGGCAACTGATACCTCTATCTCAGTGGGTTCTGGAGATACCTTAGGTGATTCCTCCCCTTCTTTGCCTTGCATTGTAGACCTTTGTTCTTCCTTGTCTTTTGTCTCCCCTTTTCCATTCTCCTTCTCATCCTTGTCTTTCTCCTCTTCTTCTCCCTCTAGTTCCTCACTTTGTTCATCAGTTTCTTCCTTTGCATCTTCTTCTGTCTCTTCACCACTTTCCTTCTCCTTTTCTTCCTCTTCTTCCTCCTCTATTTCCTCTTCATCCCTCTCTATTTCTTCTTCATCCTTCTCTGTTTCTTCTTCATCCCTTTCACTGGCAGTGGGGCTTTTGTCATATTCAAGGGATTTTATGTCTTCCTCTGTCTGCATGTCTCTGAAAGTTGCCCATGTGATAGGGAGTCTTAGGTTTTGGAGGGCATATTCTATGATAAGTCTAATTAACCCATGATGGGCTAGCTGTTGATGGTTTCCTCCCTGCACCTTAATGCTCATATCTATCACTGATTGAAGAAGAAAGTAGGGTATGCTTAGTCTATTTTGAGGAGGTGTGTCTGCTCCAAACCTCAGCTCTTGGAGAAGCCTAAAGTGGTATCCATATACCACACTGTACCTACCTTCACATGATATATACTTTATAAGGTGGTAGCTAATTTCATTCCAAAGATATGGCAGGCTTACTCTTCTGACCCCATTTTTGTATTCCATTTCCTCCTCTCCTTCCAAAAAGAACTTCTTCTTTGCAATTTGGTTGTTACCCTTATCTTCCTTTCTCCAAGGCAACCCTAAAGGAAGTGTGGTGATTTTGCCTATGATTTTAGGGGTGAGTTCTATAGAGAGTCCTTTTATCACAACAATGGCATGAGTCCTAGTAATTGGTATAAGGGAGAGAGCAAAGTCTCTAGCTACTTCATCATCATATCCCCTCATTTTTTCAAAGAAACCCATCCAATTGTGCCTTGTGAATATCTCTACTATAGGAGGGTGCTGATGAATCCTCACCAGGACTTCAAAAGGTCCATATGACATGGAGGGTCTGCAAAATGTCCTCAAGACTTTGTCAAATGAAATGGTTGAAATTAAAAAACAGGTAGCCGAAACGTCAACCAAAAGACCCTTTAGAAATTATAAGAAAACTGAATCAAAACCACCAAATGTTATATCAAATGCAGATTCAGATCTTGAAGAAGGAGAAGAAGAAACAGTTACACCTACTGATGAAGAGGAGGAAGTTGTTGAATGTCATGGAATGTGGGATTTCATACTGCCTAACTCCGATACAGATAATGAAGAAGAAGCATTTCCTGTCACTACTAGGAGTAAAAGTACCTCCGAACCTGTTCAGGCAACTTCAAAGAAAAGGAGTGCAGGTGCTGCTACAACAAAGGAAAAAGTATCTACAAAGAAGCCACCTGCAGCGGTTCCTCAAAACCAACCTTCAACCTCGAAAACTCCTTCAACATCTAAAACTTTGGTAGTATCCGATTCGATGGATTACAATATTGTTGATGATATGAAGAAAACTAAGGCAAACATTACCATGTTTGAACTTAGCAAATTAAAACATCAGCAGAAATTGCTTCTCAAAGAAATAAATGCTGTTCCCACTTCACCTCTTCCCATTGCTAAAGCTGCTAACGATACAGGTCGACCACCTTCTGGTATGGTTGAAGCTACTGATGCAGTCCTAATAGGAGATAGATCAAACTCTCATACTCCACCTTTCCTTCTAACCTATGAGATCTACAATAGAAAACCGCACAACTGTTTGATTGACTCAGGGGCATCTTCTAACATAATGCCAGCTTTAGTTTGTTCCAAACTTAACATTGAACCCCAGAAGTCTGCTATTCATAGTGTACAGTTGGACAGGACCAAAGTACAGGTTTTGGGAGAGATTAATTCCGTAACTATCAGGTTATCTGCTGATCCCAGAATAGTACAAAGGATTGATATCCTAATAGCTGACATACCTGAATTTTACGGTTTAATCTTGAGTAGGGATTGGTCTGAGAAACTTCATGGGTATATTTCTACTGATTGGTCACATATGTGGCTTCCCTATAAGGGTAAGCCAAATCAAATACGGATCGATCGAGAAAAACATATGACCCATACAGTTACTGAGTTTGAGCAAGAAAACCAACCAATAACATTTAATAACAACATTTTGGGGAATTATTCATCTGAGTAATTTTTTGGCAACTTCGCTGCCCAGCCATCCCCTTTCTCAGTAAACCATTTTGCATCTCAGATTGAAATTTTTTCACAAACAGATAGGTCAAGATGTTTCAATGGTGCTGAGAAAACTGTAAATAAAATTGTTAATACTTCTTTATTTTGGTCGTTATATTTCGATGGGTCCAAATCTAGTGAGGGCTCAGGAGCAGGATGTATTTTGATTAGCCCACAAGGGGAAAAAACAATGTTGTCCTGTAGGTTAGAATTTGAATGCACAAATAACACATCAGAGTACGAAGCCTTAGTCCAAGGACTATATAAAGCCATTGGCCTTAAGGTTCAATATTTGAAAGTGTTCGGAGATTCTAAAATTATTATCAAACAGGCAAGGAATACAATTCATTGTCTTTCCACCCATCTCAAGCATTATCAATCGCTGACACAGGAACTTACCACCCACTTTTTGGCATTCAATATTTCTTCTATTCCCAGGTCTCAAAATTCGGCAGCTGACTTGCTAGCCAATGTTGCCTCCAAGCTCCTACCTTCCGAAGACTACAACCTAGATAGATTTTCAGTAGAATTGCTTTTTAGGCCATCAATTCCTGACAATGTCACTAATTGGAGAGTATTCAACCATGATGAGGACATTTTACAGTTCTTAACTTCCGAAAAGTCCTATGATGATCAAATCATCAAGGAAAACGAGCATGACCATCAAATAAGAGGTAAACCTGAGGAAAATTCAATCCCTAAGCCTGTGGTAAAGCTTGAGGATCTTTATGATATAAAAGGCAGGTTTAAACCTGTGACTAATGCAAAGCTCCAAAGTTCTACCCTAAGGTTTGAATTGATAAATCTTGGCACTGAGCAAACTCCTCAAAACATTAATTTAGGATTAGGACTTTCCTTGGAAGAGAAGGAGGCATTCATTAGACTGTTAAGGAAAAATAAACAGGTTTTTGCTTGGAAGTATGATGATTTGAAGACATATGATACATCCATCATCCAGCATACCATTCCAATGCTTCCCGATCAGAAACCAATTCAACATAAGTTGAGAAAAATATATCCGAACTTAGAGAGTCAAATAAAATCTGAACTTAACAAACTCTTGAAAGCTAAGATTATTTTTCCCGTTCGGCACTCAAACTAGGTCTCCAATATGGTGTTAGTCAGAAAGAAAAATGGCAACATTAGGATTTGTATTGATTTCAGAAATTTGAACAAGGCAAGCTTAAAAGATAATTTCCCATTGCCTACTATGGAGCAGATACTCCAATCAGTAGCAGGCTCTGAGTTAATGTACTTTCTAGACGGTTTCTCAGGATATAACCAAGTTCTGGTCCATCCTGATGACCAGCTTAAAACCACATTCAGAACAAAATGGGGAACATATGCATATCAGAAAATGCCTTTCGGACTTATTAATGCAGGAGCGACATTCCAAAGAGCGATGGATATAGCTTTTAAAGGGTTGATTAATAGAACAGTAGTCGTCTATCTAGACTATATTACTATATTCTCTAAGAAGAGGTCCAATCATTTTCATGATCTAAATCAAATCTTTCAACGCTGCAAAAGATATGGTATTTCTCTTAACCCTAAAAAATCTTTCTTTGCTCTTGATCAAGGAAAGCTCTTAGGCTTTATTGTGTCTAAAGATGGTATTTATATTGATCCTGATCGGATCAAAGAAATCTCTGAAATCCCTTTCCCTCATAATAAAAAATCCATGCAGTCATTTTTAGGCCAAATCAATTTTGTCAAAAGATTTGTTCCATATTTTTCTCAAATTATTTTGCTACTTCAAACTATGATTAAGAAAAATTCAGTCTTTAAGTGGGGATCAGCAGAAAAGGAAGCATTTGATCTAATCAAGCAATCAATAATCAATGCCCCAGCCTTAAATACTCCTAATTTTTCTAATCATTTTACATTGTATATTGTCGCATCCAACTTGTCTTATGCAGCAGTACTTACACAACTTAATGATCACAATTTGGAAGCACCCATTTCATTCTATAGTTCAAATCTTCAGGGTGCTGAACTGAATTACTCCGAAGTAGAAAAACAAGCCTTTGCTGAATATAAAGCTGTCAAACATTACAGACCCTTTCTTTTAAAAACCCACACAAAAGTTATAGTTCCTTTCCCTGCAGTAAGGAAACTATTGATCCAAAGGGAACTAGGTGAAAAAAGGGCAAATTGGGTTACAACACTTCAAGAATATGACTTAGAAATTAAACCAGCAAAGATTGTTAGAGGCCAAGGTTTTTGCAGGTTATTGGCAGGAGCATCCAACATTCCAGAATCAGGTGATACAGATCAAACCGAAGAAATCAACCAGATAAGTATTATTGGTTCTGAGTCACAATATGCTGACTTAATCTTTTATTTGAAAAATGGATATGCACCTCCTAACCTGTCTTACAAAAACAAAAGGGCCATTAGATTGAAAGCGAAAAATTTCACAATTATTGATGATGTGCTTTTTAGGCGAAATTATGATTCAATCTTATTAAGGTGCCTAGAAAAACCTGAAGCACAAAAGGTTTTGCAGGAATTACATGATGGACCAGCAGGAGGACATTTTGGAGCTGACACAACAACCCATAAAATCATTCATGCTGGCTATTATTGGCCCACTCTGTTTAGAGATGCTCATGAATATGTAAGGAAATGCCAGAATTGTCAAACTTCCAGTGGAAGACAAAGAAAATCAGCGTTTCCTTTGCAGCCGGTCAACATTGAACAACCATTTGAGCAATGGGGATTGGATATCATTGGGGAAATTACTCCGCATTCTTCCAAACAACATAAGTATATCCTTACTGCTACTGATTATTTTACTAAGTGGGTTGAAGCAATTCCTTTGAAGACAACAAATTCTGAGGCAATCATTGAGTTTATAGATCAATTCATCATTACCAGGTTTGGTGTCCCAAATGCTCTTGTTTTTGATAATGCATCTTACTTTTCAGGCAATGCTATGTTTGATTTCGCTATTAAAAGAGGATTTAAATTAAAATATTCCGCTAATTACTATCCTCAGGGTAATGGTTTAGCAGAGTCTACAAATAAAAATCTGATTAAAATTATTAAGCGAACTATCGAAAAAAACCATAAAACATGGCATAAATCCTTAATATTCGCACTATGGGCTGATAGGATAACATAGAAGGCTTCCATAGGATCTTCTCCGTTTAACCTTGTGTATGGAAAAGAAGCAGTGTTACCAACAAATCTTGTTCTTCCTTCTCTAGCCTTAGTTCAGTTTATTGAGGAAAGCCCTTCTTCTTCTATTCAACTAAGACATGACCAAATTCTAAAATTAGAAGAGGAAAGGGAAAAAGCCAAGGTTATTCATGCAAAACATCAACAAATCATCAAGTCATCCTTTGATTCAGTCTCATCTGGTTCAAAACAATTTCAAGTCGGTGATTTAGTTCTGAAAAGGGACAAATCTCATGAGGACAAGGGAAAACACACCAAGTTCCAGAAGATGTGGCTTGGGCCATTTCAGATCTGTGAGAAGATAGGCCATTCGACCTTCATATTACAAGATTTATCAGGTTTGAGAGATTCTCTCCCTGTTAATGGCCTTATCTTAAAGAAATTCTTTAATTGAGGAGGTAACCCCTTCTCCTTTTTAGTTTAATAGAGTTTTGTAGTTTGTAGGACCATTAGAAAATAAAGTTGTAAGGTATCTTCCATTGACCTTTGTTGTATTTAAAAGTTGCTCAACAGAAGTAGTGTGGATATTTACTTTTAAATAATAAGAGTCTTACATAAGAGGGATAATTTCTAGGAAACTAGGTATAATTGCATTCCAAGATCACAAATCAATTTTTGTGAACCCTTCTCAAAGTTTAAGACTATTATAAATCATTTTATGTTTTCGGATTGGCCACAAAAAGGGTTATCAATATCAGAACAGAAACTAATCCAACTTCAGCATCTTTAACTCTTACCTTGTCATCCATTTACTCTTAAGGAGAAAATTGTCCATCCCATTCACCAAAGTTTATGGTTACTCAGAGTGTAATTCTAAAATATCTAATATTAAAGATAAGAGGTCTTATTACAAGCCTGCTTACCATGATCATAGGGAAATAGTTTAACCGACATTACCAATACTGCATACCAAAACAGGGTAATGGCTTAGAATTATAAGACAAGGGGTATCATCACGAACCAGCTTGTTCGGTTAGATTACTACCAGTGAATGGCATTGTCGATAGCTGGCCACCAAACCAGGACAATGGCTTTTTATCTTAGCAATAACAGAAAAATAAAGGAAATACAAAATGTGAAAACATATTTTGAATTCATTCTGTTAATCACACTCTTAAATGGATGGGACAATGGACAATAACATGGTTTAAAGGTATCCCTGTCGAAACTATGAACGTTTGCTGGCAGCAGAGGCTCTACCTATGACAAAGGAGTCATTTCTAAAAGCTGATTTGGAAAGGTTCTCTGTTTTATCATTATAAACCAATAAACGCCAATTCAAAACTTAGAATTTATCTAATTTTAAACAAGAGAGGAAATTAACAAAGATAGATTCATTTTATTTAGAATGCATATATACCTAGTTATATTAGAATTTTCCCCCTTAATGAGAACTCTATTTTGAAAAAGTTAAAGTATTTCCATACTGTTCAGAGATAACTGTTTCTTCCAGCGAATCACCAATTGTTGTGCTCTACAACAACCCCCATTTCATATCATTATTTGCTTAGGAAAGCTATCATATGAAATGGGTCCCTTTAGTTTTGATTGGTATCAACATTGTATTATTCAAAAAAGGTCCGAAAACAAAATGAAAAAACATTATGAAAACCTTTTTCGAAAAACCCATTTTGATCTTAATAATACAAATAATCAATCTTTTATCATTGCGATAAAGCGATCGCAAGATCGCATATCGCAATGACATAGGAGGCACACTTTAACGGTCCATTGGTTTTCCCCGATGCGATATCGCTATCGGCAATCGGCAATATACTATGCACATCCTTAAAGCACCCCAGGTTATTCATCCTGATGCGATGCGATATCGCTATCGGCGATCGGCGATATGCTATCCATGTTTTCGTAGAGTGCCCATAGTCCCGATGCGATGCGATATCGCTATCGGCGATCGGGGATTTCAAAAGGTGCCAACATAAGGAGTTAAGTTTTCCCCGATGCCCGATTGCGATAAAGCCGAAAGTGCAGATTTAAAAAAAAGTCGTTAAAACGGAGGGATATTATGATCAATTCATATTAAAAGCTGGATCTGTCGAACAATGATTTACCTGTGCTCAACCGCCAAAACATCCAGGCACGCTTAAATAAATCATTCAGCCGATTAATGATATGATGGGCATTTAAAGGATTGGCAGGTTTTAAACGGCCATTTAATGTAATAATGTCCTAAAATCTTTCCATAGATTGTATCCGCAGCCACTTTAAAAGTTAATCCCTCATCACGCGCTGATCAATATATCTTTCTCATATTGGATTTTCATTACCAATTCTCTGTGTTACGTTTATTTTCACTCCTGTGAAGAATTCATCCAAAGCAGAAAACTCAAGCAGAATGGGGAAGAAGTCTAAGAAAACCACAGTTTCTTCCGCTGCACCAGCCACAGGGCAAGCCGTCGCTGACCCAAAAAATAAAAAGAAAGGATTGATATCAGACACTACATGTTCTGGTCTCGGCAAAACTACTTGGCAAAGTACCTACAATTTGATTGAAGCTGAAGAACCTGAAGTGACAATAGTACAAGCCTCTGCAGATTCAACTCGGAAATCTGATGGTACTTTGAAGGACTTAGCTGACTCCTTCCTTCATCGGATAGCAGCTCGGGAACAAATTCTTCCGTATACAGATGTAGTGCGGTGGGCAATTGAGGAAATCCCAATCATGGACAGAACCTTCTGCACTAGAGACGGGATAATTTTCGGGTCATTCAAGGATGATGATTTAAGGTAAATGTATCATTTGCCTGAGCCAGAGAAGAAGTACAATAAGGCGTTCTTGGAGAAATTCTGAAAAGAGAATGAAATTGAATCCGAACCCATCCGAGATTGGAGACAAAATCCGGCAAAACACAAACATGAATCTTCTGGTAAGTACTCGGTTGATTCCCTATGTTCTCCTCATTGTTATGCTGGAATAATGATGTGTAGATTATGGGGGTTAAACGATTCCACTAATTTCACTATAGAAATGGCTCCCTTGATGGAAGCGGCGTGTAACAGTGAAATAATGGATTGGGCTACTATACTCTCAGATAAACTAGCAACATCTGTTCTTGAGTTTAGAAATAAGACCCGTGTTACTGAAAGGTTAATTCCTCCATTCTACTACAGTGCCTATATTTTAGATACTTTGTGTTTTAATTCTGAATTTCCTGTACTCGGCTGGAGGTGGACGTCACAAGACCCCATGCCGATTCACATATACCATTAGAAATTGTGGAAATCTTCTTATAAGCACCATTTATACCAAGTCTGTAATGGCTTTATGTTACCCATTCATTATTCTATTTTTGATAAACCTGCTCCCAAGATTTCCTACCAAGCCAGGATTGACTTAACATTAGTAGGAAGATGGTTCGAGGAGGAGAAGTTCACCTATATAAGAGTCTTCGGTAGCCAAGCCGAACCTCATGTCCTTCCCTTGTACATACCTGATAAACTGCTGGCAAGGGAAATAGCTTATCAGATCATTGATGAGGGAGTCACACAGACCCTCAAGAAAAACAAGAAGCAGGGCTAGCCCTCTTTTCCTTTTAGATGCGGTGTCTACACGTTGCATGATTTCAAACATGCAGAGAAAGAAGCTACAAAGATAAAATCATTAACTCTAGCAACTCTCCCGAATAGGCAATTTGATCCCAACAAAGTTGCCTATAATGCACTTGAACAGGCCAAATTGGCAAAATTTGATCATAAAGAAGATATGTTCGATGACCTGTTCTCCTCAGCCGAGTCAATAATGCAGGTTAAGGCATTTTCCAGAATGAAATATCAAGATGAAGGGTTGGTTGAATTTAACAGACTTAGAGAACAGAGGTTGCAAACTCTGCCTCTAGATCTGTTAGCGACAACCCCAACAACATCATCAAGCGAGCCTGAATAGGAACAATCAAAGGAACCTCTGGTTACAACAAAAGAAAAAGAGAAGCCACATGAGGAAACTCAGACTAAAGAGCAGGAGAAAGTGCAGGATGAGACCCAGACTAAAGAGAAAAAACAGACCAACATTGAAGTAAATTTGGATACTCATAGTGATCCTAAATTGCTCCAGGAATGGCAGCAATTTGATTCTATTATCAGCAGTCTAGAATGTTCAAAGAACACTGAAACTTCGAAAGCAACAGACACACAGGAAACCACTTCACAACAGGTTCAAAGTGGAACCAGCGGCCCACCCATTTCAAAGGAAGTTGAAATAATACCAAAGGACCCCTCAGATCAAATCATTTTGTAGGTAGAAGAGATTCCTCCCTTGGACGTCTTCTACAGCCCAAGGCATAAAGCTGTAGTAAAACGACAGAGGAAGAGAAGAAGGACTGATCAACCTTCCCTTTTCCCAGAATAGACGGTCACGGGCAATGTGGTTTGGAAGGAGGAATTTGACCCCTCTGATGGCCTGACAAAACTTTCACAATATGCTGGAGCCTATTCAGCGACAAAAATAGACAAGGCATCAGAGGTGAGTCTTTTATTGAAAACAAAAAGACCAAGAAATCTTCTTATTACAAGCACAGGTAACAGAAGCAAAGCAGAAAGTGGAGCAGGCAGAACAACAATTGTTGACACAACAACAAGTGAACAATCAACTAACTCAACAATTGCAGGCAGAGAAACAAAGGATTGACCATAGCACAATCCAAAAGCAGAAAGAATTGTCAGAGGCCTTGGCACAACTGAAGGCAGCGAATGAGAAAATGTTGAAAACCAAAGATGAGCAGATTGCTCAACTATCAGCAAAGCTTGAGAAGACAAAGGGCGTTCCACAAATAACTGAATTCAGAGTAGAAGCACTACAGATAAATACTGCATTGATATCTCAAATTAAGCTTCTATGTCAACAAATCGCCCAGGCAGAGCCATTATGTGAGTTAACGGCATCAATAAGTGAGAAAGTAGAAAAGGTTAGGACAGAATTGGATCAAGCTGAAGAAACAATAGCTGCATTTCTTGACTGGAAAGATACTGATCAGGGACAAGCGACGAATTTACCAAGAATTTTAGAGTCACATAAAGATATACTATTCACAGAATGGTAGTCCCAGTTAATGAAAGCGGAGAGGGCAGTTTCAAGATGCAAATCAACTTCAAGCAATTTGGTTGAATTAGTTAATAACACTCTCTACTTATCAAACATGATTTCCCAATGCACACCAGGAAAATTGACAGCGATGAAAACATTGGAGCAGTCATGTTATCCAGATCTAGAGGAAAAAGGGAGATTAATTGCTGGAATTAACAGTTTAACATGGGACACCTATTGGTTCTTCTTGGTAAAACCACACACTCAAAGAGCCGCCCTCAAGTGCCTTACAGATGAAATCGGGTATATCATCCCCGATATTCAAGATGCCACCTATGCCGCTCAGCTTAGCTCTCGCCTCAACAGACCACCCGAAGTGGAGCCGATGCTTGTGATAAGTCAGCTCAGATTCAAAGGCAAATAGCCTACCTGATGAGTCATGCCGCCGACTGCCAGATTGCTGAGAAAATTATGATCAAAATTAAATGATACCAATTAAATAGGATTTCAGTTTCATAGATAGTTAGCTTAATTAGGTATTTATAGACCCTTTCATGTTTTTAGAAAGGGTCGTAAATTTTTGTACTTGACTTGAAGACTGAAGTTGCACTAGTGTGCTTCAGCCATATTCTTTTATGAAACTGGACCAGTTATTCTAATTTTGACAAGGAAGCTTTTATGCAAATGTGCACTATTATCTTTGTTTGAAAGTATTTTTGCGTTGGAAGAAGAATCTCAAATAGCGATTGATATTGAGAGTGTTTAGCAACTCATATGGTACTATTATCTATGTCTGAATCCATTCTTTTCATATGAATTGTTATTTGATTACCTTTGCTATTATCGAATATATGTATGTGTTTTAATAGCATTTCTATTTTCCTTCCACTATTGGATGTTTATGGGATGCTTTTCCTTTGATCATATATGTATCGATGATATATAAAGTGTAGCAATATCGCGCTAATCCTTTGTTTAATGATTTAAGCAGAGTAATTCTGAATGAATAAAAGTCCATGTTTATTGAATAGAGTCATCTACATGCCTGTTTATAAACATAGATCATCAAGCGCTACACTTTAAAAATACAATAGTTCCAGGGATTAGTAGCATTTCTTTTATTTCGCCAATAGATTTAGTTATTCGCTTATCATTAGATTAGTCAACCAATCATTCATTCATCCCGTTTATCCATTTACTGGGAAACTGGTCCCATTATCCCCAGTCGGAGCCACCATTCCAAACGGAAAAGGAGTTGTACTAAGGTACGGACCGGGTGGTTATCCCCAATGTTGATACAACGATTTTCAGGGCATCAACAGAACCATTGGTCCCACTACCACATCATCATTCTCCTTACCTCGTAATCAAATCCCACTTCAGGCATCCGTAGCTTAACCACTTTCGACCTCATCTCTCCTTTTTCCTAACTTGACTTCTGCCATGTGTATAAGGAACTAATTGTATTCTCCTTGTTGACTGACCGAAGGTGGCCAATTTAACTCGCCACCTTTCACTTATAAAACAAACTCTTTCACAACTTTACATTTTTTATCATATTATGCTAATGAGAGAGTGGAAGCAAGATACATACCTGTGGTAATGATGCCTTGATGATGTTTGTTGGAGAGTGAAGTCCTTGCTGTGTATTTGCTGCATGTGTTTTTCTCCTTTATTTCTTATTTTCCTCTGATGTTTTCCCTTAATGTGCGGGTATTGGATAGCGATGATGATGATCCTGTTGTTGCTGCTAAGCTCTAGAGGAGGTTATTTGACCTTTGGATCTCCATGCTGAAGCTGACTGCAACTAGAGATTTTTTATTTTGTAGGATAGGCTGCTACAGGATTTCCTACAGGATGTCCTGTAGCTGCCTCTCCCTCATTTTTTTTTTAATCATTGCTTCACTTCTGGAGCATGAGGATGGTTGTCATGGGTAGAGAAGGGATCTAGGGATTTGTGAATGAGACATATAGCCTTCAGGTGTTGTCCCCTTATTCTCTGTCTTCATCCTCATTTTTTTTTTATAGTTGTAATTTTTTTGAAACTGACTTTATTGGATGAATGCAGGTGTGATCATGGTGGAGAGAGGAATGGTGATTAGACGGTGAAGTAGAAATTTATTTTTTTGACATAAGAAGGTCATCCCCTTGCTCTAGGGTTACTTTATTTGGGATTCCCAAGCCACTGTAATTCCTACAGGATCATCCTGTAGGTTTTCAGGGAATCTTGTAGGTTTACAGGGAATCCTGTAGAAAACACAAAACCCTTGCAAACTGAGCTAAATGAGTAGAAAAATGGAGGGAATGATGGAATGATGAAGGATATGGAATGGAGGAATTAAAAAATGAAATGTATAGGTCCTTTTGATCCTCTCTTGTTGCTCTGATCCTCCTCCTGCTGACTTGCAAGCAATATTTTAAAAGTTTCCTTTTTTCTTTTTTATTTTTTTATTTTTTTGTTTTTTCTTTCTTTCTTTTTGAAAGCAACTAGTCTGCCTCCAAGAGGTTTTGATCCTAGCTACTTGCCTTGGGCACCTCAAAATATGTTTTCACCCAAAGTTTTTCTTTTTTTTTTTTTTTTTCCACCACTAGGCCGCCTCAAGAGGTTTTCAACCCAATGGTGGGAATTTGGTGCCTCATAGACATTTTCACCTGAGTCTCCTTATTTTTTTTCTCTCTCTCTCTCTTTTTTTTAGTGACTTGATGAGGTAGAAGCTGAGACTTGCTCCACCACCATCACTATTTTGTTGATGCCATCAATGAATTCTTGCTTTGACAAGGGCTTCTTGTAAACCTTCAATCTGTGCCCATTGAAAAGTAAAGGAATAACCTCTGCATCAATGGTTCTTATCTGCACTGAACCATTATCATGACATTTCTATATGACATAAGGTCCTAACCATCTAGTCCTTAACTTGCCTTTAAAATATTTGTATCTGGAATCATACAACAAATCCCAATCACCTTCTTGAAATTGTTTGTCCTTTATGTTCTTGTCATGCCAGATCTTCCTTTGAACTTGAGTCACCTCTGTGTGCAGGAGGGCCTGCATTCTAAACTCATCTAACCCATTTAGCTGGAGAAATCTCTCTTGTTGTGCACTAGTGAGATCTAGATCTAGTTGTGCTGCCATCCTCAATGCATTGTACTCAAATTCAATGGACAACAGGACCTTCTTCCCATAGACCAACTCATAGGGAGTGAATCCAGTGGTGGTCTTCCATGTGGTATTGTAGGCCCAAGTGGCCTCAACTAATCTATCTACCCAATATTTTCTGTTGCTGCTAATTACTTTGGTCAAAATGCCCTCTAGCGCTCTGTTGGTCACCTCCACTTGCCCAGTAGATTGTGGGTGATAAGGAGTGGATGTTCTATGCTTGATCTTGTGTTGGCTTAACAAGTCTTCAGTCATGTGAGATGTAAACTGGTTGCCTTGATCAGTGACCAGTTCTCTCGAGTACCCAAACTTGTAAAATACATTTTTCCTTTAGAACTCAACCACTTTCTCCTCTGATGCTACCTTGATTGCCTTGGTTTCAACCCACTTGGTCAAATAGTCAATGCACACAATGATGTATTGCTTTTTCCTGGATGGAGAGTCAATAGTTCCAATGAAATCCAAGCCCCACTTGTCAAATGGCTCTAAAGTCACTTAAGTTTGCAGAGGCATTTCATCCCTTGGAGTAAACTTTCCCATACTCTGGCACTGATCACATTGACTAGTATACCTTCTCACATCCTGATGAAGAGTGGGCCAATAATAACTAGCTTGTAACACCTTGAATGTTGTCCTCTTGGCTGCAAAGTGACCTCCACAAGGCCCATCATGACAATTTAGAAGGATGTCAAAGGCTTCCTCCTCCCTGACACATCTTCTCAGAATTTGATCTGGGCCTAGTTTGAAGAGGTTGCCTCTAATCCAAGTGAATGTTGTGCTCTTCCTCACAATATTGCTTTTCTCTTTAGAGGACAAATTCGGTGGGAACTGTGCAAACACCAATTAGTTTTCTATGTCAGCAAACCATGGAGAGAGAATTGAAATGGCGAATAAGTGTTCATTCGGTAACTGATCATCAACCATTCCTTCCTCCGTTGCAGGAAAAGTTAACCTGGATAAAAAATCTGCAACAACATTGTCTTTTCCAGGCTTACCAATAATAGTTAGATCAAACTGTTGTAATAAAATCAGCCATCTAATAATCTAGGCATTCACATCAGGGTTATTCATAAAATATTTAATTGTAGCATGGTCAGTATGTAAAAATGTTTGGTAACCGTAATGTGATGCCTAAATTTGTTCAATGAATGCACAACAACTAGGAGATCCTTTTCAGTCATTGTGTAGTTCAATTCGGCCTTTGACAAATTCTTAGTGATGAAGTAAATGGCATAAGGTAACTTGTCATCTATATGGTATAGGGATGCTCCTATGGCTCTGTGAGAGGCATCAACATGTATATGGAAAGAAAGGGTCCAATTTGGGACTCGGAGAGTAGGTGCAGTGGTCAACTTGTCCTTCAGGGTGTCCAAGGCCTCTTGACAATTTTTTGACCATAAAAATATTGAGTCTTTGGCCAATAACCCAAATAAAGGAGAAGCTAACTTGCTGAAGTATTTTATAAATCACCGATAGTATGCAGCTAAACCTAGAAAACTTCTGACATCTCTCCATTTTTGTGGAGGTGGGACCCTTTGGATGATGGATATCTTATTTTGGTCCACTTGCAGTTCTTTATGGGATATTGAATGACCTAGAATAGTCCCTGCAGCCATCAAGAACTTGCATTTTTCGGGACTAAGTGACAGGTTCATTTCAATGCATTTGTTCAACACCTTACCTAAGTTGGACATAGCCTTCTAGAAATCACACCCATAGGGTGTAAAATCATTGATATATATTTCTACTGCATCATGGACTAGCTCGACAAAGATGCTTAGGACTACTCTCTGGAAAGTGGTAGGGGCATTGTATAGGCCAAAAGGAAGGACCCTATAAGAAAAATTACACCAAGGACAAGTGAAGATGGTTTTATCCTGGTCTTCTGAGCTGATCTAGACTTGATTATACCCGTTGAACCCATCTAGGAAAGAGAAAAAAAATTTCCCTGCTAGGCCATCTAGCACTTGGTCAATGAAAGGAAGAGGGAAATGGTCCTTCTTTGTTGCTTTGTTCAACTCTCTGTAAATATCCTCCACTTCCCATTTTTCTTTCGAACCAACACCAAAAGAGAGACCCACTCACTGTCCGAGATATGGTAAATGAATCCTCCATCTAGCAACTTTTGCAGTTCTTCTTTGACTATATCCTTGAGAGATGGATTCATTCTCCTTTGGGGTTGTCAGACTAGTTTGAAACCTTCTTTGATATAAATGTGGTGAGTACACACCGAGGGGTGCACTCCCTTCATTTCCTTGTAACTCGAAGCAAAGGCATCTAGATGTTCCTTTAGCATGTTGCACAACTTTTCTTCTTGGTGTACATAAAGAGATGGGTTGATTTTCAAAGTTCTCTCAGGGCCAAATTCTATGGTTTTGACACGGGTAGGGTTTGAATCAGCTAAGCATAGATCAATCCGAATGGTTGTTCTAGATTTCCTTTATTACTTCCTCTAAGGACAATGTGCTGGGAGTTTGACTTTGGAGTATGTGTTCAATCAAATCATCTTCATCTAGTTGTCCTCCTCCCATGGTTGTTGCTAAGGTATAAAGTTGGGCTGAGTAGAATTAATATTCTTCCTCCTCTTCCAGCCATAAAGTTAAGTTATGTTCTAGAGAAGGTTGAGCAAGAGGGTACAGGATGAACTGCTTGGACATATGCCCATTTTTTATAGTCATATTTCTAACCCTACAGCTAATGTAGGCATCGACAGTGGCTAGAAAGGGCCTCCCAAGGATGAGAGGGTAACCAGTAAGCTTGAACTTAGGATGGAGAACTAGGAAGTCTGCAGGGTACTCCCAAGAGTTAATGGAGACCATCACATCCTCCACAATCCCCTCAGGGGTCACTGTGGAACGGTCTATAAGTTGCAAGACTATTGTGGTCTTTCTTAATGAACCCTATAGATTGAGCTTGAGCATGGTGTCCTTAGTCATTACATTAATGGCAGCCCCAAGATCAATCAAAGTGTGTGGGACAATGGTGCCATTGATGTGCACATCTAATATAGGGCTTCCAAGGTCCAAATACTTCGGGCAAATTACCTACCCCAGCATTAAGTCAAAAAATTGTCCAATGACATTAATGTTAGGGGTGTCTCTTTTTTGCCTCCCTGGATTTTTGAAGCACTTCTCCTTAATAAACTTGTTGTAAATAGGTACATCCTTTATGGCTTGGAGAAGTGGAATTTTGACACATATTTTTCAATTCAACCAGAAGTTCATTCTCTTCTGGGGTAGGTTGGATTGGTTGAGTTAATCTCTCAGGAAAGGGTGGTGGATTTACTCTAGGCATGCTTTCCTCTCTTTCCTCCTCACTCTCCCTAGGTGGAGGTGGAGTTTGGTTGTTCGGGAGTACTCTCCCAAATCTCAGGCTGATTTCCTAATCTCCACAGCATAAGTAGGATAAGATGTCTCTCCACTATACACTTGTTGTGCATGTCTGTAGTTCAGGTTCGGAATTGGCTGGGCAGGCATCTAGGGTTGTTTAGGTGGAGTAGGGTGTAAAAGTTGTGGTTGAGTATGTGGTGAAGGCAATAAAGCTTGAGCATTGTTTTATGGGGGCCTCCACCCCTGGGGAGGTGCATTCCACTGAGGTTGTGGTGGAGAATATGGCTGAAATGACTGGCTAGTCAGATGGTAATGGTACTGAGGTGCAAAGGACCAAGGAGGAAGTGTAGACCAGGAAGGATGAGCAGGAAGGCCCAAAGAGGGAATGTATGTTGTCTGGCTAGGGTTGTAATAGGCATGGGATGACCCTTTCATGCCCTGCTAATATGGCCGAGGCCCATGAGGTCTCCTTTGATTTATGTAGCAGAGTTGTTTAGTCACCCCTTCATTTCCCTCATACATAGATTTTATTCCAGGTAGAGAATGACACTTTTTGTGGAGTGGTTTTCTTCACAGACCGAGCAGAATTCAATCAGATTCGATGGACATTCATTCCTAGGGTTCCTCCTTATGCATCTAGGGCAGAAAATGGCTAAGTCTCTCTCTGCTTCCTCCTGATTTCTCTTGATGTGCATAGTGTCCATCTGTAGGGCAAGGGTTTGCAGTATTTCACTCTTGAAATATTCTAGCATATTTCCAATTTCACCCTTAATGGATGTATTGGAAGAGGATAGACTTACCATAGGTTTACTACCCCTACCCTTTTTCCTAGCTCCCCTAGAATGGTTCCTAAAGACAGTATTGATATATGCATAGGGTAGCTAGTAGATGTCCCCTCCTACTAAGAGGTTTAGGGTATCCAGAAAATCTTCCCTTACCCCTCTAAGTAGGACTAGCTTCAGTGACTCAGGATCAAGTGTGCTCCTAGCCCTTTTGTAGCTAAGCTAGAATCTTTCTTCATAATCCTCTAGGGATTCATCATGCCCTAAGGTCATCCTAGAAAAATTCTCTTTAGTGTCTTTGGACCTGCAGTAGTCTCAATACTTGTTGATGAAGGCTTGCTGCATCTAAGCCTAGGTTGTGATGTTATCCCCAGGTAAACCCATGAACCAGCGCAAAGATGCATCCTTGAGAGTGGATGGGAATAGTTTCAACTTCTTCTCATCATTGGTGTAATCATAGGTTCTGCATATGACAACAAACTCAAACAAGAAAGTGTCTGGATCTTTTGAGGTTAGGCCATGGAAATGAGGAAAAACAGAGGGGCTTATATTCTTCATCTTGGTACCCCCATTAGTTTCTCTGATGGGAAAGGCACTCTCAATTATTTCTCTATCTCCTCTGTCATTTCTATTTTCAGCCATTAGGTCTGTTGGAATGGGTTCTCCTTCTTCTTCTCCCCTTGTAGGCTCTTCAAATATCTCTGGTTGTTAAACTAATGGGTCCTCCAATTCACAACCACCGAAGAAGAGGGAAGGTTGGATGTTTGGAGTGATGGGGGTATTCGGTAGAAATAATTGCAGAATTTAAATCAAAAACTAAATGGAAACTAACTGACTGAATGAAATCTCACTTGCAAAATGGAAAATAAAGTAAACTAAATTAATTTTGCAGAAATGAAGCTAATAGTAGAATGCTAGAGATAAGAAATGGAAGAAAGAAAGAAGAAATCACATATTACTTAGACACCTCCCCGACAATGGTGCCAAAGAGCAATGAGCACCAGTATTGCATCAAGAATGTTGTAACTCCTGGGGCTACCAACTTTACTTTATCAACCCGGGGTTCGTACAAACTTGGAGGTGACAGTGTTGTATACACAAGTAAATGTGATGGGTCTGCTCTTTGTCACTGCTAAGCTGGCGATAGACCACTAAGGTTTTTCAAACCAAACTTCTATTGATTTAGAAGAAGCTTGATTACCAATGAGGAAAAGAGAAATCTACACTAAAAGAAATATTGTCTACTGTAGTAAGGAAAAAGACTGAAATCAAATGCTTAAACACACCATTCTTCTAACTAACTGCTAAGAGGATTTGCTTCAAAATAATGCTAAGTTAACATGTATGCAATCCTACTATCCTAGGCATGCAAATTGAAACATCAAACATTCCACTGTTGTGCATGTAAATGAACAAAATAATTTTGTTTTTCTTTTTGTCCTTTTCTTGTGCGAAACTGTGAAAGATAACTTCTTTTGGTGATGTGGTAGGTGGCTTAGAGATGATGGTGAATGGTCAGAAGGCTTGGGGGGCAAGTAGGGGTAATTTTCTAGCTTCCTAGGGTCTTTTCCACAATTCAACCTCAAAACAGGCCACTACAGGTCAACCTACAGGATCTCCTAATGCACCCTACAAGATGTCCTGAATTCCTATAGGATCCCATGTATTCCTAAAAAATACAACCAAGAGAAAGGGGAGGGGTTTGGAAGGTGATGTAAGGCTTAGGGAAGGTGGTTGGTGGATGGAATGAGGCAAGGGAGTGCTTAGGACCCATGCAGAGATCAAAACCAGAGTTGTGAGATGGTTGGATTTGCTCAACAAGATTGAAGAAGTATTCTTATGGAATGATGAATTTGATGAGGGATCTATTGAAAGAAAGTGATAATAATGGATGGATGAAGTTGGGATGAGGTTGTTGATCATGACATCTCTCTGTATTACTGAAACTCCTACACTGCATCAATCATTGACATTTATCCATAAATCATGTAAACAAGAAGGATTTCAATTAACTATGGAAAACATAATTACATGAGATAGCTGTCTATTTCATGCATGGGAAAACTTGCAGAATAATATGAAACCTTGATGAGATCTAAAGTAAGACTGAAGATAGCAGAAATGACAATCAAATCCTATTCTTGAAAACTAGCAAAATGCTGACCTAAGTAACAGAAAACCCTAAATTCCACGAGAAATTTGACTTCTGTCTTCTTTGGGGTGCATAAGAGGTATTTCCTAAAACCATGATCCCTGAAGGGAGGAGTGATGCCAAATCTACCTACTGACAGATTTGATGTTCCTTTTATCTTCCTAAGCTACTGCTGAAGTAATGCACAAATGGAAGGAAACTAATCAAATCCACAACTACTTGCAATGAAATAATACTAGAGACAATTCAACCATTAATCTATGAAATCAATCTAAGCATATAAATACAAGAAGATGAGCCTTTTCTATTAGGGTTGGGCCCTAACCCAAGAGATTCAGCCCTTTGAGTCAACTCAGTGATGGATCAAGGAAATGCTCATTCTCATTATCAAATCAAAAAATTACATAACAATGTCTTCCACAAGTCTTGAACTTGAAAATGCTTAGTGTTTTTACAACAAAAATTCAAATCCTAATAAGGCTATAGGCCTCCTTATTTATACAATTGAAGTATCCAATGAATTTATTAAATATAGGGAGGTTTGACTCCCAAACTCAAGATAAACTGGCTCTTTAACTATTACTGGCGCGACTGCCTTTTGATCTCCATGACTTGGCTTCTTGTAACTCCGAGCTAGTGTGACTGATGGAGGAATATTCGAATGAGTGAGGAGTAAATGAGGAGGATCTATCTCCTACAATCTCTCCTCCTTGTCTCATTCAATTTTCAGTCCTTAATTAGAAAAATTTCCACGATTTTCTCTCAAAAACCTACAATCAATGCACATTAGTCCACTAGGCATAATATCTCACTTTGACTCATCTCATTAAGCAAAATACAATCAAAATATGTAAGAAATTATGATAAGATTTGATTTGAATAAGCTAGGAGTTGTAGTAAGGTCCATATAGTTACCCAATGATGAGGCTCATCACTTCTCATGAGACTATTAATCTTTACAAAGCCCCAAAATTAGGGAAATGAATCAGACATGATAATCTTGTAATTCCCATGATGATTAAGCTAACGGAAATGATAAAAATACAGAAATTGTTACAAACTCCTTTTAATAAATATTTTTTATGGCTACACCACTCTTGTTTAGACGCAATTGTAACTGCTCAAATCTTCTTAACTGTTCACATGGAATTAATTCTTGCAGCCCTTGATAGTTGTCTTTGAAAATGGTGGCTACAGTCTTGATATTTCGCAGTGTAGCAATAGCTTCGTGGTGTAACAACAAGAAATGGAAAAACTGAGGTGTAACAACAAGTAGTAGCAACTCACACCATGTAACAACAAGTAACGATAAAAACTATTCACCCATGGCTATCAGTAGTTATGGAAACACTTGAAAGAAAAACATTCAAAAGAACTCTTCCAAAGATACCCTGGTTAGTCATCCCAAAGAAAGCATTGTTTCATTCAATACTTAGTAGAAAATAACGATGAGCCTCATCATTGGGTAACTATATGGACCTTAATACACCTCCTATATTATTCAAATCAACTCTTCCCATAATTTATTACATATTTTGATTTTATTTTGCTTAATGAGATGAGTCAAAGTAAGATATTATGCCTAGTGGACTACTGTGCATTGATTGCAGGTTTTTGAGAGAAAATCATGGAAATTTTGGCTAATTAAGGGTTGAAACTCGAATGAGATAAGGAGGAGAGATTGTAGGAGGTATATCCTCCTCATTTACTCCTCACTCATTTGAATATTCCTCCACCAATCACACTAGCTTGGAGTACAAGCAGCCAAGTCATGGAGATAAAAAGGTAGTTGAGAAAGTGGCAGTTAACGAGCAGGTTTATCTCAAGTTTGGGAATCGAGCCTCCCTATATTTAAGAAATTCGTTGGAGACTTTAGTTTTATAAATAAAGAGGCCTAGTGCCCCATTAGGATTCAAATTTTTGTTGTAAAAACACTAGTCATTTTCTAGTTCAAGACTTGTGGATGACATTGTTATGTAAGTTTCTGTTTTGATAATGAGAATGAGCATTTCCTTGATCCAACATTGAGTTGACTCAGAGGGCTTAAGCTCTTGGGTTAGGGCCCAGCCTTATCAACAAAGGATTCTCTTCCTATATTTGTATGTTTAGTTGATTTCATAGTTGAATTGTCTTTAGCATTATTTCATTGCAAGTAGTTGTGGATTTGATTAGTTTGCTTCCATTTGTTTCTTACTTCAGCAGTAGCATAGAAGAGCAGCAGATTTACATTTTCTCAAAAACTGTCGGGATAACATTCTCTTATCCTGATGATGGATCCCATTTGGGATTCGAAACGTTGATTCAAAAATCTTAAAACTGTGGATTCTCCGGTCATGAATTCAAAAGCATAGAAGAGATAAAGGAACATCAAAAATTTACCAGTAGGTGGATTTGGCCTCACTCCTCCATTTAGCAATCATCGTTTGAGGAAAGAACTCCTTTGTAGCCCCTGAAAGACATAATTCTAGTTTCTCATGGAATTTAGGGTTTTCTGTACCTAGGCCAGCATTTGATCAATTTGCAATAATAGGATTTAGTCACCATTTCTTCTATGTTCAGTCTTACATTAGATCTCATCAATGTTTCATATTATTCTACAAATGTTCCCATGCATGAAATAGGCAGCTAGCTCATGAAATTCTGTTTTCCTTGGTTAATTGAAATACTTCTTGCTTACATCATTTTTGGATAAATGTAAATGGTTGATGTAGTGCAGGAGTTTTAGAAGTACAGAGATATTTCATGATCAACAACCTCATTCCAACTTCATCCATCCATGTTCATCACTTTCTTTCACTAAAACCCTCACCAATTTCATCATTTCACAAGAATACTTCTCCAAGCTTGTTGAGAAAATCTAGCCATCTCACAACTCTGATTTTCAGCTTTGAAGGAGTCCTAGGCACTTCCTTTCCTCATTCCATCCACCAAACACCTTACCTAAGCCTTCCATCACCTTCAACATCCCTCCTTTTTCTTGTAGGAATACAGGGGATCTTGTAGGAATTCAGGACATCGTGTAGGTTTACCTGTAGTGGCCTATTTTGAGGCTGAATTGTGGGAAAATACCCTAGGAAATTAGAAAAGGACCCCTATTTGTCTCCCAAGCCTTCTAACCATTCACCATCATCCTTAAGCTACCTTCCACATCACCAAAATAAGTTAGCATTCACACTTTCACACAAAAAAGACAAAAAGACAAACAGAGTTATTTTATTCATTTACATGCACAACAGAAGAATGTTTGATGTTTCAATTTGCATGCCTAGGACAATAGTATTGCATACATGTTAACTTAGTATTATTTTGAAGCAAAGCCTCTTAGCAGTGAGTTAGAAGAATGGTGTGTTTAAGCATTCAATTTCAGTCTTTTTCCTTACCGTAGTAGACAAGATTTCTATTAGTGTAGATTTCTCTTTTCCTCATTGGTAATCAAGCTTCTTCTGAATCCATAGAAGTCCGGTTTGAAAAACCTTAGTGGTATATCGCCAGCTTAGCACTGAAAAAGAGCAGAACCATCACATTTACTTGTGTATATGTCACTGTCACCTCCAAGTTTGTACGAACCCCGAGTTGACAAAGTAAAGTTGGTACCCCTAGGAGTTGCAACATTCTTGCTGCAATATTGGCGCTCATCACTTTTTGGCACCGTTGCTGGGGAGGTGTCTGAGTAATATGTGATTTTTGATTTCTTTCTTCCATTTCTTCTCTTTGAAATTCCGCTATTAGTTTCATTTATGCAAAAGTAATTTAGTTTGCTTTCTTTTCCATTCTGCATTGTTTGTTTTCTTTTCCATTTTTCAAGTGACATTTCATATAAGAGGTCAGTTTTCATTGAGTCAGTTAGTTTCCATTTAGTTTTTGATTTCAATTCTACAATTATTTTCAGAGCTTGAAAAAAAAACACAAAACAAAACAAAAACACTTCTTTCATGTCTCGTAGGAATAGGGATAACTTAGGGAAATTTCTGCCAAATACCCCCACTACTTCAAACAACCAACCTTCCCTCTTCTTCAGTGGTTGTGAATTGGAGGAACCCTTAGGTGAAAAAACAAAGATATTTGAAGAGCCTACAGGGGGAGAAGAAGAATAAGAACCCATTCCAATTGAGCCAATGGCTAAAAATAGAAATGACAGAGGAAATAGAGAAAGAGTTGAGGGTTCCTTTCCCATCAGAGAAACTAATGGGGATACCAAGATGAAGAATATAAGCCCCTTTGCTCTTCTTCATTTGAATGGCCTAACCTCAGATGATCCAGACACTTTCTTGTTTGAGTTTGTTGTCATATGCAGAACCTATGATTACACCAATGATGAGAAAAAGTTGAAACTATTCCCATCCACTCTCAAGGATGTAGCTTTGTGTTGGTTCATGGGTTTACCCGGGGATAGCATCACAACTTGGGCCCAGATGTAGCAAGCCTTCAATAACAAGTATATAGACTACTGCAGGTCCAAAGACACTATAGACGAAATTTTTAGGACGACCTTAGGGCATGATGAATCCCCAGAGGATTATGAAGAAAGATTCCAACTTAGCTACAAAAGGGCTAGGTGCACACTTGATCCTAAGTTTCTGAAGCTAGTCCTACTTAAAGGGGTAAGGGAAGATATTTTGGACACCCTAAACCTACTAGCAGGAGGGGACATCTTCCAGCTACCCTATGAAGATATCAATCTTTAGGAACCATTCTAGGGAAACTAGGAAAAAGGGTTGGGGTAGTCAACCAATGGCCAGTCCATCCTCTTCCAATACATCCATCAAGGGTGAAATTAGAAATATGCTGGAAGATTTCAAGAGTGAGATGTTGCAAACCCTTGCCCTACAAATGGACAATATGCACATCAAGAGAAAGTAGGAGGAAGCAGAGAAAGCCTTAGCCATTTTCTGCCCTAGATGCACTAGGAGGCACCCTAGGAATGAATGTCCATTGAATTTGATTGAAGTTTGCTCGGTCAATGAAGAAAACCACTCCACAAAAAATCCCCCTTCTCTACCTGGACTAAAAGTTGTGTATTAGGGAGTTGAAGGGGTAACTGAACAACTCTGCTACATAAATCAAAGGAGACCTCATGGGCCTCGGTCATACCAGCAGGGCATGCAAGGGTCATCCCATGCCTATTACAACCCTAACCAAACCACATCCATTCCCTCTTGGGGGCCCCCTGCTCATCCTTCCTGGTCTACACCACCTCCTTGGTCCTTTGCACCTCAATATCATTCCCAACTCACCAACCAGTCAATTCAGCCATATGCTCTGCCACAACCTTAGTGGAATGCACTGCCCTAGGGGTGGAGACCCCCATACAAAAATGCTCTAGCTTTAGTGCCTTCACCACCTACTCAAACACAACTTTTACACCCTGCTCCACCTAAACAAACCCAGATGCCTACCCAGCCAAATTCGAACCTGAACAACAAACATGCACAACAAGTATACAGTGGAGAGACATCCTATCCTACTTATGCTGTGGAAATTCAGGAAATCAACTTGAGATCTAGGATAGTACTCCCACACAACCAACATATACCTCCACCTTGGGAGAGTGAGGAGGAAGGAGTGGAAATCATGCCTAAAGTAAATCCTCCACCCTTTCCTAAGAGATTAACCCATTGAGTCCAACCTACCCCAGAAGAGAACAAACTTCTAGGAGAATTGAAAAATCTATGTGTCAAAATTCCACTTATCCAAGCCATGAAGGATGTACCTATTTACAACACGATGATTAAGGAGAATTGCTTCAAACATCTAGGGAGGCAAAAAAGAGACACCCCTACATTAATGTCATTGGACAGCTGCCCGACTTAATGTTTTGGCAAGTAATTTTCCCGGAGTATTTAGACCCTGGAAGCCCTATAGTAGATGTGCACATCAATGAAACCATTTTCACACACACTTTGATTAATCTTGGGGCTATCATTAATGTGATGACTAAGGACACCATGCTCAAGCTCAATCTATAGGGTTCATTGAGAAAGACCACAATAGTCTTGCAACTTACAGACCATTCCACAGTGACCCCTGAGGGGATTATGGAGGCTATGATGGTCTCCATTGACTCTTGGGATTACCCTACAGAGTTCCTAGTTCTCCAGCCTAAGTCCAATCTTATTGGTTACCCTCTCATCCTTGGGAGGTCCTGGTTAGCCACTGCCGATGCCTACATTAGCTGCAGGGCTGGAAATATGACTATATAAAATGGCATATGTCCAAGCAGTTAGTCTTGTACCCTCCTGCTCAGCCATCTCTAGAACATGAATTACCTTTATGGCTAGAAGAGGAGGAAGAAGATGAAGTCTACTTAGCCCAACTCTATACCTTAGAAATAGCCATGGGAGGAGGACAACCGGATGAAGATGATTTGATTGAAAACATACTCCAAAGTCCAACTCCTAGCACCTTGTCCTTAGAGGAAGTAGTAAAGGAAGGCTAGAAAAAACATGAGATTGATCTATGCCTAGTTGATTCAAACCCTACCTGTGTCAAAACCATAGAATTCAGCCCTGAGAGAACTTTGAAAATCAACCCATCTCTTTCTGTACACCAAGAAGAAAAGTTGTGCAACATGCTAAAGGAACATCTGGATGCCTTTGCTTGGAGTTACAAGGAAATGAAGGGAGTGCACTGGTTGGTGTGTACTCACCACATTTATATCAAACAAGGTTGCAAACCAGTTTGACAGCTGCAAAGGAGAATGAATCCAGCTCTCAAGGATATAGTCAAATAAGAACTGCAAAGGTTGCTAGATGCAGGATTCATTTACCCTATCTTGGACAGTAAGTGGGTCTCTCCTTTGGTATTGGTTCCAAAGAAAAATGGGCAGTGGAGGATTTGTGTCGATTATAGAGAGTTAAACAAAGCAACAAAGGACCATTTCCCTCTACCTTTCATTGACCAAGTGCTAGATGGCCTGGCAGGGAAAAAGTTTTTCTCTTTCCTAGATGGGTTCAACGGGTACAATCAAATCCATATCAACCTGGAAGACCAGGATAAAACCACCTTCACTTGTCCTTGGGGTACTTTCACCTATAGGGTCCTTCCTTTTGGCCTATGCAATGCCCCTGCCACTTTCCATAGAGAAGTCCTCAGTATCTTTGCCGAGCTAGTCCATGTTGCAATGGAAATTTATATGGATGATTTTACACCCTATGGGTGTGATTTCCGGGAGGCTCTGTCCAACTTAGGTAAGGTGCTGAACAAATGCATTGAAATGAACCTATCCCTTAGTCCCAAAAAATGTGAATTCTTAATGACTGCAGGAACTATACTAGGTCATTCAATATCCCAGCAAGGAATGCAGGTGGACCTAAACAAAATAGCCATCATCTAAAGGGTCTGACCTCCACAAAAGAAAAGATATGTCAGAAGTTTTCTAGGTTCACCTGGATACTATCAGAGGTTTATAAAAGACTTCAGTAAGTTAGCCTCTCCTTTATTTTGGTTTTTGGCCAAAGACTTTGAATTTGTATGGTCAAAAAGCTATAAAGAGGCCTTAGACACCCTAAAGGGCAAGTTGACCACTACACCTATTCTTTGAGGCCCGAATTAGGACCTTCCTTTTCATATACATGTTGATGCCTCACACAAATCCATAGGAGTAGCTCTAGGCCAGATAGATGACAAGTTACCTTATGCCATTTACTTCATCAGTAAGAATCTATCAAAGGCCGAATTGAACTACACAGTGACCGAAAAAGAGCTCCTAGATATTCTGCATTCATTGAACAAATTTAGGAATTACATTACAGGTTAGCAAACATTTGTACATACTAACCATGCTGCAATAAAATACTTGATGAATAAACCTAATGTGAATGTCAGGATTATTAGATGGTTACTTTTATTACAACAGTTTGATCTAACTATTATTGATAAACCTGGCAAGGAGAATGTTGTTGCATATTTTTTGTCCAGATTAACTTTGCCTATAGGGGAGGAAGGAATGGTTGATGATCAGTTACCAAATGAACACTTATTTGCCATTTCATTTCACTCTCCATGGTTTGCTGACATAGCAAACTACTTGGTGTCTGCACAGTTCCCACCGAATTTGTCTTGCAAAGAGAAAAGCAAGATTGCGAGGAAGAACGTTCCATTCACTTGGATTGGGGGAAACCTCTTCAATATAGGCCCAAATCAAATTCTGAGAAGATGTGTCATGGAGGAGGAAGTCTTTGACATCCTTCTAACTTGTCCTGACGATGAACCACACTGGTTGGTTCGAAACGCGTCGAAAAATGGTGTTTCATGTGGTCTTCGCCGAAAAATCTTTTGTAAATCCTTCTAACCTGTCATGATGGGCCTTGTGGAGGTCACCTTGCAGCCAAGAGGATAACATTCAAGGTGTTACAAGCTGGTTATTATTGGCCCACTCTTCATCAGGATGTGAGAAGGTGTACTAGTCAGTGTGATCGGTGCTAAAGGATGGGAAAGCCTACTCCAAGGGACGAAAAGTCTCTCCAACCTCAAGTGAGTTTCAAGCCATTTGACAAGTGGGGCATGTATTTCATTGGACCTATTGACCCTCCATCCAATAAAAGGAAGTACATCATTGTGTGCACTGACTATTTGACCAAGTGGGCTAAAACCAAGGCAATCAAGGCAACAACAAAGGAGAAAGTGGTTGAGTTCTTAAGGGATAATATATTTTACAAGTTTGGGTACCCTAGAGAACTGGTCACTAATCAAGGAAACTAGTTTACATCTCACATGATTGAAGACTTGTTAAGCCAGCACAAGATCAAGCATAGAAGCTCCACTCCTTATCACCCACAAGCTAATGGGAAAGTGGAGGTGACTAACAGAGTGCTTGAGGGCATTTTGACCGAAGTGGTTTGTAGCAGTAGAAAAGATTGGGCAGATAGGTTAGTTGAGGCCACTCAGGCCTATAATACCACTTGGAAGACCACCAATGGATTCACTCCCTATGAGTTGGTCTATGGGAAGAAGGCCCTGCTATCCATTGAATTTGAGTACAATACATTGTTGATGGCAACCCAGCTAGATATAGATCTCACCAATGCACAAAAATAGAGATTGCTCTAGCTGAATGGGTTAGATGAGTTTAGAATGCAGGCCCTCCTACACACAGAAGTGACTTCAATTCAGAGGAAGATCTAGCATGACAAGAACATCAAGGAAAAGCAATTTCAAGAAGGTGATTGGGCTTTGTTATATGATTCCAGATACAAATATTTTATGGGCAAGTTAAGGACTAGATGGTTAGCGCCTTATATCATAGAGAAATGTCATGATAATGGTTCAGTACAGATTAGAACTATGGATGCAGAGGCTATTCCTTTACTTGTTAATGGGCACATATTGGAGGTTTATAAGAAGCCATTATCAAAGCAATAATTCATTGATGGCTATAGCAAGACAATGATGGTGGTGGAGAAAGTCTTAGCTTCTACCTCATCAAGTCACTCAAAATAAATAAATAAATAAATAAATAAATAAGGAGACTCAGGTGAAAACCTCCTTGAGGCACCTAAGTCCCACTATTGGGTTGAAAACCTCTTGAGGCAGCCCAATGGTGTCAAAAAAAAAAAAGAGAAACAAAAAGATCTCTGGGTGAAAACCTCTTTTGAGGCGCCTAGGGAAAGCAGCTAGGATGAAAACCTCTTGGAGGCAACTAATTACTTTCAAAAAGAGAAAAAACAATATATATATATATATATATATATATATATATATATATATATATATATATATATATATATATATATAAAGAGAAAAGAAAATTTTGAAAATATTGTTTGCAGGTCAGCAGGAGGAGGATCAGAGCAACAACAGAGGATCAAAAGGGACCTATCCAGTTCATGTTTTTATTTCTACATTCATTGTCCTTCATCATTCCCTCCATTTTTCCACTCATTTAACTCAATTTGCAAGGGTTCTGTGTTTTCTACATGGTTCCCTGTAAACCTATAGGATTCCTTGAAAACCTACAGGATGATCCTGTAGGAATTACAATGGTTTGGGAATCCCAAAGGAAGTAACTCTAGAGAAAGGGGATGATCTTCCCATGTCAAAAAATAAATTTCCACTTCACCATCTCATCACCATACCTCTCTCCACCATGATCACCCTTGCATTCATCCAAAAAAGTTAGTTTCAAAAAAATTACATTTTTCAAAGAAAAAACACAGAGAAAAGAGGATGAAGACAGAGAACAAGGGTACGACACCTGAAGGCTATATCTCTCATTCAAAAATCCCTAGACCCCTTCTCTACCCATGCCAAACATCCTCATGCTCCAGCAATGAAGAGATGATTAAAAATTTGAGGGAGAGACAGCTATAGGACATCCTGTAGGAAATCCTGTAGCAGCTTGTCCCAAAAAACAAAAAATCACTGGTTGCAGTGAACTTCAAGCATGAAGATCCATAGGTCAAAGAAGCTCTTCTAGAGCTTAGCAGCAGCATCAGGATCATCATCATCACCATCCAAGTACCTTCACATCAAAGAAAAACATCAGAGGACAATAAGAAGAAAAGGAGAAACACATGCAACAAATACATAGTGAGGACTTCACTCTTCAACAAACAACATCAAGGCATCATTACCACAGGTATGTATATTGCTTCCACTTTCTCATTAGAATAATATGATCAAACATGTAAAAGTTGTGAAAGAGTTGGTTTATAAGTGAAAGGTGGCTAGTTAAATTGGCCACCTTTGCTTAGTCAACGAGAAGAAGACATTTAGTCCTTACACATGTGGCAGCAGTGAAGTCAAGAAAAAGAAGAGATGAGGTTGAAAGTGGTTAAGCTATGGATGCCTGAAGTGGGATTTGATTATGAGGTGAGGAAAATGATGATGTGGTAGTGGGACCAACGTTCCAAAAATGGATACTCATACCTCGGCTGCCAGCACACCATCCCACTCAAATCACCCATATGAGGAAATAAAATGTTGATCCCCATGCATAGAACGAATTCTCATTCTCGAGGCTACACTCTAGCAAAGTTGCTCTCAGCCGTCAAGCAGTCTACAGGAAAGGCAGAATTCATTTTTTCTAGCGCAGGAGCACCTATAGGATCCTACAGGAAATCCTATAGGATCCTACAGGAGATCCTACAGGATACAAAACAACACCTATAGGATTGGCAGTGAGAAGTTTTAAAAGGGAAAAACAGAGGTTGGCTTCATCAAGTAGTGATAAGGAGGTAGGCTCTATACTTTCCCACATTTTCCAAGTGAAAAGAATATAGGAAAGCCTTCTAGTTTATTGAAAAATATTGCAGTCTAGGGGAATTGTATACACATAATTTTCATTTAAAATTCCTCATCCATTAAATTTGGTATCAGACATATACAAACCTCCATCCATCAGAAAAAATGACAAGGGGATTTAATAAGAGGGAACCCATAAACAGAGTGAGGATTCATCAGCCCCCTCCTGTACTAGAGATATTCACAAGGCACAATTTGATGGGTTTCTTTGAGAAATTAAGGAGATATGATGATGAAGTGGCCAGAGACTTTGCTCTCTCCCTCATCCCACTGACTAGGACCCATGCCACTGTTGTAGTGAAATGCATCTCTATAGAACTCACCCCTGAAATCATAGGTAGAATCACCACACTTCCTTTAGGAGTGCCTTGGAGAAAGGAGGATAAGGGAAATAGCCAAATTGCAAAGAAGAAATTCATTTTGGAAGGAGAGGAGGAAATGGAAGACAAAAATGGGGTCAGAAGAGCAAGCCCTATCCTTGGAATGAAAATAGCTACCACCTTATAAAGTATATCTCATGTGAAGGTAGGTATAGTGTGGTATATGTATACCATTTTAGGATTCTCCAAGAATTGAGGTTTGGAGCAGACACACCTCCTCAAAATAGACTCATCATACCCTACTTCCTTCTTCAATCAGTGATAGATATGAGGATTAAGGTGCGGGAAGGAAACCATCAATAACTAGCCCATCATGGGTTAATTAGACTTATCATAGAAGATGCCCTCCAAAACTGACTCCCTATTAGATGGGAAACCTTTAGATACATGTAGACAAAGGAAGAGATAAAAGCCCTTGAGTATGACAAAAGCCCCACTACCAATAAAAGGGATGAAGAAGAAACAAAGAAGGATGAAGAAGAAACAAAGAGGGATGAAGAGGAAATAGATGAGGAAGAAGAGGAAGAAAGGGAGAAGGAAAGTGGTGATGAGACAAAAGAAGATTCAAAGGAGGAAACTGATGAACAAAGTGAGGAACTAGAGGGAGAAGAAGTGGAGAAAGACAAGAGTGAAAAGGGAAATGGAAAAGGGGAGGAATCACCCAGGGTATCTCTAGAACCCACTGAGAAAGAGGCAGCAACTGCCCTCACTGCCCTTAGTACCCCTATCAAACAAAAAGGGAAGAGATAGAGACAAACTCCATTGTACTTTAGGACATGAAAAAGTACAAGAATAAGGAAAGGAAAACCTCAAACTCCCACCAAGGTTCCTATTGTCATTGAAGACTCACCAAAAAAGCAGGAAAAGATAGCTCCTCTCATGAAAAATCAAGGAGAAGGATCACCAGGAAAAGCCTCTCCCAAATCTCCTATAACTTATGTTAGGAGGTCTGTCACTAGATTTGCCTCATCCAAAGGAAAATGCCTCCTACATGAAACATAGAAGGACCTAAAGGAAGCAGAGGCAATCCTACAGGAAACTTTGCGAAACCTACAGGAAACTCAGAAATTGGAAAAAGAAGGGAGTATGCAACAAGAGACAAAGAAGGAGGATCCAGAGCTGAGGGAACCTAGTCCTCAACCTAACCTTGACTCCTACTACAGGTTCATTGAAGGGGGTAGGGTCATTCCACATAAATTTTCCATCCCCTTATTCTTTGAGCTTGAGAAAGAAAGGGAAAGAACACATAGATGGATACAAATTGCCAAGTCCAAAGGAGTGGAGTATATAGGTCACATGGAGGAAAAAGTTAAAGAGATGGGCAGAGAACTGAGCAACCTGAGGGACAAAGATGCAATGATGACAACTACAAGAAAGAGAGAGAATTAGTTGGCATCCATAGCTAGTCTATCCTTAGAGGCTATCTAGTGCAGGATGCCAGCAAAGTCCTATGCTTTATATCTTAAGGAATAGTGGCTGTAGTTCCAAATCAAGGCTCTAGCATAGAGAGGCACTATGCACTTCCAGGATTATAGACAATTCATCGATCTCTGTGATTAAAGCACATTGGAGGATAGGGCTAAGATGTCTGAGTTCTACCTACATAACTTAGCCTTGACAGATCTGAATGTATGGGACCCTAATTCAAAACTACGGTACTTACAGTTGATGGCTTTGGCATCATGGATGAACCATGAGGAAGCAAGGGCTACAAAAATGAATAAAATAATGGCGAAGGAAGAAACATAACCTCTCATGATAAGAGTTGAGTATTCAAATCCAATGGCTGCCATCAACACCCATAACTTGATTGCAAATGACCCTCAACTTGCACCTAGGTACCTTGCTGCCCAAGAGAAATCAATCACACACTTTGAGGATATGTTCAGACTATTACGGAATGACAGCATGCAAGCTTTCGAGATGGAATACTTTTCCCTAAAACTTGAAAATCATAGAGTACCATTCTCCTCAGAGAATGAGAGAAGCACTGAACAGGACACCCATGTACAAGCAAGCTCTCCAATGACTCAAAGTCAATTGGATTGGCTTGAGACTCAGTCCACCACTACTCCTAGGAATGTTGGAAGGAAGGAATGAAGAGGAAGAAAGAAAGAAGTTGGAGGAGATAGAAAGGAAGGCAGGATTCGATGCACAGGAAGAGGAAACTACAACAAAAACATGGGATGTCAGGGAGGCCACTAGAGCAATGAAAGACATGGATATAGATAGAGTTTCTCAGAGAATGAGAAACACTTTCAATAGGGGGGTGATGCTGAGCCTCATCATTGGGTAACTATATGGACCTTAATACACCTCCTAGCTTATTCAAATCAACTCTTCTCATAATTTATTACATATTTTGATTGTATTTTTCTTAATGAGATGAGTCAAAGTGAGATATTATGCCTAGTGGACTAATGTGCATTGATTGCAGGTTTTTGAGAGAAAATCATGGAAATTTTGGCTAATTAAGGGCTGAAACTCAAATGAGACAAGGAGGAGAGATTGTAGGAGGTAGATCCTCCTCATTTACTCCTCACTCATTTGAATATTCCTCCATCAATCACACTAGCTCGAAGTACAAGCAACCAATTCTTGGAGATAAAAAGGCAACTGAGCAAGTGATAGTTAAAGAGCTAGTTTATCTCAAGTTTGGGAGCTGAGCCTCTCTAGATTTAACGAAGTCATTGGAGACTTCAGTTGTATAAATAGAGGCCTAAAGCCTCATTAGGATTCGAATTTTTGTTGTAAAAACACTAGTCATTTTCAAGTTCAAGACTTGTGGAAGATACTGTTATGTAATTTTTTGTTTTGATAATGAGAATGAGCATTTCCTTGATCCAACATTGAGTTGACTCAGAGGGATGAAGCTCTTGGGTTAGGGCGCAACCCTAGCAGCAAAGGATACTCTTCTTTTATTTGTATGTTTAGTTGATTTCATAGTTGAATTGTCTTTAGCATTATTTCATTGCAAGTAGTTGTGGATTTGATTAATTTGCTTCCATTTGTGCCTTACTTCAGTAGTAGCTTAGAAGAGATAAAGGAACATCAAAAAATTGTTAGTAGGTGGATTTGGCCTCACTCCTCCCTTCAAGGATCATGGTTTGAGGAAAGAACTCCTATGCATCCCCAAAAAGACAAAATTCTAGTTTTTCATGGAATTTAGGGTTTTCTGTACTTATGCCAGCATTTGATCAATTTGCAAGAATAGGATTTAGTCATCATTTCTTCTATCTTCAGTATTACATTAGATCTCATCTATGTTTCATATTATTCTGCAAGTTTTCCCATGCATGAAATAGGCAGCTAGCTCATGAAATTCTGTTTTCCTTGGTTAATTGAAATCCTTCTTGCTTACATGATTTTTGGATAAATGTCAATGGTTGATGCAATGCAAGAGTTTTAGAAGTACAAAGAGATTTCATGATGAACAACCTCATTATAATTTCATGCATCCATGGTCATCACTTTATTTCACTAAAACCCTCACCAATTTCATCATTTCACAAGAATACTTCTCCAAGCTTGTTGAGCAAATCCAACCATCTCACAACTTTGGTTTTGAGCTTTGAAGGAGTCCTAGGCACTCCCTTGCCTCATTCCACCCACAAACCACCTTTCCTAAGCCTTACATCATCTTCAAAATACCTTCTTTTTCTCTCCGCTGTATCTTGTAGGAATACAGGGGATCCTGTAGGAATTCAGGACATCCTGTAGAATGCATTAGGACATCCTGTAGGTTGACCTGTAGTGGCCTTTTTTGAGGCCGAATTGTGGAAAAATCCCCTAGGAAGCTATAAAAGGACCCCTATTTTTCTCCCAAGCCTTCTAACCATTCACCATCATCCTTAAGCCACCTGCCACATCACCAAAAGAAGTTAGCTTTCACACTTTCACACAAAAAAGACAAAAATAAAAACAGAGTTATTTTATTCATTTACATGCATAGCAGTAGAATGTTTGATGTTTCAATTTGCATGCCTAGGATAGTAAGATTGCATACATGTTAACTTAGCATTATTTTGAAGCAAAGCCTCTTAGCAGTTAGTTAGAAGAATGGTGTGTTTAAGCATTCGATTTCAGTCTTTTTCCTTACTGCAGTAGACAAGATTTATTTTAGTGTAGATTTCTCTTTTCCTCATTGGTAATCAAGCTTCTTCTGAATCCATAGAAGTCTGGTTTGAAAAACCTTAGTGGTCTATCGCCATCTTAGTAGTGACAAAGAGCAGACCCACCACATTTACTTGTGTATACAACACTGTCACCTCCAAGTTTGTACGAACCCCGGGTTGATAAAGTAAAGTTGGTAGCCTGAGGAGTTGCAACATTCTTGTTGTAATACTGGTGCTCATCAAGTAACATAATAATACGTCAAAGAACAAGGTTTCTTAGTTATGAGAGGGAGTGACATTGTACTGGGGAAATTGTAGGTTCAATGAGAGACAATGGCCAAAAATAGGGAAAAGGATGCCTGGAATGTCCAGTAAAGGTGTAACATGAATTCTTTTTCATGTTTAGAGAGTTTAAAAAAGAGGCGAAAAAGAAAACTCCAAAGGTTCATTTTGATAAATTTATTCTCTTGAGTCTGAAAAGGCATAAAACGATACTCAAGAGAACCTTTTAGTCATCTTTGACTATAGTATTCCTTTTTTGTAAATAGTCTATCTTAGTCTAGAAAAGCATTAAACTTATACTAGTTATAAATATTTTCATTTACTTTAACGAGTTCAAAAAGACAAGTGCCTAACAATATTTTCATGTTTTGGGATTCTGAAAAGAGCTAAAACAGGACTCTAGGGTGTTCCTTTTTCGTAAGTTTATAAAACCCGAAAAAGTGATAAAAGTGTGTTATTTCATCAAAATGACCTATATTGAACTTAAAATTTAGATTAGATCCTTCAATTGTCTTTTAAATTGCTCATAAAACCACAAAATATAAGAAATATATGCCATATGGTAAAAATTAGGTCAAAATATTAAAAATATATGCCATATGGTAAAAATTAGGTCAAAATATTAAAAATATATTAAAATAATAATTAATTGACCATAAATAGTGAAAAGTAAAAAAATTTCTTTACCATTTTCATTTTACCTCTTGCCAATGAGCTTTGAGTGCATTTTACCCTCAAAATTTAGCAGGTGATTTTAGCCAATTCAGTAGACCATTTCCCATGTTGTCAATTCTAGGTTGGAGATCTATCCCTTCTCTCATTTCTCACGATTTCTATTTTTCATTTGATGAAATTTTTTTAGAGTTCTGAGCATTTTAGGTTTTAAATTTTCGCCCTAGGCCCATTGCATCCTCTCTGTATTGAAAAGTGTGCAAGGTCTGCCTAATCTACACTGGGAAGAGCATACCAATGCACCTGCCAAGAAGGAAAAATGCGATGGGCCACTCTATCCCTTTAAAGGTAGGTGCGAGGGGCATAGTTGGAGAAAAAAATTATGTTTTTGAGCTAGATTTCTCTCAAAGTTTTGCACAAGATTGATTCTAAGTGTTTTTCTTATGGTTTTGCACCTATTCACTAGAGAAAAAATGGTTTTAAGCTAGAGATAAAGAGAACATGAATCCCAAGTTTTGGATGCTGCAAATGACCCAACAACAATACGAGCCTTAAGGAACTATGGAATCCTTAAGTTTTTCTGGATTCTAGGCATGAGAGCTCAACTTTATTTATTGGAATATTTGGTCAGAGCATGGGATAGCCAGGGATGTTTTTTCTAGGATCAGAGCACATACTGTCACAATAGAGGTGGATGATATCTATTTTTTGACAGGGTTATCTCAGAGAGGAGATCCTATCTCACTATCTGGCATGAGAAGAGGTGGTGAAACTGTGAAGGACTACATAACTTCTCACTGTAGGCCTTGTTCTTAGGCAACACAAGATGGAAATATAGAAATTAAGGATGTGATTCAACTACCTCTCAGGATGATACTCTTCACTATCACTTGTCTAGTTGGCAGTGCCACTTTTCATTTGGCTACTAAGTCCTAAATTCAATATGCATTGGAATGCATAGAACCTGCTATCTTTAACTGGAGTGAAGGGGTATTAGAAAATTTGAAGGAGCATCTCAAAAAATCAAAGGATGAATAATTGAATAAATTTGGGTATGGTTCTATTATGATATCATTCACTCTGGAGAGGATACCATTACTCCATCCTTAGTGGATTTCGTACAAGCTTCTGGGACCTAGGGTTCCACATATGAGGAAATGGGTAGATCTCATGTCTCGTCATGAGGGTGCAGCTACGATGAGATTTAACCCTAATTTATTTTGATGGATACAAGTAAAAATTATCATGATCAAGGAATATGCATATTCCAGGGTTGATTTCCGAGGAGACCCAGAGCTCGTTTTACTTGAAGGTGAGAAATGTGGTGATGTAGGTAAATCAATGTCATTTTGAATGTTTTTTCTTTTTTTTTGGGATTTTACAATTTTTTTTTATGTTTTTAATGTATTAGAGATGAACTATCGGTTTCACATGAAGTTATTTTATATGTACAACCAATAAGAATTTCGTATCTTCAGCGACGGGTACAACCACAACTTGCACCGATTGGAATTGCTACAAGGGCAGAGGAGGAGATGTAGGATCTCAACATAGCTAAGAATATTTCCGAGTTTGATCACCATGTTGTGGGTTTGACCCATAGTGTGCTAGATACCAGGGTTAATGAGATCCCTATGCAATTGCAATGATACACTATTGGAGTGCTAGATCACATTAGTCAGTTGTTGTGCAAAGTTGCCTGCGCAATTTTGTGTTATCACGGTCATCATTGGGACTAGTTGACCAGGAGGATTTTGACCCATATTTTGTCTACATGTATTTTGATATTATAGGTTGTGTGGCCATACGTGTCTCATACAGTTTTTTGTAAAACCAAAATCTATATACAATTACCTATCAATGTTTCCTATTTGCTCTATTTTCTTATTCAAATTGTGATATTGATTGAAATATTTACATGTGTTGCAAATGTATGTCTAAAACATAATTAGTCAATGCATTAGTTAATGTATTTATACTTCTAGGAATATGTTGATATTGAATATAATCAAAATGTCATTCTAGAAGGTGAACCCTTAAAAACATGCGTAGCATAGTCAAATTACGAGTTGTTCAAATGTAGTACTTGTTATAGCTCCAAATCTCACTCTTATGGTTTGTGATGCTGCACTCATGGCCTAGGGCAACCCCTCCTTCCAGAACTGGTCCAAAAATTTAAAAAACAATGCTTTTTCCCTTATACGCCACATTGCCCTGAGTTAAATGCGTGTATACGCGGGTAGGCATATACCCAACCCACGTATATGTATTAAAACACTTAAAAAAATATAAAACTCCTTAATTTCGGGCGGAGATCGCGGGTTTTACCTGCTGATCACCTGTTAGTGCTCGTGGCTCAACTATTCCCAACCAACTCCCAACTAAAAAAATACTTTGGGAGAAGTATAAAAAGGCTTCAATGGGAAGGCCTAAAGGAGGAGAGAAGAGAGAGAAAGGTTATTATGCTGAGATTTCCCTGACCAGGTCTTAAGATCCTTGTGACTCCTGCACTTCCCCGATTTTTACAGGAAACCCTTGTCTCCTTGTGTGTTGATGTCCATCTACTACTTGTGATATCATGGAGAAAGTCATGGAAGGAGTTTGTTAAGGGCTTGAGACTGGACGAATCCAGAGGAAGGCTTCGCTTGGAGCCTGCAAAAGGACGACTCAGGTGAAATTGTTCTTTTCTGTACTTTATTTGTCTATAATAAAAGAAACACATGTCTTTGTTCCTGATATAAATCTTCTTCATGTTTGTGATATTCGTCTTAGAATTCATATGTGAATGGTTTTTTAAATTTCATAACTAACTACCTTTCTTTATAATATGAAGATGGTTTCTTTATAAGGTTTAGTCCATATACTGCTGTACTTTCTTGAATTGGTTGTTTTGCACGTCAAAGGAGAAAAAGGAACTCTAAGAAGGGTTTGGACCCTGGAAGGACCTTCTCAAACATAGGACCTCAGGTACGCCCCTTATCATAGAATTTGCTTATGCTAGCATAATGGCTGTGTCGAATGTGTGTTTCTCTGTATAGACAACTTTCAGTCTGCTAGGGAATCGACCCAAAAGCCCTAGGGGAAATTTTCCCTTAACAGAATTGGCGACTCCACTGGGGACAACATCATTGTTGTTCCTAGTTTGGGTGTTTTCAAGCCAATCAGGGCTCAGCTGCCTGTTTTCTTGCTGTTGCTGTGTGGTCTGTTCTTGAATTGTAAGTTTTGCCAGTTTCTTCAGACTGTTTTTTATTTTTCTTGAAATCTTTTATATACGTTGTTTTTCTTGCTTACAGAGGCATATATACGTATGTTTCCTTAAGTGAACCCACGTATACGCAGGTTTCCTTAGGCACAGTTGCGTATACACGCAATCTGTACATCAGTATAGTCGCGTATATCTTGCAATTTTCAAGATTTTTTAAATCTTTTTGTCTCTGAAGGTCTGTCTGCTGGTTTGATTCAGTCTTAAACAGTCACTTTCCAGTGTCAGTTTTTAGTTTTACAGCAAGCATCTGATTCCAAATTCTCTTTGATTGTAAGAAGTGTTGGTCTTGTTTTTGTTTTTGCAAGCATCATCGTTTTTCGCTTAAGCACGCAAGATTTCTTGTTGGGAATCTTGGCTGCTCTGATTCATCAAGGCAGGAAGATTGATCTCAATCTTTGTGTTAAATCGTGTTTTTGGTGACTCTTTGTTTGCTTGATAGGACCGCTTTTTGTGACCATCCACTTTTTGTTTCATGAAAGTTGTTGATTGACACTTTCTTGAAATTTATCTTTTTGATCTTTTTGGTCTTTGTTGCAAAAGCTTTCATTGCTACTTTTGATTGTTAAGAGCATCTTTAAACACATTTCTTTTTGTTGAGTTTTCATCCATTGTGTGTTGTCAACTTGCAAAAGTGTTTGTTGCCTATTCTTCAATCATAAAGTTTCAGTCTTGTTGAGAGCATTTTTGAAAAGACTCTTTTGTTGTTGCTTTTGAAGAAAACTTTTTGAAAAACTTGGTTTTGCTTTCTTGAACTTTGTTTTGATTTGGTTTCCTTTTAGTGAATGAAAGTGCTTTTTGTTTGTCTTGAAACTTGTTTTTAGTGTTTAGACGAAATGAATGGTAGTAACTCATATTCCATCTAAACATTCTAAGTGGCAAAATAAAAATTGATAAGCAAGCAACTTTCATTTCTTGATTTTAGAGTAGTTTTGAGTCTTGCATCAGCATATACTTGTTGCATTAGGATAGATTTGCACATCTTTTTAGGAATCCATAGCTTTGTTAACTTTTGTGAGTGTGAAGCTTGAATTAACGAAAAGAAAAGAAAATTTTGTTTTATTTGAAGTTCCTCTGAACCCTGTAGAAATTTCTTTTCATCGAAAAACGAAAACAAGTGCATTTGCATGTAGTTTGGTTTTTATTAATTTCTTTTGCGTCAAAACACCACTAGTTTCACTTCTGCTTATCCCGTGACTTAAAGAACAGCCTATCTTAAAATCAAGCGCTAATTAAAATTCACTAAACTTTTTATTATCAAGTTAGATACACCAACAAGTTTTAGGATTTTAGGGCCTTGGATTAGGCGAGTGGAGAGTTAACTCTCCAAGGCCATTTAAACTATCAAACATAGGAGTCTGAATAGTGAGTGAAAATCCAATAGCATTAGGAAGACCAGGAAAGCTCCGGATCTGGGAGTTAAGAACGAGGGTCTGTGAAGATAGGGAAGAGAGATACCCCCTCTCCTACTTGTCCGAACTTACCTCACGACTGTTCCGCCTGGCTTCTGCGATGAGTTGGTATCCATAGTTGCTACTCCTAGGGATCTACACAGGTGGCTGCGGAGGGGAATCCCATGGCACTTGAGGTCAACGTTGCATCACTCTCAACGGTACTACTGGAGGGAACCCTTGCGAATCCTGGAGGCTTGCACCAGCGCAGGCTGTTGTTAGGAGGTCAGCGTAACTTCCTCTGTTACCTTCGTTGATAGGACTGGGCCGTTATTATCCCAGACTATCTTCAGAATGCCCCTTAATTCACTTTCTTGTATTTTGGTGTCTTGTCCTAATCACCCGGAGCAGAAATACTTGGAAGTTGTTTGACTAGCTGATATCTTTAGGGACTTTAAAGTGTGTGCTCTGTGCTCTTAGTTGGCCTAGTTTTCAATTTTTTGAGTCTTTAGTTGGATCTTAACAAAAAATTCAAAGTGGCTGACTGATCACCTAGACGGTCTCAAAGACTTTGTGGTCTTTCACCACCAAGTTTAGAGCCTTCTCCTAGACGGCGCAGAGGTAATACTTCCGGTGGATTTCGTTCCACGGCAGCTGACGCATCGGGGATTGATCCTCCTCTCGGGCGCATTAGTGTTCAAGTAAGGCCTGGCACTTCCACAGAACAAGAGAGGAACACTCCAGTTCTTTCTCGAGTTCTCTTTCAAATAGAGAGTAACATAGAGGTAGAAGAACTCTTAGAGTCGTTAGAGGCTCCGAATTCTCCCCTACCATCTAGCCATCCGAAAATATTACAATACGTTGGGACTCCGACGCATAGACTATCAAGTCCAGGTCACATTACGCGCTTACCGTCGATGACCACTGCTGGAAGCATGGCTTCTACTACAAGTGCTACAACTATGCAGACTCCAACATCGGTACAGGGGGAGGAACGATTTCCATCTCCTCTGCTTCTTTGTTTGGATCTTTTGCTAGCACGTCTTTAGTTGGGTCTACCTCCATTCTGTCCATGAGTGGAAATTCCCAAACCAATGCTTTTAGTTCTGGATTCTTCCCATTTGGCACCCATCCACAGGGTATTCTGTCAGTTTGGTTTAGTGTTGCCACGTCCATGTTGGGTGGATTGGTTTCATTCCAGGGTTTTCCTTTCGGAAGTGGTCATATACCACATTCCAACCCGACAATAGGATCCATGCCTTTTTCTTCTATAGGACAAAGCAGCAATCCTTTCCAAGGTTGGACTAACCCTAGGGTTAGTGGCATGGGAACTGGGAATCCGTTTTTCGGCCAACAAGGGAATAGGCCGTAATCCACAGTTAGTTCGTTTCAAAGTATTCCTCCCTTAGCTTCGGCTTGGAATTCGTATCAGGGGTTATCAACTCCTTATAATCCTTTAGGAGGAAGCTTTGCTGGTTATGGAGGCTTTACGGCTTGAGTTGGTCAAACTCCGAATTTTGCTGGATCATAAGGCTTGCCTTTTGGTTCAGCCGGTTCTGCTGGTAACTTCAAGCAGCCTGGTGCCTTCCAAAATCCAGGCCAATCTTTTCAGAACTTTGGGAGCTCTGCCCAGTCTAGGTGGAATCCCCAAGGTCCTCCTAGGCTTCCGTTTCTGGCAATTTTGAACTTGCCAGATCTCACTAAGTTAACAAACGATCCAATCAAATACAATCTGGCCTAGCCTCCAGTCCCAACCAAACTCCCTTCGGACATTCCAAAATTCGAAGGGAAGAGCGGTGAAGACCCAGGTGACCATGTAACCACATTCCATTTGTGGTGCTCATCGAACTCCCTTATTGATGACTCGATTAGGTTGAGACTTTTTCAACGCACCTTGACTGGTAATGTGGCCAAATGGTATATAGAGTTGCTAGGGGGCATCTTTACATCTTTCGCTGACTTAGCTAATATTTTCTTAAATCATTTCTAGTTGTCTATCCGTTATGATGCCAGAACCGAACTTCTGGCCACTTTTCGTCAGGATAAGGCAACTCACATTTCTCACCATATTCAGGAATGGAGACGGAGAAAGAGGCTCATTACAGCCGAAATCCCTCCAGAGTACCATCTCGAATGGTTTTTGAAATCTTTACAACTTGATATCTCTAAGGATGTCTCCATGTCCGGAGTCTATTCTGAGGAGCAAGCCATTTTTAGGGCCCAACAATTAGAATTGATCTACTCTCAGTCTGGGATCCTACAAAAGTACATGCCAGATTCTCTTGGATCTAAGGTTGATATAGCCAAGCCAAAGCCAGGTCCCCTTGTGGATGGTATCATTGGATCGGTAGACACAAATGCGGTGAACTTGTTGAGCCAATTGCAGCAGTTGTCTTTGCAAACTGCTCCTAACAACCAAGTCACATTGTCTAACCCTTTGGCTTCCCAAACCTCTTCGATTAATGCCGTCCAATCTGATAACCCTAAAGGAAATCAAAAATCCAATGGGAAAAAGAAAGGACAAGGTAAGAAAAAGAACTAGGATGGGAAGGCTGACGCAAATAAATCCAGCAATAATGCTGGTGGTGGTAGAAATGAGTCTAGAAAGAAAGTCAAGTTTCCATGCAAGTTGTGCGGTGGAGGCAATTTAACTCATCTCTGCCCCAAGATTGAAGACGCTCAGCGCTTGTTAGGGCAGTAAGGGACTTCTAGTTCTCAGGCTGTGTTAACCAACCCTTTTCCCCAAGGGCAACAACTTCTTGCTAACGTGAGTTCAAACCCTGGAACCTCCGCAGGGGGCAACCAGGAAGGGGAAAAATCATCAAATGTTTTCATGATGGGTTGTAACATCCATGTGGCGACTCGGTCACGTGATTACGGTGAAGCCGAAACTTCCAAGGACAAGACTGCTCCTGGAAATACCGACCTTCATATTGGGCGACCCCCTGTCGAGACTATACCACGGATATCGAAAGGTTCCGCTAAATGCGCGACTATTAATCCTAATGCTAGGGCCGCCCAGAACTACTCCATTGTTGAGTATCTGGCTCAGAGTCCGTGCACCATGTCCACTTTAGAGGTTCTCCAGTCATGTCCGGCTCAATGAAGTGCTTTAATTTCCTTGATTAGGGCAGTTGATCCAACTAACTCTTTAGTGCTCACTTTCGACATGATAAATGTCAAAAAGCGACTCCCTCATCATATGGATTTCCAAATAAAGTCTACATACCGGAAAATTAACATTTTTTGTACCGTTATTGATGAAGGAGCTTCCACGTGCGTCATGTCGATGTCATGCTGGAAGGCTATTGGATCGCCTTCGGCTGTTCCTTCACCTACCATCTTGACTGCATTTGATGGTCATTCTCATAAGCCGCATGGGATTATCCCAGCCTTTCCTATATGTGTTGGGGTGAAGGTCGTCAATATTGAAGTAGAAGTCATAGATGCTAGCCTAGACTACAATCTCCTCTTAGGAAGGAACTGGGTATACGAAATGGACGCCGTTGTTTTGACTCTGTTTCGTGTCATTTGCTTTCCTCATGAAGGGAAAATTGTTAAGGTTGATCAATTGGATTACTATACAGTCGATCCTCAAGCAATCTCTGACTCTACTGTTCCCTTAGTGGATAACCCTCATCCGCCTACTGAGAATCTAGGAGTGGGGATGTATTCCTCATTGATGGGTACTTTTGATCTTCCCTCTCCTATCGCTAGAATCAATTTCGTTTCATCATCTAAGGAGTCTTCTCGAGAAGAGTTCTTCCGAACTCGTTATTTTTCAGACCCTTGGATCTTGCCTTCACCTACGACCACATTAGTTGAAGGACAAGTAAATGGAATGGCATTCCCTATATCTGCAGTTGAGCTTAGATATCAGTCTATCGTCAACTCTGCAGATGACCACTCTACTCCTTTTTCTGAAGAGGATTTAGATGGTGATGTGGCTCCGGCCTGGAGCCTTGATTCTACCTTTGCCTTGGACTGCTTAGATTCGGTTTTACCTTCTGAAGAAGAAATCCTCGAAGTGATGATGGGTATAGATCGACCTTGGGAAGACTTACACCATCGTTCATACTTTCTTCCTCCATTGCAGGAAGTAGAATCTAGGTTCTCCGAGCTCTTTACTAGTGATGTTTGTACGGTATCAAATCCTTTGGCTCCAGCACACTTTCGTGCCGAAGGTAATATGTCGGTGATTTCAAAAACGATACCTATAAACATCTCTAGGGACCCTAACGTGATCAAGAACCTCTTCATCGGAATCAAATGTTCCCCTGAAGAGATTCAAATTTACACTTACCTTTTTAAGGAATTTCGAGATGTATTTTCTTGGTCTTATGAAGAAATGCCTGGCATTGATCCTTCTATAGTTCAACATGAGATCAAGACGTATGAAAACGCCAAACCGGTTCGTCAAAGGCTTCAGCCGGTTAATCCTAGGAAAGTAGTAGCTATCAAAGCTGAAGTTGAGAAGATGCTAAAGGCGAGTTTCATATACCCTGTTCCTCTTACTGATTGGGTTTCTAATCCAGTCCCTGTGGATAAAAAGCAAGGAACAATCCGAGTATGCATCGATTTTAGGGACCTAAACAAGGCTTGTCCGAAGGATAATTACCCCATGCCATTCATTGATCAGATTATCGACAAGTGTGCAGGTAATGAGATTTTTTCCTTCATGGATGGTTTTTCTGGTTATAATCAAATTTCTATCCGTCGTGAAGATCAACATAAGACAGCCTTTATATGTCCCTGGGGTACCTTTTCATATAGAAAGATGCCTTTTGGTCTTAAAAATGTTGGAGCCACTTTTCAGTGGGCCATGTCATATGCTTTCCACGACATTAAACATATCATCAAAGCATACTTGGACGATCTCGTTGCTCGTTCTCGAAAGAGAACTGATCACCCTAGTCATCTTCGATTGGTTTTTTAGCGATGTCATTTTTATAAAATCTGGTTGAATCCCAACAAGTGCGTTTTCACGGTTACGTCTGGTCGGTTGTTAGGTTTCATTGTGTCAAATGAAGGGATTAGGGTTGATCCCTTCAAGGTTGAGGCAATAGTTCAGTTTCCTCCCCAGTCCTCAATTTGACAACTTCAAAGTCTTCAAGGGAAGGCTAATTTTTTAAGATGGTTTATAGTGAACTATGCCGAGATCACTAAAGGGTTCATGCGTTTGCTACGGAAAGGAGTTCCATTTGTTTGGGACGACTTTGCGGAGCGGTCGTTTGATGCTTTGAAAAAGGCATTAGTCTCTGCCTCGCTTTTGAGTCCACCGGATTATGGTAGGGACTTCCTTTTATATCTCGCTGCAGCAGAATCAACCATTGGTATGGTTCTCATTCAGGAAGATGATGCTCTCACAGAGCATGTGATTTATTATTTGAGCCGAGGCTTAATAGGTCCTGAACTTCGCTATTCTCCGGTTGAGAAGTTGGCTTTGGCAGTTGTCCATGTTGTCCAACGGCTCCGTCATTATATCCTGCTACGCAAAACTTTTGTCTTAGCGGCGGTCAATCCATTTCAATTTGTCCTCAGTAGGCGAGTGATTGGGGGCAAATATAATCAATGGATAGTCATTTTGCAAGAATTTGATCTCGAGTTCTTGTCTACCAAGGCTAAGAAATCCATGGTTTTTGTTGAGCTAATTTCTGAGTTGCCTTATGGAGAGGATACTGTTTATGAGGAAAGTTTTCCTGACGAACATTTATTCCTCATCTCTTCACTCGACCCTTGGTATGGAGATATCATTGTCTATCTCGAGACTTCGAAGTTTCCCTCTACTTTCTCCAAGGATGAACGTCGAAAATTACGTCACCTGGCTAAAAATTATGTTATCATTGGTGAAACATTATACCGTCGAGGGGTGGATTCAATCCTTCAGCGTTGTTTAACCTTAGAGGAAGCAAAGTCAGTGCTAAATGACTGCCACAGTGGAGCTTGTGGTGGTCATCTATCAGGGCTTGCTACAACCCAACACATCTTGCGTGCCGGCTATTTTTGGCCTTTGCTCTTTAAAGATTGTGTTGAAGCGGTCAAACGCTATCACCCCTGTCAAATCTATACTCGGAAGATGCGCGCACATCCAACTCCTCTTTTTCCTGTTGTCACTGTCGGTCCCTTTACTAAGTGGGGTATTGATTTTACGACTTGTAATCCGCCTTCAGCAGTGAATCACAGGTACATTATCATGGCTATAGACTACTTTACGAAGTGGGCCGAGGCCATGCCCACTTATAAAAACGATAGTGACATGGCAGCATTGTTCCTTTTTAATCAGATTATCTTAAGATTCGGTATCTCGAGAGAGATTTTCACTGACCATGGCAGTCATTTCCAAAATCAACTAATGTCTGAATTGACTCTCAAATTGGGTTTCCGGCAGGAGCATTCGTCTCCTTATTATCCCCAGGCCAATGGATAGGCCGAGGCAGTTAACAAAACTCTGAAGACGATCCTGCAATGGACAATCGACAAAAATCAGTCCAATTGGCACGTTATGTTGTATCCGACTCTTTGGGCATACCGAACCTCTGTAACGACTGCTACTGGTTTTACACCTTTTTAGTTGGTTTATGGGATGGAATCTATCTTTTTGGTTGAATGTGAAATTCCATCTCTTAAGTTAGCTGTTGAGCTCCTTCTAGAGACTTCAAATCTCGAAGAGCGCCTCCTTCACTTGGAACATCTTGATGAGCAGCGTCGAGATGCCGCCACAATGAATGAGGCTCATAAGAAAAGGGTTAAAACGTAGTATGATAAAGTTGTCCGTCCTCGAGTATTTTCTGAAGGTTACCTTGTCTTGGTCTATGACCAAGATAAGGACACCTTGGGGGCAAGCAAGTTTAAGCCTATGTGGTACAGTCCTTTCATTATTAAACGAGTTTTAGAAAAAGGGTCGTATGAGTTAATTGATTTTGAGGGAAACAAGCTGGCGAAGCCCCGAAACGGGCTCTACCTAAAGAAGTACTTTGCTTAAGTAGGAGTTAGGCAATGGCTTCTTTGTACATTATGTATATTTGTATATATCTCATAGAGAGTTTTTGATATCAACACTTTTTGTTCTGCTGTGGCACGTGTTGATGGATGACTTGGTCTATTTTGGGTTCGCCGATGGTGCTAGTCGACACACTCGGAATCTCGTTTCCGCAGCTTGGGTACTCTATTATCCAATTGGTCAATTTATGGTATCAAGGGGCGTATGCATCGGTCCCGCTTCAAACAACATGGCTGAGTATACTGCCGTCATTAATTTACTATCCGAGGCAATTTCTTATGGAATTGACTCGTTGGTAGTTTATCTTGATTCACAATTGATAGTGTCACAATTAAATAACATTTATCGGGTAAGTGTTACACAGTAATTTGTCACCATCCCTGTTACTCCTCTTGTCGTACCTTAGAGGACTCATTCCGGGAGTTATAAGAAGTGACAAGGGCTAAAATCACTTGCATTATGTTCCCCTGAGTATGAACTCCATGTTCCCTGAAGACACCTTCTGCAGATCATCCCTAAAAAATGCTCTTTTTCCATTGGCGCAAGTCCACAGTATCCTACCTGCGCCAATGATGGAGATCCTCAAAAGAGGGCGCGACCATTGGCGCTCTATCTTAGAGCAATAGTCGCGCCAACCAAATTTAGTCGTGCTTTTTGCCTTAATGCACGTCCGACTGTTGTTTCCTTCATTACATGGAGCTTTTCTGAGGATAGAAAATCAGTTTTTTGTCGAGCTTTATCCATCTTTATGGCTTTTGCTAATTCCACAAAAGGTGTCCCGGTTCATCGCATCCTCCTCCCTTCTCCATCTATATAAGCTTGTCATTATGCATTGGACAAGCTAGGGCTGGTGCTAGAGAGAGTGTTGGTGTTAGTGTTATGCTAGTGATTTGGTGATTGAGTGATAGTAGTGATGATTATTGGTCATGGAGTGTTAGATGTTGAGTTCTTGGAGGAATGCTAGTGAGTGCTAGAGAGGTTATGCTGCCGGAGAAGAGATGCATGTCAAGACACATATAGTTACTCACCCAGCCAGGAGAAGGGTCAATGTCAGAACAATGGTTGTAACTTTTCCTGTTTATTAATTGATGAGCGACTGCTATTATAGTTCCAATCTCATTATCGATCATGGTGATATGTTGATTTATTTCCTTTCTGACTGAAATATAGTTGTGCCTTGGTAGTTTTTATGTTGGCATCTGTCTCTTCCTTTGCATGTGCAGGTATTCGTTATGATCTGTTGGAGCAAGGGAGCGAGGATATCAACTCTGCTTCAATCATAGCGTTGGACTGCAGGTTAGTCTTCTTGATTCACCTTTGATGCATAACTAGGAACTTGCGTAGCAGCGTGGTTTGTTTGTGGCTATTTCTGTGATAGGCTAGTGGGATCGCCTCTGTCCGCAGAGGGGATTTACCTTACCAACAAATTGGCGACTCCGCTGGGGAGTAACTCTTTGATTTCTGTCTTGCATGTTAATTTTCTTCTGCTTGCTTGAGTGCATGAGCTTCCTGAGTCAGTTTTGAGTTGATTCTTTACTGTTTGACCCATCTGAGCACTGTCAACCCGACCTGAGGTCGTATCATTTATCTTTTTAGTTGGCAAGCTTAATTGGCGCGGTTATTTCTCTGACAGTCGCGCCAGTTGGCGCACGTTGCTCAAGAGCAACTCGCGCCAATTCTGTGGTAGCGCAAGTTGCAGGCTGACAGTCGCGCCAGCTTTGTAAATTTTGCCTGTGTGTGGGTGGAAAGCTCATTCAGTCTCTTTATATATCTCTTTCAGCCTCTGGAACTGTGTTGAACCTCTGCTTGACTGGTCTTAGCCTGTATCCCTCAACTGTTTGCTTATTTCCAGTGACTTTGCATGTCTAGCCTTCTGTGGGAAGTTTCGGTCTCTTGATCATCCAGTCGGCTTGTTGATTGTTCTACACCTATTCAGTGCTTTGTTAAAGCTTGATCTTCTATACTCTGAATACTTCACTTCTAGCCTCTTTGAAGTTCACTAGTTTTTGTGTTTTTCCTTGCTTGCATGGTTCATTTTGTGTTTTAGAATTGGTTCTATTTCATTGACTGAACTTGGATTGTGCATATCTCTTAGAATTTGTTTACATGCATCATGCCATCTTAAAGGAGAGAAAAACAAAAAATCTCTTGCATTATAGTAGTTAGCATTTATTGTTATTTGTTGCTATTGAAAAGAAAAAAACAAAATTTCGTTTCTTGTTATTAGCTGCATTAGGATCTTTGTTCTTTGTTGAAGTGATCATTTCATTTGTGAAAAATATCTCAACCCTCCTGTAGATAGAATTCATCGAATCAAATGATTTAATTTCGGCATATAGTTTGCATGTAAGAAGTTTTCGAGATATCACATACGGTAGGACCAAAAAACTGAAACATAATCAAAGATAAACTTTAAAATGAACCAAATGAACATAACAATGCATTGGAACATAACGCAAACACTCTAGAGGTCTAGGTTAGAGACGTGTTCCGGTGTCGTTAAACCTGGTAGTTTATCGTCGAGTGGTTGGGTGATTCCTCCACGGTGAAACGGTAGCTGCCAATACGGACTGTGCTCCCACGTACCATCGAGTATATATTGGGAGACCCCTATAGGAATAAAGCCTTTATCCATAGGAAGCCGTGTCAGCCACCCTACGATTCGCAATGCAGTGAACACATCATTCACGAAGATCGACCACCCGTACCCTAAAAAGTATTCTGTGGTTTTGCGAAAAGTTTGGCACACCCTCTACCTAGAATTCCAGAGCAGTCACTTTTGATCCTTTTCGGACTCCTTAAACGAAAAGGTGCCTGTGAGCGTCTTGTCACTTCGTGCTCATTAAATATTCGAAGGAGACTAGAGTCATCTTTTACCCTTTTCTCGACTCTTAAAAAATGAAAAGGTTAAGTTCAGTGTCTTAAAATTTATTGGCCACGATAACATTACCCAATTAGATTTTGTTTGCGTTAGCTTGAGTAGGGTTATTCCTCGTTCAATGGCAGCCTTTCCGGTGCCCACCGGCCAAGGTGTTCCTCCTGATGGGTACCCTCGCCCATTTCCTTCTGTTGGAAATGTTGGTGTTCAGTATATCGCAACATTGTCTTTGCCTGGGTTGACCATTGGTTTACCCGTATGGTTGTTTTCAAACTCGGTGGTCTCAAGTGTGATGACTCCTGTCCCACCACCACCTCCTCCACCCGAACAACACCATGTTGATTCTAAGGTGGACCCCTTCCCTTCTTCGCCTATTGCTGCGTCCTCATCTTCTACTTCGCCTGGTGAAACCTTGGATTTCACTAACCAGGTGGCTAAGAAGAAGAAGAAGAAGAAGACCAAAAAGAAGAAGTCTCCTAAGGGAAAGGTCGTATCTACCACGAAGCTATCAGAAGTGGAACCACCTTCTGCTCCTCCGCGGAAGCTTCGGTCTCCTTGTCGATTATGCAAAGGGGACCATTTTCTTTCTGATTGTCCTGGCATTCCCAGGATCCTAGATATATGGTCCCGTGACCTGACTCGCCCCTTGCTGTCACAAATAAACGATACTTTACTAGTTGGAAACAGAAAAGGGAAGGTTCGTTTCCCTTGTCGACTTTGTGAAGGTAATCATCTCCTTCGCCTTTGTCCACTTATGGATGAAGCTTCCCGTCTTTTGGCAAGTCTGTCGGATTCCTTACCCCAACTACCCGCTGGATATCAGCATCTTGTTACACCTGCAGAGCGTCTCTCCACTAACCAAGTGATCAAACATGATTCCTCTTTGGTCCAGCTTTCTCTTCCTGAACCTACCTGTGCTCAGCCTGTTCCAGACCAGTACATAGTCGGAAAGAGTGTTGCTCAGCCTATTCCAGACCAGTACCTGGTCGGAAAGAATGTTGCTCAGCCTGTTCCAGACCAGTCCCTGGTCGGAACAAGTGATTTATGTTCATCATCTACGCACTACTTGATCATCAAAGATGAACCCCCTGAGTCCAAACCCACCGAAAGTCCACAGTTCAAGCTTACAAGTAACCTGGTCTTTCAAAAGGTCCAGCTTACAAGTGACCCGGTTTTGCCTACAGAAGTTCCATCTTTAGCTGCTCTTATATCTGAATCTAAACCAGATGAAAGTCAAAAGGTCCGGCTTACAAGTGACCCGGTTTTGCTTTCAGAACTTCCACCCCTAGATGATCCTACATCTGAATCCAAACCAGACAACAGCCAAACGGTCCGGATTACAAGTGACCTGGTTTCGCCTTCAGAAGTTACCTCCTCAGATGATGTTATCACTGCCAAGAATGACGAACTCACCATCCAAATTCTATTCATTGACATAGACGTTAATGATCAAGTGAGCATTCCTCTCATTTCTTCACAACAGGAAGAAAGTCCATTAGAGGCATATCCGGCTGTCTATCCAGTCCCACCTCCGAGCAACCTAGTTATTTCCTTTAATTGGGATCAACTAGTCAATCCTCGGTTACCAGCCTCCATACCATTTCGAATTATAGTTCAAGTCTATCGCATGGTTATGGCTGGTACAATTATTGATGAAGGATCTCATGTTAGTATCCTTTCTTCAACAGCTTGGGAAGCACTTGGTTCCCCACTGCTTCTGCCTGAGATGAGAAGCCTTGTAGGTTTCCATCGAGAAATCACTCGACCTTTAGGAATTCTTCCCAATGTACCTATCACGTTAGAAGGGAAGACCATCCAAATGGGTCTCATGGTAGTCCAAGGTCTGTTAGATTACAATTTACTCCTTGGACGAGACTATATTTATCGCATACGTGCTATTGTGTCCTCACTCTTCAGAGTGATGTGTTTTCCGCATGAAGGAAGAACGATCAAAGTCGTAGACCAAATTTCATTCCCCGGTTCACACTTCACATATAGCCATTTTCCATTCCTAAATGGTCTTATTTCCACAGGAAATGCCCCAGCACCCACCCCGTCATTCTGATGACGGCAGCTCACCCGGGCGCGTGACTGAAGCCCGGGGGGCATCCTCCAATCGAGTCTTTCCAAGTAAACCTTCATTCCATCCACTCCGTGAATGCCATGAAGCTTGGGGGGCATGTACCTCGATTGGTATAATCATGCTGGGGGCATACAACAAAACTTTTTTAACAAGCATAGTTTTTCGTTTCAAGCTTGTGTAAACATGAAACCGAACCCAAGCATAGTTTTTCGTTTCAAGCTTGTGTAAACATGAAACCGAACCCAAGCATAGTTTTTCGTTTCAAGCTTGTGTAAACATGAAACCGAACCCAAGCATAGTTTTTCGTTTCAAGCTTGTGTAAACATGAAACCAAACCCAAGCATAGTTTTTCATTTCAAGCTTGTGTAAACATGAAACCGAATCTAAGCAAAGTTCTCTATGGTTCAAGCTTGTGTAAAAATGAACCCACACCCCAGTTACATCCCGTGATTGCCTTTTATCCGCTAAAATTCTGCTAGATGAGCCTTGGTTGTTTCATTCCATCGCCACCATCTTTTTGGCCGATCATATGCTTTCACTTGGTTGTTTCTCCTTTCCTGAGGAACCGCAGCGATGAGTGGTCTTGTTAGCCAGCCTCTTAACCTTTACGTGTTTCAAGTAAAGTTCCACCATTACCGGAACCAGTTGCTATCCCTTATACCACTCGTTCCTTCAGGACGAGTCGCCTTTACGCTCTTTTCTGACTCGTAAAATATGAAAAGATTGCCGAGTATTTTTCCCTTTTTGACTCGTTAAAGAAAATAAAAATGGAGGTCCGCTTTCAGCTCTTTTCTGACCATTTAAAGAGGAAAAGATTGCCGAGTCCCTCCTCTTGACTCGTTAAATGGTGATAAGGGGCGGTCGTTTTAAGTTCTTTTTGTCGACCGTTAAAACATAAAAAGATTACCGGGTTTTTGTCGTTTCAAACTCGTTAGTGGTTACGAAACGACGTGGTTTTGACCGCTTTTTTACTTTTTCAGGTCGAAGTCACTAATCATGAAAAGTACTCCTCGATCGTAATGATCGGGCTGTTCTTTCGGGTATTATTTTATACTTTTTCGGGCCCGAGAGACACAACTTTATGAAAAAGGACATCCCTGGAGTTTCCTTTTCTGTTGTCTTTTCAAACTCTCTAAACAAGAAAAGACGCCGAGTTCTTCCTTTGTAAGACTCATTAAAACTTAATGACATCGGATTTTGTCACAACACAAGCATATGCTATCCCCATCAAGCTTGTTAAAATAAATGGGGTACTCGCCAGAAATGGTGGGGGAAAATAATTTTTTTTTGAACCATAATTATTACCGTAACGGCAGTATGTCGCTCTTGAACATGGCACTTTTTGCTTTCGTGTCCAGGGTGGGGATATCTCATCTCATATCTTTCACTTGCTTCCATGGATTTGGGTACCCTATTTGACCTCTCATTCACTCATTGCCTCGTCATAATGACCTTTGATACATTGATGTCAAATACTGCCAATTCCGTTAATGTGCCGTCGATATGTTCAAGAGAAGTTGACCTCTGCAGATAAACAACCTCCCTCTGATAGTTCGCACAATCTTGATTCGCGACATTATCTCTCTGTCTCGTGTCGATGATGTGGGAAACATTATGGCCCACCTTCGATCAAGGTCACTCCCTCCCTTCCAGTGCCTTGGAGCCTGCATGCCTCAATGGCAGGTTCTTCGTGTTCGACGTGAGGTTTTCATCATCGGCCTCCGATCGAATGATTCTACGGGTGTTCGACTTCAACTCATTAATTCACACGCCGTAGATTGTACCTATAGTACCTTGAGGGCCATTGTCATTATTGGTGGTACCTCTCACGTCTGTTAACAATTTCCATTATTGACTGGTAATCAGGCGATGTTCATGCATGTTCGACTTCAGCTCATATATTCACATGCTTGGACTTGTACTCTTGTTCGGGTCGAGATGGAGCGCAAGACCCTGGATTGTGTCTGTTGTAATCCAGGCGTGATTCTTGGTACTTGACTCATTCACTGGATGGCTGCGACCATACCTGAGTCAGTTCATTGATCCTAACCAGATGGCTGCGTCCATACTATGGATCCAGATTATTTATGTACTCTCTTATGGATGGCTGCGACCATGCCACGTACATCATGTAATTGAACTATCAATCATGTCTCTTAATACAGCTCCTCGGCAGCAGTAACTATATGTGCTCTTGTGTGCTCTTATGTGCGTTCTGGTAAAGCATTTCACCCCTCTCCACCTCTCGGACTTCATGCTTTAGGGGGCATCTGTTACACAGTAATTTGTCACCATCCCTGTTACTCCTCTTGTCGTACCTTAGAGGACTCATTCCGGGAGTTATAAGAAGTGACAAGGGCTAAAAACACTTGCATTATGTTCCCCTGAGTATGAACTCCATGTTCCCTGAAGACACCTTCTGCAGATCATCCCTAAAAAATGCTCTTTTTCCATTGGCGCAAGTCCACAGTATCCTACCCGCGCCAATGATGGAGATACTCAAAAGAGGGCGCGACCATTGGCGCTCTATCTTAGAGCAACAGTCGCGCCAACCAAATTTAGTCGTGCTTTTTGCCTTAATGCACGTCCGACTGTTGTTTCCTTCATTACATGGAGCTTTTCTGAGGATAGAAAATCAGTTTTTTGTCGAGCTTTATCCATCTTTATGGCTTTTGCTAATTCTACAAAAGGTGTCCCGGTTCATCGCATCCTCTTCCCTTCTCCATCTATATAAGCTTGTCATTATGCATTGGACAAGCTAGGGCTGGTGCTAGAGAGAGTGTTGGTGTTAGTGTTATGCTAGTGATTTGGTGATTGAGTGATAGTAGTGATGATTATTGGTCATGGAGTGTTAGATGTTGAGTTCTTGGAGGAATGCTAGTGAGTGCTAGAGAGGTTATGCTGCCGGAGAAGTAAGGGATCCATGTTTATATCGCCAGTGTTTAAGGGTGAGGTTGTTGCAAAGATCATTTACTTATATTAATTATTTGCACATTCCAAGATCTCATAATTGGTTAGCTGATTCTATCGCTAATCAAGTATTAGACTGGCATATCAATCATTCATCACAATAAAATCAAGCATCAAAAAGTCAAACTGTATATATATATATATATATATATATATATATGTATATATCATAAATCATCTCGAGTGTACATAAGTTTGTCCAAAAAATATACAAAATTGGGACTCAAATGCCCATAATCATGTCCGGCATATCTAATGCCCCGGCTCAGGATGAGCGGCTAAGTAGGCAACTACTGCATTGGCCACACGCTGAAAAGTGCGAACCCAGTCACGTGGCATGCCAACCACATGATGTTGCATATCCTCAGGAAGGTCCTCTACGACAGCCATCGGTACTCGGTGAGTCAGTCTCACCAAGTGTCGCTGAACGGTATGTAGAAGTCGTTCTATATCAGCAGCCGCCTCTTCGGCTCCTCAGCCACGCCGTCCATGCCACGGGAACCCATTTGGTCGTACCAGCACAATATCTGGAACATGATCATCATATTAGTCAGGGAAAATTTTAAGAACCCCCCCTAAATTTATAAATATAATAAATGGGCGAATCTCCATGGTATATAGGAAAAATGGAAGGCGATTTTATCAATAATATAATATGTATATATAATTTTTTTGTGAATCTCTCACTAGGCATGGCGAATATTTCACTCAATTATAAAATCTTGTAAGATCTTGGCGAGTCTTTCACTAAATAATAAAACTTTGTAAAGTCCTAGTGAATAGCATTGTGAAGTCTTAGAGAAGAGTAAAAATGGATCTATGCTGGTTTAATCCCCCCATTTAAATAAGCCACATTCCAGGTGAATACCATGTGCCATTTTTATTTTTAATAATTCTAATATTAGGGTTAATAATGGTTTTTTGCATGGTATTAATAGCAATCTAGTCCATGGTATTTGTCCCATAGTATTTTTCCCATAGGTTTCACCTAAATATAACCCATTTCTTGAGTGTTCGTAAATATAACGTGAATTATGGAGTAAATATAAAAAAATGTTTTATTTGTTTACCATACCTCTAGTTTATTTATATTTTTATTAATTTACCATACCTTTGTTACAAATATGGTATTTGGCCCATAGGATTCACTTAAATAAAACCTCTTTCTTGAGCCTTCATAAATAGAACGAGGGTTATGGACTAAATATAAAAAGAGGTTTTATTTATTTACCATACGTCTAGTTTATTTATATTTTTATTTATTTACCATACCTTTTGAGTAAGTATAAAAATACGTTTTATTTATTTACCGTACCTCCACTTTACTTATATTTTTATTTGTTTACACCACGTGACTTATGGAGTAAATATAAAAAATGTTTTATTTATTTACCATACCTCTCATTTATTTATATTTTTATTAATTTACCATACCTCTTTTATAAATATGGTATTTGGCCCATAGGATTCAATTAAATAAAACCTATTCTTGAAAATGGGCGAATGGATTCACTTAAATAAAACCTATTCTTGAAAATGGGCGAATGGAAGGTTGTAACTCCTAATTTCAAGGGCTAAATTTACCTTTTTTACCCTCTCCCTTAAAATAAGGTGGGCTATTTGAGGTGATTTGTAAAAATGTACTATGATATAAAATATTCGCCCACTAAAAATTTAAAACCCCTTAATTTCGCCAAAGGGCGAACATTCGCCCCTAAAATTATCCTTGATATTAGTCATTTGAATCCCATCAAAAATATTTTTCAAAATTCATTATTATATTTGAAAAATCCAAAAAAATTCATAAAATCAAAAAATACTTACCAATGTCGCCCCATGCTGCGGTCGGTGGTAATGCTAGATCAGGATCTCCTCGGAAATCCAACCCAGCATAAGGGTAGTCATCTATGGCGATGATCTGCTGATCCCACTAGGTAAATAAGTCATCATCAAATGCAGTCCGTGGGACCTCCCCACCCCCTAGACGTTTCATCAAGTCGGCCCACCGGCCCATGCGTGGATCTCGTGGGGTGCTGATGGAAACTGCTACCCTAGGGCAGAGTGCGGGGACCCTCTCAAAAAAGAAAGAACACATAATAGTCACATATCCAAAGCTTTTGGTCTGTCCCCTCTTGATAGAAGTGAGCTGGCTCTTCATGCTGGCCAGAAGAGGAGTACACCAGTCAAATACAGTGGTGATACAGTCAACTGCCACGCTCATGGTTAGTTGTGAGGCCTGGTGTAGAGAAGATGATCCGTTCACTCGAGCTATGGTGAACAAGATTATCCTCAGCGGTAAACTCGCCACATGTGTGATGGAAATCTGACTCCCAACCTTCTTGGGATGTCTCGGGCAATATATCTGTACGTAGTCCTCGATCGAGAGACTGCTCCGTGTCCTGCCCCGGGAATGTACTACCTCTCCCCTTCGAGAAAGGCCAGTGATGAAATAGATATCTTCCACTTCTATCCTGAGTGGCATCTGGTCAATCATAAAGGCATCCTCCTCGATATTCCAGTAATCAATGAGCATCTCAAGCAGACGTGTGTTTGCTTTCATATTCAGCAGTTTGAAGAATTTAAGAAAACCACATCCCCGTAGGGCATCCAAAGCATCAGGATCGTTGATGACTTCATCATCTACCACGGCATGCTCTCTTTCTCGCCAAGTGACCGGCATCCTGAAAAAAAATGATTTTCAACCATTAGTTTCTTGTTTAAAAATGTTCGCGGCGTATACGCGGGTCCCTGTGCACATAGTTGTGTATAGGGCCCGCGTATACGCCGCGGTGAAATTTTTGGCAAAAAATTCAACGGTAAAACATTAATTAAAAATCTTAAAACTAATCACAATCAATTGTAAGACAAGTATAAGAGTTACCTGGAGGTTTTTGAAGAATCTGAACAGTTGAATTTGGCATATGGGAAGTTTTCTCCTTTTGCTCCAATTCTTTGCTCTCAAACTCAAATGGTGAAAATGGTGAGTCCAAAAGCTCTTTTATAGGTTTTGAAAATGCAAAATTTTTTCAAAATTTTATTTTGTTTGGCCTCATGTGACTTTTAACTTGGGAGCTTGGAATGTTGAGAACGGTTTGATTTTCAGAACATTTTGGACATTTTTTCAACAGTTTCGAGACGGTTCCATGACTGCTAACCCGTCATGGCAGGTATCGTTTTCTCACTGGCATATAGGTTAGGGACACCATTTTTCCGTTGCATTATGCATACTAGCCTCCATTTGTCGATACATCTGCCATAGGGTCGACCCCATCATGTTATGGTTCGTAAGCCATCTTCACTCGCCGATTCTTTAAATCATGACACGATGGTAGAGCCATCCTTTACATGGGCATCGTAGTTAGCACCTCACTGACATTTGTTGCCCATGCTGCTCTAATTTGAGTAGGCTCGGGAGTCCTCTATAGTCCCGCCATGACTTATGCGTTGAAGACTCATTCCTCTTTGCTTCTTCGCTTCGTTCTGGCTTTATACCCTAGAGGCTCCTTTGTGTTGAGTTGTACTACTGCATTGCATGTTGACTATTTGCATCTTTGGCCTAGAGCCGGCTGCACTTGGACTCATGTTTAAGCCAACTTTTGACCATGACGACTGCAAAATCAACCTTGCATACCTTTGACTTCTGCAGCTTGACACACCTTGACCCGTGGAAGGAACGCACCTTTGAGTGTCACTGACCAGTTTTCACCTCCCTGCATTGAGCATAGGAACGTTCCATTCCCAGGAACTAGATCATCTGTTTCACCGACACTCGTTCTTTCCACTGTACCATAGCATTCTTTTATTCTTTTTCAAGCTTAATAGAAAAAGACAAAAAAATAAATATTCCAAAAAGAGCGGGAACCAGACAGTATTTCCATTTATTGTTGGTAGCTAGAGTCAGTCGTGTCGCCCTTGAACAAAGCACTCAAAGTAAAGTCTCCTCCGTTTGGGCAGGATTTAGTTTGACTTAGGTATGCCTTAACCGTGTTATTGAGTCAGTTCTCCCCCGATTGGTTATCTCTTCCAATCATATGGAGGGTTCGTTCGTGCCTCCTACATGACGAACTTATACAGAGTCATCATATGCTGCCACATACTCACATTGAGTCGTGCTTTTGTTCAAGGGAAGTTAGCCTGAGTCGGCCTCTCTGCGGTGTCTCTTGACTCATTTTCAGTCGGCCATCCCTGGTTTTCAGTATCATGTCTATCATCACATCAGTTATATTGGTCCTTTACTCGTGCCAGTTTGATAAGGTCTCCATTGACTTCTTGCTGGCGAGTCTTGTCCTTATCGACGACGACATCTTGCTCTAAGGACAGGCCTAGAGCCGCAACCTAGCCCTATTTTCATTATTAATATGTCACCTTGTGCTCAGCATCGATCAGTATCATGGGTCTTTGACTGAGTGGTTTCCCTTGTGTTCGACATCAACTTACATTATCACACATTGGGATTCGTGCATTACCTTGGTTTCCATTTGACCCTATTGGTGGATACCTCGCCTCTATGTCAGCTTCCATTATTGGTTGGTTCAGAGGGTTTTTGTCGTGTGCTAGCTACATCTTGTGTACGCTGGAAACGTACTTCAGTTGGGTTACTACATCTCTTTCGTCCGATTCCTACCACATTATTGGCCTACGGGTTACACTCACGCTAGATTGATGAAGGATGCCTTAATGTCTTCCTTCTAGCAGATCTTTCCCTATCGACTCTGACTCATTGCTCCGGGGCAAAGATCTAGAGTCCATTTGGCAGTACCTTAGGGTTTGCAGTCATTAGTGGCAAATCCTTCGCTATCGACAGTGGGAAACTATCATTGTCTCCTGATCGATAGATTCTTACAGGTGTTCGACTCCAGCTCATCTATTCACACTTGTTGGATTGTACTGGGTACCTTGACGCTCATTATCATTATCGGTGAGTAGTCTCACGTTTGTTAACGGTATACATCAATGACCGGTAATCAAACGATTTCTCACATGGTCGACTTCAGATCATTTATTCCCATGGTGTAGAAATGTACCACGGCGGTCGGTGAAGACCTCAGGTTGTATTAGCATTCATTGGTTCACTTGATAGTTGCTCCTATTGCTGCTAGTTGATACCACTCCACCTTATATGTTGCAGTCAGTCATGGCAACATTCTATATGCTGGCACCTGAGTTTGCAGTGTAGTACCATCCTATTCCATCATGTTCAGTTGGTACTTTTTGTGATCAGTTCTTGATATCAGTGATCCGGTTCATCCTTCAGCATCATTGACATTCTTATATGTGATATTCAGACATGTACTTGTTCGATCATGATCAGATGATCCATTATGTATTTTCCAGTCATTTATACTTGTATACTCAATGGATCCAGTTGTACTTGATATGCGGACATGCTTTACTTTTTCTGAGCATGGGTATGCTCGCCTCAGACAGTGTTTCTTTCTGATCTCCTTTTGTGGCTTGGCAGGCTGAACTCTGGTGAAGTCCTTCTCAGTTTTTGACAGATTTCCTTTCCATGTACTTGCTTAATACATTTCGGCCATCATGTACCCATTCTGACCTCATATATTAGGGGGCATTTGTTATAGCTCCAAATCTCACTCTTATGGTTTGTGATGCTGCACTCATGGCCTAGGGCAACCCCTCCTTCCAGACCTGGTCCAAAAGTTTTTAAAACAATGTTTTTTTCCCTTATACGTGACATTTCCCTGAGTTAAACGCGGGTAGGCATATACCCAATCCGCGTATATGTATTAAAACACTTAAAAAAATATAAAACTCCTTAATTTCGGGTGGAGATCGCGAGTTTTACCAGCTAATCACCTGTTAGTGCCTGTGGCCCAACTGTTCCCAACCAACTCCCAACGAAAAAACTACTTTGGGAGAAGTATAAAAAGGCTTCAATGGGAAGGCCTAAAGGAGGAAAGAAGAGAGAGAAAGGTTGGTATGCTAAGATTTCCCTGACCTGGTCTGAAGATCCTTGTGCCTCCTGCACTTCCCCCATTTTTACAGGAAACCCTTGTTTCCTTGTGTGTTGATGTCCATCTACTACTTGTGATATCATGGAGAAAGTCATGGAAGGAGTTTGTTAAAGGCTTGAGACTGGACGAATCCAGAGGAAGGCTTCGCTTGGAGCCTGCGATAGGACGACTCAGGTGAAATTGTTCTTTTCTATACTTTATTTGTCTATAATAAAAGGAACACATGTCTTTGTTCCTGATACAAATCTTCTTCATGTTTGTGATATTCGTCTTAGAATTCATATGTGAATGGTTGTTTAAATTTCATAACTAACTACCTTTCTTTATAATATGAAGATGGTTTCTTTATAAGGTTTAGTCCATATACTGCTGTACTTTCTTGAATTGGTTATCTTGCAGGTCAAAGGAGCAAAAGGAACTCCAAGAAGGGTTTGGACCCTAGAAGGACCTTCTCAAATGTAGGACCTCAGGTATGCCCCTTATCATAGAATTTGCTTATGCTAGCATAATGGCTGTGTGGAAAGTGTGTTTCTCTGTATAGACAACTTTCAGTCTGCTAGGGTATCGGTCCAAAAGCCCTAGGGGAACTTTTCCCTTAATAGTACTATGAGTTGTGAATCAATTCTAACCATCAAATGGAAAATTCTCCACCTTAAGACCACGCCATTTGTCCATCTATACTCAACAATATTATTAGTTGAGCGACTGAGACAAATTCCTTGTAAACTCACTAACTTTCCATTTGGAGCATTAATAACCCATGCTATAAAGGAAAGGTTTCTTGTACTATGACTAGCATCATCAACATAACCAACATATGGTTGAGGAAATTATGACATACAAAAATAAAATGTAACTCAAGGTTAACAAATACGATATGAAACTATGAAGGAAACACACTACAAACATACTAACACAACTATACAATATGTACCCAGTGAATATGAAAAGATAACCTAGTTATAGTATTTTTTAAGGTACAACCCACATTAGGGGATTTTTGAGGTCTAAAAAGGGCCACCTAAGGTAATTATAAAATAATAGTAGAAATAATAAAATAAGATTAGATTACATCATCAAATTTTAGAGGGTAAAAAGAAAAAACTACTTTTTCAACTCATATTTTCAACTTATCTCCCTTTGGGTTTACTCTAAGGTGATAGGCTGAGCCTTGGAACTACGCAGTGCACAGTTGGGACAACTTGTATTGCACACTATGAAGTTCCAGAGTCCAATCTTTGGCTTGAGCCTTAGGATTGCGCAGTGCCCAGCTAGAAAAGGTAAGATCTGGCCAAAGCAAGTGTAGATATGCTTGGTGGAAGTGTGAAAGACGAGCATAAGTGAGTTATTATTTGATATTGAGTGAAAAAATTACTAAGTATGAGTAAATAAATGTATATCAAGTGGAACAACTAATCAAACAGAAGGAAAATCAAGTATGTGAGGAGAGTCACTGCAATGGCGACCATCAGGGAAAAAATAGGAAAACGAAAGTGATACTTGTGAAAGGAAAATGAAAACTTAAGAAAACACTTCTACAAGTTAAAAAAAGTTGAAACTCCAACAAAAATGAACAAAAATAATTAAAACATCACTCACACAAGCGAAACAACAAAAAATGATAGAAAAAGAGGCAAAATACGACAAAAGTAAAACTCACCCGAAAAAGCGACAACAACCACACCGAAGGTTCCTTGATCTCCTCGGGAATGCTAGAGCTCCAAGATCATATGTGTAAATGATCTCTAGAGGAGTTGATTAACTAGATTTGAGCAAATGAGGGTTTATGATGTGTATGCCTAAAATCAAGGAAAAGTGACACTTGGAAGAAACTTTTAAAAATAACAATGTGCCACCTTTGAGAAACTAATAATAGATACCTACTTCCTAGGGATGCTTTTTTCCCTTTATTTTTCTTGCTTTTTTGGGGAAAATTTTCATGCACGTTGCAGAGAAAGATTGCACAATTCTGGGGAATTGGGCAACTTTCCAGCTCAGTGCACTATGCAGTTTCTGAGCTCAGTGGGGGATTGCACATTTTTTGGGCTCATTGATGGGTTGCCTTCCATGAATACACAGTTTTTTAGCTCAAGGTTGACTTCCAGTTTGAACTGCGCAATTCCAATCATTAAGGTTGAATACCTTCAAGGATTGTGCAGTTTATGGAGGCAACCCCAAACTACTGTGTGACCAAGTAAGGAGGTTAGCTTGTGACTTAGAAAGATCATCTAAGTGTAAAAATGAGAAAACACAAGAATAAATGAAAAATAAAAGTCTCATTCAAACCACGATTACTTGACAACAATACAAGATAAGCTCCTGTACTGGATAGGAAGGAAGGCTCCAAAATCAAATCATAAGCAAAATTTGGAGGGTTGTTGTAGCCACTACAACACTGGTGACACACTACTAGAACTCCTCTCTATATATATCTTGTCTCATGTAAAATGGGTCTATTTCAGAAGTATTGTTCAATTCATTGATTGTTGCAGATTTTTCCCTTAGCTTGAGTTAAAGATATAGTCCCTACCATTCTCTTCATCGACAACACACATACCAAGCCAAGTCACACTGAGTTGTTTTGATTGGGGATGAGGAGTATATAAATGCACAAGTAAAAGAAAATGTTAGTCTTATTTTTCATCTTTGGTGTTGCTTCGCTGCCAGTAGGCCTGAACAGTACACCGACAAAGTCACTTCAAGAACACAAGCATTGCTCCACTACCAACAAGCCTGGATAGTACCCAGGAAGAGTTTCTTTATTCACCTCCCTATGAAGGAAGCCTTTCTCTTGTTTTTCCCTTTATTTAATTTTTAATTTTTTTTTAATTTTTATTTATTCAAAGAATTGTGCATAGACACTTATTTATTTCATGGGGGCGGAAGAGGGATCTTGACTTATTGAGAGCAGAAGACGTTGTCCCTTTGGAGAAGGATATTTATATATACCTCTGACATACTTGTTAAGGTTTTCCTCCCTTCTTCCTCTACCTGAATTAGTATACAAGGATTAATCGAAAATAGAAGATTGATTAGAGTAGGTGGTACTAGTTAAAAGTGAAAGCATCTTCATTTCACTGTGACTTTTTCTGAAAGAAACATATTTTCCATTAGAGTATCATTGAATAAAATAAATGCAAGCTTCTCATACAGAGAGGGAATCGACAGATAACTAAGTGTTGATAGTAGTACAACTTCCTCTTGGACTTCACCCTACTTATCTGAGAAGCCAAACACGGTCTCATGCAAAAGCTATCCTATGACCGAAAAGAAAATAAACAAAATGAAAGAAGAAAAACGGAAATTAAAAGAAAGAAATTCAAAGAAACAAACAAGAAAAGAAAACAACTAATCCTACTCCTGACCTAACAGTGAATAAGATAGAATCACATGAACTGATACTTACAATGCAACCACAGGCATGTTGGCTAGCCTATGAACGCGAGGGAATGCATTTCAAGAAAGATATACAAGCATAACAACAAACAAAAAAATAAGACAGTGCAAACCAAAACATTCTAAGTTTGAAAGAACATGCAGATAAGATAGAAAGGAACGCACATGGGAGACATTCTGTAGGTGCATGGTGGTGTGTAGACACACTACGACTTGAAGACATGAAAGAAAAAACTTTCGAACTGCGAAAACAAGTGAAGATAATGAAAGAAGAAGATTTCTCTTTGCAACCGCGCTCGCCACATATGAATCCTCTAATGAATGAGATATAGGATCGTGTGATACAAATGGACGATGCAAAAATTGTAAAATAAATTGATTTTTGATGTGTACAATAGAGTGATGACAATCCTTGAAAGATTCAATACATTTATTATTGGAAGTGGAACTGACCTCAAGACTATGAGAACATGACATAACCATCAGCTTGGGCTAAAGTGCCTCAACAACTTGAGGAAGTTCCAAAATCTCAGAAGATGGATCACCAAAGATTGGTGGCTTGGAAAGATCAAGAGTAGAAGAATAATTATTATGACTAAATGAATCAATTAAAAGGTCATGACAACTACGATCAGAAATTTCAAGATTGAAAATAGAGGCATCCTCATGATATGATGAATCATAAAGAGGGGAAGAAGGAAAACGAGAAATTTCACCCTCTAAATTTTTAGAAAGATAAGATGAGAGATTGGGAGGATCATGCAGAAAATATTTATCCTCTCCGCATTCAGATGAAAAAATGAAATTCTACGTGTTCTAAGAATGATCAGAAGTAGTAACATAAGCAAAAAATAAATTTTCACAAGATTCAACAAGAATGAAAAAATCGTGAAAAATGTTAGGATGATGAGGGAGAGGTGTGGAAGGAAGAAAATCCTCCTTCATCACAAATTCTTGTTCATCTATGGGCTCCCACACATGATCATCATAAATGATATCATAGGTTGGATGCTCAACACCAACTCCATCCAAAACATGATACTCATGAACTTCAAAAGAGAGATTGAAACAGGTGAACACAAAAAATCACAATCCAATGGACTAGAGGGACCAAAGGATGGAGGACGAGGAGATAACACTTCATTGTAACCATTAGACTCACATTCCAAACCTGTGCTGAAATTATGAGTATGTGGGGTGGGAGAAGACGGTGATAGATTAGGAAATGAATTCTTAATATATCCCACATCAACCTATGGAACCAAAGTTGTTTGATGAGAAGGGGACAAAGGGTCACTTGGAACAACAATTTTGTCCATCACAAATTTAGAAGCTCTAACACTGAGGTATGTTGGGAATGGTTCGAAGGATTCAAGCTCGTGTGGATTTTCTAAAAGGTGAAGAAGATATTGAAATATCCCTGACAAGAAAGGCCAATCAACTTCATCTTTAGGAAATTAAAAACAAAAATGCATGAAATGATTGTGAAAATGATGCAGTGATTCATCAGGTGATTTTCGTAATTACATAATTTTCTTGCATAGACGTTTATGATCATACATATAAAAAGCATGAAACAGTTATTTGAAAAGATATTTGAAAGAGTGTATGCAAGTATCAGACAATGTGTGACATCATTCCCTTACGTACCCTTCGAACGTGAGAATGAACAACCTACAACTAACATCCTCACTGTGGATGTTGTGTTTTGTGCAGAATTCAAGAAAACGAGCATTATGCTAAAATAAGGTTGTTTTAGCCTTGCCATTGAATTTTAGAGTTGACAAGTCATCTATGATACTCGCCGAAACTTGCATACTTACGTTTCTGGAAAAACATGTCGGGGTTATGATTGTGGAAGAAGTCATTAGATGAGTGCATAAATTCAAAATAGACTTCAAGGGCTCAGCTTGTCATCTAGCCCTCCTTATAGTGTCAGAAATGTTGACGGTGATTGACCCACCAACATTCAAGGGATATCCCTGATATGAAGTCCCAAATAGACCTCACACTGTTTGGAGTAGGAGTCCCAATAGTGGGTGGTAATGTTATGCCATGACTACAAAAACGTGCAGAGTGAAGTATGGTAACTTTGGTGAGAGCAAGTGTGTGACCCTACGGAAAGTCAAGTGCGATGCATGAAGGTTCCAACACAAAAAGGGAATAGGAAGTGTGCCCCTTGGAAGACTATAATAATACACAACTTGAAAGGAACACACAGTATATTGTTCTAAAATTTATCCTCATCACTATTTATTACTTCTTTGTTGCTCTTCTGTTATCATCATTCTCATATCCTGATGATGGATCCCAGTTGGGATTTGAAACGTTGGTACAAAAATGTTAAAACTGTGGATTCTCCGGTCAATGATTCAAAGGAACACACAAGTGTAATGACATCTCAAGCTAAGATGTGGAATAGTCCACAAGTTAAAGTGATGAATTAATACAACAACATGCATTCAACAAGATTCATACAAATGCAAATGAAATAGTTCATAAGCATGAGCGTAAGTTAAATAGCATACATTGCAAATACAACAAGAATAGTCCTACTATATTCACAACATATGCATAAAAGCGTGCTGACTCTGATTTTATTATAAGTGAAGGTTCCATTCATAAATACACCATTGACGAACCACTAGCGCCAATAGTGGAACATTAAAGTCGAGAAAATTTTCTCCTCTAAGAAGTATACTCCCTCTACACTACAGAGAATCCAAGGCTCTTCACAATACTCCCAAGTTCCTTCTAAGCCTAATCCTAGCCAAAATCTTGGCTCCCAAATACCCCTTACATGAGTTGTGAGGTTTTATTTATAGCAAGAGGGGGTGACTATTCAATTCCCCTTTGTGACCTTTGGACTACCCTCATGACTCTTCAACTCCCATTTGTGACCTTTGGACTACCCTCATGACTCTTCAACTTCTTTACAAAATGACTCATTACATTACATCATGACTCTTCATATTCCAATATTGACACTTGGAATTTAAATTACAACATAATTACAAATAATATTACAATTTACACTTGTACCCATATAAGACAAAATAGGGTAGAGACAACTTGATAGCCTAACAAGACAAAACACTATGATGCTTGAGTTTTGGGGAAACTCTAGCTCAACAACTTCCACTTGATACTTCTTGGTCACATATTGGTGCTGAGCTCATATTGTATGATGACATCCCCAAACTGCATAATGGTGCCTGGCTGGAAGCAAACTCTTGCCTTCGTGGCATCTAGGTACAATGATTTGGAACCAGTTTCAACCTCCTTCTGAAGCATGAGAAACCTTGTTCTAATTTAGACAGGACCACCAATGTAATTCTACATGTTTTTTTTGTTCAACTCCAAATCTTCCTCAGTGGAAATCTATCTCAGTTGCTCCAAGTATTCTTCGATCTCCTACCTGACATGATTCCTAGGTTTAACCTTGGTGAGTGAACCAACTAATAGGATATTGTGTGTATTCACCAAGACATCCAAACTGTTGTATAACTATACATATGAGGCCTAAATACTACCAATGAAAGAGGCGAGCTACTTATTGTTTTGAATCAACATTCGAACCTTCGATTTCCCCATCTCTGCCTATGGATTCATTTTTTGTCCCAAGTTAAGAAGTGCTCCTTTGTATCGCACTGTCCATTCATGCATGAATGTGATGGCCATCGACGCAAAAATAGGAAAACCAATGCAGAACTTGTGAAAGGAAACAAAACTTAAAATAAAACTTCTACAATTTAAAATAAGTTGAAACACCAAAAAACATGAAGAGAAATAAGTAAAAAACACTCACACATGAGAAACAAAAAAAAGCGACAGAAAAAGCAGCAAAAGATGACAAAAGAGAAACTCACCTAAAAAAGCAACGACAACCACACCAAAGGTTCCTTGATCTCCTTGGGAATGCTAGAGCTCCAAGATCATATGTGTAAATGAGCTCTAGAGGTGTCGATTAACTAGATTTCAACAAATGAGGGTTTGTGGCGTGCATGCCTAAATCAAGGAAAAGTGACACTTGGCGAAAACTTCTAAAAATAAAAATGTGCCACCTTCAGGAAACTAATAATAAATACTTACTTCCTATTAATCCTTTTTTCCCTTTATTTTTCATGCCTTTTTGGGGAAAGTTTCCATGCACGCTGCTGGGAAAGATTGCACAATTCCGGGGAACTGGGAAACTTTCTGGCTCAGTGCACTGTGCAGTTTCTGAGCTCTGTGAGATATTACATAGTTTTTTGGCTCAGTGCTGGGTTTCCTTGCATGACTACACAAATTTTTAGCTCAAGGATAATTGTAAATCTGAATTGCACAATTCAATCATCAAGGCTGACTGCCTTCAACAATTGCGTAGTTTATGGAGGCAAGCCCATAACTATTGTGTGACCAATTCACGAGGTTAGCTTGTGACTTAGAAATACTAGCTAACTGTAAAAATGAGAAAACGCAAGCATGAATGAAAAATATAAGTCTGAGTCAAATCATGAGTACTTGACAATAGTACATGATAAGCTTTTGTGGATAGGAAGGAAGACTCCAAAATCGAAGGATAGGAAAAATTTTGGAGGGTGGTTGTAGCCGCTACAAAATAATGACATGGTTGAAAAAAATGCAATTGTTTCGCCATTGTTGTTATCTGTAGGCATCACTTTAGCCCATTTGGTAAAATAGTCTACAACTACAATAATGTATCCATGCCACCTAACCGAAAGGGTTAGAGTGCCGTTATTTTTCCTATACTTGTTTCATTTTTTTTGCTTATGTATTTCAATTCCATTTGACTCATTGATTAGACACATTAGTTTAAGCTACATGGATATTTTAGTTCTCTTGCTTGTTTTAGTCATTGTTTCAAGTTCCATTTATAGCACTTGGAGCTAGAGTTGGATATTACAAGCAAGGAGAAGAAGAATACTTACTACAGATTCCAGGTAGGTATTTCTTTCGTATTACAGTTTCTCTAAGGAAAACATAGATATTTTTGTATTAATAAAGGAAGGAGAGAGTTACAACCATTTATAGATGCTTTACTTTGTAGATGTATCCCCAATTATCTTGTCCTTCCTTGCCATAAAACAAACTTTCAACCTCAACCCTAATGCATTAATAAAAGATGATTCCTTAAGATCAAAGTAGCAACATGAGGGCACTAGTAATCTCCAAAATCCAAACCATAATCTATGGGAGGTAATGAATTTATAGGGTAAAAGTGGTAGTTTCGGGTTTACCAATCTAGGCTTGAGATCCACATATAAAGGAGGATAAGCTCTAATGGTAAGAGATAATAGCTCTAGAGTAGGAATTCAAGATCTTTATCCATTGAGGGCACTAATAATCTCCAAAATCCAACCTAGACTCTATGGGAGGTACTGGGAAAAATACCGGGGGGGTGAATCAGTATTTTCAAATCAATAACTTTTTCATTTCATGTTCATATTTCTATATGCGACTTTACTGAAAGGAACCTGCTTGTGTATGCGACTGTTCTTAAGACAACTAACGTAAATCTAGTAAACTTATGTTTTAGTTAATTCATCATATGTTTGTCTTCATCCAATGCATCGGTACTTTATTAAACATTAATCATGTGCTGTAAGAACAAAATAAGGCATCACGCATAAGAAACACACAAGAAAAATAGGATTTAAGGTGGAAACTCAATGCGGGAAAAAAAATCACCTGTTGATGTCGTCTATGTCTTCCTTTTAATATAAAGAAAAATATTTTTACAATCTTGTACTGCTGCAGAATCATACCAGTACGTATGCACCCACCCGCAGAAGGCTACAACCTTCATTCGTACTCCATCTCCTATTGGAATGGAGCTCCAACCCCCTGGTTCTTGTACTGGCATAAACTTGTACTAGTACGTAGGCACCAACCTGCAGAAGGATACAACCTTCACTTGTTCTCCAACTACTACTGGAAGGGATTTCCAACCCCCTGATCTGATCACCAACTACTACTAGAAGGAAGCTTTGACTTCCTCATAGAAGGCTCAGACCCTCAGCAACATCCATGGACCAAGTTTCATGAATTTTCATACTGGATCCACCTACTTCAACACATCATAACTTGTAGGCCACGTCTCATCAAATTTTCAGACTGGACCCATTATCAACACTTAAGCTCAATATCATAGTCATCAATCTCTGACACAACTGAATCAATCAATCTTTGAAACTTTTAACACAACTGAATCAATCAATCATTGAAACCCAATCATCACTGTCTCATACAACTAAATCAACCAATCACTGAAACTAAATCATCAATATCTAGCACAACTGAATCAACCATTCATTGAAAACCCACTCAACTGACTCTTAATTAAAACTCTACTAATCAACTGGAATATTCAAGTCACTGTAACAATACACATAAATGAACTCAGAATACTGCATCAATACACAAAATCAACTGCAATCCTGATCATTAAAATGTCAAAATGCATACGCTACTTCACTTAATGCAACCCACATGCATACGCGTTTTTCTGTAAAGAAACCCGCGTATAGATATTAAAATACTGAAAACTGAAAACTTGACTACTGCATTTATGAAAAGAACATTGAACCATACTCATATCTACTACAACACTCTGAACTAATCATAGATCTATCTCTAATCTTCAATCACAATCAACAAGTAATATCAGCATTCTTCAACCACATTCAACTTCATCATTCTATGATTTGTACTTCAGACATTATCATTTAACCTAGATCAATCTTGAGGACGTTAATGATAGAAAGCATAGAAGAAGCAACATTAATAAGGTTGATCAATCATTTATAAACAAAAACCCTTACTTTGTATATGCGACTTTGTAGAAACCAATATGCATGTATACATGCTTTTCCTACGACCAACCAATGCATAGACTTGCAAATTTTGACCTAAAATTTAACAGCTCTTCAGAACTTCAAAAATACCTAGATCATAATCATCAGAGATAAAAACATGCATCATTACTTCAATCTACTCAATCCATGAGAATATCATACAATGAAAAGTCATTTCAAGTTTCATGATCCCGATCCATCATTGTATTCATTAGTGCATAATTATGTCAGATCTATTGGATCTCATCCATCATCAAACTCACAAGTGCATACTTAGTTTAGATTAAGCAAAGAATCAAAAACCCATAACATGCATATTTTCTTTTGATCTAACTCTTCATAATATTTCCATCACTTGCACCCCTACACACTTTGATCTTCACCTCCTTATATAGTTTTAGCCTTTTTCAATACCACGGGTCAAAACCATAGTTATGCTAATGGTATTCTTTGACGGGATCAATATTATTTTTCGTGCTCATTACTATGGGCCAATACCATGGTAAGGACCCCTGGTATTTAGAATACCATGGTGAAAAATCCATACGCTAATTTTCTTCACTGAACTCGCGTGCATACACGACTTGGCTTAACAAAACCCACATATAGTTCTTGAACTTCCAACTTTATCATTCCTTTGAACTTCCATGCATTTTGTCACATCTGTAAACAAAATTTCCATGCATTCTATCACATCTGTAAACACATCCTATTTATACCTTTAACAAGTAGATCAAGAGACAACTTATCAAGTAGGATTACATTTCATCAAATAGGTTTTCATCAAGGACAAATCATGAGGTAGGTTTCCATCAAGGACAATGTCTGATTCATAATGCCAACAATCTCCGTGTATCAAACTTCTGATTCTGATTTGTAAACCTTTGACCCATCATTATGGTATTTTGTTCCATATCAAACTTATCATTCTAATCTATAAACCTTTGACCCATCATTATGGTATTATGTTCCATATCAAACTTCTAATTATGATCTGTTAACCTTTGACCCATCATTCTGGTAATCCATGCCATCATTCTATTACTTCTGTTCCATATCAAACTTATGATTCTAATTTGTAAAACTTTGACCCATCATTCTAGTATTATGTTCCATCATTCTATCACCTCTGAACTGACCTGTGGATTCATCAAGTTACCATATACTTGTTCTATTACAAGTGAGCTGCCATCAAGGACAACACATGAATCATAATGCCAACAATCTCCCCTTTGGACTTGATGGAAACCAATTTGGTGTTTGGTCACCACAACCTGTAAATAACATCAATCCAAGCACCAAACTTGTCAAAACATCAAGCTGCTCTCCAAATACCAAGCTACTCTCTCGCTTTGACATCAAGAGAAAAGGTTGACCAATGAGAAATGAATACTTCCATATCTGTACTACTAAATATGAATGCTAACCATGGTCCCCCTGAGCACATGTTGAATTCTCTAATCATGCTCCCCCTGAGCACATGCCGAAATATATGACGGATGTAAAATGAAGTACATGACTCTATGACTCAACTGAGTACAAACTTCCTATCACCAAGGACCCATACTTACACTAATCACCCAACCAAGTGGGGATACATATTTGACATCATTATTACATCAACTTCCCAAACACGTGGGGTTTCAAAATTCATCATATTTCCAAAAGTACTTGGCCACAATAGTTCATACATGGTTGAATTTTACACTAAGTACATCATAGGTCTTTACATGACCTTTACATCAAATGGTATTCATGACATTTGTAGCAAAAACCAAAGACTTAAACAAGACCATGATAGTTATCAACAACTATCATATGCCATATATGATCTTCACCATAAGCATCTGTTAGCATCACCAAGAATAACAACCTGTAAATGTCCATCATCAATTCACAAGATAAGACAATGTAGCTTTAATATCATCAACATGTGACTAAGAATGCTACATATATATTTTCATATATATTTTCATATATATTTGCTATGAACTCATCATATTGACCTTATCAAGATCAACTTGCTCTTTTTCTTTAGTAGAAAAATCCTTAATCAATGTTCATCAAAACATAGCCTTTCATGAATCAAATAAGCATATGCAATATCTCCAAGTAATGACTATATCTTCACAAAACCATTCACATCATATCATATACATGTGAAATCACTATAGTCATCATCCATGACTACAAAATCATCATCATCAAATCATCATAGCAAGAACTGCATGTTCTTTCCTCAATATACCAAACATGTATCATCACTAGGGAGTTTTCCAACATCCCACATCTAATAAGCATCAACCATGATAATCAACATATGTGATAACCAATCCTATCATCATAAATTAAGAAGTATACAACATTCCTTATCATCATCATTATGTGACTAAGTAAGCTATGTCTCCAAATACCCATGTCTTCAAATAGCCATGTCTTCATGAAACCTGCAATAACACCATTCTCTTGGCCATTTTTCTTCACACAAGAAGATCTTTTATACCAACATCCTTTACCAATATGAAATATAAGTAATAATCCATGTGATCCTTATCTGTAATGTATCCATCATAGAGATAGCAATATGTATCTAACTTCTCATCAATGTGAAAATAAAACCATGAGCTCGCAGTCATTTGTCAAACTGTCTTGATACCATCAAGAGCAAAAATCCTCAAACAATATATCTTGTGAGAGCCAATAACTATATGAATCCTCATCCATAATTGCACCATATGAAATTTATGCATCTTTGAGGTCATGATGACAATAGTATAAGAGAAATGAGTGACACTTATCATCATCAAATAATGAAGTTGTGTACTTGGTAACATAACATATATACTATATGCATCATCAAAAGAATCATCCATAAATATGATCAGAAGCATAAAAAAAACTATGGCTCAAGCAATATAAGTATCATCTATGATTTCATCATAGGCAACCCATGACTACAACATAGAAAAACACTTCAGCAACATAAGCATCATCATCATTATGTACCAAGGACATCTAAGCAAACATAATGCCAACAATGCATTATTAGAAGCATAGAAAATGCTCCCCCTAAACCCGTGTCAACTGTTCACTGTGAGATCTAATCATTGCATATATTAGTAAGAATCATCAAGGCATCATCATCAACTAGCAAGACATCAACAACTTATGAGAGCCAAAAGCACTTCTAAATAGAATCAACAAACTGTAACCATCATCCATCAAAACAGAAAAGACAATTGATAATTGACTGAACCATATCAGACCCTTTTTTTGAGTTTGTCCCAATTTTTCTTCATCCAACCAACATATACGCAATTGTGTACCTTCAAACTCACGTATATACATGACTTGTCTTCATAAGATCCGCATATGAATATTGGAATACTAAAATTTCATACTTTCAGTTCCCCGTGAGTCTGTTTTGACTGTACCTGGTCCTAGAAATTTTGTTGAAACATTAGTTCCAAGAATATCATTACCATGATGGTTCTTCATCAAAGACTCCATTTTACTCTTGTCTCTAGTCATGTGATGAGAACTTCCACTATCTATATACCTTTCATCTTCATCTTTGAATGAGCAGAGAGCAAGACCACATCTTATCTGATCTCCCTTTCCTTGCTTTTTGGTGGATCCATCTTTTTCATATTTTCTGATATTAGTTTTCTTATCTGGTTGCTTACCATATTGTCTATGACGATCCATAGACTTGTTCCTACATTCTTTGCTACATGCCAAAACTTGTTACAAGAATAACATATTATATGTTTCATATTCTTTGTATAGCAATCAATGGCTTTATAACCAAACATATTGAAACAAAAACAATATCCCTTAAATTACCTGGAAGCTGATGATATTTCTATGAGACGATTATTAACTTAAACATTCCACTTCTGCACCTAGATGCAACATGTCTAAAATTACGACATATAGAAGATTCAACATTATTGACCAGAGGAAAGAATTGATTAACACTTCTATAGTTAGGTAAATTATTTTATTTGAAGACTTTCTTTCCTTGGTTGTTGATGGGGTTGATTTCTTATCTCCTTGTTGAGCATATTAGAATTCCTTGCCTCAATTTGTGAGCTAGATTCACCTTTAACAGTTTCATGAAAACCAAGACCAGATTTGATGGTAGGAGACCTTTGATTACTAAGAATATTATCCAAAATCTTAGTACTATCTTGAAATCATAAAATTTTATCCTTTTCTTCTAATTTACCTTTTAGGATATTTACCTCAACTTGATATTGCTTTTCCTTTTCTAGATACTACTTCTTCATGATTTCTTCAACTTTTCTTCCTTCTTCCACTTGTTGTTTTAATTTGAGAATCTCATTTTCTTGTTCTTCAAATGCTTGAAGTAGTTCTTCATTCTGCTTATTTGATTTTTCAAGATATTCTTTTAGAGAGACGACCTCAGCTTCAAGACCTTCACAATAACTGGTTCTTTCTTTAAGTTCCTTGGTTGTTGTATCCTTTTCATTCACTTGATTTCTCAATGATGTTACTTCATCCTACAACCTTTGACATTGATCTTCCTTTTCCTTGTACTGCTTCCTTATTTTGTTTCCTTCCTCCAACTGAGTTTTTAACCTGGTAACCTCTTCTTTGTAGGTACATTCCCTTTTATCAAATAGATCTTGTTGATCTCTAATTTTATCTGTGAGCCTTTTAACTTCTACCTCTATTATATTTCTTTCACTTTCACCCATAAGAGCAAATTCAGTTGTTTCACTGTCACATTCATTATCTTCAATATTACATGAACAAAGAAAGGTATCACTAGAGGACCAAAAATTAGTACCTAATAATTATTTTGCTTGTTCATCTTCATTCTGAGGTGATTCTGAATCTAAATATTTGCTTCCACCTAATAGCCAATTGTCTCTAACACTGTCATTGTCTCTTTGACATGTCTTCTTCTTTTGTGGTTCTTTCTTCTTTTTCTTCTTTCCCATTGTCTCGACGGATCTCCTTCAAGCAATCAATATTCTGCCAAAGGACCTGCTCTAATTCCAATTGTTGGTAAAAATACTGAGAGGAGGGGTGAATCAATAACTTTTTCATTTCATGTTCATATTTATATACTCGACTTTACTGAAAGGAACCCACATGTGTATGCGACTGTTCTTAAGAAAACTAACTTACATCCAGTAAACTTATGTTTCAGTTAATTCATCATATGTTTTTCTTCAACCAGTGCATCAATAAATATTAAACATTAGATAAGCAGTAATCATGTCCTGTAAGAACAAAATAAGCCATCACACATAAGAAACACACATGAACACCAGGATTTAAGGTGGAAACCTAATGTAGGAAAAAAAAACACCTACTTTTGTCCTCTCTGTCTTCTTTTTAATATAAAGAAAAATATTTTTACAATATTATACTGGTGCAAAATCATACTAGTATGCAGGAACCCACCTACAAAAGGCTACAACCTTCGTTCATTCTCCAACTCCTACTAGAAGGGAGCTCCAACCCCCTGGTTCTTGTACTGGCGTAAACTTGTACTAGTACGCAGGCACCAACCTGCAGAAGGCTACAACCTTCACTCATTCTCCAACTGCTACTGGAAGGGAGCTCCAACCCCCTGATCTAATCACTAACTACTATTGGCAGGAAGCTTCGACTTCCTCACTGAAGGCTCCAACCCTCAACAACATCCATGGACCATGTTTCATGAATTTTCACACTGGATCCACTTGCTTCAACACATCATAACTTGTAGGCCACATTTCATCAAATTTTCAAACTAGACCCATTATCAACACTTAAGCTCAATATCATAGTCATCAATATTTGACACAACTGAATCAACCAATCATTGAAACTTCTGACATAGCTGAATCAATCAATCACTAAAACCCAATCATCACTTTCTGATACAACTAAATCAACCAATCACTGAAACTCAATCGTCAATCTCAGACACAACTGAATCAACCATTCATTGAAAACCCAATCAACTGACATTTAATCAAAACTCAACCAATCAACTGGAATAGTCAGGTCATTATAAATAGTACATAGAACTAAATTCATAATATTGCATCAATACACAAAATCAACTGCAAACCTGATCATTCAAATGTCAAAATGTATACACTACTTCACTTAATGCAACGCGCATGCATACACACTTTTATGTAAAGAAACCTGTGTATAGATATTGAAATACTGAAAACTTGACTACTGCATGTATGAAAAGAACACTAAACCATACTCAGATCTACTGCAACAATTTGAACCAATCACAGATCCATCTTTGATCTTTAATCACAATCAACAAGTAATCTTAACATTCTTCAAACACATTCAACTTCATCATTCAATCATTTCTACTTCAGACATTATCATTTAACCCAGATCAGTCATGAGGACATCAATGATAGACAACAAAGAAGGAACAACATTGATCAGGTTGATTAGTCATTTATAAACATAAACCCTTCCTTTGCATACGTGAATATGTAGAAACCAACCCACATGTATATGTTCTTTTCTTAAGACCAACCAGTGTATAGATCTACAAATTTTGACCTAAAATTTTACAGCTCTTCATAACTTCCGAAAGACCCAAATCATAATAATCAGAGATAAAAACATGCGTCAATACTAGTCAATCCATGAGCAAATCATACAATGAAAAGTCATTTCAGGTCTCATGATCCCAACCCATTATTGTATTCATTAGTGCATAATTATGTTAGATCTTTTGGATCTCATCCATCATCAAACTCATAGGTGCATACTTAGTTTAGATGAAACAAAGCATTAAAAACCCATAACATGCATATTTTCTTTTGATCTAACTCTTCATAAGATTTCCATCACTTGCACCCCTACACATCTTGATCTTCACCTCCTTATATAGTTTTAGCCTTTTTCAATACCACGTGTCAAAACCATGATTATGCCAATGGTATTCTTTGACGGGATCAATATTCTTTGTCGTGCTCATTACTATGGGCCAATACCATGGTAAGGGCCCCTAGTATTTATAAAACCATGGTGCAAATTCCATACACTGCTTTTCTTCATTGAACTTGTGTGCATTCGTGACTTGGATTAGCAAAACCCGTGTATAGTTCTTGAACTTCCAACTTTATCATTCCTCTTAACTTATTCCTTTGAACTACCATGCATTCTCCCACATCTGTAAACACAACTTCCATGCATACTGTCACATTTGTAAACACATCATGTTTATACCTTAAACAATTAGATTAAGAGACAACTTATCAAGTAGGATTCCATTTCATCAAATAGGTTGTCATCAAGGAAAACTCATCATGTAGGTTACCATCAATGACAACACCTGATTCATAGTGCCAACAATCTCCCTGTATCAAACTTCTGATTTTGAGTTGTAAACCTTTGAACCATCATTATAGTATTTTGTTCCATATCAAACTTCTGATTCTGATCTATAAACCTTTGACCCATCATTCTGGTATTTTGTTCCATCATTCTGTCACCTTTGAACTGACCTTTGGATTCATCAAGTTACCATATACTTGTTTTGTTACAAGGGAGTTTCCTTCAAGGACAACACGTGCATCATAATGCCAACATGAGGTAGTGAATTTATAGGGTAAAAGTGGTACTTTAGGGTTTAGCAATCTAGGTTTGAGATCCACATATGAAGGAGGATAAGATCTAATGATAAGAGATAATACCTCTAGAGTAGGAATTTGAGATCTCTATCCATGGTAAATGGTTAAAACCACCTTAGAAGCTTCTGGAAGAAGAAGTTTCGAAAATATTTTTATTTTTCTTGAAATTCTAGACCATCGCACCTAGGAAGTAGAGCAACCTGTGCTGGTCAATGTAGATGCTCAATTATGCAACTTGCAACCATTGCAGGTGGACTGAAGTGCATGTTGCATTAGGGCTAAAATCATGGTTTTTGAGTTGATTGACCTGGGAACTCAAGACTTTATTTAGAAGTGATTCTTACGGATTTACAAAGGGATAATGACAAAGTGTTTAAGGATGTTGATTGTTTTGATTTTCAAGCCTTTTGAGTGAATGCGACAAATTTACCTGTAACTTATGTCTTTAGTCACACCATGTGATCCTACATTGTACACACTTAAGAATAAAGCATGAACATTGAATCTCAAGCTCAAAGGTTGAGACCCACATGACATGTCCACACTAATGGGTGATTCGTATTCCATATAAAACATTTGACTTTTTTTTATTATGTAGGTGAAATAGTTGTTTTCCATTTAAGTTTGAGAGATTTATGTGGTTTCTTTAGCGTTGGCACAATGGGGATAGATCTTGATTTTTGTAAATCGGGTCCATTTATTAGTTTGATTAAAAAACAAATCTATTTTGTGGTTGGATATTTAGATCTCAAATTTATGGCTACCAAGGTTATGATGCTTTTGATACATCCACACTTGAATCTAAATGCAAATCAGTTTGTGACTTTTAGTTGTTAACCTGTATGGTTGAAAGCTCTATTCTTCTTCCTTTTCAAAATATCTTGAATATCTTCAAAATCCATGCCTACATATTATTATTTCTTGAAATGTTAGAATCCTATCAAATTCTTATTTAAAAGTGGCTTCAAACTTGCTTTTATCATTTACAAGGTCCTCCTTAAGTCCAAGTGGTCAAATTGAAAGCTAAGATCCATTGTTCCTCTTCAAAATACATTATAGTTAATGGGTTTGATGAAGTTACTTGACAATTTTTCAAGAATTGTTTATCACAATTTGTAAAATCTTTGAAATAATGAGCATACATAACTGCACCAAATCATTGGCTAGTTTGGTATTAGGAATGAACATAGTTTAATTTGTATGATTTTTTTAAAGTAATATAAAACATATAAATCTATGATATTACTTGGTTGAATCTCCCCCAAGAAGGGTTCCCTGGAGCAGGTGTTCTCCCCTGCCTTGATATGATGCTAACTCACATGAAATGGGGTCGTGAGTCCCACTATATTTGGCACATTGGATGCACTCCCATAACTTCATCGATCATTGCATGAAGACAGTAAAAGGTTAAACTTCATTTGAATATTGCAAGTGGCATAGGGAGGTACACGAGGACTCAACAGGAGGATCCTATCAAATTGGAAAAGTTGGAGGAAAGCATTAACAGTATTGACCACAAGTTGACCATTCTTTCCAGGAGATTAGTTGACATTTCCTTCTGCTCATATGAGGGTAGTGAGTAGCCAACATGAATGCCTAGAGATTATGCCCAATAGATGTTATGATTCACTATCTTTTTTCTTGTAGCACTAGTAATATTTTTTGTCTTCTCATGTCGATGTATGTCAAGGTCAGGCACAACGAATCTTTTCTTTCAAAGTTTCTATTTACAAGATGCTATAATTTGACAAGGTCTTAGCAACCTCAAGACTCTAAAGTTATGGTACTAGTTTGGTTTTCCTTCAAGCATTCTAGGCAAAAAAAATTCAGTCTATTTAATCCTCATTTGACATAATGCAAAGTGCCTAACTTGATCTTTTTTTTTTTTAACTTTGTTAAAGCTTATTTTATGGTCAAGCCATAATTGAAAATTATGCTAACAAAAAACTCAAAACTTATATGAAGGATTTTATTTTATTTTAATTCACAATAAAACATTAACAAAAACACATAATATATGATATTTAAATGACGGGTAAAAATAAAAATCAAACTTCATGCTAAGGGAAATCTTGAAAGGAAAATCATCATAAAAAAATTACTTGATGGGTAGGAGAGCATGTCAAATTTATACCTTGATTCCAAGAAATCCCTACTCGATTTCAGGAAAATTCCATCATAAAATGTACCTAGAAAAACTCCAAAATGTAGAACAATTAGACAACAGTTTAAAAGAAATGAAAATTCCAAAAACCTATTTCGAAATAAACTACATCTATTGGTATAACTAAATTTGTATCACATATATATGTGATCCAAGAAATACATGATAATATTACTGCAATGTTCTCTCTGGACACTACTTGTTGTGGATGGAGGGTTTGTTTGTTTCAAGGCCATTCAACTAGAATAAATACTTAATGTATTTCCTTTCTCCTTGTTACACATAAAATGATTTAGAGTAAATTGGTGCGAATCCTCGAGATGATAGAGATTCTCATAGTAGTTAGTTGATATTGAAAATTTTTTAAATTTAATTAAAAAATAAAAATAAATTGAAATTGAAATTGAAAAAAAATGGGATGCTAGAGCAGAGGTGGTTTTGAACTTATTCTCTCGAAATCTCAGTGTTATCAAGAAAAATTTGGCCTAGGTAGACGTATAAACAATCAAGAACAATTTTAGCATTCAAATATTTATTTTCGTTTTCTTCAGAGAAGGGATGCACTTACATTCAAATTTTTTGGGAGCTCTATGCTTATTATAACTGGTTGGAAAAAAACTCAATCTTGCAAAAATATTATTCTTATGCCTATTCTAGAGGAAATCAATCGAACCATTGACAACTTCTCTTTTCTTACTTGTAACCATATTTACAGGGAAAGAAACACAACATATGCCAACCTTTCAAAGGAAGGCCTCAACATGGACCAGGGCCTGTGGAATATTATAGAACAAAGAGATGCACAAGTCTATGAGTTTTTTCACCGACCATATAGGGACTTTCCTCAGGGAACAACAATTGTTTAATACTAGATACTTTCAAATAGTATATGTTAACTTGGAGTACTTTTTCTACCTTTCAACTTTATTGATTGCACTCTTCATGTTTATTTTTCTCTTTCTGGGACAATAAGTCTTTTAGTTGCCTATGCGTGTTGTTTCAAAATTTTGTTTTTTGGTATTATGGTTCCCAACAAAATCATTTTGTTTAGAATGAAATAGGAGCTCTTTCCTCTCATGAGCTTTCACAGATGTATTTTTTTGGTTTCTTCTGATGCTTGAATACATATAGGATGTGTATCTGAAAACCATAATTTTCAATCATTTCTATGAATGAAATTACGATTTTTTTCTTGTTGAAAAAATAAAAATAAAAATAAAAAATAAGGTAAGAATAAAAATATATTTTGCTAAATAAAAATTTTAATACATATATAATTTGTGATGAATGTAATAATTCAAATAATCAAAACTTTAATTTTTTACTATATATACATATTTTTCAAAATGTTTAATTCATTTATATATTTGAAAATACAATTTGAATAACAAAAGATTGTGATTTCAAAAATATTTACATTCTCAAAAATCAAAAGATAAAATATTTAGACTCGACCAATCTTATAACCTTAAATTATACGACAACTCCCATATAAATAACATACTAAGGATTAAGTTCAAATAGATTTTGAAGAATAAAAAAATACTTAAAGCATCATATTTCTTCGATGGGAAATGAATTATTATATTTTCCTTCGGGGGACATTAGTTAGAATTAATGTTTACATGTGTCTTATAGGTTGTTAATTGTTTTGAGTTTCTAGGTTAGTTATTTTTAGTAAATTAGATCCAGTTCTATTGGATCTAGTGAGTGATCTATTCCTATATACATAACCATTGTTTGATAAATAAACACGCAATGAGATTGAATGGAAAGAGCTCTTCCTCTGGCCTTCTGTAGCTCTAATTGATTGCATAAGCCCTAACCCCAATGACAACAATGGAGGGAATGTAATTGAAAAAATGGACTCCCAAATTCAATTTGGATGAGGATGTTCCCACAACCATTCTAGTCTGGGTAAAACTCTCGTGACTCCCTCTTTCTTGTTGGAGTGACGACTGTCTTCGAGCAATTAAAAATGGGCTTGGGAAGTACCTCGATAAAATTGAACCAAAAGGCTCTCAGTTTTCCTGTGCAAAAAATTGTGTGGAAGTAGATCTCGAACATGGCTTCCCTGCTGAAATAAATATAACCCTAGGGGATTGGAAGCATTAAAAAATATTGGATTATGAGAAGATCTCGTTTAAGTGTTGACATTTCCATGACTATGATCACTTTTCATGGGATTGCACCAAGGTCCCAACCAACAAAGGTGTTGAGCAATCATCCCCACCTAAAGATCAATGGTAGATGCAACATAGAAGAGGGAATCTGGAAATGAAATTGTTGCAAAACCCCAGGTTAATTGAGGTAACAATTCATCCTCCACTTCTTCAAACCCATTCAACGTCCTTAGGAATTAGGAGGACCATAAGCCAAATCCTAAAAGAAACAAGGAGAATCAAGAGAATGAAGATGAATATAAATATTTCGAAGATGGAGAAATCAAGGAGGAAATGCACTAACTGTCATTCATTGATCACCATAATGGGAGCTAGCCTCAAAATCCTAAAACCCCCACTCATCCATGCAACAAACCTTTTAGTGTGGTTTTGTAAATAACAAGATTTATCATGCGACATGTTTCCCATAACTTGGCATGGGACGATGAAGGAAGTGGTTAGGAGATAGAAATTTCCAGAAAGAGGGGTTGGTCAAAACATAAAACAATAAGGAAAAATGAAGTAGATAAAAATAAAAAACTTGGAAATCAACATACAATCTTAGAGATATTGAAAGGAAAGGGAGGAAAAGTTAAAGAAGGAATTGATGGAGGGGCTTCTCAAACCCCCACCTCTAAATGATAGTTTTATCTTGGAATATAAGGGGTTTGGGGAGCCCTACTAGAGGAACAAGAAATTTTCAATGTGGTAGAAGTGTTTTGGAAAGAAAGTTCACATATTGTTCAACAATTAAGAGGTGCACCAAGAGGCCTTTGCACCTTCTGGTCAAATAAGCATTTATCCCTAGTGGAAATCTTAAAGACCCAATTCTATATTATGGTTGTATTGGAGGAGAAAGAGTCATGGGAATGGATTGAAATTTTCAATATATATGCCCCCATTCTATATAGTTTGAAGGTGAAATTTTGGAATTTACTGGAGGAGATTAGAAGTGAGGAGTACATCAAAATTTATCATCGGAGACAACTTCAATACAATCCTAAGTGCTTCTGAAAAAAGGGAGGGAAGAATTGTTGGAGACCCCTTTAGAGATTGCATGGAGGACTTGATTGCAAAGTGGGACCTGTATGATGTGATAACAAAGTCAAGAAAGTTCACTAGGTCAAATAGGAGAGTATGAGATAACCACATAGCTGCTTGCCTTGATCGATTCATAATCCATAGCAACTAGTTGTTGAAGGGTTTAGATTTTTCCTCGACAATTAAACCTCATGGTGCCTCAGACCATTAGCCAATAGTTTTTCAAATGGAAAATCCATAAAACCTTGTGAAAATATCGTTTCATTTCAATGTGACATGGATCCAAGACGAGGTGGTATTTTATTTGATAACCCAAGCGTCGAACATTTCTATGTAGGTTTCCCCTATATTTGTTGGGGAATCCAAGCTTAGAAATGTCAAAAAATCTCTTAGAAAATGACCAAAAGAATATTTCCAATCCCTGGGACAAAAGAAGAAGGATTTAGTTAAGTAACTTAAGAACATTACAAACTGGTGGAAGACATCCTAGTAGAGGACAAAAATTTGCAAAAGGAAAGGGAGCTGACCCGAGAAATATTTACAACAAGCTGACAAGAGGAAGCTCATTGGTGCCTCAAATATAGGATCTTATGGCTGAATGAGGGAGACTTGAATACTTCTTTCTTCCATAAACATGATATGGCAAGGGAATCGAGGAATCAAGTAAAATAAACTACCCCAGAAGGTAAGCCAAAAATGTCCTCTATACTACAATTATGATTTCGTTAGATCAAGAAAATGATTTCCTTTGGAACATGCCAAAGGTAATTACACCTCTCTCAAATTTGAATATAGTTAAGCCTATTTCCAAGGAAGAAGATCTTGAAGCGATAAGGTCTCTTGATCTAGATAAGGCCTCGATCCTAGATGGCCTCTCTATTATAGGCCATTTTGTCACATCTGATCAGTGAGCCTCATAATAGGATTAATCAACATCATATTCCCCCTTGTCACCATCTTGTACAAAGCCCTAAGCATGTTCCCTTCATCCCCCATAATTTTAGCCCTAAACTGCATCATCTGGGCCAATTTTAGGACCAATGCTCCTTGTATGCATACTAGGGTGCGATCACCTATAGGTTGCTCCATTGTGGCCTGCGTTGGTCACAAGCAAGTTGCTCCCCTTCACACTTGCGTTGGTTCTATAAATCTGGGAGAATGATCAGGATTTTGGAAGCTTCCCCTTCTAGTAGTTTCCAGAGGTTGTTCTAACTACTTACCTTTGATCAAACATTCAAATGTTATCCTACCCTACTTTGGAGTTTTCACCACTTATCCTTTGATCCTATCCCTCCATCAAAGGGATCTTAAACCTTAGATTGGTAATTGGATAAGAACTCCAAACTTAACCTACTTCTCTATATATTCCATCCTTCTATGTGGTTGGGGGTTGCCTTTTGGAGAGTGATTCTACCCTTATGTTGTTGTAGTGAGTGGTTATTATCTCATGAATTTAGGGTGATTGGAGGTGAATATTGTGACAAGGAAACAATAATTAAACAACTTGGAGGATCTCTTCTACAAGATGAACTGCTACTTATGGTTGTAATCTCCTTCCAATTATATTTATTCAAATAATTCATTGTTTTCCCATATTTGATGTCGTTATTTCATATATTTCAATACCATGTTGATCTGGTGAATGAATTACTTAGATGATACTGCATAGATCTCGTGGTTTCTTAGCTTGTGTTATCTGACTGTGCAGGTTCTAATTTTGGCATTGAGAGCTGGAATTGGAGCTTCCAAGCTAAAGAAGGAGCAAAGTGTGCAAAGGATTGTAGGTAGGCTTTACTCTGCCATCTATTTACTTTAAGGAAAAGCATTGTGTTCCTTGTCTCTTCTTTGTTCTAGGTTAGCCACCGGCCTGAGGGAGATACTTTTTTCCTCAATATTAAATCCCATATAACATTCTCCATTAGCTTTTATCGATCCATTTGGCCTTTGATTAAAAAATACCTTCTCAGAATGTTGAATCATTCTCGGGTGAAAAATAAACTAGGAGGTGGAACAAATTCCTCCTTCTTGGCCCTCATTTCAAAAGAATCAAACCCTATCAATTTTTCTCACTTTCATCCCATCTCCCTTTTCAATTCCTCCTACAAAATCCTTACCAAAATTATTTCCAACAGGTTGAAACTGTTATTATTGTTGGGATCAGGTCCCCTGGGTTAGTTTTGGGGTTAAGATAACGCAAATTTTGGTTTATTTTTTGTAAGTAATGTAAAGTCTCCACGATTTATGGATGCGGAGTGTGTAGATGATTAGGAGTCAAAGGGGTTTTAGCCCCTTTTTTATGTAATATTTGAGTCGGTTTTGAGACCCACACATGGTCCGCAGGGCATGGGATTGTATGAAAAAGGCTATAAATAGGTGTGCCTTAGAGAGTCTAAGTTATGTCTATGTAGAGATATGGATGTAATGGGTTAATAAAATAGAAGTGATAGCACAGAGAAGTGGGTCAGATAAGGGAAGAAAGGCTCTGCAGCTGAGTGCGCAGAGGCCTGGGTAGAGTCCGCAACTGAGTGCGCACGGTAGTTTTGAGTCTGTAAAGATGAATTGAGATCAATAAAAAAAGTTACCGAAGAATTCCTGTGTATATCTGTTTATATTTATTTACTTCTGTTTATGATATATGCTATTGATGAATAATGTGTTTATGGAATATTGATCTAATGATGCACGATTCTCTTGAATAAGTCTTAATAGATGTACGCAATGCATGTTAATTACTTTTGCAAAGACTATGATGCATTCTATTATGTTTACTAAATAAATTAAGTATATGTGCGTGGACACTAATTAAGGGTGGTTCTCCGATGTGCGTAAGTGGATAAATCGCTTGTTAAGGGTCCGCAAAGGTTGATCGTAGACCTTTGCGAAGGTCTGAAGGTTGTTTTAGCAGAGTTGTGGTATCGAGCCCTAGGGGCTTATAGATCTACGCGAAGGCAGATCTAGGGCGCTAAACGACAACACACTAATCTCTAGATGCGGAAACTTGGTTCCAGCATCCCCCCATACTACTTCGAGTGAGACTGTAGCCTGCGTTACACGGGTTATTGCCAAAAGGGATAGTAGTGTAGGGTTTTGTTGGTTGGGGCAACTAACTCCGAACCTAGGTCAGGACCCACTAAGCAACAAATGGTTTTGTTGCTGGGACCGAGATATGCTTGAAGGAGACTTGTGATGTCGCATCACTAGAATCCGACCAAGAAAGAAATTGAAAAGTGGTTGGATCAGAAGATTCACGAGTTCAGGGACGCAAGAAAATAGGAATCCGTGCTTGTCAAAGGAATAGTGGTTGAACATATATATGTATACATACATACACGATATCTTCATATGCACCTTCCCCATTGAACTGTATGAGTGTTTAGCTAAATTGACAACCAACCAAGGAAGGTGGATTCTTGATAATCCTATAGTGTGGACTCCTAAATTAGTGTGACGATTAGAAGCCTCTAAAAATAAGATTGTGTGGGTTGTTGATCACTAGATAGATCAAATTATAGGATAATTTGTGATAGAGTTTACAGTTGATACCTCGGTCAGCTACAACGAAGTAGAGCAAAGATTTCTCAAAGGACCGTGAGGTAACTATTTAAGATCTTTGAATACTTGGATTAAAATGTTGTTGTGTGAAAACTGGGTGATGCCATTACCTTGATGTTTGGATCTACGCAAAGTGGACAACTCTTTAGAAGCTGTGGAGGATCAGGACCAAAGTATAGTCCATTAATTGGACCTCCTTTAAGCGATAATGAATGGGCGTAACGAACTCCTCCATGAATCTCTTTTCATCTAATCACTTAGGGGTTTCCTCAAATAAATCATCTGTCCACTCCACATCCACTGCATACACCTTCGCCCACACGTCCATCTCCACCACCATCATCCGCCATGGCGAACATGATGAAGTTGTCAATCTTCAAAGGCATAGGGAGTGAGGATACAAAGCAATTTTGGTTTGTTGAAAAGGTTGTGTGGAAAATGCAACAAATTACAGATGAAAATATAAAGAAGGCATAGTCGATTACTGCTCTGCAGGATCACGTGTTCACTTGGTATATTAAGTATTGTTCTGATAATCCTCTTGCGTAGCTAGTAGATACCAAGGCAGCTCTAAACAAGGAGATTAGTAAGCCCAAGTATAACTCATAGTCAGTAGTTGGATTTAAATAAATCATGATGAGGGTCGATGAAACACCACGGGAATTAGATCAAAGGCTAAAGTGTCAAATTTTAGAAGCTAGCATGCAGCTCACAGATGGTCAGCATCGTGAATGGTTTATAGCTTAGCTTCTACCCCACGTGAGAATTGCTTTGTCGCAACAAAAGATAGGAACACATGCAAAAGCCTTGGAAATCGTGATGAGGTTGCATGCAACGCCTATTCAGGATGCGACCTTGGGGGTATAGCAGATCCATTCTCAGCTACAAAGTCTCTGCTTAGAATTGCAAAGCTTGAAGAAGGACCAGGAGACTAAACCAGAGGTGTGCACAGAAGTATGGTGTTTGAAGTGAAAGGACCAAGGGCACGATAAAGATCACTGCCTAGTGTACGCGAATTATATTATAGGAGGGGGGCCAATTCCCCTGAGGCCAGAAGCCCTAGCAAGACCGAGCTCGGAGGCTGCGCTGTGGTGTGCTATTTGCTAGGTTGCTGGAAAACATGTGACAGACAACTCTCATCTACTTCAAAAATTTGTCCAGACACCTAAGCAGTTGTTCTATACCTTTTGCAAATATTTGGGCCACGATGAGCGCCACTATCACAACTATGAGTTGATGATGGACATAACACCTACATACCTAATGCAAGCATAAACCCAGCCTCCAGACCAGGCCGCCAGAGGAGTGTGTGGAGGTTATCAAGGGAGAGGACGAAGCCGTGGAGGAGGGCCTGGTAGAGGCCGAGGTCAGGTTATCTAGTACAACTATGGGATACAAGCGCACTATGCATGGGAGTGTTAGAATCAAACACACTCGTCATGTCAATACTGCAGCCAGTTTGATCACACTATAGAATAATGCCCCATGTTGATAGCTACGATGCAAGATAAGAAGGCGCAACCTCAAAAACCTACACAGAACTTACAAATGATGAGAGTTGATCCCCGCGAGGAGGATCAAAGTGTAAATATTGTGCTGAGAAGAGGAATAATAATTGGTGATGACAAAGGAAAACAACCTGAAGAAGATGGATGGGTCCGTAAGGTCCCGGAGAAGGAAGTTGGTTTTGATCTAGCACACGCCAATGAAAATTTTATGGAAGCTAAGAAGAGCTTCGCTAAGGTCTCCACCTCAGGAAGCCATAACAAGGAGCAAGAAACCAACACGCCCGTAGAAGTTGATCCCTCCGTGCTCACTACGTTCTTGGAAACCTGCATAAAACTTTTGCACGATAGCAAAGCTGTGGAGGGATTGCAGGAATTAATAAACAAATGTGACAGCAAGGAGAAGGTCCCTGATGGACACAGGGTGGTCAGGAAAATTGGCAAACATAAGGCAATAACATGGTGTGAGATGAGGCTTACCGTGCAGATAGGTGATTATGAGATGGACCAGGTCATCCTAGATTTGGGGTCTGATGTGAACGTTTTACCGAAGCACACATGGGAAAGGATGGGGAGACCTACGCTGCAGTGGTCTCTGATTCAGCTCAAAATGGCAAACCAGGAGAAAATCATCCCTATGGAATGATTATACAGAGTCACAGTTGATATAGAAGGTTCTAGTGCGATGGCTGACTTTGAGGTGATAGAGATCGTAGATGAAAATAATACATACCCCACACTCCTGGGAATTGATGAGGCCATTGACATGAATAAGGTCATCAATATGAAAAAGAGGACAATGTGGTTTGAAAGAAAATTGCTTCAGGTTGTAATGCATTTGGACCCTGCAGAAGGAGCGCACTACACTGAACCTACCCGCGATTATGAAGAAAGTGAGGATGAATTGGACCAGATTTATAAAATAATAGCGTGAGACCAAGACTGGATCAACCCGATGGCAGATGGAAGGATTATCTGGGACCGGGAGAGTTCCTGCACCAATAATTCAGACGAAGAATTGGAACATTGGTAGAATCGCTTGCATGAAGTATCTATGTTGCGCTGCAATATGATGACGAAATCGTTGTGTTGTGTTTCATCGGAGGTAAGGAATCTACCTTATTATGATGGTTTTACTGACATAGATAATTTTTTGGATACATTTGAGCACGAAGACCCTGAGGATCACCACTTCCAAGAATTAGACTTGGCACTGCACACTACGCCCACATGATGGTGGGGTGCGCACAAGGATAACTTTGATGGATGGCGAGATTACAGAAGGATGATTAGGTTACAGTTTGGGTATCCTAATACTATAATGACTGAGAAAAATGATGACAGGGATGATTCGCTTGATCACCTAATGAAATGGACTAAAGCATGGGGGACAGAACTGCAGCCGGAATGGGTACACACTTTTGGTCATACTTTAGATACCATTCCCATGAGTTGGTATCTGGAAACAAAGCTCCGCCATGGCACCGCAGAGCGGGATATATTAAGGGAAGTATTCTTATTGACCTTCATCTTTGAAGATGGATTTGCGAGCATCGATGAAGCACTACAAGAAATTAAGGTAGTTATCTTTCGAATGCTGAAAGAACCTATGGAATGGGTTCAACCAGATTAGAGCACCCAGCTGCGCCATGTGTTGGAATGCTATAATGTGACATTGAAGAGGAGGATGAAGATCTAATAAATATTAACGTTCCAGAGGAAGAAGGGAATCGTGAAGTCGAGGGCCCGCAAATAGACAACCTGGACATCATCGCACCATTGAATACAAAGCAAGTAAACATTAGTACTGAAGCAAAACCAAAGTTCGCAAAGATTAGAGATTATTGGGAAGATGCTACTGTGGATAAATTTTCTGAGTTGCTCCACGAATATCAAGATCTCTTCCATATGAAGTTCTCAGATTTAAAGGGCATAATTGGTGATTTAAGTGTTATGAAGATTACTCTGAAGTCGGACGCGAAGCCTATTACTCAAAGGCCTTATCGCCTTAATCCTAAATACAAGGAAACGGTTCACCAGGAGTTAGATAATATGCTGGAGGCAGGCATCATAGAACCTGTGGAGGAATCTGATTGGGTGAGCCCGATGATGGTTTAGGAGAAGAAGCAGAAGGGTGAGATAAGGATTTGCGTAGATCTGCAGAAGAATAATGATGCCTGTGTCCATGATCCATTCCCGATGTTGTTTACTGATGAAGTATTGGATAATGTTGGAGATCAGGAGGCCTATTCATTTACTGATGGGTTTTTTTGGGTATCATCAGATCAAAATTGCGCCATAGGATAGGAGCAAAACAACTTTCATGAAGGAATGGGGTTGTTTCCAGTACACTGTGATGCTGTTTGGACTCAAGAATGTGCATGTGATATTTTCTCGCATATTCATCACAAAATTCAAATAGTTCATTCATAAGTTCCCGGAAGTATAATTTGACAATTGGACGGTATTCGGATTAGTAAAACACCATGTAGCAAGTCTGCGCTTGATGTTGGATACATGTCACAGATACTAGATTGTGCTGAATTTGAAGAAATGCTTATTCTCTGTTCCCTTCGGGATTTTGCTAGGTCATGTGGTATGCAAGCAAGGATTGATGGTGGACCCTGCAAAGATTGCAGTAATTGTGAATTTAGAGGCCTCGAGGAATGTTAAAGAACTATTCACGACACTGGGACATACAAAATATTACAGGAAGTTCATCAAAGCTTATGCTCAAATTACTGCGCCCACGGAGAAACTGTTGAAAAAGGATGCAACATTCTGTTGGGATGAAGAGTGTCACCGCAGCTTGGATGTATTGAAAGAGAAGATGGTCACTGCGCCAATCTTGGTATTCCTTGATTGGAAAAAGGAGTTCCATGTACATGTCGATGCATCTTGCATTGCATTGGGTGCAGTTATAACACAGTTCGGTGAAGGAGAAATGGAGCACCCTACAGCCTTCGCGAGTAGGAAGCTATTGAAGGTCGAGAAGAATTACTCAATGACTAAGCACAAAGGATTGGACATGGTGTACGCACTTCAAAAGTTCAGGCATTATCTCTTGGGAGGGCATTTCAAAATGTACATGGATCATTCTGCCTTGAAATACCTGGTCAATAAGCCTGTGTTGGGGGGGAAGACCTGCAGATGGTTATTATTATTCCAGGAATATGACTTTGAAGTAATTGTGAAGCCAGATAGGTTAAATGCAGGGCTTGACCATCTGTCGTGAATCGAAACAGGTGAGGAACCTAATAATTAGGAGGAAGGGTTTCTAGATGTGCAACTCGTTGTGGTGCGTGTAGCAGATAACCATTTTTGTAGATATCATTCACTTTTTTACTACGTGGATGGCACCAGAAGGGTATACAAGTCAGCAAAAGAAGGAACTAGTAGTGCGTGCGGAAGACTTTTCAGTTATTGCGGGACATTTGTATAAGATGGGTGCTGATGAAATATTATGAAGGTATGTGCCAAACTTTGAGAGGGATGCATTCTCGTTGAAGCTCGTGGAGGAGCTGTGGGAGGTCATTATGCAGGAAAGGAAACTACGTAGAAGATTTTGCACGCAGATCTATGTGGCCAACGGTGCATAAGGATTCCAAGGCGTGTTGTAAGGCATGTGATGCATGTCAAAGAACTGGCAAACCCTCGAGAAGGGATGAGTTGCCACTACAACCTCAAGTATCTTTGCAACCATTTGAAAAATGGGTGATTGATTTTGTGGGGCCAATTCAGCCCCCAGAGAAGAAAACTGGGGCACGCTATATCATCATCGCGACAGAGTACTTACCAAATGGGTAGAGGCATATCTAGTTAAGGATTGTACTGGGGCTACACCAGCAAAGTTTTCATTTGAGTATGTCTTAACTAGATTTGGCTGCCTGAAAGTGTTGATGAGCGACAGAGGTACACACTTTTTGAACGAAACGATCAGTGTGTTGACTGAAGAATTTCATGTCTACCACTAGAAGAGTACACTGTATCACCCACAGGCCAATGGAACGGTTGAAACCTTCAACAAGATTTTGGATAACGCACTGACGAAGATCTGCAACGCGCAACGAAATGACTGGGATGTGTGCGTACCTGTAGTATTATGGGCATATAGGACTACTTGCAAGAAGCTAACAAGAAAAACATCATTCATATTGGTCTATGGTGTAGAAGCTGTAATGTCGATGGAGTATATTTTGCCTAGTATACGCATAGCAGATCTCACAGGTATGACGGATCGCAAAGCCATGGAAGAACGACTCTCGTAGCTGATGGAGCTTGAAGAAGATCAATTTTTGGCAGGATTTCATCAAAAAGTACAGAGGGAATGTGAAAAAGCATGGCACGATCACCACATCAAGCTTCGCACATTCAAGGTAAATGGTATTGTCTTGTTATATGATAGTAAATTTACTAGGTTTCTAGGGAAATTTCAAATGCATTGGCTGGGGCCATACATTATCAAAGAAATTACAGATGCAAGCACAGTTCAGCTCACGAAGCTGAATGGAGAACCTTTTCCGAGAAGAGTGAATGGGATCTGATTGAAGCTGTATACAGGGGATCCTACATATTGACTATATGGAGGTAGGACAATCTTAGTGCTCCAGGCAGTTGCAAGGGAGTGCGACACTATAAACTACACTACCAGGGTTGGAGAAATACATAATAGGCAGGTTACGCAGAAAATAATAAAGTTGCATCCTAGGGAGCTGTGCACAGGAAGTTGTGTCATGGAGGAAGGTGTCGTGATGCGCAATAGAAAAGATCGTTGGAGTCATTATTCATGACTTGACAGCCAGAAGATGTTTAAGGGAAGCGGGTTGGCAGCATTTAAGGCAAAACCCTTTGAAGATCTGCCGCCAAAACAACATTAATTGTCAGAATTTGGGGGGAATGGTCGGATTTGAATTCAAAACCCCCTATAAATTCCACATGTCGGCCCAATAGAGAAAAATTTGCGCCCTTAGAGTTCTTGTTGAAATTTTCTGTTTATCGCTCATGAGCCGAGCGTTTTGTGAGGAATTATTCGCACACACAGACATTTCTTGTGAAGCGCGTGAGTTGTTTATGAAGAGGATGATTTCCACCAACCCCGCCGAAGCCTTGAGTTCGGGATTTGCTGTATCCGACACTCCAACACCTAAAGTATCCAGTGTTGAAGCTATGCCTGTGGTTCCCATGGAACCGAGGTCACCAAGGTAAAAACAACCCATGGCGAAAGAAAAGCAACCTGCAGCAACGAAAAAGTAGAAAATTCTGGTGCAGGTACATGCTTCCCCAAGGAAGCATACCACTACACCAGCACAGAAGAAAGATAAGCAGCCGACAAAAGGTAAGCAGAAGGTTGTAGACCTGAAGGTAGAAGAAGACCAGGGAATGGAAGACATCGACTCTGAAGGAGCGAAGCATATAACAAAGCTAACTGGGTATATCCCTCCGAGAAGGGGAAAGGCAAAGATCAAAAAAGGACCTAAACTCAGAGAAATTCACCATTTACATGCCCATGCAACCTCAGCTAGTTCCTTTTGAAGGTCTGCGGCTCGCACGAATCCCACTATCGAACCTTGCAGATCACACTAAGTTCCTACACTTAGCGACGAATAAATTCATGAAGACAGTTTATTATGAAGAAGCATGTGTTACAGTGCTAGAAATGGAGGAATGGGTCCATGGTATTGAGCAATCAGGGTTGCTCAACTTTCTATGGGTGCCACATTACCACCGCACCCCCATTAACACAATTTGTGTATGCCAGCTGCTTACATTGGTGCACGATGGGTGCCTATGGGTAGGAGGGCATATACCCATCACAGATATGCTCATTCATAGGATTACGCACTTGCCATATGAAGGTCTAAACTTAGCCAAGGAGTTTGGTGGAAAGACAGAGGAGAAGGAGTTTACAGAAAGAATGAAGAAAGAGTACGAAATCGTAAAGAAAGCACGTGGGTACTCAATCTTTTCCATCTCAGACCCCGCAGTTCAATTGGCTGCACAGATATTAGTAGGAAAGGGGATGAGGAAATGTCGCGCAGATGAAGTTTTGACGCTCGTAGTATCCCTAGTTGCACAGTGCATGAAGGGAATGCAGTTCAATTTGTCCAGATACCTATGCCAGGAGTTCCTCATGAATTGCCACGAGGCCCGGGATGAAACCAAGTCATTTCATTATGCTTGGTTATTGTTGTCTATTGTATTGGTTACACAAGAACTGTTGGAGGATAGCCAGTTTCCTCCACTTGAAGAAGGATTACTGGAAGCAGAGCAATTTTCTTCCTTATGGGCTACTAAGGACCCCGTGTGGCTCAGAGAGACAAATATATTTTGGGTCTCGATGGAAATGATTCTCCGCATGGCCATCAATCAGTGGCCAAGGTTGTCCCAACCCTTGTATAAGCAGCTGTCAGCCTACACAAAATTCAATGTTGACTTCCACATAGTGTACATTCAAGTGAGAAGGATCCACAACAGAAATAGCATGACTTTCCATATTTGGTGATGGAGACATATGTGTAGGAGGTGATTGCAAGATGGCCTGCAGAGTGGCGCGCTCCCTTAGACTTAGACACTGGAACAAGCAAGGGCGCAGGAAGTTCTGTAGCGCAGAAGAGAAAGGAGGTAGCTAAGTGTTTGGAAGTGTTTGGAAAGAAGGTAGCTAAGTGTTGGGTAGTTTTGGGGATACAAGCCCATGTTTTGGGTCAAATTTTGTAATAAAATAGTAAAGTCTCCGCATTTTGTGGTCGCGGGGTGCGAAGGTGTCATGAGTCATAAAGGGTTGTCCGCCCTTATTTTTTTAAAGTAAATTCTGCTGTAAAAGATCTACCCATGGTCCGTGGACCATGGGATTGTATAAAAGGAGCTAAGCTCTGAGTAGTTTGGGAGTCAAGAGTAGAAAAGTAAGGAGTCAGATAGTCATAGCTCTGAAGTAAGAAGTCTAAGTTTTGAGTCGTAGCGTAGGTAGAGGCTCTGCAGCTGAGTGCGTAGAGGCCTATGGTGGAATTCTGCAGCTGAGTGCATGGACCCCTCCAGCTGTGTGCGAAGGGCGAATAGAGTCTGTAATCACTTGAAGATATCAATAAAGATAAGTATTCTACAAATTCTATGTCTTTGCTCCAGTTAATGCATTTTATTGTATTGTGTATGAATTTCATTTATAATGCCTATATGATGTGCGAATGTATGTAATTACGTTGGTTAAGTGAACGCAAGTAAGAACATCTATTTTTGTGGTGCTAACTATGCTTTTTTAATAAGATAATTAAGACACTTAGACTAGTTTGGGAATCTGCACGGTATGCTATCCTAGCAGTGCAAAAGTACCTGAGCCGCAAGTGAGGGCTACGTGAAGGTTAGTCGTACCCTTTCATAGAAGTACTGAAGGGCGGAATAAGGGGCTAGTCTAACAAGCCCTAGAACTACGTGACTTGTGCGAAGGCAAGAATAGAAGGAATAAATTGGCATCACAACCATCTCAGGGTGCGGAAAATTGGATCCAGCATCCCCCCATACTGCTTTAGGTGAGACTTTGGTCCGCGCTCTGCGGGCTGATGCCGAAAGGGCCAGTAGTGTAGGGATTTGTTTGGCTAAATAATGTTGAACCTGGGTCAGGCCCCCACAAGCCAAAAAATGGTTCCGTTGCTGGGACCAGAATCTCAATAAGAGATGTGTGATGTCCTATCACTGGAATCCAAATAAGAAAGAGATCGGACACTGGTTGGATAGGAAGATCCACGAATTTGCGGTGTAGGAGAACAGAAACCCGCAACTGACAAAGGAACAGTGGCTAGACAGGTACCTATATACAGAGATCCATGAGATCTTCTTCTGTTCCTTTCCTGTTGAGCTATACAAGTGGATCATGAAGCTAGCAGATAGCCAAGGAAGGTGGAAACGTGACAGTCCTATTTTTTGGACCCCGAAGCTAGTACAAAAATTGGAAGCATCTAAAGATAAGATTGCCCGCATTGTCGATCATTGGCTCGATCGTGTCATAGGAGGATTCATGATCGAGTTTGCAGTTAATACCTCAGTCAGCTACGAGGTGGAGCGACATTTTTTCAAAGGACCATGAGGTAAGTACTTGAAATCTTTGAATACCTGGATTAAAATGTTATTGTGCGAAAAGAGGGTTATGCAACTATCTTGATGTTTGGAGCTACGTGAAGCGGAAAAACTTACAGGAATGAAGGAAGAAAGGGCCCTGAATATAGTCCATTAATTTCGCCTCCACGAGGTGACAAAGAGGGAGTAGCGCAGGATTTTCCGTGAAGTTATATTTAGTTAATAAGACAAGGATTCCCGTGAATGCCACCTCCACCCACACCACCTCCAACTTCACCACCATCACCTGCAATTTCACCCATACCACCTCCACCTCCACCATAGTTTAGTATGGCAAATTCAGTCAATCTTCCTTTTTTCAAAGGCTTGGGAAATGAGGACCCAGAGCAGTTCTGGTTCATTGTGAAAGATGTATGGGAAGCTCAGGGCATTACAGATGATCACATGAAGAAGGTGACATTGGTTAGTGCTCTACAGGATCGCGTGCTAACCTGTTACATATAGTAATCTAATGATAACTCGAATGCTAGAGTGGCAGACATCCAGACCGCGTTGAACAAAGAATTCAGTAGGCCAAAATCTGAAGAACACTCTATTGTGGAGTTCAAATAAATCACGATGCAACTAGGCGAGAAGCCTTGGGAACTAGATCAGAGGTTGAAGTGTAAAATCCGTGAAGCTAACATGAACCTAACAAATGGACAACATCGCGAATGGTTTGTGGCTTTGCTCCCGCCACACTCAAGGGTTGTGCTGTCACAACAAAAGATAACAACTCAGGCAGAGGCCTTGGAGATTGCAATGAGACTGCATGAAACACTGATGCAAGATCCAAATCAGGGGGTTCAACAGATCCATGCTTAGCTGAAAAATCTTTGCCTTGAGATGCAAAGTTTGAAGCTAGACATAACAGTTCATCCAGAGGTGCACGAAGAGGTATGGTGTGTGAAATGCAAGGGTCAGAGGCATGACAAAGACCATTGCCCGGTCTTTCAAACTACATTGTAGGAGGGGGGCCGATGCCTTTGAGACTGGAAGCTCAAGTAGGACCGAGCGCGGGGCTTGCATTGTGGTGTGTATATATCAAGAAGCAAGAAAACATGACATGGATAACTATCATTTACTGCAGAAGTTTGTACAGACACTGCAACAACTGTTCTACAACTTTTGTAGGCCGGTAGGGCATGATGAGCATAATTGCAGGAGTTATGAATTGATGATGGATAGAACTCCCACCTATATGGTTCATGCAGAAATGCGGTGCCCTGACCAAAGTGTGGAGATGGAGCGAACATGATTTTAGGTGCGCGGAAGAGGATGAGGTGGAGGAGGACTTGACAGAGGTCGGGGAGAGCTGATATGCTAAAATTGCGAAGGACCAGGACACTATGCCCGTGATTGCACTAACCCAACACGTCCGTCGTGCAAATATTGCACTTTTTTTTATCATGAAACGGAAGACTGTCCTATGCTGATAGCATGGATATGTGACAAAGGGGCGCTACCACCTTAGTCGACTTAGAACCTGCAAATGATGAGGTCTGAGCCGAACAAAGAGGATCCGAACGTGAATATAGTGCTTCGAACTAGAATCACAATAGGAGATGACAAGGGGAAATAGCTCGAGGACAGTACATGGGTTCGCAAAGCTCCAGTGAAAGAGGCTGAGTTCGATTTGGAGCATGCATGTGAAACATTCATGGAAGCAAAGAAGAGCTTCACTAAGGCCTCCACTTCGGAAAGCAAGGATAAGCCTAATCAGGAGATGGACCCTTCTATGCTTACAACCCTCTTGGAGACCTGCATGAAGTTACTACGCGATAGTAAGGTTGTGAAGGGATTACAAGAGCTAATAAATAGATGTGCCAAAAATGCTCCAGGTGAGCCATGCATAGTACGAAAGATTGGTAAGCATAAGACAAGGACAGGATGGAAATGAGACTGACCACGTAGATAGGACAGTATGAAATGGAATAGGTTATTTTGGACCTAGGGTCAGACACGAATATCCTACCGAAGCAGACTTGGGAATGGATGGGGAGACCCACACTGTAATGGTCTTCGATTCAGCTAAGGATGGTGAACCAGCAAAAGATCATCCCCATGGGGCGGCTGCAAGGGGTGACTGTAGATATTGAAGGCGCGAGCGCGCTGGATGACTTTGAAGTAATAGAAATTGTGGATGACAACAACCCCTATCCTGCGCTCCTGGGAATTGATTGGGCTACTGATATGAATGGGGTAATCAACCTAAAGAAGCGAAAGATGATATTTGAGAATAAATCGCTCCACGTAATAGTTCCCCTAGATCCTATTGAAGGATCGCTCTATACTGAACCAGTCTGCGATTATGAGAGCAATGAGAATCTAGACTGTATCTATAAGATAATAGCGTGAGACCAAGATTGAGTTAATCCAATAACAGATGGACATATTACATGGGATCGCGAGAGTTCTTGCACCTCGGACTCCGATGAAGAGTTAGAGTGTTGGAAGAATCGGTTACATGAGGTAACTACATTGAGTTGTAACATGATGACCCAGTCATTGCGCTGTGTAACATCAGAGGTAACAAATATGCCTACTTATGATGGCATGAATGATGTAGATATATTTTTGGATGCATTTGAGAGGGAGGTAAAAAAAAAGAAACGATTCTAGGTGTTGGGATGGAGACTGCGTGCTACGCCCGCAAGGTGGTGGGATACGCACAAGGGAAGCTTTGATGATTGGTGTGAATGTAGGAGGATGATGAGAACACGCTTTGGGAAGCCGAAGGTGCGAAAAATGGAAACATATGATGGGTAGGATGATCCATGCACACACTTGGCCAAATGGGCTCAGGCCTATAGAGAGAAGCCCCAACCTGAATGGGTGCACTTATTCTGTCACACCTTGGACGTCATCCCGATGAATTGGTACGTAGAGACAGAGCTTCGGCATGGTACAGGTGAATGGGATATTTTGCGTGAGGGATTCATAATGACATTCAGTTTTGAAGACGGGTTTGACTGTATTGATGAGGCACTACAAGAGGTGAAAGCAACAATCTTTAGGATACTGCAGGATCCTTTGGACCTGGTTCAGCCTGAGTGGGCTACTCAACTGAGTCACATGTTGGAATGCTATAACGTGACTTCTAAAGAAGAAGATGAGGATCCACAAAAGATTAACATCCCTGAAACAAAATACCATCGCGAGGTTGAAGGACCACAAATTGAGAATCCTGATATAATCGCACCGTTGAAAATGAAATAAGTAAACATTGGTACAGAGGCAGAACCCAAATTTGTGAAGATTGGAGATTACTAGGACGACGCAACGGTGAATAAGGTCACTGAATTGCTCCACGAATACCAGGATTTTTTCCCTACCAAGTTTACGGATCTAAAAGGGATAATCAAAGACCTAGGTGTTATGAATATCACGTTGAAACCCGATGCGAAGCTGGTTAAGCAAAGACCTTACTGTCTCAATCCGAAGTATAAGGAGAAGGTCCGCTTAGAGATAGACAAGATGCTCGTGGTAGGCATCATTGAGCCTGTGGAAGAATCTAACTGGGTAAGCCCAATGGTGGTACAAGAGAAGAAGCAGAAGGATGAAATAAGGATATACGTGGATCTCAGAAAGCTAAATGACGCTTGTGTACATGATCCTTTCCTGACTCCGTTCATTGATGAAGTGTTGGACAACGTAGGTGGCCAGGAAGCATATTCATTCACTGATGGGTTCTCTGGGTACCATCAGATCAAAATCACGCTGGAGGATAGGAGCAAGACGACCTTTGCAACTGAGTGGGGGTGTTTCCAATACACTGTAATGTATTTTGGGTTGAAGAATCTACCTGCAATTGTCTCGCGCATAGTCATTGCTGCATTCGAGGAATTTATTCATAAGTTCCTGGAAGTATACTTTGATGAGTGGATTGTGTTTTGGCTGGTTAAAATCCATGTTGCTAGTTTGCGCCTGCTGCTAGATACTTGTCGAAGATACCAGATTGCGCTCAATCTGAAGAAGTGTCTGTTTTGTGTTCCTTTTGGGACCCTGCTAGGTCATGTGGTTTGAAAACAGGGACAGATGGTAGATCCCGCGAAGATCGCGGTGATACTAAATTTGGAAGCACCAAGGAGTGTGAAACAACTGCGCGCTAACCTAGGACACACAAGATATCAATTTTTTTTTATCAAAGGCTATGCCCAGATCATCGCGCCTATGGAAAAGTTGTTGAAAAAGGATGTCACATTCTGCTGGAATGAGGACTTTAACAAGAGCTTGAATGTATTGAAAGAAAAGATGGTCCACACTGATTCTAGTCTTCCCGAATTGGAAGAAGGAATTTCATGTACATGTCAACACGTCATGTATAGCACTAGGAGCAGTACTGACACAGGCTAGCGAAGGAGACTTGGACCATCCTATCGCATTCGTAAGCAGAAGGTTATCCAAGTTGGAGAAGAACTATTCCACCACTGAGCGCGAAGGGTTAGCCATGATATACGCGCTCTAGAAGTTTAGGCACTACTTGTTGGGTGGCCATTTTAAGATGTATACATATCACTCTGCACTAAAATACCTGGTCAATAAGCCTGTGTTGGGTGGGAGAATCTGTAGGTGGCTGTTAGTGTTCCAGGAATATGATTTTGAAGTTAGTGTGAAGCCTGGACGACTGAACGCGAGACCATAACATCTGTCGCACATCGAAATAGGGGAAGAGCCCACTAATTTCGAAGAAGGATTGCCTAACGCACAACTATTTGCAGTGCACGTTACAGATGGTCATTTTTAAGATATAATACACTTCCTAGTGACAAGAATTGCTCCGGAAGGATATACTATCCAGTAGAAGAAGGAGTTAGTGGTGCGTGCAGCAGATTTTTCTGTCATTGCTGGGCATTTGTACAAAATGGGGTCTGATGAGATATTGCGACGATATGTACCTGATTTTGAAAGAAGCAGCATCCTCGCGGACACTCATGGGGGTGCCGCGGGAGGATATTATGTAGGGAGAACGACCGCGCAAAAGATTCTACACTCAGGGTTGTGGTGGCCAACCCTCCATCAAGACACAAAAGCGTATTGCAAGGCATGTGATGTATGTCAAAGGATTGGTAGTCCATCACGGAAGAATGAGATGCCTCTGAATCCACATATGACATTACAACCCTTTGAGAAATGGGTGATATATTTTGTGGGACCCATTCAACCCCAAGGAAATACGGAAGCAAGGTACGTTATCACCGCGATGGAGTATTTGACTTGTTGGGCAGAGGCACAACCTGTGAAGGATTGCATAGGCGCGACTGTTGCAAAGTTCCTCTTTGAGGATGTACTGATGTGATTTAGCTGTCCAAAGATCTTGATGAGTGATCATGGTACGCGCTTTCTAAATGAGACAATCAGCACGCTAACAAAGGAATTTCAGGTATATCACTAGAAGAGCACGCCTTATCACCCATAGGCTATTGGGATGGTGGAAGCATTCAATAAAGTGTCAAAGAACACGTGGACCAAGGTTTACAATGCTCAGCAAAGTGATTAGGACCTACACATACCTTCAATACTGTGGACTTATCGGACTACATGCAATAAGTTGATTGGACAAACTCCCTTTAGGCTTGTCTATGGTTTTGAAGCGGTAATGCCTATGGAATATATTGTGCCTAGTATGTGCATAGCAATGCTCACGGGTATGATGGATTGCGGAGCCCTGGAGGAAAGGCTCGCACAACTAGATGAGCTTGAGGAAGAAATATTTCTAGCTGGATTTCACCAACAGGTCCAAAAGCAGTGCGAAAAAGCATGGCATGATCGACACATTAAGTTGCGCACCTTTAAGGTAAATGAATTGGTTTTCTTATATGACAGCAAGTTTGATAAATTTCTAGGGAAATTTAGAATGCACTGGTTAGGGCCCTATGTCATTAAGGAGATTACTGATGAAGGAGTGGTATAGCTGGTCAAATTGAATGGAGATCCCTTCCCAGGAAAGGTGAATGACAGTCGATTGAAGCCATACACCAGTAGTCCGGCCATGTGACTAGATGAGGGTAGCATAGTCTTAGCGCTCCAGGTAGCTGAAAGGAGGCACGAGACTATAAACTACACTGCTCGGGTTGGGGAGCTACGTGATTGGAGGATTGTGCAAAGCAAGGAAGTGTCACAGGGTTCACGGCAGTGCGAAGGCAGTTGCACTACCCATGGAGAAATCACACAGGTCTGCCAGAAAGTGACCATTAAAGTCATTGTTCATGATTTGACGATAGAAATGCGGCCAAATGGAGTGGGCAGTTGGTATATAAGACAAAATTTATGGCTCAGATCCTTGAAAATCTGCCGCCGATCTGGCATTAATGAACCGAATTTGGGGGGAACGATCGGATTTAAATTCAAAATGCCCTATAAATTACGAGTGGTTGTCCAGCGAAAAACACTTGGAAGTTTTAGAATTGAGTTGTTGAGCTCTCAGCCAAACATGAACCGAGAGTTCTTTAAGGCTTTGAAAGAGACTCCAACATTTGCAAACTTACCAAAGACATCATGAGCACTGTTGGAAAGCATTATGTCAGCACCCACATAAGCTATAGACACCGAAGTAGAGGAATCAGTGTCGGAAGTTGAGATTGAGGCAGAAGTAGCTACTCTAGAGGTTGCCAAGGTACTAGCCGAAGTCCCTAAATCACCGAGGATGCCCTAGCAAAGCCCACTCCAACCAAGGAAACCACAAGGGATAAAAAGGGCAAGAAACTTGCCATACCGGTGCGTGCATCTCCAAGAAGAAACCCACCAAAACCCACCACACAGGAGAAAGGCAAGGCCATAAAATTGGAGTCATAGGAGGAAGACATTGAAGACATCTCGATGGATGATGAGGATGTGGGAGTCGAAGTGGAGGAGGTTGAAGCCCAGGGTGCGATCCGTACTACTCGGTTGCATGAGTATGTCCCTCCATGCAAGGCCAAGACTAAGGTGCCAAAGGACATCGATGAGAGCAAGACTCCCTTTCAAACCCCTCTGCTGCCGGATGAGATTGTTTACGACGGATCGCGCTTGGTGCAAGTGCCACTACTAAAACTTGAGGACTGGGACTTGGCTGATCACGAGAAGTTCCCACACCTGGCGACCGAGTAGTTGATGTGCCACATCATTGATACAAACAACGAAATGACCACATTAGAGCCACAGACGTGGCTCAAAAGAGTAGACAAGGCAGGGTTGCTCAATTTTCTTTGGGTGCCGCACTACAACTGCACCCTAGTGAGAGTATTGGTCATCAAGAAGTTGTTGTGCTTGGTGCATGATGGGTGCCTATGGCTAGAGGAGCCACTACCCATCACAGATAGATTGATTCACAGAATAACGTGATTTCCGTATACAGAAGAGAATTCAACCATGATATTTTGCGGAAAAGGTGGTGAGCAGGCCCTCGTGGAGTCTATGAAAGAAAAGTTTAGGCTGGTGAAGAAGCTTCGCAGATATGCCATATCTAGCATCTACAACCACGCTGTGAAGGTAGCCACACGGATATTAGAAGGGAAGGTTTTGAGGAAGTGTTGTGTCGACGAGGTGCCGACGCTTGTCATCATGCTAGAAACCTAGTGCATTAAAGGAGTCTAGTTCAATTAGTTGGACTACCTTCGTTGAGAGTTCCTAGCAAACTGCCGTCAAGTGCAAGAGCTCAGCAAGACGTTCCACTATGCGTGGCTCTTACTGTCAATTGTGCTGGTAGCGTGGGAACTGCCAAAGGACATTCAGTTCCCTTCGGTCGTCCCAGACCTCCTAGAAGCAGCGAAGTACGCTTCGCTATGGGTTACCAAGGACGTGCAACGAATCAAGGACAACAATATATTCTGGATCTTGATGGAGATGAACATTTCCATGGCCATCAATCGCAAACCATGATTGTCACCTATAGTGTACGCCAACCTGCAGGGCTACGCATAATTTAAAGCAGACTTCGATCATGCATCCTTGAGCGTGTGGAAGGACCCTGCACAGAAATGGTACAACTTGCCTTACCTGGCAACGGTTGACACCATTGATGTGGTACTTGATCAATGGTCGGTAGAGTGGCGCGCTACAATAGATTTGGTGGTGGGAGGAAGCAAGTACTCCACGCAGAGAAAGAAGGAGGAGGCCAAGCTAAATATGACTCAACTAGCTGAAAAGAGGAAGAAGGAGGCCACTGACAAGGCCCAAGCGGAGCACGAGGTCGTGCAACAGACAACAAAGCAGACAGGTGGGACAGAGCGAGGCTCTAATAAAGGTGCGAGGTCGCCTTCACCTGAGATAGAGGAGGAAATAGACGAGCAGACCGAACAACATGGCATGGATCCACATGAGACGTCCGCCCGGATCAAGTGCCTAAGGGAACAGGAGAAAGGAGGGTCCAGGAATAAATCAAAGGCTACCAAGACATCGTTGGACCCAATCACGCTAACAGAGGGCGACTTGCACGATATCAGTGACACGGTGTGGGATGTCACCACGAAGGCCCTGCAATAGTTTGAGCAGCAACAATAGATAGTCTTGGGGGATATCCAGATAGGTTTGCAGGAGCTGTAGACCCGCGCGTCTCAGGCTGGCACGGTGTCCACCAGCCTTGCTATTGGCACTTCAGAGGCTACCAAGATGTTGCGCGCAAAGGCCTCTAGTGCGATAGTGTTTTCTGATGGAGCACTGAACACAGAGAATGAGGCTGATAGGCCCACTGTCAACACCCTAAAGGGAGTAGGGTTGAACTTCGTAGGGCTCCCACGTGAAGAACTCCACCTCTTTCAGGATGGAGTGATTGCAGAGTTGAGGGCTCGTGAGCACCTCGCCCTCCAGGTGATCAATGAACAGTGGATCAACAATGAGCATATGGCACTACATTGAGACTCTACCATCACCATTGTGAGCAAGGTGACCAATCAAAACAAGCACATTATGCAGGTCGTCGAGGAGGCATGTCGAATGGTCCCAGAGTTTGCCATTCCAGAGGAGGAGCTAGTCGAGGTGCGCATCCGCAAGCTAGCCACAAGGGTGTGCGACAATCATGCTAAGATGGTGAGGGTTCAATTGGAGTTGAATCTGCAAATCACGGAATTATAGTTGAAGTCCCAACCTTCAACTCCGCCAAAAGTGAAGGAGCAGCGAGCGACCTCTGTCACAGTAGTAGTAGGGGAGGTGGATATTGCAGTAGCAAACTGTACCCAACTTTTTGAGCAGTAATTTGGGGTCCTGACAAGCTTGCAGGAGGACCCAAATGTCCAGTGACTAGAGACAGAACCATGCGAGCTACAACAACGCTATGATGAGGTTAAGGGCACAACGCGAACCATTGTGCTGATACAAAGACTAGCAGATCTACGGGAGGCCAAGCAGCTGAAGGAATAGGTGGATGAAGCATTGCACAAGGAAGCAGTGCTGAAGGCAAGACTAAAGCCCTGGCTGGATGAGGCTTACACAGTGACAGGTTCTATTGAAGGAAATCTTGTGACTCTGCAAGCAACTCAACAAAAACTTCAGGCCAACAATTCAAGAGCAGTGACTGAGTAGATGGTCGATGATGTGAAGCAAGCGACCACACAGTGCACAGTTGAGGTTGCAGTCATATGAGTCGAACTGGAAGGTCTTCACGCAAAGATCTTCGATCCTGCCAAGTGACTCGAGGGCGAGTCATGATGTTTGTGTTGGGGGCTTGTTCGGAACAGGATCCCCCAAGGACATTTTTGGGGCTAAAATCCCATGTTTTGGGTCAAATTTCGTAATAAAATAGTAAAGTCTCCGCATTTTGTGGTCGCGGAGCACGAAGGTGTCATGAGTCATAAAGGGTTGTCCGCCCTTATTTTTGTAAAATAAAGTCGACTGTAAAAGATCTTCCTATGGTCCGTGGACCATGGGATTGTATAAAAAGAGCTAAGCTCTAAGTAGCTTGGGAGTCAAAAGTAGAAAAGCAAGGAGTCAAATAGTCATAGCTATGAAGTAAGAAGTCTAAGTTTCAGGTTGTAGCATAGGTAGACGATCTGTAGCTGAGTGCTCAGAGGCATAGGATGGAAGTCCGCAACTGTGTGCGTGGACCCCTGAATCTGTGTGCGTAGGGTAGATAGATTCTCTAATCACTTTAAGATATCAATAAAGAGAAGTATTCTGCAAATTCTTTGTCTTTGTTCCAGTTAATGCATTTTGTTGTATTGTGTATAAATTTCATTTATAAGTCTTATATGATGCTTATGTAATTACATTGGTTAAGTGAACGCAAGTAAGAACCTCTGTTTCCGCGGTGCTAACTATACATTTTTAATAAGATAAGGAAGACACTTAGACTAGTTTGGGAATTTGCACGGTATGCTTCCCTAGTAGCGCGAAAGTACCTAAGCCGCAGGTTAGGGCTACGCGAAGGTTAATTGTACCCTTTCACGGAGGTACTGAAGGGCGAAATAGAGGGGTAGTCTGACAAGCCCTATAACTAAGTGACCTGCACGAAGGAAGGAATAGAAGGAATAAACTGACATCACGACCATCTTAGGGTGCGGAAACTTGGTTCCAGCATTCCCCCATACTGCTTTGGGTGAGACTTCGGTTTGCGCTCTGCAGGCTGATGTCGAAAGGGCCAGTAGTGTAGGGATCTGTTTGGCTAAATAATGTTGAACTTGGGTCAGGTCCCAACAAGCCAACACTAAGCAAGCTATGTGCACACTTGTAGAGTAGAAAAAGAAGGAATCCGTAGAGAAGGCTCGAGTGGAGTAAGAGAGCACTGCCAAGGAGAAGACAGAGTGGGGCCAGCGCGAGTCACAAAGAAGTGACAAGTCACCTTCGCCAGAAACATAGTAGGAAGAACTGTCAGAACTAGGAGACGAAGGAGATGAGGGGCAGAGCACCCCCTTTATTTTGAAGAGACATGGCAAGAAACAACAAGGAGGTTCAAGAAAGAAGCAGAAATCGAACAAGTCTCAGGGTGATCCCATGGTCTTGATGGAGGGTGATCTCAATGAGATCGGGGATAAGATCAAGGATATCACAAATGAAGTGCTACATCAGTTCGAGTAGAAATATATGCAGACACTGGGGAGAGTCCAAAAGGATCTACGTGAGCTATAGATCCAGGAAAGCAGAATACAGGTGGGCATCGGTCAAGCGAGCGCAGAACAAGCGAGTCTGGCACCTGGGACAAGTCAAGCGGCCGAGTTGGTAAGGACCCTAGACCTTAGGACAATTTCATTTTCATATGGGTCCCTTCGTGTGAAGTCATTCGATGATTGCATCATCATCAACATAGTCAAGAACATCGGGCTGGACATAGTAGTGCTCCCCAATGAGATCCTCCATGTGCTGCATACAGGGGTGACATAGGAATTGAGATCTCGGGAGTAGTGTGCTCTCAACCTCATCAACGAGTACAGAGTGAAAAATGAGTAGATGTTCACTGAGAAGACACAAGCTTTAAAGGAAAAAGAGACATTGCAGGTGAAAAGTTCATGACTCGAGTCAGCAGTCGAAGAGGCATGCAGGACAATGCCTGAGCTTCATATTCCTGAGGACGCACAACCAGAAGCAAAGATCAAAAAATTAGTCGTTGGTGTGCGCAAAGCCAAAGCAGAGGTTGGCCGAGTTCAGTTTGAACTCAATATGAAGATTATAGAGCTGCAATTAAAGTTGCAGCCCATGACTTCGCCGGAGGTCCAGGAGCATCGCGAAGCCACGATAAAGGAAGGAATGGCCACTATGGATACCATAGTTGTTGACTGCACAACATTATTTGAGCAAGAAATGGAGTTGGTGACAAATCAACAGGAGGATTCGAATCTGTAGACACTGAATACAGAGGTAAGGGAGATACAACAGCAGTAAGATGAAGTCAGGGAAATGGTGTGCTCCATCGCACCAGCATAGCGCCTCGCTAAATTACAAGAGGGAAATCAGCTCCTAGCGCAGGTAGAGGAAACACAGAAGAAGGAGGCCTTGCTAAAGGCCAGGTTGCAACCATGGTTGGAAGAGGCTTATCAAGTCACGAAAACCATCCAAGATAAGCTTAAAGTCTTGCAACAGACAATGAGGTTGGCCGCCGAAGGACCAGCTACAGAAAAGTTAGTGGAGGAAGTCAAGCAAGCGGCAAGTCATCATGATCTAGGTAGAGCCAGGGGATCTTCACAACAAGATTGCAACACCAACCAAGTGACTTGAGGGCGAGTCACAATATTTATGTTGGGGGCCTATTGGGATGGGGTCCCCTGGGTCAGTTTTGGGGTTAAGATAACCCAAGTTTTGGTGTATTTCTTGTAAGTAATGTAAAGTCTCCGCGTTTTATGGATGTAGAGTGTGCAGATGATTAGGAGTCAAAGGGGTTTTATCCCCTTGTTTATGTAAAGTTTGAGTTAGTTTTGAGACTCACCCATGGTCCGTGGACCATGGGATTGTCTGAAAAAGGCTATAAATAGGTGTGTCTTAGAGATTCTAATGTATGTCTATGTAGAGATATGGATGTAATGGGTCAATAGAAGAGAAGTGATAGCACAAATAAGTGGGTCATATAGGGGAATAAAGGCTCTGCATCTGAGTGCGCAGAGGCCTAGGTAGAGTCCGCAGCTAAGTGCAGAGGGTAGTTTTGAGTCTGTAGATTTGAACTGAAATCAATAAGGAAATTTACCAAAGAATTCCTGTGTATATCTATTTATCTCTGTTTACTTTTATTTATGATATATGTTGTTGATGAATAATGTGTTTATGGAATATTGATCTAATGATGTGTGATTCTCTAGAATAAGTCTTAATAGATGTACGCAATGCATGTTAAGTAATTTCGTGAAGACTATGATGCATTATATTATGTTTACTAAATAACTTAAGTAGATCTGCACGAACACTAATTAAGGGTTGTTCTCCGATGTGTGTAAGTGGATAAATATATTGTTAAGAGTCCACAAAAGCTAATCGTAGACCTTCACGAAGATCTGAAGGCTGTTTTAGTAGAGTTGCAGTACTGAGCCCTAGGGGCTTATAGGTTTGCATGAAGGAAGATCTAGGGCACTAAAATACATGACAATGCTCTCTGGATGCGGAAACTTGGTTCCAACATCCCCGCATACTGCTTCAGGTGAGACTGCAGCTTGCGCTATGCGGGTTGTTGCCGAAAGGGCCAGTAATGTAGGGTTTTGTTGGTTGGTGCAACTAACTCCAAACATGGGTCAGGACCCCCTAAGCCAACAATTATCCTCCTTTATCTCAGAGAATCAAGGCAGTTTTATGTATAATTATAACATAATGGATAACATTATTTTAGTGTAGGAATCCATTCACTCCAACAAAGAAGCAGGAAAAGAAGGCATGGTCATTAAGAAGGAATGGAAAATGCCTTTGAACATGTAAATCACTCCTTCCTTCTTATTGTACTTAAAAAATTGGGTTTATGTCAAGATTTCATTCAATGGATAAGATATTGCATAGGAACACCTTGGATAATGCCATTGATAAATTGGAGACCAAAGCCCTTCTTCTCTACTACAAGGGGCCTCCGAGAAGGTTACCCCTTGTCCCCTTTATTATACATAGTAATGGAAGAAAGCATCAACTGCAACTTGGAAGTGCCAAGGCAGGATGGGTGACTCCCAGGACTAAGTATAGCAAGAAATGTGAAAGAGATTAATCATTCTCAATTCATTGATGATTCACTTTTGTTGGGAGATGCCTCTCGAATCATAACAACAAGATTCAAGAAAATATTGGACACCTACTTGTTGTTCTTAGGAGGATAGGTAAATAAAAGGAAAAGTCAATTGATTAGATGTAATTTCTCAGAAATCACACTATATGAAATCTCCTTATTGGGGTATCCAAATTCTAAGGACTGAAATTATTTCTCCTCTCTTAGAATTCCCATTTCTCTTGGGCTATCCAATAGAGAGGAATGGGAGGAAATCATTCAAAAAATTAGAAAGCAAATCCAATCCTGGGGTGCTTAATGGCTGAATGTTGCAAGGAAACCTATCCTAATCAAATCTCTTCTCTACTCTCTCCCAGTATATATTGGATCAAGACTCCTCGCCTCATTCATAGTATTAACAACATGATTCATAAATTTTTATGGAAGGGTGGGAAAAACAACAAGAATCACTTTCTTTTGGTAAACTAAAATATAGTTAGACTACCAAAAAAGTTTGGAGGTCTGGCTTTAAAAGATCTAGAGTACATGAACCTTTCTCTAGGGGAAAAATTGGTATGTGGGATGATATCTAGTCCAAAGGATGGTGGAAACAAGATTTCTTGAGGAAATATTTTCATAAGAATTGACTTCTTAGACCAGAGAATGAATTATGGGAAGGAAAAGGGACAAAAATATGAAAACTATGTAAAGCTACCTCCCCATTAGTTTTGGAGCAACTGGGATGGAAAACAGGGAACAAAAGACAAATCCATATTTGGAAAGATTGAATTTCCTCTTCAACTTTAGCACATGATAATCAAGAAGTTTAGGATCTCGCCATATGGATGGAGGAGAAGGGACTCCGATATTTAGCTGACATTTTAGTTTGGGATGAAAATGGAGTCTAGTATGGTTGGAATTGCCCCAATTGTCTTCCTCACCTACATCAGTTGTGGCTCACTTTGCTTAAAGCGCTCAAAGGTTTTGGGCTAATAACTTCTCATCACTTGGATCAACGAATTTGTTCGGGAGTTAAAAAAAACTCATTATACGGTGAAAGAAGGTTATGAATCTATAATCAAGAAACTCTGACACCCCTAAGCCTCTCAGATATGGAGTAGAATACGGAATTAGGATGGTCTCCCGAAGATCAACATTTTCTTTTGGGAACTAGTCCACGACAAGATCTTGACAACACAAAACTTAAAAAAAAAAATAGATACATGGATCTTCAAGATGTGCTTTATGTGGCATAACTGAAGAAGATATCAACCACGTATTTTTCCAGTATCCCTTTTCAATTGAAGTGTGGAGATCCTCTCTACACCCTATTAGTCAACTTTAAAGCATCCCTTTTGATTGGTAAGAAATGTTCGAGAAATGGATATTTCAACCTCCTTGGAATCATAGAGCCAACTCGGTCATAAGAAAATGTTGGGCAACCATTCCCAAATATTTGTGCTAGGCTATCTATCTCTCATGAAACCATGCTATCTTGAAGGATAACAAGTCGGTTCTAGTTACAACTTCCATGAAAGAAACTCAACTCCTCTTTGAAGTCGTAACATTTGGGGGATATGACCCAACCAAATTGGAAGGTATATCAAATGTTGAAAAAGAGTGGCTTAAACTAAAAAATCGATATAATCATGTTGTTAGCTTTAAGTCTCATAATCCTAATCTTCCTTTTCTAATTTGAATGTTAAGAGAATAATTTTTGATATGGAGACGATCCTTAAGCATGTATCAACTCTTTTTCGATGGTGCTTCAAAGGGTAATCCAGGGGAGGCAGGAGTGAGAGAGGTTATTCTTCGCCCCGATGGAGAAACAAAGATAAAATTTTCTTGGGGACTAGGCACCACCTTGAATAATCAGGCATAAGCCTTAGGCCTTTGGCAAGGATTAAAAATCACAATTGCAAATGGTATCCAACATATAAGGGAATTTGGTGATTCATTGATTATCATACAAAAATTCCATAAAATTAAAGACCACATGGGGAATGATTTACATACAATCTATCACCATATAGAGATCTTTCTAGATAATTTTGAAAATTTTGATTTATGTCATGTAAAAAAGACAAAATAATTAGTTAGCAACGAGTAGGCTAATATTGGGGAAAATCTTGCCCAAGGAATGCTTATTGATGATCAAAACAATTCAAAATTATGCCATATCCCATGAATTATCTCATTCAAAGGATGATCATTCCCATGGTTTTCATTAAAATGGAATTATGGTCTGACAACCCAATAAAGCATGTTTTTAATTTCAAGGTCTAGAAAAGCCTTGAAGAGTGGCAATGTTGGAAGATGGAGTCCACTAATCAAGAGATCGGGTGGGAATACATTAGGCAAATTTCCAGGTATCAGGATAGGTGAAATATAGACGAAAAGGTATTAACTCCCCACATTAGGATCAGACTAGTTAGTACAACATTTGAATTGAAATAATCAACTTTGTTCAAGTGAATTCCTAGATTGGCGGTTACAATAATGGATCTCTGAGAGAAGTTTGTGCAAGGACAAGACATAAGCATTCAATGAGATAAGAGCTCCCTTGCAGTTGTCTGAGATCTAGGAAATAATTTAAAGGTTTGAGTTCTCAAGTTAAAGTTGCAGTTGAATCATATTAGAGAACGAAGCGCAGGAGACATGGATTTTACAAGAAGGAACAATGTCAATAAGTACCTAGAAGAGTAAACGAACATGATATGAATGGAGGTATCAGAGTTTTTTTCTGAAATAAGAGAGAAGGTAGTCACTAAGGCTCATTCCCACTTTGTTCTGGTTTCAAATAAACTTCGCGATTTGAAGAAATATGTGGAGTCCCTTCAGGCAACAGTGGACCTCTTGATCACTAAACTAGAAAAATGGACTACAAGGTGGATAATGTGGAGGTGTCATGTATTTAATGTTATAAAGGAGGTATTTAGCCTTAGCAACCATCAAAATGGAGCGTAGGATGAGCAGTAGGAGGAATTGGGTAGTGGAGCTTCAGCAAATCCACCATTGTATACTGAGAAGGATGCATAGCAGATGGAAATGGGGCTTGAAGTCGCAGTGGAACCACCACCGGAAATGGACATCCACCACATGGTATTAGATGAAATCAATGGAATCTGGGAGGAGGGATGCATGTAGTCTTTCCATCAACTTTATGTTATGCAATGTTTTGCAATTTTGTTTTATACAATGGAGTTTTTTGGAGATCATATAAGGCAAAGTATGTTAGATATTTAATAAATAAAACTTAGTTTTTAGGAAGCCTTTGGCTTGAATAGTACTAGAAGACCATGGATGAAACTCTATTATTGAATGTAAAGGCGATTTCCTGCTTCCATCTAGATTCATACAAAATTACATGTTTCTTTTAAAACTAAATAAATAAACATATAATGAGATTTGTGTTTAGTGTGTAACTATTTTTTTCTCTCTCTCCATTTTTAAAGTTGGTATCAAACCTAGTTCAACCCTGACTCTCTCAAGAGAGGGGTTGTGATCATGCGAATTCTATAATATTAAATCCTCTGTACATATAGGGTAGGGGAGTAGTTTGTGTATTGTTCATGTGAGAGATTTCAGTGTGCCAATACATATTTTTTGTTGTTGTGTCTTTTGAGCTGCCAAGAGTTTCCAACACTTAAAGGATAAGATGCCAATTAGAGCCTCTAATTCATGGATTGATCGTTCAGGGGTAGCACAGATCTATTGACGTATGAGCTGCTATCATCAAGAGAAATTATGTGGGAGATTATCACATAGTCTAGGAATAATTGTGAGTATGATAGCTTAATTCGATGTTGTCCAAGAACCATTCCTTGATCATTGGTTCACCACTATTTGTTGTTTTTGCATATCGTTGTCTGCTTAAAAAAGAACTAAAATAATTTTATTTTCTCCCCATGGATCCCACTAAACCCTTATCCTAGTGTTCTTGCAGTGGTGAATGTTTCAACATAGGATCTATTTTTTACACCTTTAGACATATTTTGCATGCAAGAAATAAATGATCGCAATCTGAAGTGCATTAGATTAAAGGATTTGTATATAAATATGCATGATTCAGATATAGAGATTTGGTCCTCATTTCCTGAGTGCATAAATATGGTTGTATAAGGAATTATTGCAATTTTCTAATTGATCTTTAGGAGTTTGCAAGTTGTAAGTTGTAGATCCAGGAGAGGATACCAAATATGGTTGGCGATGTTTCATCAGGGTTGGAGTAGAGATAAAACAAACTATAGGGTTGCTACTTAGATGTCTAGAATGTTTTATAACATATATATCTAGATTTATTGTGTGGTGCGCGTTTGAAATTTATTGGGTGGTGTGCAAAGTTCATAAATGTTATTGTGATTTTATTTTTTATTTGTAATGAATTATGAAGAACCAAAATTATAGAACATAGTAGCATAATTCAAATTGGTGGTTCTTGATGCATATAATGCCACAAAAATGCATCACTGAATTGATTATGTTTACGGTTTGTTATAAACTAGTGGCGTTGTGTGGAGCCAAGTACATCAACTTACTCATTATTATGTTTGTGTGTTTAAAAGGTCACATTGTATAATTGACTTTTGAACACATTTAGTATCTACACTGCCTTCCTAGATAACTGGCGACTAGAACAGAAGACCATGTATTTAGCAAATGGAGATATGTCCATAGAGTGATTCAATTACTTCTTTGCTTTTCTTGCAGAAGCCCTGATGAGCCAAATATTTCAATATTGTCAATTCTACAAGTATGCCAATGATGGTCTAAATCGATTGTATCTTAAGTGACTCCAGTGGGAAGCTTGAAGTTGTGGTGAAGAAAGAGCGTATTTCGTGAGACTTTAGAGTGGGTAGAAGTGCTAATGAAGACTAGATTTGACAAAGATCAATGTTGTTATTACAGTATTCTAATTTGTGAAACATTAAGGTAGAGAGTTAGAATTAATGCTTACATGTGTGTGTTACATGTTGTTAATTGTTGTGTGTTTCTATGTTAGTTATTTTTAGTAAATCAAGTCCACTTCTATTAGATCTATTCAATGATCTATTCCTATATATGAACTATTGTTTGATGAATAAACATATAGTGAGATTTGTGTTTGATGTATAACTATGTTTCTCTCTCTCATTTTTTTATATATGTCATTGCTTTTGGTGTAAACCATATCTTCTTTTTAATTAAAAATCTTAATGTTGTGGCTACAAATTAAAGAATTATTAAATTTACCTTTAGAAAAACATCAATTTTATTAGTATGAGCTTTGTTAAATAATATTTTTTAATTAAAAATATCAATCGTGTGATCATGAATTAAAAATATTACACTCTATCTTCTCTATATTAAAAAAATAAAATTTGTAATATACATCATTAAATATTTATTTATTTTTTCACATTTACTTAATACAATTATAAAATTAATATACTACTTATAAAAATAACTAATATTATTATAATCTCTATAAAATAAATCATAAATACATAATTAACTAATATCATTATAATTTCTATAAAATAAATCATAAATACATAATTTTAAATATAAAAACTTAATTTGTTAATAGAAATCCATGCACGCGTGCTTAAAAAAAATGAAATGATGCGTACATGAATTCTCTTCACACACACATTATAATTATCACAATCACAAAAGAGAAACTTTATATACAAATCACACATTTATGTAAGGTGACTAAGTCATTTTAATGTGAGGATCTTAATGAGAGAAGTGGGTGTAAATGAGAAACATCCACATGTGAAATGAAAAATGGAAAGAGATGAAAAATGGAAAGAGATAAAATATAGGTATTAAAGAAATATATAAAGATTTTTTTAATGAAGTATAAAAAGAATTATTAAATAAATACGATGTAAAAATAAGTAATTGTGCAATAATTTTGGCCTAAAATTTAAAATGGTTTATAATCATAAATGTAGATATAAGAAAATATGTTAATGATTTAAAGATTAAAAGTATTTGGTAAAAGTGAAAGTGTTTTTTATAGGTAATTATTGGATTATTTCATATAGTATAATTTTCCTGAAATAACGATAATGAATCAACTTATTTATAAATAGTAAACAATGATTACTATATTTACAATTAATTAACACATAAATTAAATTAAATATTTCTATGTTAATTTCTTTTTCCATAAACTTAATTAAAACAACCATAGTAACATAAATATAATCAAAACTTTAACTCCGAAGCTAAATTCAATCACCTAGTAGCCTAAATCAGTTAATGCCACTATAAGGCATGAAGGAAGTGTTTGAGAATACGTTTTAATATCCATGACGAGGACAAAAAAATCAATGCAAAAATAAAGAAAATAAAATGAAGATCATGTAAAACTACTTCAAAATATAATTGTCAGTTTAAATACTTGTTCACTTCAAAATATAATCGTAGGTTTAAATATTTGTTCAATAAGTTGTCATTTGAGGTGCCTAATGTTCAACCTGAGGAGTCTTGATTTAATGGAGACATGTAATTGTTGTTGAAATGGAATTATGATATCATAATAATTGTTTGGAAATGGTATTTGAAATTGATGTTATTGTAGATTGCATGAATGCATTCTATTCAAAATAGATTCGAAGTGCATGTGTCAAGTTAGAAGGGTTTTATTGAATGAACTTTTGACATGGGCACATATGCTTTTGAGATCGTCAGGGAAAGTTGGCCAGTGGAAGACATGACAGTCATTGGATGGATGGGATAGATCGACAGTTCAGGATTAACACGATCACAAAAGCTCTTTGGAGGATTGTCCCTAACCGTCGGGGTTATATCGCACATATGTGCGCCCAACAGTTACAGTAATATAAATGGCTACCTCTGACGGTCAGCCTGGTGGAGTGGCTAAAGTTTAGCGGATATGCTAAGTTTAGTTGAAGTCAGGTGCAGTTGCTAATATTGTTGGAGATACCACATAAAAGCACTCACACAGTAGTTCCAGAGAGACAAAGAGTCTAGAGGGAGTCCAGAGAGAGCCCGAGAGACAGAGGCAGAGCCTGAGAGTGAGACAAGAGGCTCGCTAGACTAAATAGAGCCTTCTGAAGCTGATGGAATAGTCCATAGAAGCTGAAGAGGGCATCTTCATAGAGAATTCCATCAAAGAAGATTGATTCTGGAGTTCAGAGCCACCAGAGGTTGAAGGTAGTTGCAGGAGCTACCAGAGCTCATTCTCAATGAACCAACAGTCAATTCTGACTGTAATAAGCCTTCTGAATCCATTGCAGGGATTTTCAGAAGCATCTGAAGACTTCTAAGGGCTAAGATGCTACATGGAAGTTTCAGGTAGAAAATGATCAAATGATCAGTTTGTTGTTGGTGTCTGATGTGTGCTAAAGACAGAAGAAGAAGTTCCAGAGACAATATAAAGAATTATGAGGGAGTTAGTGCCATCAAGAAGCTCAAGTCAGCTCAGAGCACTAATTGAAGGAATAAAGTCCAAGGAAGCTTAGATATGTTTGCAGAGTGAGGAAAACCAGGGATATAAATGGTATTCTAAGCCCATTGGTTCAGTTCAAAAACCTTTGGAGTTGAGTGTGGAACTTGTAAAAGAAGATTTACCATAATCCCAAAGAGTCAAGTCAAGTTGAGAAGAGCTCAAGGAGATGTAGCCCATGATATTAGGGTGAACTCCTAGATTATATTGATATTATGTGTGGTTTTCTATTTGCTACATTCACTGTTATTTGTGTTTAATATCGGCATAAACAAATAAGCACTTAACTAGTTAAAACAAAGACATACACCTATTTCAAGTACTTAATTCTACATTTGTCAACCTAAGCTAGATCATATTTTTGTTAAGCTTTGGAGTGGGAGGTTCTTATAAGTGTAACAAGATGGTAAACCCCCATTTCATATCAGGTGGTATCAGAGCTTGCTGCTTGATTGACATAGCATAGTTGCTTGATTTTCAGAGTAATAGATTGCTTGTTTGACTTGAAAGGTGTTAAACAGTACAAAGGATTTGACTACTTGATTGTTTGTAAACTGACTATTGTTTGAGTTTGCAAAGGTGAAGGAAAAGCTACAGATAGCTGAGTCCAGGAGAGGACAAGAAGGAAGAAGGGTTGAAGGAATTATCCTTACCCCAAGGACCTCAAGGCAATCGTTGAAGCACAAGAGGTTTTCTTGCAAAAGGCTGCTTGAATAAGCTCTTTGTGAATTTTGTTGAAGTGCTTTTGTTCATTTCGATAATGACAACTTCTACAAGTGAGTTCTCAAAATATTCCTCCTTCACAAGATTCTTTGATGAAGACATGAAGCAAGACATGTTCATCATGATGGATATGGGGAGATAAATGTATGAGGATGGAAGGAAGAGCACCAAACTTCGAGAGTAGTTTAATTCCATGAAGGAAGAGAAGTAGTTACTTTCTGACAAATTGCAGGAAGTGGAAAGCCAACTTCATATTGCAAATATGAACCTGGAAAGGATGCATGAGTTGGAGACATAGCTCCTTGTTGCCAAAGAAGCCTTAGTCAAGTATCAGCTTTAAGAAGAGCTAAAACATTCTAGTTATTCTTCAAATTTCTCTAAGAATGTTTGTGTTGGTTCTTTTGAAAAACATATAAGAGGCATAGGGTCCAAGTTGATGTCGAAAATGGGCTATGAAGGAAAAGGATTGGGCAAACATGCACAGGGCATTGTTGAGCCAATAATGGTTGAGGAAAGGCCTAAGTATTTGGTTCTTGGTTATGGACAAGCTTATGGAGAATGTTCCAAATCAGCCATGAAGGCAAATGAAACAGTTCCTAGAAGGAGTTCCATGCCAGGTTCTCTACCTCAAGCTTCTAAATATTGTATTCTTTGGGAATGCAATAGTTTGAAACATACTTTGTAGGAAGAAGGTGTTCGTAAGCAGGCACTTGAACCAGAGAGTTTTGAAAGCTTTGAAATCATTGAAGAGATTGATGGTGTTCCAAAGGGAGCCACTTCTTCATTCGATTCACCTCCTCATGAAGGTAAAAAAGGTGAAAGAGAAAATAAATCTTATTTCAATCATATTCCTTTTGATTATGTAAAGCATGGTAAATTTCCACATAAGCATTGGAACTAGAGAGTTGGAGACACATCTCCTTGTTGCCAAAGAAGCCTTAGTCAAGTATCAACTTGAAGAAGAGGTAAACATTTCTAGTTTTTCTTCAAATTCCTCTAAGAATTTTTATGTTGGTTCTTTTGAAAAACATACAAGAGGCATAGGGTCCAAGTTGATGTCGAAAATGGGCTATGAAGGAAAAGGATTGGGCAAACATGCACAGGGCATTGTTGAGCCAATAATGGTTGAGGAAAGGCCTAAGTATTTGGGTCTTGGCTATGGACAAGCTTATGGAGAAAGTTCCAAAGCAGCCATGAAGGCAAATAAAATAGTTCGTAGAAGGAGTTCCATGTTAGGTACCCTACCTCAATCTTGTAAAGATTTTATTCTTGGGGAATGTAATAGTTTGAAACATACTTTGTAGGAAGAAGGTGTTCATAAGCAGGCACTTGAACCAGAGAGTTGTGAAATCTTTGAAAGCATTGAAGAGATTGATGGTGTTCCAAAGGGAGCCGCTTATTCATTCAATTCACCTCCTCATGAAGGTAACACAAGTGAAAGAGAAAGGTATAAATCTGATTTCAATCATATTCCTTTTTATTATGTAAAGCATGGTAAATTTCCACATAAGCATTGGAAAAGAATTGCATGTTCCTTTTGTGGTTTGGATAACCATAGCATTTCTAGATGTTGGAAGAGAATGTCCACATACAGGAAACTATTGAAGGAAAGGAAGCAAGAATCCAAAGGTCCACTGGACAAGGAAAATGCTATCAAGAAGATGCACATGCGTTGCACTTATTGCCATAAGCAAGGACATATTGCTGAAAATTGTTGGACTCTGAATCCAACAATTCTTCCACGAAATTTGAAGAAGGTGGAAATATAGAATGGCAAGAATGGAAAGGAAGTTTCCATAATTGATGTGCTGCAGCATGATTCACATGTTGATGTCAATGTGCAGTCAAAGGAAGCCCCTTTGATATGGATGGGTAAGAAATGGTTAGAATTCTTATCTACTTAAAGGTTGCATGTCTTTTGATTTGATGCATTTCTTTGCTAATGGAATGCAAGTTGCAGGGTTTTACCAATAAGGTGAATGGAAAAGTTGAGTATGTAGACTCACTTTATTGCAACAAAAATTATATTCATTTCAGCTTTGTAAGTACAGTGTGCTTAAGAGAAAGTTGAAGGATGGAATACATGCATGAGAATGATATGTATGAACATAGGGATGTTGATGATTTCCTTGTATTTGAACATGTATGTGTAATTGACTTGGTGGTTAATTGTTTGTTAAAACATGCATGTAATATTGACTTGGAAAAATTTGATTTTGTCTCCATGATTGTAAAAGGGAGATAATGATGAAGTGTTTCATCTTTGAAAAAGAATCCTTAAGTTATTTTTTTACGTGCTTGACTTGAAGGGTCAATTGTTTGAAAAGGCATGTTTTTGTAGGCATGTTATCTAGTCAATCATTTGTACACAAGATGTGAAGACCTGATGATGATTCACATGATGAGAAATCCATTTCTTTTGAAGCAAGATTTTATGTTGTTTTTGACAATATGTCAGTAAAACATACTGTAATTGGTACAAATGTAAATTTCTGTTAAGAAGATATGTTCAACTACCTCCTGTAACCTTCTCAGCAGAAGTTCTGAATGAATTCAGGGAAGACAGTTTTTAACAGGAGCACAAGTGCATCCAGGAAGGAAATAGTTGACTACCTTCAAGTTTTTGGTTCAGAGGCACTAGCCATGTAAGGCAAGTGCATGGAGGCTGAAAGAAGAGGGTGTTGTTACTCTCATTTACTGTGCATATAAGTATATCAGTATTTTGGGGTCCAAAAGATTCTCAATGGGGAGGAGTGATCATAAATTGATCCAGAACCTTAACCAAAGTCAAGAACAAGGTTAAGAACAAAGTTTAAAAGGTTAAAAGGTTAATATTTTCCTTAAGCGCTAAAACCTTTGTTAAGTACTAAAACCTTGATACAATGGCTTTTCTTTAAAATCCGACGTAAGCACGTGGGCAGTATTCGACCAAGCGGTAAATGGTATATCACGGGGGTGAAAAGTTGGAAGTGTTATTCAACCCAAAGCACGTGTTTCCACTCACCGATCGACACGTAGCAGAGAAAAACTGCTTTTCTCATGCGCCCTCGGTGAGATATTGTTTGTGCATGAAATGTGCTCGAGATTGAGCAATGTCTATTGGATTGAGTGGAGTCACATCAATGGTAGAGATCGTCCGAGAAAGTTGGCCAGCGGACGACGTGATAGCTGTTGAATGGACGGGATAGATCAATGGTTCAGGATTAACCTGATTGCAAAAGCTCTATGGAGGATTGTCCCTAACCGTCGGGGTTACATCGCACATATGTGTGCCCAACAGTTACGGTAATGTTAACAGCTACCTCTGACGGTTAGCCTGGAGGAGTGGATAAAGTTAAGCGGATATGCTAAGTTTAGTTGAAGTCAGGTGTGGTTGCTAATATTGGTGGAGATACCACATAAAAGCACTCACACAGTAGTTTCAGTGAGACAGAGAGTCCAGAGGGAGTCTAAAGAGAGCCCGAGAGACAGGGGTAGAGCCCGAGAGACAGAGGCAGAGCCCGAGAGTGAGATAAGAGGCTTGCTAGACTAAATAGAGCCTTCAGAAGCTGATGGAATACTCCATAGAAGCTGAAGAGGTCATCTTCATGGAGAATTCCATCCAAGAAGAATGATTCTAGAGTTCAGAGCCATCAGAGGTTGGAGGCAGTTGCAGGAGCTACCAAAGCTCATTCTCAGTGAACCAATAGTCAATTCTGACTGTAATAAGCCTTCTGAATCCATTGCAGGGATTTTCAGAAGCATCTGAAGACTTCTAAGGGCCAAGATGCTACAGGGAAGTTTCAGGCAACAAATGATCAAATGATCAGTTTGTTGTTGGTGTTTGATGTGTGCTAAAGACATAAGAAGAAGTTCCAGAGATAGTATAAAGAATTCTGAGGGAGTTAGTTCCATCAAGAAGCTCAAGTCATCTTAGAGCACTGATTAAAGGAATCAAGTCCAAGGAAGCTTAGATCTGTTTGCAGAGTGAGAACAGCCAGGGATATAGATGGTATTCTAAGCCCATTGGTTCAGTTCAGAAACCTTTCGAGTTGAGTGTGGAACTTGTAAAAGAAGCTTTACCGTAATCCCAAAGAGCCAAGTCAAGTTGACAACAACTCAAGGAGACGTAACCCATGATATTAGGGTGAACTCCTAGATTATATTGTTGTTATGTGTGGATGTCTATTTGTTGCATTCACTGTTATTTGTGTTTAATATCAACATAAAAAAAAGCACTTAACCAGTTAAAACAAAGACATACACCTATTTCAAGTACTTAATTCTGCATTTGTCAACCTAAGCTAGATCATATTTTTGTTAAGCTTTGGAGTGGGAGGTTCTTGTAAGTGTAACAAGATGTTAAACCCCCATTTCAGATCAAGTGGTATCAGAGCTTGCTGCTTGATTGACAGAGCAATAGATTGCTTGTTTGAATTGAAATGTGTTAAATAGTACAAAGGATTTGACTGATTGATTGTTTGTAAATTGACTATTGTTTGAGTTTGCAAAGGTGAAGGGAAAGCTACAAATAGCTAAGTCCAAGAGAGGATAAGAAGGAAGAAGGGTTGAAGGCATTCTCCTTACCCCAAGGACCTCAAGGCAATCCTTGAAGCACAAGAGATTTTGCTTGCAAAAAGCTGCTTGAATAAGCTCTTTGTGAATTTTGTTGAAGTTCTTTTATTCATTTCGATAATGACAACTTCTACAAGTGAGTTCTCAAAATCTTCATTCTTCACAAGATTATTTGATGAAGACATGAAGTAAGACATGTTCATCATGATGGATATGGGAAGATAAATGTATGAAGATGGAAGGAAGAGCATCAAACTTCGAGAGCAGTTGAATTCCATGAAGGAAGAGAAGCAGTTGCTTTCTGACAAATTGTAGGAAGTGGAAAGCCAACTTCATATTGCAAATATGAACTTGGAAAGGATGCATGAGTTGGAGACACAGCTCCTTGTTGCCAAAGAAGCCTTAGTCAAGTATCAGCTTGAAGAAGAGGTAAACAATTCTAGGTTTTCTTCAATTTCCTCTAAGGATGTTTATTTTGGTTCTTTTGAAAAACATACAATAGGCATAGGGTCCAAGTTGATCTTGAAAATGGGCTATGAAGGAAAAGGATTGGGCAAACATGCACAGGGCATTGTTGAGCCAATAATGATTGAGGAAAGGCCTAAGTATTTGGGTCTTGGCTATGGACAAGCTTATGGAGAAAGTTCCAAAGCAGCCATGAAGCCAAATGAAATAGTTCCTAGAAGGAGTTTCATGTCAGGTTCTCTACCTCAAGCTTGTAAAGATTGTATTCTTAGGGAATGCAATATTTTGAAACATACTTTGTAGGAAGAAGGTGTTCATAAGCAGGCACTTGAACCAGAGAGTTGTGAAAGCTCTGAAATAATTGAAGAGATTGATGGTGTTCCAAAGGGAGCCACTTCTTCATTCGATTCACCTCCTCATGAAGATAACAAAGGTGAAAGAGAAAGGTATAAATCTTATTTCAATCATATTCCTTTTGATTATGTAAAGCATGGTAAATTTCCACATAAGCATTAGAAAAGAATTGCATGTTCCTTTTGTGGTTTGGATAACCATAGTGTTTCTAGATGTTGGAAGAGAATGGCCACATACAAGAAACTATTGAAGGAAAGGAGGCAAGAAGCCAAAGGTCCACTGGACAAGGCAAATCATGTTGTCAAGAAGATGCACATGTGTTGCACTTACTACCATAAGTAAGGACATATTGTTGAAAATTGTTGGACTCTGAATCCAACAATGCTTCCATGAAATCTGAAGAAGGTGGAAAGAGAGAATGGAAAGAATGGAAAGGAAGATTCCATAATTGATGTGCTGCAAGATGATTCACATGTTGATGTCAATGTGCAGTCAAAGGAAGCCCCTTTGATATGTATTGGTAAGAAATGGTTAGAATTATTATCTAGTTAAAGGTTGCATGTCTTTTGATTTGATGCATTTCTTTGCTAATGGAATGCAAGTTGCAGGGTTTTACCAATAAGGTGAATGGAAAAGTTGAGTATGTAGACTCACTTTATTGCAGCAAAAATTATATTCATTTCAACTTTGTAAGTACAATGTGCTTAAGAGAAAGTTGAAGGATGGAATACATGCATGAGAATGATATGTATGAACACAGGGATGTTGATGATTTCCTTGTATTTGAACATGTATGTGTAATTGACTTGGTGGTTGATTGCTTTGTTAAAACATGCATGTAATATTGACTTGGAAAAAGTTGATTTTGTCTCCAAGATTGTAAAAGGGAGATAATGATGAAGTGTTTCATCTTTGAAAAAGAATCCTTAAGTTCTTTTTGTACATGCTTGACTTGAAGGGTCAATTGTTTGAAAAGGCATGTTTTTGTTGGCTTGTTATCTAGTCAATCATTTGTACACAAGATGTGAAGACATGATGATGATTCACATGATGTGAAATATGTTTCTTTTGATGAAGCAAGAGTTTATGTTGTTTTTGACAATATGTCAGTAAAACATACTGTAATTGGTACAAATGTAAATTTATGTTAAGAAGATGTAACCTCACATTTGTTTGAGCCACCTTGGATTAATGATCAAGGAAGAGATGTTCAACTACCTTCTGTAACCTTCTCAGCAGAAGTTTTGAATGGATTCAAGGAAGATAGTTTTTAACAGGAGGACAAGCGCATCCAGGATGGAAAGTGTTGACTACCTTCAAGTTTTTGGTTCAGAGGCACTAGCCATGTAAGGCAAATGCATGGAGGTTGAAAGAAGAGGGTATTGTTACTCTCATCTACTGTGCAGATCAGTATATCAGTCTTTTGGGGTCCAAAAGATTCTCAATGGGGAGGAGTGATCAGAAATTGATCCAGAACCTTAAGTACAGTCAAGAACAAGGTTAAGAATAAAGGTTAAGAGGTTAAAAGGTTAATATTGGCCTTAAGTGCTAAAACCTTTGTTAAGAGCTAAAACCATGATAAAGCACCTTTCCATTAAAATGCGAATTAAGCACGTGGGCAGTATTCGACCAAGAAATAAACAGTATATCGTGTGGGTGAAAGGCTGGAAGTGGTATTCAAACCAAAGCATGTGTTTCCACTCAACAGTCGACATGTAGCAGAGCAAAACCACTTTTCTCGTGCGCCCTCGGTGATATATTGTTTGTGCATGAAATCTGCGTGACATTGAGCGATGTTCGTTGGATTGAGTGGGGTCACATCAACGGTGGAGATCATCTGGGCAAGTTGGCCAGTAGATGATGCAATAGTCCTTGGATGGACGGTATAGATCGATGGTTCAGGATTAACCCAATCACAAAATCTCTATGGAGGATTTTCCCTAACCATCGAGGTTATATCGCACATATGTGCACCCAACAGTTATGGTAATGCTAACGGTTACCTCTGACAGTCAGCCTGGCGGAGTGGCTAAAGTTTTGCGGATATGCTAAGTTTAGTTGAAGTCAGGTGAGGTTGCTAATATTGGTGGAGATACCACATAAAATCACTCACAGATTAGTTCAAGAGAAACAGAGAGTCCAAAGAGATAGAGGCAGAGCCCGAGAGTGAGATAAGAGGCTCACTAGACTAAATAGAGCCTTCTGAAGCTGATGGAATAATCCATAGAAGCTGAAGAGGTCATTTTCATGGAGAATTCCATCCAAGAATATTGATTCTGGAGTTTAGAGCCACCAGAGGTTGGAGGCAGTTGCAGGAGCTACCAAAGCTCATTCTCAGTGAACCAACAGTCAAATAAGCCTTTTGAATCCATTGCAGGGATTTTCAGAAGCATCTGAATACTTCTAAGGGCCAAGATGCTACAGGGAAGTTTTAGGCAGCAAATGATCAAATGATCAGTTTGTTGTTGGTGTCTAATGTGTGCTGAAGACAGAAGAAGAAGTACCAGAGATAGTATGGAGAATTTTGAGGGAGTTAGTGCCATCAAGAAGCTCAAGTCAGCTCAGAGCACTGATTGAAGGAATCAAGTCCAAGGAAGCTTAGATTTGTTTGCAGAGTGAGGACAACTAGAGATATAGATGGTGTTCTAAGCCCATTGGTTCAGTTCAGAAACCTTTCGAGTTGAATGTGGAACTTGTAAAAGAATCTTTACCATAATCCCAAAGAGCCAAGTCAAGATGACAAGAGCTCAAGGAGACAACGCCCATGATATTAGGGTGAACTCCTAGATTATATTGTTATGCGTGGTTGTCTATTTGCTGCATTCACTGTTATTTGTGTTTAATATCAGCATAAACAAATAAGCACTTAACCAGTTAAAGCAAAGACATACACCTATTTCAAGTACTTAATTATGCATTTGTCAACCTAAGCTAGATCATATTTTTGTTAAGCTTTGGAGTGGGAGGTTCTTGTAAGTGTAACAAGATGTTAAACCCCCATTTCAGATCACTACCAAGACCACCTGCTCAAAAGAAGCCCCAAATAGTGAAACAATTAGGGTGTAGAGACCTTGAATGAGAAAACATCTCTACCCTTAAATTTGGGATAGATATGGGATTTTATGAATGCATAGATACAACTTACAATAAAGTAAACCATACAAAATTAGATATAGAGTCGACTCATGCATAAATACACATAAAAAAGGAAACATTGAACAACTTATACACATTGAAGTATGAAATGTTAGGGCTTTGGTTCTCAATCTCATTTTCCATACGAAGGATTTAGCTGATCTCAACAAGGGGTTAAGCTATGAATTCAATATCAATTTCTACTTTCAAAAGAGAGTTTCATCATTTTCAATTGCGTATTTATTTTTTTCCCAACAAGCCATCACCCAATATCTATAACACTTCTACAATACCTATAAACTTTTTCTGCCTCATACAACTGCCTCCCCTCAATCCTTATAAAAATACTTTAATTTAAAAAATACTCCCTCCACTTTAATATGAAACAATTTACTTACTTGAATTTTCTTAATTTTAGAACCTTATTTTTATGAATGAATGTGATAGGATATTTGCTTACATGTGAAGCCCCTATTGGTTTTCTTGACTAGTAATGTCGATGAATTGGAAGATGGATGTAAAGTTGTGTAGGCATTTGAGGTGAATAAGAAAAGTTATATGCACATAAAAGAATAGATGTTGGTCTAATGGGCTAGCTCAAATAGTTAAGTTCTTTGAGCTTCATGTAAAAGGTCTAAAGTTAAAGCCCTTAGGTTGGTTTACCTTATTATATATCTTACTTGATATTCATATGAGATCATGCAACAAAATCAATATTGATGGGTGTGTTATCTATAATCTTAAAATGCAAAAAAATATTTAAAAATCTTTTTAATATTTTCTTTTTGAAAGAGTCAAAATCTTAATTAAATTTCTCTTGAATTTTATAAGAATTGTTTCTCTAAAAAAAATTGTTATTGCAAATTGTATAAAATTTCTACAGATCCATTACATTTCTATTTACAGCTAAACCATGCCCCTTAACTTGGTGCGAGTTCTTTAAATTTCATTGTCATAATACATTTTAGTGACACATTATGAAATAATACATTTTAGTGACACATTATGAAAAAAATAGATTTTGGTACTAAAAGGAATCTATATCTTTGTTTAATGACAATTAAAAAATTATGTGTCAATCTTTTGTAGATATTATGGAAACAAGTTGTGTTGTAAAGATAAACAAATATTATGGAAACAAGTTTTGTTGTAAAGAGAAACAATTCCTTGCTTTTAGATATGGTGTTCTAGTTAAAATTATAATTAAATATAATAAATGTTATTGTCAACTTTCTAATTAATTAAATAGTGCATCATATATTTTCACAATTTGAAAAGATTGATCAAAATTTGTTTCATAATTCTCTCACTAATTAGAACATATATGTATTGTGCACATATAAGTATGATATTGCACAATACTTTCAAATAAGACCAACACTTAAATTACTACAACCACACTTGCTTTATTTACACTAAATCGAATTTAAAGTATCTTTACTAGAGTGATTTTAGAGTCTAAAAGTCATCAACCTTTTTTTCACGCTAAATAAAGCATACCGAAAATTAAGTGTATTTTAACATTATAATACTTTTGTTAAAATAATATTTCGAGTTTTTATATATAATTACATAAATATACCAGTATAATTTATACACAAATAACATAATTCAATTTTAAGTATTAGCATTATGTAATTCCATATACAATATAAATATGCCAAGAAAAGAACCAATCTCACTTACATCGTATATAATTGTAACCTCACAATATATATTTATAAAATTATATAAATTTTTAGGCCTAAACATTTTAATATTTATCTTCCAGAATAAAATAAAATATAATATAAAATGAATTTGACATGCTACACATTCCAATTACTTCATGTCAACTGGGCAAGAGAGGTGTTCCGCAAAGTACATTTAAAAATATAAATAGATGAGATTTCAATCTCTTTCATTTTGCGGTTTGGGTGGAAGATTCGTTACTTTTAAAAGTAGATGCACTATTTATTTTGAAAATCATTCACATTCCTAATTTTCAAAGTAAAACATGTTTATTAAAAATGTATTTAAATTAATAAAAAATATTCAATTATAGTATTTGAATTTATTATATTATGATATTAAGGAATATATTAATTTGGATATATAGGTGGAAGAATTGTTACTTTTATAAATGGATGCCTGATTTATTTTGAAAGTTATTCACATAATTTTCAAAGTAAAACATGTTTATTAAATATATATTTAAATTTTAAAAAATATCTAATATACAGTATTTGAATTTATTATATTATAACATTAAGAAATATATTAATTTGTACATACAGTTAGAACATGTTACCGTAAGAAAGACTTAAAAAGAATATTTTTGCTTGTATTATTCTCAATAGGTTTGTCTTTATAGTTATCACAGTCTTCCATTTGATTGCTTTATCTATTTTGATGAAAAGGAAAATTACCTAAAGGAAATTTCCCTTTCATTTCATAAATCTTTACGTGAATTTGTAGGATATGGCCCACTTATACATATCGGAAGCCTTTACATTGGTGGGATTTAACAAAAACTCGAGCAATCACCAAATAGCGGAACAACACATAACCCGACAACGAACATCGGTCCCACTTCAAACGCACAAGACCGGACCCCAAATAAAATAAATCCGCATCCATAAACTTCTCGGGTCTGCTCAGGCCCAAGCATTATCGGATTAATTCTCTGTCGTAGTCTTACCCTTCAATTCGACAGTTGATGGTTCACCCGATCAACAAACTAATTGGCAATCCTCCACCGTGTGATCAAAACACACTTGATCCAATGGTCAGCAACGATATCGAATGGGGATCTTATGCGACGTTTACCTACCCTTATGGAGCCGATAAGGAATATAAATCCTTCATCTATAGATCTTCGGGTCTGATTTTGAAATTAAGGTTCAATCACTTTATGACCCGATATCTGTTGGATATAAGAGGTCATCAAATCTATGGTTTGCGGGACTTCAACTAGCACACGGATTAAAACGGTTTTAACCCCCGCAATCGACTGTGATCTAATAGTTTGAAAATGAGATCGACGGCTAGGAGTGAGTGTGGGGCTTCATCCACAATCAAGAAATTCGTACACTCCTACCCTCGCAGTTGCTGATCACTGTCGATCTAACAGATCTGTCGATCTGACAGATCTATTGATCTGACAATCCAGATCTATTCCTCTACCATTCTTCTTCCGCCATTAATATTCGTTGATCTAAATGGTTCGATGGCTCCCTCTGTGCTTGTTCGCTTATGATGGAATTTGCGTTATAACACAGCTCTGCTCTGCCATACTCTGTCTACACACTCACGACACTCATACAACAGTTAACTCGTTTTATCGTTGGATCGCCATCGATCCTTATAGTGATCGATGGTCAATCAATAACCTGTCACACGAAATTTAACTCTTCCAACACATACATCTGAACTATAGGTCAAACATACACATATACACGAAAATCCACATAACACGTATATTTCTATTATATACATAATTCGATTACAGACTAAGGCATTTCAGCCTTAGGCACAAATTCTCCTTCAACTACATTGTATTCTCACTCTCTGTCTATGCTCTATATATCTCACAATATAGACTCTCTTTATATAGTAAATTACATAAGAGTGGATCATCTCAGATCCACGATTTCCTCTCACAAATCGCCTAAATCTCTCAACACACATACATGATAGATAATTACATTAAATTTAGTCTTCTTGAGACTTATCAATTCCATAAAATTAGCTCCCAATTCACATGATTGTCCATGTCTCCTCCTCCATAGCTTTGACTTTGACTTTTGATTAAGGGTGCCTGGATGCTCCTGCATCAGACTCCCGAGCCACAAAAATTTATGACCTCCTGGTCATATGCTTCTCCTTCATCCCTTAGAAATTCTACCCACTTCCTTAGTGGAACTACCTTCATGATCTTTCTGTGAGTTGCAACGAAACCTCTACAATAACAGTCTTCCCTGCTACAAGATACCTCTCCAAGATTCTCCTTTGAGCTTAGTCTTTTAGCATCTCTCTGGTTCTCTCTCCTTGGAACCATTTGAGCCCTCCATGCTCTAGGCTGCTACATTCTTCTCACCTTCGTTGAATAAAGACCACAAACTCACCATCTTCAACATAACTGTACCTCCTCCTTTCGCACATAAAATCTTCTCTCTTCTTGCAGGAAACCTTTCCCTGCTCTGATACCACTTGATGAAAAGGAAAACTACCTAAAGGAAATTTCCCTTCCATTTCATAAATCCTTACGTGAACTTGTGGGTTATGGCCCACCTATACATATCGGAAGCCTTTATATTGGTGGGTTTTAACAAAAACCTGACCAATCACCAAATAGTGGAACAACACATAACCCAACAACGAACGTCGGTCCCACTTAAAATGGACAAGGCCGGACCCCAAATAAAATAAACCCGCATCCATAAAATTCTCGGGTCCGCTCAAGCCCAAGCCTTATCGGATTAATTCTCTGTCGTAGATCTTACCCTTCAATCTGACGGTTGATGGTTCACCTGATCAACAAACTAATCGGCGATCCTCCACTGTTTGATCAAAGCACACTTGATCCAACGGTCAGCATTGATATCGGACGGGGATTTTGCGCAATGTTTACTCGCCCTTACGGAGCCGATAAGGAATATAAATACTTGATCTATAGATCTTCGGGTTCGATTTTGAAATTAAATTTCGATCACTTTATGAGCCGATATCTGTTGGATATAAGAGGCCATCAAATCTATGGTTTGTGGGACTTCAACTAGCACACGGATTAAAACGGGTTTAACCCCCACAATCAATTGTGATCTAAGAGTTTTAATATGAGATCTACGGCTAGGAGTGAGTGTGGGGCTTCAGCCACAATCAAGAAATCCGTACACTCCTACCCCAACAGTTGCTGATCACTGTCGATCTGATAGATCTGTCGATCTGACGATCCAGACCTATTCCTCTGCCATTCTTCTTCCGCCATTAATATTCGTTGATCTAAATGGTCCGATGGCTCCCTCTGTGCTTGTTCTCTTATGATGGAATTTGTGTTATAACACAACTCTGCTCTGCCATACTCTATCTACACACCCCCAACACTCATACAATAGTTAACTCGTTTTATCATTGGATCGCCATCGATTCTTATAATGATCGATGGTCAATCAGTAACCTGTCACACGAAATTTAACTCTTCCAACACATACATCTGAACTATAGGTCAAGCATACACATATGCACGAAAATCCACATAACACGTATATGTCTATTAAATACATAATTCGATTACGGACTAAGGCATTTCAGCCTTAGGCACAAATTCTCCTTCAACTACATTGTATTCTCACTCTCTGTCTATGCTCTATATATCTCACAATACAAACTCTCTTTATATAGGAAATTACATAAGCGTGGATCATCTCAGATCCATGATTTCCTCTCACAAATCGCCTAAATCTCTCAACACACATACATGGCAGATAATTACATTAAATTAAGTCTTCTCGAGACTTATCAATTCCATCAAATTAGCTCGTTTTAACAGAATTTTGCTCCCGATTCACATGATTGTCCACGTCTCCTCCTCCATAGCTTTGACTTTGACTTTTGATTAAGGGTGCCCGGATGCTCCTGCATCATATTTCTATGTTACAAATCTACCTTTTCCTATTTACAATTTAAATATTATTTTTCTACTTTATACAACAATAGTTATTGATATTTGGGGTGAATTTCAATTTATTGATTTTGGTGTGAATCTAATTTCCCATATGTATTGGAAGAGACTAAAATTGAATTTACTCATAGGATTATAATTAGTTAATGCAATTTTTTTGGGTTTAATATCTCATGGGGCCTTTATTCTATGAACCCGTGGCATAACACATGTGTTGATGGGATACTAAAGAATATTTCTAATTTCACTAGATATTAATTAACATGTCCCAAAATCATTTTGTTGGACCGCCCCCCTCTCAATAAATATTTGCAATAAGAAAAAACCCTATTTTTATTAGATACCACCTTTTATACCTCCAAATACCAATGAATGAATATCTTACATCCCCCCAATACCTACAATACATTGACCTTATTTTTCATAATTTAAAAACTCCCTTTGTGAATGAACATGATAAAATATTGGTCAACAAGATGAAGCCCTTTTGCCATATCTGATTGAATTGGATGAGACTAAGATTCATAAGAAGATAAGAAATACTTTAGCTCAATTCTCTTTGAAAGAATGCATATAATTGTAAAGTAGATTTTGGGTTTTCAATTCATCACATTGGTGGAGTAATAAAACCAAAAGGTATTTCTGTTATAACTTTTATTGTTTAATTATAATTATGATAGCTAAACTTTTTGGGATGTTTGAAAATATGAATATTGTAATCCTTAGTTGTTGATGGGACTTGTGTCAACACTATACAAAGAATTGTGGACTACTAGATAGGATTCAAGATGTGAGCCAACCTGATTGATTTAATTGGGTGAGACTTTATTCTTTTTTTAGGTTGAATGCATCCCGAATTTCGTGTTGAAAATAGCAATAAGAAATGCTAAATATAGAAGTGCTAAAAATAGCATTGCTATAAATAGCATTTCGGGATACATTCCAATTTTAGTTAGTCCCTGAACTAAAATTGAGATTAAAATTCGAATTTGATCTTAGTAGTTGTTTGAAAAATAATTAATTAATTCATCTTGAGTTAATTCGTTGGAGAAAATCAAACATGAAGTCTATGTGAAGACATGCTACAGTTTTCCCTTTGATTGAGGAAGTTATCCCTTAATTAAGGAGATCAGGATGAGTTGTACTTTGAGTTGTAATTAGTTAGCTCAGTTAACTGAGTTAAGTCCAGTTAGATTAGTTCCAACAGTTTGTGGAACTGATTGTGAGTTCAATTAGTTAATGCATGCATGCATGTAACTATTGTACTTCAGATAACTGAATATTCTCTCATAAATAACTCATGCATGTCAGTTCAGTAAAAGACCCAGTTGAGAACAGATGATGGGACAATGTACTATCAGTTGCAGGAATATTCCATTGAGAATATCTCTTGCATGTAGAAGGAATTCATTCCTTGGAGATTACACAGTTACTTCTGAGTTTGGTGAGTTGTGTGAGAGGTGAATTCACACAGGTGGCAGCCAGAGGACCCAAGAGAAACTGCGCAAGGAAATAGGAGGCTTGGAGGACTGAGGGAAGGCATATGTTGTGTCTATTCAGTCTATGAGCAGCACTGAGGGATTGTACTGAGAGCTTGATAGCTTGTGAGCTAAAGCTTTGTGTAATCCGTAGATATTTCCACTTGTATGATAGTATAGATAGTGGGGTTTTTAACTAAGGCTTTCCCCAGAGTATTCTTCTGTGTTCATGTGTGATTGATTTCTCATTCTCTGTTATATGTGTTGTAATTGATCTTGCTCAAAATCGATTAAGCTTCCGCAAGTTTGTTTGTAGAAGTAGATCAAGTATTTTGCTTTAGTATATTCCATTATCAGGTGATCTATAGTGGGAAATTCTACATGGTACCAGAGCAAAGGTGATCAAAGCGGATAACAGTATTCAACGAAGTTTGAAGTTCGAAGTTTGAAGTTCCTGATTATAGAAATCAAATTCTTATCACATCTCAAATTTCACCAATGGCTTTCAATGGTTTGAGACTCGAGTATGCCCTTGATGGCAGCTCGAATTATATAGCCTGGAAGGATTGCATGGAAGCGGTATTAGAGGACAATGGTTTGAAGGACTTCATTGATTAAGAAGTCCCCAAGCCAGCAGCTGCTAATGCCCAAGAATTGGCGGAATGGAAGAAATGTGTGGCTAGAGCGAGGAGGATTCTTCTAGAGGGAGTTCGAGACCACATAGTCTCAAGTCTCCATGGGAAGGAGACACCGTTTTCAATGTGGAAAACATTGAAGGATCTATATCAGAACAACAACGATCAGAGGAAGCTGGCACTGAAAGACAAGCTTCGAAAAATCAAGTGTGAAAAGGGTGACACGGTCTCTACATATATGAACAAGCTCACCACCTACAGGGATGAGCTTGGAAGTGTAGGGATCACAACAACCGATGATGACATGGTGAGTCTTACTCTCCTCGGTCTTCCTAAAAGCTAGCATAGCTACCAAGACTCGGTAAATGGAAGAAAGAAACTGCCAGATTGGGAACAACTTTGGTCGTATCTGATGCAGGAGGAGATAAGAAGAAGCACCAGAGATGGATCTTCATCAAAGAAAGATGCTGAAGAAAATCTAGCCTTAGCGAGTAAGGCGAGGAAAGGGAAAGGGAAGGCATTCCATTCCAAATCGAGTTCTTCCCATGGTGGCAAGAAGATTGACAAATCAAAAGTGTGATGCTTTCATTGTCATGAGGTGGGCCATTATGCTACGAATTGTCCACAGAAGAAATCCAAGAAGGGATCCTCGAAGGGATCAGATGGTGAGGCACTGGCCTCATAGTTTGAATTGGATTTCTCCCTCATCGCATGCATGGTTTCATCAATGGTGGGATGTGTTTGGTACCTGGACAATGGAGCCTCATTCCACATGACCAACAACAAGAGTCTATTCAGTACCTTGGAGGAGAAGGACCTCTAGATGTGCATCGAGATGGGCGATGATGGAAAGTACCGTGTTTCAGGTGAAGGTACGGTTGTGTTTCAGAGGGAGCATGGAGCTCCTCTCACCCTGATTGATGTAAAGTATGTGCCTGGTCTGAAGAAGAATCTTGTGTCCGTCGCTATGTTGGAAGACAAAGGCTATGATGTAGTCTTTAGTAAAGGAAAGGCATTCCTGAGGCATATCGGCACTGGACAGACCAAGAGGATTGGGATTCGAGTAAATAATCTCTACAAGCTGGAGGTAGACGAATTTTCTGCATTGAGTTCCAAAGCAGAGTTGGTGCAGAGCCAAGATATTGGCGAGCTATGGCATAGAAGATTGGGCCACTTGCACCATGGGGCCTTGAAGATCATGTAGCAGATTTCTACCAAACTTCCCAAGGGAAAACTGGAGAAAATGGATACATAAAAAGGTTGTACCTTGGGTAAGTATGCAAAATCTTCCTTTTAGGATCGAGACAGTAGAGCTGGAGAAATCCTGGAGCGAGTTCATACAGATGTGTGTGGACCATTCTCTATAGCTTCCATCGCTAAACAAAGGTACTATGTTATTTTTATTAATGATTTTTCTTGTAGATGTTGGATCTACTTCATGCAGAAGAAGGATCAAACCTTCTCAAGGTTTTGTGAGTTCAAAGCCTTGGCAGAAAAAGAATCTGGAAAGAAAATAAGGGCCTTGCGAAGCGACAATGGTGGAGAGTATGTCTCACAACAGTTTAAGGACTTCTGTGTCGCAGAAGGAATTAAATGGGAGTTGATGGCACCCCATAACCCACAGCAGAATGGGGTGGCTGAAAGGAAGAATAGATCAATTTTGGGAGTAGCTCGGGCGATGTTGCATGAACAAAGCCTACCACTTCATTTGTGGGCTGAGGCATGCAATACAGCAGTATACTTTCATAACAGAAGCCCACATCGTATACTGGGAATGAAGACACCTATGGAGGCCTTTTCCGGAAAGAGACCAGATGTGAGTCACCTCAGGATCTTTGGATCATCGATTTATTGCCATGTGACCAAAGATGCCCGGAAGAAGCTAGATCAACCAGCTGAGTTAGGGATACTTGTGGGGTACACTAATACACCCCACAACTATCGAGTGTTCTTGCCTACCAATTAGAGGACAGTGGTATGCAGAGATCTGAAGTTCGATAAGCAGAAATCCATGCGAGTATCACTTGAGAGGGAGATCAAGTTACATGCAGAGGAGGAACTTTTAGTTCCTAAGGAGGAGGAGCCTCAGACTGATGTGGAGCAGCCGCATGCAGAGGATCCGAGAGTGGAGACATCCACTCATGATGAGTCTTCCAGAGATGGGTGGAAACGCTCAAGGGAAGCTGACAAGTTGATGCTAGATGCGAGAGAGAATGTGGGACAACCATATTCTCAGCACAGACAGAGGAGGTTGCCTGAGCGGTACACTAGTTACATGGCCCTAGTTGGGGAGTGTGTAGAGTTTGAACCTTCTTCATTCGAGGAAGCAGTGTAGCAACCAGTCTGGGTTGATTCTATGGTGGAGGAGTACGACTCCATCGTTTAGAACTGTGTTTGGGATGTTGTCCCAAGACCGGAGGACAAGTCAGTGGTGAGTTCCCGATGGCTTTACAAGGTAAAGCAGGCAGCTGATGGTAGTGTTGAGAAACATAAGGCAAGGTTTGTTGCCCGTGGTTTCTCACAGGTCGAGGGGATCGACTACGATGAGACTTTTTCTCCTGTAGCAAGGTACTCATCTATCAAATCGATGTTGGCACTATCAGCTCAGATGGGTTGGAAGATCCATCAGATGGATGTGAAGACTGTGTTCCTTAATGGGAAGATTGAGGAAGAGGTGTACATTGAGCAGCTGGAAGGTTTTGAGACCTTCGATCGTGAGTCACATGTGTGCCGACTCAAGAGGGCTTTGTATGGGCTGAAGCAAGCACCTCGTGCTTGGTACACCAGGATCGACAACTATTTCACCAGGTTGGGCTTCATAAAGACTGAAGCAGATGCGAACCTTTACTACATCATGGTAGAAGGTAAGCCATTGATCAGTGTTCTTTATGTTGATGATCTGATATTGACAGGTGATGATCAGTTGATCAAGTCTTGTAAGGAGGACCTTGCAAGAGAGGTCAAGATGAAAGACATGGGTCTCATGCACTAATTTCTAGGCATGGAAGTGTGGCAGAAGGATGGGAAAGTGTTTGTGTCTCAAGGCAAGTATGCCAATGAGATACTCAGGCAATTCCACATGGAGAATTGCAAGCCCATGCAGACTCCTCTAGCTAGTAACTGGAGGAAGGAGGATGATACTTCAGGTGAGGTAGTAGCTACTATTGCTTATCGACAGCTTGTGCATTCATTGATGTATTTAGTGAACACATGACCATATTTGTGCTTTGCGGTGAACCAACTGAGTCAAGCTATGGTTCAGCCTACCAAGCTGTTTTGGAAGGCAATGAAGCATGTGTTGAGATACCTCAGAGGCACATCTCGGTATGGATTATGGTACAAACGAACAGAGGGAGTGAAGCTTCAGGCCTTCACAGATGCAGATTGGGCAGGGAGTCCATCAAACCAAAAGAGAACTTCAAGAGGAATTTTCAACCTTGGTTCAGCTGTAGTTTCTTGGTACAACAAGAAAGAGAGGTCAGTTGCACTTAGCTCAGCGGAGGCTAAATACATGGCTGCCAGTCAGGCAGTATGTGAGGCCATTTGGATGCAGAAAATTCTAGTTGGATTGTTTGGTCGGAGGATGGATCCAACTGTGATCTATTGCGATAATTAGAGTTGTATCAAACTCTCTGAGAATCCAGTATTTCATGACAGGTCCAAGAACATCGATATCTGGTATCATCATCTTCGAGACTGTGTGGTGAAGAGGATCATGTTGTTGCTGTATGTTTCGACCGACGAGCAGGATGCAGATATTTTGACTAAGGCATTGTCAAAATGCAAATTCAAGTTCCACAGAGACAGGATTGAGGTGACAGATAATCCCTTTCTTGTTGAGAGGGAGTTTTGAAAATAGCAACAAGAAATGCTAAATATAGAAGTGCTAAAAATAGCATTGCTATAAATAGCATTTCGGGATACATTCCAATTTTAGTTAGTCCCTGAACTAAAATTGAGAATTAAAATTTGAATTTGATCTCATCAGTTGTTTGAAAAATAATTAATTAATCCATCTTGAGTTAATTAGTTGGAGAAAATCAAACATGAAGTCTATGTGAAGACATGCAACAACTTTCCCTTTGATTGAGGAAGTTATCCCTTAATTAAGGAGATCAGGATGAGTTGTACTTTGAGTTGTAATTAGTTAGCTCAGTTAACTGAGTTAAGTCCAGTTAGATTAGTTCCAATAGTTTGTGGAACTAATTGTGAGTTCAATTAGTTAATGCATGCATGCATGTAACTACTGTACTTCAGATAACTGAATATTCTCTCATAAATAACTCATGCATGTCAGTTCAGTCAGAGACCCAGTTGAGATCAGATGATGGGACAATGTACTATTAGTTGCAAGAATATTCCATTGAGAATATCTCTTGCATGCAGAAGGAATTCGTTCCTTGGAGATTACACAGTTACTTCTGGTTTTGGTGAGTTGTGTGAGAGGTGAATTCACACAGGTGGCAGCCAGAGGACCCAGGAGAAACTGCACAAGGAAATAGGAGGCTTGGAGGACTGAGGGAAGGCATATGTTGTGTCTATTCAGTCTATGAGCAGCATTGAGGGATTGTACTGAGAGCTTGATAGCTTGTGAGCTAAAGCTTTGTGTAATCCGTAGATATTTCCACTTGTATGATAATACAGATAGCGGGGTTTTTAGCTGAGGCTTTCCCCAGAGTATTCTTCTGTGTTCATGTGTGATTGATTTCTCGTTCTCCATTATATGTGTTGTAATTGATCTTTCTCAAAATCGATTAAGCTTCCGCAAGATTGTTTGTAGAAGTAGATCAAGTATTTTGCTTTAGTATATTGCATTATCAGGTGATCTACAGTGGGAAATTCTACATTTCGATTAGGATTCGTTAAGAATTTTCATTGGTGCAAAGGGGAATGCCAAATGAAATCGATTAGGAAACTGTTTTAAAATATAGGCTAATGATTCCTTTTCACCTAAATGTGAAAACAATGTCTTACTTGAAGAACATCATGGTGCGTCTGATAATGTGAATTATAGATGGTTTGTTCACTTCCTACCAACTAATGTGTTTGGTAACCCTCCTTCTTATTGACACTCTTAAGAGAGCCCAAAGGCTTGTTGGTTTCCATTCTTCCCACCTTTTTTATGACTAGAAACTTAGTTACTTAGTGCTTGTTTCTCATACTCATAAAATTAACTATTCATTTCTAATACTCATGCTTATTGTTAAGAAATAATTATACAAGAAATTGAAGCTAATTTGTTAATCCATCTCTCTCAACACCTCATCCGGAATATTAATGTATGGTGTAATTTTCTCCTCACTCTTTGAACGTTGCCTCTTCCCTAAGCCAATTGCCACCCCTTGTAAAGCATCCCAAATAAGATCCCTAATCTTCTCCCTTCCTTGAGCTATTGTGTTGGAAGCAACAACAAGCTCATCTCAAAGTGAAACCAATCTAGGTAGTCGAGGTGCTAAACAAGCTATTGGAGCCCTAAATTCAACATCTTGCATAGCATCAAGTCATTCATATGTACGACCTTTTCCAACTCCATATAATTTGGATCCAATATTTGTATAATTGGTATCCATGTGCTCTCGAAACTTGACATACAACATCCTTGCAAAATATTGTGGCATTTCATCATTATTGGGGAACTTCCTATTGTGTAAAGGAAATTCTGATAAATAAATGGTGCAATATTAGGGTCATTAAATCTTGCAACCTTCAGACTTTTTGCTGTGTTTGGGTCACAAGTCAAAATAATGACAAGGCCATTTGTTTAATGACCTTGCTTTTTTCTTCATTATAGGAGTGTCTACCAATAACTAATGATCTCCTCCTACGTATCATGTGAAAAAAATCCTCGATTGTTGATCTAACCCCACAATATTATTTTATGAGACTCTCCAAACTATGAAAAACTATTTGGAGACAATCTCGAGTAGGGCTAGAGAGATTATTATTTTCTAGCTCATTCTGCAATCTCATGGAATGGTCCCTCATCCCATCAATAGTAGGATTGGAGATGTTGACTTCCCAAGGAATCTCCTTAGGAACATCTCCAGTATCAGGGTAAATAGGGCCATACTTTGGATTGTGGGCATACTGTTGCACCATACAACCTCTCATGCTATGATGAGGTCCCACAGGAGGAATATCAAAACCTATAACATCTTAAATGTTCACATTGTTAATTTTTACGGCTAGATTGTTATATGTTGTAGATAATTGCAATTTTTCAACATTTTAAATATTTTCAAATGACATTTTCCCCAGAACATCATTTCATCAATAGAAATTATGTAGAGAGAGAAAAATAACATCAACAATGTAGCACAACAATAAGGAACAACAAAAGAAAAACATACACAATAGGGACACCAAGATTTAGGTCAGAGACCAGGGCCCTGTTAAAGCCTCGAAAATCGTTGCTTCAACATGGGGGAAAACCACCCGGTCCAGACCTTGGTTGGCAGCCCCTTTTCCATTTGGTGTAGTGGCTCTGACTGGGGGTAATGGGACCATTTTCCCAATCTAATTTATGATAGTGTGGATGGGATGATATGTGATATTTTGGAGTAATGTCTAAGCTAAAAGTAATCTAATCTAAACTAATAATCACATGCATATATCCTAATCTAAGTACTATCTAATTATGACTATACCCGGGAATAAATTTGAAGTATGCGATCTACAATAATGTCCAAAAGCAATTGGTAATAAAGATCATTCAATTGCAATAAGAAATGAAATCGTTTAAAAATAATCGTTTCGTATAGATAGTTAGCTGAAAAGATTGTGAAAAATATATCGCATAAGAAACTATTCATGTATTCAGCATAAAATTTAGGTCATCGTCATACAGAAGTGTATTAATGCTAACCAAGATTCTAACTTTCATATATAAACAACTTGAAGAGGAATTATTACCTAATACATAAGTAAAAGAGAATTACGAGATAAAAGTACCATTTGTAATAAGTCCTACTCATGTGCTTCAGCAATATTGATCTACTTCCAATCAATCCAACACCATCTAAGAGTACAAAAGTACAATTTCAGTAGAAGATGTCAGATAAGATAAAAAATAAATCTTGTTCCATTCATTTCACTAGAACTTCTTTAAAGGGACAAAATTTCAAGTTTTGAAGATTGTTTCTGATAAAAATTTTGGACCCATCTCTAAATGCATGAGAGGGGTTTAAATACTAAACTATAAAACTAAAAATAGATTATTACAAAAATAGTTGAGGAGGTTTAAACGAACTTCCTCAAATTATGCAAAATAAAACAAAAATAGAAATGAACATGGTGACTAACTATTCTGCATTTGATCTTTTAGATCGCAAATGTCTATCATGGGCTTGAGCTATGTCGGTTGGCCGATTTCAGCTTTCAACTACCCAGTGAACATGACGTCAGTCAGTGCTGGCACCATTTTCTCCGTAGAAGTGGTTAGGCATTGCAGGGTCATCCACTGGCTGTGAGGTTTCACTAAATGTCGCCAATATGCTTCCCAATTTAACCTAGTCGTTTGCCTAATTGCTTATGCTTTTTCTTCTGTTGCCTGCCTCCACTGTAGTTCAAGCTATTTTACATTAGGAAGAAAACCTAGAATGGACTCTGCCACCAGGTTGGCGCTATGTAAATTTTCATTAATATTCTCGATAACACTTTTTGCTGCTGCTTCCACGTCTGTTGTTGCCTTTTCTGCCTCTCTAAGCCGAGAATGACAGTTTGCAAATAAGATTTATTTGTGTGACTCCTCCAGTTTAGGTAAGTTGGCCTTTCTCCCATCTTCTGAATTCTGCCAAGAGATGAAGTTGGAGACTCTTTTCAAGATTTCATCATATTCAAGTCTCATTTCAATGACTTGACTTGTCAATTTGTCGCTTGTTTCGCAATAATAATTTCATTGCGAAATCTTCTGACATAATAGTTCCTTTTGGTGCATCAGCTGGGAGTTAAGGCCAAGCGCTTCAGTAATAAACTGATAAATTTTTTGATCATCCTTATGCAAATCAGTTATTTCTTGTAATTGCGCTTCCTTTTCTGCTAAGCTGGCTTGATGTCTAATTTGTATCTGCTCGAACTCTTGTTGAAGCTTAACTAACTGTGTTTCTGCTTGCTGGTTGGATTTTGCTTGCTGTAATTGTTGTTCAAGGGACAAAATTTTATTTTCTTTTTCCTTAAGCATTCGGTTCCGTAACACTTCGCGACTACATGCTATCCTGCATCGCGATGATTTCCAAATGTGGCCAATGTGCCAACCATCGCAAACCTCCAATCGTCAATTGTCGAAGTGATGCCATTTGATGTCACGTGGCATATTCTGAATAGTGACACATGTCACTCAGATATGGCCCATTAGGCCATCCATAAACACCGAAACAACCTGCCACATGTCCCTTTGTACCATGATGTCATGTTGACACAAGCGGCCACGTGTCCCTTAGTGGAACCAATCAAATATTACCACTTGTCCTCATCGGAGCTCCTCTGGTGTTGCCTTCTGTCCTTATCAGACCCAACCAGATGCCTCCACGTGTCTTACCTGGAGGAGAGAGAAAGGGGCCTTGCCTACTCTGCCTTTTCATCAAATTCCTTTGTATTTTCGTTTTTGACCTCCCTGGTGATTTAACAAAGAATGCACAGTCCCGACTTATCCCCCGATATTGCAAGACCTCTGACATGCGGAATCACTGATATGCAATTCGTCGGGACCTCTAATTAGTCGGGACCTCGATTGGCTGGGACCTCTGATTTCGATTCATTGGGACCTATGATTTGTGGGACTTTCGATCTACGGGATTCCTCATTGCACAAGGCATGAATCATCCTAAACTTTAGCAGGCCATATCTCTTGAACCACAAGTCCATTTCTAGACTTTCGCATACCGTTGGAAATCTCTTCCATAGCACTCTCCAATGAAAGGAGTCTGATTAGCCACTAATTCCATATTTTGTCTCAAAAGATGGCTCCAAATTCTCTACCTAGATGGAATCACAACCACCAAGGCATGAAGCCCCATCATCAATTTGAGCCTTGTTTCACATCAATGCCAACACTTACACAACCATCCACCTTCGTACCATCAAATGTCCAACAAGAAAGTTCTCCAAGCATAGACATCTCAAATTGTCGGTTAAGTGTATCTGCATCACTAACAAGAAAACATATCATGAACATAGATAACAACAATAATGAGTTTATCAATTTTAGTTTTGATGTACGGGTTGTTGTCTATTGTGCCTCTTTTGAATCCACAATGAATCAAACACTTATCCAACCTTGAAAACCAAGCCATGGGTTCTCGTTTAAGGCTATACAAAGCATTTTTCAGCTTGCAAACATAATCATGTTTACTTGTTAATTGAAAATCATTATGATGCTCAATATAAACGTCTTCATGTAATTCACCACTTAAAAAGGCAGATTTGAAATCCATCTAGTATACCTTGAATTTATTATAACTAACAAAAGCCAAGAACACTCAAATTGTCTCTAATCTTGCAACTGGAGTAAAGGTCTCATCGAAATCTAGTCTTATTTGAGCATAAACCTTACACACCAATATGGCCTTGTTTCTTACCACTTCTCCATTTTCATTCAACTTGTTTCTAAAGATCCGTTTTGTGCCAATAATATTCTTATCTATTGGCCTTGGAACTAGCTCCCTAGTCTAATTATTTTCAATCTAATCAAGCTCTTCATTCATGTCCTTCACCTAATTGTCATAGTTAGGCTAAGAAAGATCCTTTGGATCAACCATGGACAACATGGCTATATTTTCCTGCTTTTGGGAATTCATTATTCTTAAGTTTGGTTTGTACACCTGCATGCAAGTCACCTACAATCTTATTAGCTGGGTGGTTTTTTTGCACATACCTTGAAGGGAATTTTGATTGTGGACTATTTGGTTCTTCAATAAATTCAACTTTAGCTACTTCATTATCCTCATCATGGTTGAATTGGTCATTGGAATTGATGTTTTTTGGGTGTGTATCCTCAAGAGAAATGTGCTCATCAAATTTAACATCATTGCAATCAACTATCATTCTTGAGTTATTGTTGTAACATATGTAGCCTTTAATATTGTAAGAGTACCCAAGGAAAATACCTTCATCAACTCTTGCATCAAACTTGTGAAGTTTCTCATCATTTTTCTTGATGTAGCATTTTCTCCCAAATACCTTGAAATGCTTGACTATAGCTAGTCTACCATACCAAAAGATCATATGGGGTTTTATCAGAGTTTGGTTTGAAGTGTTCTTTGGTCAAAATCACAACTATTGTATTTGTTGCTTGAGTCCAAAATCACTGTGGTATGTTTCTTTCACTCATCATGGCTTTAGCTAGTTTTTGGATATATCTGATGTCTCTCTCTGCCATGCCATTTTGTCGTGGGATTTCAGGTCTTGTAAACTATCTTTTAATGCATCGATATTTGCAATAATAATCAAATTCATTGGATGTGAACTCACCATCATTGTCTAATCTTATACATTTGATTCTACGACCTGTCTCATTCTCAGCCATAACCTTATTTTTATTTTTATTTTTATTTGTTCAAAGATTATAATTTCTCTCTTAAGAATGAAACTTGAATTAACCTACTATAATCACCAATGATTGGCATGAAGTATATCTTACTTGTAGGTATATACATTCTTTATGGTACAAAAAGATCCATATGTACAATTGTAAAGGCCTACTTGTAGAATTTTCTTTAGATTTGAAGGGAACACGTACTTGTTTGCCAATCTAGAAAGATTTGTAAAAGGTATTTTTAATCTTAGATATCCTCGACAGATGTTTAACAATGTTCTTTTTTACCAGGTTCACAATATGGTTAAAATTTAAATGACCCAACCTACAATGCGATAACCAACTCTCATCAACCTTAGTTAGGCATCATTTCTCTGCCTTTTCTTTCAAAACATAGACATTGATCTTTGTTCTAACAACCTCAGTGACTACTTTTCTTGTATCGACAATATAGATTTGGCACTTTTTAGATCTAAATAATACATCATAACCATGGTCACATGTTTGAGAAACACTGAGCAAGTTGCGTTTCATACCTTCAACAAACAAAACATTATTTTCCTTACCTCTTCAATTTTCTAGATTGACAATACCTTTACCCATTATCTTTATAGGGGCATCATTTCCAAAAGTGACATTGCCTTTGTAATTTATTTGATTGAATGGAATTTGTCTTTATCCCCTCTCATGTTCTTTGAACAACCATTGTCAGCATACCAATGGATGCCCTGATTTTGAGCTTATAAAACCAGGTCAATTTTTTTTCCTTTTTTCTTTTGTTCCCATACCTTAGGTTTAATTTTTTATTACTTTGTTTTAGTGGATGTTCTATTGTTTTCGAGTATAGAAAAAATGCTCTATGCCGATACTCTTGACATATATAACATTTCATCACATTAACCAGTGGAAAAAATGAATTGTTGAGTCTAGATATGTATCTCCTCTGTTTGGAAAACTAATTATTAGACTGATAAGTTCTTCTTTGTCAGGTGTGGAGCCTAATTATTTTATTTATTCATAGGTATCGTTGTGTTGGACCCCAGTTCCTAACGGGTCCATAATTCCACCTGTCTAATTACCATCAGGGGGGTCTGGGGGGGGGCGGGTGACAACAATTTTATGAGCCCCCCTTCCGGGGGTTTGGGGGTAGTGTAAAGCTAAAAATAGATGTAAAATTTCCTTGTAAAATATTGTAATTTCGTAGCCAATCTGGGTCGTTCATTTGGCAGATGATCTGATGGTAGAAGTTTTGCTTAATTGAGCCCTAGAAGGCAACCCCCTCAATTTATATGAGGGAATTATATTGTGGTTGTGTATATGTGTATTATGAGTGAGAAAGAGAGAGGAGACTGTGTGAGAGCGAACAGGAAATTATAACGGATCTGTTGTAGGTTGTATCTCTTCATTTTTCTAGATATATAAAGGAAGGATTTGTTGTTTCTATATCGGCGTAGCCCAAATTAGGTGAACCACATATATATGTGTCTCTCTTGTTTTATGTGTTTTCTATGTTTGTGTTTCTGCAATATTCTATGTGTTCCATTGGTCTGTAATATATAATTTTCTACAACTGGTATATGAGCCAAAGGTCTATTTGGCTAAGAAACGCACAGGAAAAAAGGGTTCCTGGTTCGAGTGGGAGCAATGACAGAAGATGGTAGGTGTTGGATTTGTGGGGCCTGACCTAGGTTTAGTGTTAGTTAGCCAAACAAATCCCTACACTACTAGCCCTTTCGGCATTAGCCCACGGAGCACAGACTGAAGTCTCACTCGAAGCAGTATGGGGGGATGCTGGAACCAAGTTTCCGCACCCTGAGATAGTCGTAATGTCGGTTTGTTCCTTCTGTTCCTTTTTTCGCACAAGTCGCTAGATTCTAGGCTCTATCATTCTAGTCCTTTATTCCGCCTTTCGGTACCTCCGGGAAGGGGTACGATTGACCTTCGTGCAACCCTAACCTGTGGTTTAGGTACTTTCGTGCTGCTAGGGCAGCATATTGCGTAGATTCCTAGATTATCTTAAGTGTCTTACTTATCTTATTATACAATCACAATTAGCACCACGTAAACAGATATCCATACTTGCGTTTAATTACCCAACATAATTATATACATTTTCGCATCACATAAGCATTGTAAATGAAATTCATACACAATATGACAAGATTCATTAACAGGAAACAAAGACACAGAATTTGTAGAATGATTCTCTTTATTGATCTCTTCAGATGATTACAGAATCTATCCACCCTGCGCACACAGCTGTAGGGGTCTGTGCACTTAGCTGCGGACTTCCACCCTAGGCCTCTGCGCATTCAGTTGTGGAGCCTCTACCTATGCTACAACCCAAAACTTAGACTTCTCTCCTTATCGCTCAAGACCTCACACTTCTTCTAAACTTTTCTTCCTTAGATCTTACTTACTTATCTCTTTTTATACAATCCCATGGTTCACGGACCATGGGTAGATCTTTACAGCCGACTTTACATTTTACAAAATAAGGGCGGACAACCCTTTATGACTCATGACACCTTCGTGCTTCACGACCACAAAATGTGGAGACTTTACAACTTTATTACAAACTTTGACCCAAAACATGGGCTTTTAGCCCCAAAACTGTCCTTGGGGCATCTTGTTCCCAACAGGACCCCAACACAAACATCGTGACTCGCCCTCGAGTCACTCGACAATCGTGGATATCTTAGCACGAAGACCTCCTAGCTCGACCTGTATTACCGCAACCTCGGCAGTGCATTGTGTGGCCGCCTGCTTCGCATCTTCAACCATCTGCTCGGTCATTTCTCTTAAACTATCGGCCTGAAGCTTTTGCTGAGTTGCTTTCAGAGGCGTAATCTTTCCTTCAATAGAGGCCATGACCACGTAAGCCTCATCCAGCTAGGGTTTTAGTCGCACCTTCAACACTTCTTCCATTTTCTATGCTGCATCCACCTGTTCTTTCAGCTGGTTGGCCTCTTGTAGCTTTGCCAGTCTCTGTGTGAGTGTGACGGTTCACGCTATGCCTTTGACCTCATCATAGTGCTACTACAGTGCACGTACATGTGTCTCCAATCATTGTACATTAGGGTCCTCCTGCAAGCTCGTTAGGACCTCAAACGACTATTCAAAGAGTTGTCTACAGTCCAAAAAGCACTGTCAACTGCCACTATTGCCTCTGTGACAGCGGTTGCATACTGCTCCTTTACTTCTGGTGGAGTTGAAGGCTGGGCCTTCAACTGTAACTTGGTGATATGCAGGTTCAACTACAACTGAACCCTCACCATTTCTATACAAGCATCGTGCACCCCTATAGCCAGCTTGCGGACGCGCACCTCAACTGGTTCTTCCTCAGGAATGGCCAACTCTGGGACCATATAGCATGCCTCCTCGATGACCTACAGTATACGCCTGTTTTGGTTGGTTGCCTCGGTCACGACAGTGATCGCAGAGACTCATTGTAGTGCCATCTGCTCATTGTTAATCCGCTGCTCACTGATCACCTGTAGGGTGCGGTGCTCATGGGTCCTCAGCTCTGCAATCACTCCATCCTGCAATAGGTGGAGCACCATGCTAGGGAGCACTTCCAGATTCAACCCTACTCCCTTGAGGGCACTGACAATGAGCCTGTCAGCTTCATTCTCCATGGTCAGTGCTCCATCAGGCAGCACTATCGCACTGGAGGCCTTCGTGTGTAGCATCTCGGCAGCTTCTAAAGTGTTGATAGCAAGGCTGGTGGACATCGTGCCAGCCTGTGATGCACAAGTCTGTAGCTCCTGCAAACCTATTTGGATAGCCCCCAATATTAGTTGTTTTTGCTGCTCAAACTGTTGTAGGGCCTCCACGATGACATCCCGCACCGTGTCACCGATGTCATGCAAGTCGCCCTCTGTGAGGGTGATTGGGTCCAACGATGTCTTAGTGGCCTTGGATTTCTTCCTGGACCCTCCTTTCTCTTGCTCCCTTGGATGTTTAATGCAGGTGGACGTTGCTTGTGGGTCCGCGCCGTGCTGCTCTGTCTACTCATCCGTCTCTTCCTCTGTCTCGGGTGAAGGTGACCTTGCGCCTTTGTTGAAGCCCCGCTCTGTTCCACCTATTTGCTTCTCCATCTGCTGAGCAGCATCACGCTCCGCTTGGGCCTTGTCAGCAGCCTCCTTATTTCTCTTTTCGTCCAGCTACGTCATCTTGAGCTTGGCCTCCTCCTTCTTGTGTTGTGCGGCGGACTTGCTCCCTCCCACCACCAAGTCTATTGTAGTGCGCCATTCTGTTGGCCAGTGATCAAGTACTGCATCAATGGCGTCATTCGTTGCCAGGTAAGGCAAGTCATACCATGTCTGTGCAGGGTCCTTCCACACCCTGATGGACACATGGTGAAAATCGGCCTTAAACTCCGCGTAGCCCTGTAGGTTGGTAAACACCATAGGTGACAACTGTGGTTTGCAATTGATGGCCATGCGGATGTTCATCTCCATCAAGATCCAGAAGATCTTGCTATCCTTGATGCGTTGCGCATCCTTGGTCGCCCAAAGCGAAGCGTACTTCGCTGCTTCTGGTAGGTCTAGCATGACCGAAGAGAATTAACTGTCCTCTAGTAGCTCCCATGCTACCAGCACAATAGACAGTAAGAGCCACACTTAGTGGAACGTCTTGCTGAGCTCTTGTGCCTCACGGTAGTTCGCAAGGAACTCATTGTGGAGATAGTCCGCCCAATTGAACTAGACTCCTTCGGCGCACTGGGCTTCTAGCGCGACGACAAGCACCAACACCTCATCGGCGCGACACTTCCTCATCACCTTCCCTACTAAAATTTGCATATCCACCTTTACAGCAAGGTCATAGATGCTTGATATGGCGTATCCGCACGGCTTCTTCACCAACTTAAACTTATCCTTCATGGCCTTCATAAGGGCCTGCTCACCACCTTTTCCACCAAACATCATGGCCGAATTTTCTCTTGTGTAGGGAAACCGTGTGATCGTGTGGATCAATCTCTCAGTGATGGGTATTGGCTCTTCCAGCCACAAAAACCCATCATGCACCAAGCATAGCAACTTCTTGATGACCAAGTCTATAATCGGGGTGCGGTTGTAGTGCGACACCCATAGCAAGTTGAGAAAACCTGCCTTGTCTACTCCTCTAAGCCACCTCCGTGGCTCCAATGCAGTCATTCCGGTGGTTGTATCAATAATGCGGTGCATTAGTTTCTTGGTCACCAAGTGTGGGAACTTTTCATGGTCATCCAAGTCCCAGTCTTCGAGTTTTAACACAGGAACCTGCCCCAAGCGCGGTCCTTCAACGGAACCATTTTTTGGCTTTGTGGGGCCTGACCTAGGTTCAACATTAGTTAGCCAAACAAATCCCTACACCACTAGCCCTTTCGACATCAGCCCGCGGAACGCGGACTGAAGTCTCACTCGAAGCAGTATGGGGGGATGCTGGAACCAAGTTTCTGCACCCTGAGATGGTCATGATGTCGGTTTATTCCTTTTGTTCCTTCTTTCGCAAAGGTCTCTAAATTCTAGGCTCTGTCAGTCTAGTCCTTTATTCCGCCCTTCGATACCTCCGCGAAGGGGTACGATTGACCTTCGTGCAGCCCTAACCTGCGATTCAGGTACTTTCGCGCTGCTAGGGCAACGTATTGCGTAGATTCCCAAATTATCTTAAGTGTCCTACTTATCTCATTAGACAATCACAGTTAGCACCACGTAAGCATATATCCCTACTTGCGTTCAATTACCCAACGTAATTACATACATTCGCGCATCACATAAGCATTGTAAATGAAATTCATACACAATATGACAAGATGCATTACCAGGAAACAAAAACGCAAAATTTGTAGAATTCTTCTCTTTATTGATATCTTCAGACGATTACAGACTCTATCCACCCTGCGCACATAGCTGTAGGGGTCCATGCACTCAGCTACGGACTTCCACCCTAGGCCTCTGCGCACTCAGCTGCAGAGATTCTACCTACGCTATGACCCAAAACTTAGACTTCTCTCCTTATCGCTCAAGACCTCATACTTCTTATAAACTTTTTTTCCTTAGAGCTTACTTACTTAACTCTTTTTATACAATCCCATGGTCCGCAGACCATGGGTAGATCTTTACAACTGACTTTACATTTTACAAAATAAGGGCGGACAACCCTTTATGACTCATGACACCTTCGCGCTCCACGATCAAAAAATGCGGAGACTTTACAACTTTCTTACAAAATTTGACCCAAAACATGGGCTTTTAGCCCCAAAGCTATCCTTGGGGGATCCTGTTGAGCCTCAAACCTGCACTTCTTTACACATCCTCTCAGCCTCCTTTTCCTATTCATTTCCTTCTTTTGCCACTCATTCCCTCCATCAAATTGCTCAAATCATTGTATTTTAGGACTTTTTACATGGTTTGCTAATTATGCTAATGACTGTTGTTGGTTTAGAATTTTGGTTCAAAGTGCTGCGTTTCCGCAGCTCACACAGGGTTTCCGCAGCTGATCCCGGTTTCCACAGCCAACCCCAGATTCCGCAGCTGTTTTCTTAAATGGTATGTTCCAGGTGTCCTCCGGGAAGAAGAGTCACATGGGAAAGTTCGTGGAACCAAGGACATGGTGTGTGTCCCTCCAGCTCACCCAAACTGGTCATAAAAACCCGTAGTCAACGAGGAGGCAAATCCGGTCAACAGAGGTCATTGGCGGTGGCACGGCTCTGCGTGTTCTGTTTTGGAGCACGTGAAGAACAGGTGGCACCTTCTTCAGCCACGAAGACAGTGGGAAACAAGAATCCAACAGCGGATTGAATGCCCACAACGACTGTTGCCTAAATCCGAGGACGCAGCCAGATTACGTGTTTTTACACAGCTGCTTGAATAGCTGAAGTTTCGTTAAGTTAGTTTGCTTTCCTCTGTATAAATAAAGCGTCTTTGAACGCTGGATAGTTAGTCGTTTTGTAGTCGTGTTTTGTAATTGTTTTGAGCTCCCCACTGTACTTTTAAACTTGTTATCAATACATGAGAAGACTGTTCTGTTTCTAAGCGTGTAACTGCTCTTTGGATTGGCTGAAGTAGGCAGAGGGCCCCTGTTTGCTGCAGCCTCTGTACAGTAGTTTAATTTCTTGTATTTCGTTTTCTGATTTCATGTATAATAGCTGTACAGTCTCTTTATTTGCTGCATTTTTATTTCTTTTCAACATGTATAATAGCTGTACATAAACTTTGAATTCTGCTGATTTACATTTCTGCACTTTTGTTCATGACTGATCAGTGTGTTATGCAGGTTTCTTAGGCGAGCCCGGGATAGTTTTCTTGCTTTTCTTTTTACAACTAGTGGCATGTGTGATCATCTTGTCTAGGCTGCTGACCTTTACTTTTCTGCAGTTTGATTTTCATTAGTTTTATTCCTTCAACTTGCACTTTACTTTCTGCTCAGTAGTTATCAAGTTGTTCATCTATTGATGGTTCTTTTTCTATAATCAACTAACTTTATTGGAGCCAAAATATCATTTAGTGCAGCTTGGTTTATTTTGCTTTAAGACTCACATTACTGACCTGTTCATAACTGTTCTCACATCATTAAGAAGAGGTTAAATAGTGTGATTTGTCTCACTTAGATTTCACATTGATTAGATTTTGTAAAGTAGTGTAAAGTAGTTGTTCTTGCTTTTAATTGAGTTAATATAGATTTCATTTTCGTTTTCATCAACAACAGAGATACTGGGCCGATGCCATTAGTCTTTTATTTGATTTCAAGCTTTAATTTTATTTCAGTTATTGTTCAAGCTTTCTTTTAGAATACTCTTTAAGTTTCAAGAAATCACTTAGAAATCATCACAATCACACACATTCACTCGCTTTATTACATCTCCATCACATCACATCTAGGAAAGATACAATAAAAAACAAACTAAAAAGATAAAAACGACAAAAGATTAAGAAAACAGTTACCTAAGTACATATAGTACACCTCACTTCATCAGCTTACGAGCCCCGGGTTGACATTTAAAAGTTGCAATTTAGACATCACTAAATTGACCAAACATTTTGGCGCCGTTGCCGGGGAAGTGAAATTAGGTAGCCAATTCTTAAAAAAAAAAAAACAAACAAGAAAATTTCAAGGAAGGAAAATAACCTCTCAAAGTATGCTCTCCTCTTGCACCTAGAGTGACCTGGAGGATTAGAAAAGAGAAAGTTATTGGTTTAATAGTTTCTTGAGTATGCTCTCTTCTTGCACCTAAAGTGATCTGGAAGATCAGAAAGAGAATTATTACCCTGACTTGAAGGAAAATAAAAAATGACATGCATAGAGCAAGAGATTCTAGGGGAAGGTTTTTAGCTAGAGCCAAGAGTTTGATTTTTACAAGTCCATCTACTTCAAGGACTAGACAAGAGACACCTCCATCATCTCCAACTTACACTCCTAGCCCTAGGATTCCTGGAATTCAAGAGGCAATAGTTGACTCTCCCACACCATCTATCGAATCTGAATCAGAAAGGGACCCTTTTCTTCCTTCCATAGGAGGACAAATTGTAATTGAAGAAGTAGAATCATCTGAAGAAGAGGGAGAAATTCCTTCTCGTTCACCCTTAGTAGAGGAACCGGAAAACTCTGAAGTCTCCGGGGAGACTACCATGGCAGAAGAAAGAGCACCTGGATTTGGTAGAGGTAGAGGTAGAGGAGGAGGAGGAGGAGGAAACAATGGAGGAGCTCGAGGTAACATTGGGGGAAATAGAGATGGAGATAACTCATTCGGATTTCCTATAGTCGATGAGGACTCCCGAGCCACCATGAAAAACATCTCACCATCTGTCCTCCCAAACTTCCATGGGATGAGGAATGAAGACCCTGAAACATTTCTATTTGAGTTTGAAGTCGTTTGTCGAACTTATGACTATCTGGAAGACTCTCAAAAACTCAAACTGTTCCCTTCAACATTGAAAGGAGCAGCCTTGAAGTGGTTCATGGGATTACTCACTCAGTCCATTAGGTCTTGGAATGATATGAAACAAACATTTTTGGATAGGTACCTGGACTATTGTATGCCCACCAATCACAAGGATGAGGTATTTAAAATGATGCAAAAAGAAGATGAAAATTTGGAGGATTTGCTTGAAAGATTTCAATACAACTTGAAAAGAGCAAAAATGAGCCACTTAGATGAGGAGACCTTAAAAGCCCTTCTACTAAAAGCCATTAGCGATGAATGGATAGATATTTTGAACATGATGGGAAAGGGAGATATATCTCAACTTTCACTCAATGATATAGCAGAACTATGTGTCCATCTCTCAAGGGGGAAGTCTAAAACTCATAAAGGGCCTAGAGATCCTTCTCTCATCAGAGCAAACAAATCTGCAACTGGATCAGTAAGTAGGGCTGAGATTGGAAATATGCTTGATGAATTTAAAACTGATATCTTAGGAAGTCTTAGTGAACAATTAGACACCTTTAAGATTCACAATAAGCAGAAAGCAGAAGCTGAGGCTTTGGCCATCTTTTGCCCAAAGTGTAGAAAGAAACATGCTCTAAGGGAATGTCCCTTGGATGCAAAAGTTGTAGAGACATGTGTAATTTGTTCAGAGAATCATGAGACCAAGGATTTTCTTTCAATCCTTGGGCTCAAAGCTGTTTTTCAAGAAGATCCAAATACACTCGAATCTCTCTGTTTTGTTGCAAGGAGACCTTGTTAGGGGCAACAAAATCAAGGGTTTAACAACTCTATGAATTTTCAACCCCCACCAAATTGGAATCCTTGGCAACAACCTTGGTCCCAACCTCAAAATCCTTTTCAATCATGGGTACAAGGAATGCAAAATCCTTATGGGAGATTTGCTCAATTTTACCAATATCCTCCATCTTTTCAAAACCAACAAGCTCCACAACTTCCAAATCAGAATCCACAACTATCATTGCCATTTCAACAACAACAACCTTCTCAACAGAATCCAAATTCTCAACTCTTGCTTCCATTCCAACAGAAGTCAAATCAACTTCCTTCTCAGCCATTGCCAAACCCCAATAATAAAAATCCTCAAAATGCTTACATGTTGGAAGGTCAACCATTTCCTACCTATATGATTGTTCCTCTCAATGAAGTACAACTCAGATCAGGTAGAGTCTTAGATAAGCCTTCTATAAATGATCAAAAGCAAAGCATTTTTGAGGAAGAATCTCTTGAAGCCAATAAGGGTTCTGAAGCATCTCTTCAAAACCCAAACACTCAAAAAGAAAAAGAAAAAGAATTAACCCACACAACTCCCATAGTTGAGCAACCTGCATCTTTATCCACACCTCCTTTTCCTGAAAGATTACAAATTGACAAAGGAGTGGAAAAACAAATTTGGTTGCCTGACTATAATTTTCTAGATGAATTGAAGAAGGTCTGTATCAAGATTCCCTTGTTACAAGCCATAAAGGAAATTCCTATTCTAGCAAAAACAATAAAGGAGTTGAGCCTTAAAAGACCAGGAAGGAAACCAAGAGATACCAGAAGGATCCACCTGGTAGGAAAAATTGCAGATATCATGATGGGAAAAATTACTATGCAGAAATATGTAGACCCTGGTAGTCCAATTGTCAAAACACATATCAATGGGGTAGAAATACAAAATACTTTGATTGATTTAGGGGCTGCTATTAACATTATGAGTAGACAGACTATGGAACAGCTAAAACTTCCTAATCTTCTTTTTACACCTACTTTATTGCAATTGGCAGATCGATCAATTATTAAACCAGATGGTGTATTAGAAGACATTCCAGTCTCCCTAGACTCTTGGGAATATCCATTGGATTTCATGATTTTAACTCCCAAGAGTAATCTAGGAGGACATCCTCTTATTTTAGGAAGACCTTGGCTAGCCACAGCTGATGCTTTCATAAGTTGTAGGTCTGGGGATATGTATATTTCTGATGGTAATTCGACAAAGAAGTTCAATCTGTATCCTCCAGCAAAAGCAATTACAGAAATAGGGGATAATGAGTGGATTGATGATGAAGATACTATACAACCTGTCTTTACCATTTCTGAGGTTAGTGAAGATAGTCAAATTCTGAACACATTAGAAAATTTTGAACCATCTTCAGAATATGACTCCACACAATTTCAGTTGGATTCTGACATTGAGTGTCTATCATCTAGACAAATGTCTCTTTTCTCTATGGAAGAGTTTGGTAGTTCTGCCACTGAGATTTTTCCAGGAAAAACATTGAATATCAACAGAAACTTGGAAAAATCACAACAAGGGGAGCTAACCAAAATCTTGCAAAAACATTCTACTTCATTTGCATGGGAGTATACCAATATGAAAGGTATTGACCCTAAGACTTGCATTCATCACATCTACATTGAGGAAAACAGTAAACCAATCAGAAAACCTCAAAGAAGGATGAATCCAAACCTTAGGGAGATAGTGAAAGAAGAGCTCCAAAAGTTACTTAATGTAAACTTCATTTACCCCATTTCAGATAGCTGGTGGGTTTCCCCTTTGGTTATAGTACCTAAAAAGAATGGTAAATGGAGGGTTTTCATTGATTACAGGGAATTAAACAAAGCAACTTTGAAGGATCACTTTCCTTTACCCTTTATTGATCAAGTATTAGATACTTTAGCAGGAAAAAAGTACTTCTCATTTTTGGATGGTTTTAGTGGTTACAATCAAATTCAGGTAGCACCTGAAGATCAGGACAAGACCACATTTACCTGTCCATGGGGAACTTTTGCTTACCGAGTACTTCCTTTTGGATTATGCAATGCACCTGCAACATTTCAAAGGGCAGTATTAGGAATCTTTTCTGATCTAATTCATGATTGTGTAGAGGTCTATATGGATGATTTTACAGTTTATGGTAATTCATTTGAAGAGGCATTAGAAAATTTGGAAAAAGTCCTTATAAGATGTAAGGAAACAAATCTTTCATTAAGTCATGAAAAATGCTTTATGATGTTTATTGAAGGGATTGTTTTAGGACATCATATTTCAGGAGATGGAATTAAAGTTGATAGATCAAAAGTTGAAGTCATCTCTAAGTTACCTATTCCAAATTGTCAAAAAGATGTTAGAAGTTTTCTTGGGTTTACTGGATATTATAGAAGATTTATTGAAAACTTCACCAAGATAGCATCTCCGCTCTTCAAATTACTTACAAAAGACTGTGAATTCAAGTGGAATCCTGACTGTCAATTTGCATTTGAAACTCTAAAAACAAGAATATCTGAAGCACCCATTCTGAGAGGGCCAAATTGGAAACTTCCTTTCCATATTTCTACAGATGCTTCAGATACAGCTCTAGGAGCTGTGTTGGGTCAAAAGGATTTAGTTCCTTATGCCATTTATTACACCAGTAAAAATTTGACTCCCACTGAGTTAAATTATACTATGACTGAAAAAGAGTTCTTAGCCATTGTTCATGCAATTAACAATTTTAGACATTACATAACAGGCTATGAAACTTTTGTCCATACTAATCATTCTGCAATTAGATATCTCATGAACAAACCTGTTACTAATGGCAGAGTCACAAGATGGCTTTTACTTTTACAAGAATTCAATATTACTGTGTTAGATAGACCAGGAAAACAAAATACAGTAGCTGATTTCTTGTCTAGAATCCAAAATACTAACGAAGATTCTCCCGTAGAGGATAAGTTTCCAGATGAATATCTGTTTGTAGTAACTACTAAAACTCCTTGGTATGCAGATATTGCTAACTATTTGGTTACAGGGAAGCTACCTCCACACTTATTTCCTAATGAGAAAAGGAAAATTATTCAGGAGAGTTCACATTATTCATGGATTTCTAATGAATTGTTCAAAACAGGGCTAGATTGTGTGATCAGAAGATGTGTTCTGGAAGATGAAATGCCTGACATCCTTAAGGCATTTCATGATGAACCGTGCAGTGGACACTTTGCTGACAAGAGGACGGCCTATAAAATCCTTTCTTTAGGATATTATTGGCCTTCTCTCTTCAAAGATGCAAAACAATATGTTAGAAGGTGTGACAGCTGCCAAAGAGTTGGGAGACCAACTCTTTCAAATGAAATGCCATTACAGCCACAGGTACTCATCGAACCCTTTGAGAAATGGGCTTTAGATTTTGTTGGACCTATTAATCCACCATCTAAACAAAAGAAGTATATATTGGTTTGCACTGATTATGTTACTAAATGGGTAGAAGCTAAGGCATTGCCTTCTGCCACTGAAAATTCAGTTGTTCAATTTCTTTTTGAGGATATTTTTACTCGTTTTGGTGTCCCAAGAGAAATTGTGACAGATCAGGGAAGTCAATTTACCTCTAACTTGATGGAGAAGCTGATGGAAGAATACAAAATCAAGCATAGAAAATCTACTCCATACCATTCGCAAGCAAATGGTCAAGTGGAATCCACAAACAAAGTTCTTGAGAGCATCATCACCAAAACTGTTCATCTCCACAAAAGAGATTGGGCAGAAAGGCTTCCTGAAGCCTTATGGGCCTATAGAACAACATGGAGGAACACAACAGGACATTCTCCCTATGAACTTGTTTATGGGAAAGAAGTCTTGCTCCCCATTGAGTTCCAAGTCAAGACCTTCAAGATGGCAGTTCAGTTGGGGATGAGTCTATCAGAAGCCCAAAAGAACAGAATGGAGCAGCTGAATGAGCTAGATGAAATAAGACAAGATGCAATTTTAAGGACCGATCTAGTTCAGTACCAAAGAACTAAGTGGCATGACAGATATATCAAAGAGAAGAAGTTTCAAAAGGGAGATTGGGCGTTACTATTTGATTCAAAGTTTAAAGACTTCAAAGGAAAATTTCAAACTCATTGGCTTGGGCCATATGAGATTGATGAAGTCTTTAGCAATGGAGCAGTTCGAGTCAAGACTATTGATGAGTTTCAAACTCCTCTCATTGTGAATGGCCATCGATTGAAAATTTATCATAAGCCACTCTCAAAAGAGGACTTTGTCAAAAATTTTCAAGAGAATTCTGCAATGAGACTGGTGGAGAAGAATTATTCTCCTCCATCAGCCTAGTCTTTGTTTCTTTCAGAAAAAAAGAAAAAAAAAAGAAAAAGAAAAAAAAAATGTGTATAAGCCTGAAAACCAATCTCAGATTGGCGGTCTTATACAGAAAATATGGAGTGAAAATCAGGGACACCTGACACTCTATATTTTCCAAAAAAAAAAAAAAAATCTCTTTCTCTCCATCTTCACTCCACCTCACTTGTCATTTCCATCTTCACCTCCATCTCATCTTCATCTCCATTCCACTTCACTCCATTCCATTTCCATTTCATTCCATTCCATTAATAAAAGTCCCTCTCAGGACTATTTCATTCAGTCAGTTGTTTTTCTAACTAAATTTGTGCAGCAAAAAGGGGAGTTGTCTTATTTTCCGCAGCTGGGAACCGTTTCCGCAGCTCGCACCAGTTTCCGCAGCTCGAAATGATTCCGCAGCCAGCACACTCTATCTCTACAGCAACAGCACTCTGTTTTCAAAAATCACAGTCAGAGATATCATCATCACCAAGGGCAGCAAGGATACGAGGCATCTGCAAGATAAGAAAACAATAATGGATCAGCAACCTTAATCAACAAATGGCAAACTTATGAAGGTATGATCAAAATCTTTTCCAAACAACAATTTAATGTCATGTTATGCATAGTTATTAAATTGTGGACAGCGCCACTAAATGCAATGATTCGGCAAGATCATCCCATTCCTCCTCCACGATAATCCACCTCATACCTTTCTAACGGTTCCATAATCACTCTTAATTCAAACTCGAAATGGGGCTGCGCTTTCATTTATTGGCCGTACCTCTGTGACGTAACCCAATGTACCACGACTCTCCTTACCACCATTTCCGCAGCCAATGCTGGGACGTGTGCGTAAGCCACCCGACTCTAAAGGATTCGGCCATTATTCCGTCCACTTATCACTCCATTTCTGCATGCGTTGAACTCATTTCTCGTGTTTTTCTTCTACTCCCTTGTACTCACACTATTTCCACTCTCATTTCTACCGCAAACTCCACAGCTCTGTTTCAAACCCCGATTGCAGTTCTGCAATACACCTTGCATTACGTTACGGCTACTCCACTTACAACCGTAATCCACCTGTTTTTCCCGTGAGCATCCTCCTTGAGCATCCACACACAGTCAAAGCTTCAGCCGAAGTTGAGAGCCGAAGATGGGGAAGCTGCTTAGAGCTGAACCTGAGGGTCCGAAATATTTAGAAGGGTATCCACAGACGAAGGAAGCATTAAAGAAGGCAAAGTGGTTGAAGTTTATTCAAAAATTCAGAGGGTATAATAAGGAGGTCACGAAAGCATTTGCTCGATCCTTCAATGGACACACCGTGGAAGTAGGGGACCTGAAATTCACAATAACAGAGAACACCATAGCAGCAGCAACTAGTTTACCACAAGAGGGAGACAGATGGTTTAAGAACAAAGGGTTGGAAGATCAGGGATGGAAAGACATGCTTAAGAACCCAGGTATGGACACTTCAATATTCACTAAAGGGATTCCTGTGCATGTAATTAAGGAAGAATGGACTGCATTGTTATTACTTGTTCAAACGTTTATCACATGTGAGGGCCGCTTTGGCATTATGTATATGTACCATGCAAGGATTATGATGAATTTCATGGAAGGCCATGCCCTCAATTTACCCCACTTTCTGTTAGCAAGCCTAAAGAAAATGAGTTCCACTGTCCAAAAGAATATAGGCCATATTAAACCCCACTTGTATCATCACAGGTTCAAAATCTCATAGAAGAGCAATTGAAAAATAACAAGGATACATGTGAAAAGTTTCTAATCAGAAACCATTTCCCAGAGGTGACTGAAGCCTCTAGCAGTTCCCCTAGAATCCCAAGAAGAAGTAGGAGAAGAGAAAGAGGTGCCGCAACCCAAGATCCTCCTACAGTAGAAACTGAGGAAAATGCTCAAGAAGAAGAGGAAAAGGGAGATAAAACTAAGAAACAGAAAAAGGATAAAGGGAAAACAATTGTTCAAGAATCATATCCATCACCTGAACCTTCAGTAGAAGAAGACTCTCAAACCTTGGCTGACAGACTAGCACAACTCCAAGCCACTGCCCTCTCAAAGAAGAAACAGAAAGAAAAACAGAGTAGTCAGCAAAAGAGCACTAGTGTACAAGTGAGAAGAAGCAGTAGACTTAAAGAAAAAATAAGTGTGACTAAAGAAAAACAATCACATTTCATTGATTTGGGAGAAAGCACACCTGAAAAGACTCCAACTCAGCTAATCATTGAGCCAAGTCCTCCACGAGAGGAAAGTCCCTTTCAGCAAGAAAGAGAAAACAGTCCTCAAGAATTTGAGTTCAAGCCGAGAAGAACACCTGAAACTGACCCTGGCCAACAGGAGGTATACAATTATTTGGAGACCTTGGAGCAATCAGTTGTATGTCCAAGCACTATATTGCCTCTTGATGAATAGGTCCAATCTTTAAAACAGGAGGTGTTTGAGCTAGAAGTCCTGAACCGGCATATTAAACAAGAAAACGAAGCATTGAAAGAACAAAGCAAGGTGGACAAGATTGTCCATGGCAATACCATGCTTCACTTAGGACTGTGGCAGAAGAAGAATAGAAAGTTAAACAAAAAGTGTAAGAAGCTGAGCAGGGCACTGATCAATTTGAAATTCAGGTGTCTAGTCAAGAAACCGAGGACCATTTTGGCATCAAGGAGAAAGAGAAGAAGGCTGGATGTTTTGGCAGAAGCATCTGAGCACATGGATTGAAAATAATGACAAAGTTTTGGTTGCATGAGGACATGCAACACCTTCACAGTGGGGGTATGTTGAGCCTCAAACCTGCAATTCTTTACACATCCTCTCAGCCTCCTTTTCCTATTCATTTCCTTCTTTTGCCACTCATTCCCCCCATCAAATTGCTCAAATCATTGTATTTTAGGACTTTTTACATGGTTTGCTAATTATGCTAATGACTGTTGTTGGTTTAGAATTTTGGTTCAAAGTGCTGCGTTTCCGCAGCTCACACAGGGTTTCCGCAGCTGATCCCGGTTTCCGCAGCCAACCCCAGATTCCGCAGCTGTTTTCTTAAATGGTATGTTCCAGGTGTCCTCCGGGAAGAATATCCACATGGGCAAGTTCGTGGAACCAAGGACATGGTGTGTGTCCCTCCAGCTCACCCAAACTGGTCATAAAAACCCGTAGTCAACGAGGAGGCAAATCCGGTCAACAGAGGTCATTGGCGGTGGCACGGCTCTGCGTGTTCTGTTTTGGAGCACGTGAAGAACAGGTGGCACCTTCTTCAGCCACGAAGACAGTGGGAAACAAGAATCCAACAGCGGATTGAATGCCCACAACGACCGTTGCCTAAATCCGAGGACGCAGCCAGATTACGTGTTTTTACACAGCTGCTTGAATAGCTGAAGTTTCGTTAAGTTAGTTTGCTTTCCTCTGTATAAATAAAGCGTATTTGAACGCTGGATAGTTAGTCGTTTTCTAGTCGTGTTTTGTAATTGTTTTAAGCTCCCCACTATACTTTTAAACTTGTTATCAATACATGAGAAGACTGTTCTGTTTCTAAGCGTGTAACTGCTCTTTGGATTGGCTGAAGTAGGCAGAGGGCCCCTGTTTGCCGCAGCCTCTGTACAGTAGTTTAATTTCTTGTATTTCGTTTTCTGATTTCATGTATAATAGCTGTACAGTCTCTTTATTTGCTGCATTTTTATTTCTTTTCAACATGTATAATAGCTGTACATAAACTTTGAATTCTGCTGATTTACATTTCTGCACTTTTGTTCATGACTGATCAATGTGTTATGCAGGTTTCTTAGGCGAGCCCGGGATAGTTTTCTTGCTTTTCTTTTTACAACTAGTGGCATGTGTGATCATCTTGTCTAGGCTGCTGACTAAATGATATTTTGGCTCCAATAAAGTTAGTTGATTATAGAAAAAGAACCATCAATAGATGAACAACTTGATAACTACTGAGCAGAAAGTAAAGTGCAAGTTGAAGGAATAAAACTAATGAAAATCAAACTGCAGAAAAGTACACTTCATCAGCTTACGAGCCCCGGGTTGACATTTAAAAGTTGCAATTTAGACATCACTAAATTGACCAAACAGATCCCATTCCCAACAGTAGCTTTAGGGTCGAGAAATTTAATGGCCAAAACTATCAGTTGTGGAATATGAAAATGGAAGATTATCTGTATCAGAAATATTTTTACCTACCATTGAGTACAAAAACAAAGAAGTCGACGAGTATGATAGACGTAGAATGGGAGGTTCTCAACAGAAAAGCACTTGCAACAATACGTGTGTGCCTCGCGGCATCAGTAGCCTTTAATATTTCAAAGGAAATGACAAAAGAGTGTTTAATGACGAAATTGGCTAGACTATATCAAAAATCCTCTGCGTCAAATAAGGTATTTCTGATGAAGTGCTTATTTAATATGAAGATGTCAGAAGGTGGATCTGTTGCTGATCATTTAAATGAATTTAATACAGTTACCATTTAGTTAAGTTCTGCGAGGGTAAATTTTGATGATGGAATTAAGGCTTTGTTAATTATGTGCTCATTGTAAGAAAGTTGGAATGGTTTGGTTATGGCCATTAATAACTTTGTCTCTAGAAATAGTACTCTAAAGTTTGATGATGTTGTTGGTGCCATCCTTAGTGAGGAAATGCGATGGAAAAGCTCCAGTGTTACATCAGGTAATGCTTTGACTACAGAGACTAGGGGAAGAAAATTGGAAAGAGGAAAGTGCCTAGGATATCGTATTAAGTCAAGGAAAGGTATATCCAAGTCCAGATCGGGGATAGTGTGTTGGAAATGCGAGAAGAAAAACACCTGAAGAAAGATTGTAAGTCTCAAAAGGGAAAATAAGGAGACACACATCAAGAGAAAAATCATGAAGTGAATGTAATGGGTGATGTGTTGCAATATGATTTGATTTTTTCATTAGAAAATATTATTGATGCCTAGGTGGTAGATTCAGGGGCCTCATTCCATGCCACACCTAATAGGAAACATTTTCATGATTATGTTCAAGTATATTTTGGACAGGTTCGTCTAGGTGATGATAAACCATGTAAAATCATTGGAATGGGTAAAGTTTTCATAAAACAACATAATAGAAACCAATGGATATTAAAGGAGGTAAGGCATGTTCCAGATCTGAAGAAAAATATAATTTCAATAGGGCAATTGGGAGGTGAAGGTTGTGTAACTAATTTTACAAATAAAACCTGGAAGGTCACTAAAGGAGCCCTGATAATAGAAAAAGGAGAAAAGGTTGGTACATTGTATTTATACAATGGTATTTCTAATATTGTTAATACTTTAACCTCTATAGGAGCAGATACAACATTGTGGCATCATACCCTCAGGCACATGAGTGAGAAGGGGATGTAGATTCTTCACTCAAGAAATTTGTTGCCAAGTTTGAAGCATGTTGATTTGGACTTCTATGAAAAATGTGTTTATGGAAAATAGAAGAGAGCCAAATTTATTAGAGTTGAGAAAGAAAAGAAAAGTGAAAAATTAGAGATTGTGCATACAAATGTATGGGGACCTTCTCAGGTATCATCGCTCGGTGGCTCTCGCTATTATGCTACTTTTATTGATGATGCAACTAGGAAAACTTGGATTTATTGTATTCAAAATAAATTTGATGTATTTGATACTTTCAAGAAATGTAAATATTTGGTTGAGAATGAGATAGGAAAGAAGTTGAAGTGTCTCAGATCAGACCATGGAGTAGAATATTGCAGGAAAGAGTTTGATAAGTATTGTTCAAAGCATGGAATTCATAGAGAGAAGACAGTTCTAGGAACACCACAAAAAAGTGGTGTTTCAGAAAGGATGAACAAGACAATCATGGAGCATGCAAGGTGCATGATATTGCATGCAGGATTGCCTTTACAATTTTGGGCAAATGTTGTAGATATTGTTGTTTATCTAATAAACAGAGGGCCTTCAAGTTCCTTGGATGGTGGTATTCCAGAGGAGGCATGGACAAGTAAAAAGGTAAACTACTATTTTTTAAAGACTTTCGATTGCTAAGCCTTTGTCCACATTAATAAAGAAAATAGAACAAATCTTGAGGCAAAATCAAAGAAATGTACCTTTATTGGATATGGTGTTAATGATTTTGATTATCACTTATATGATTATGAAAATCACAAAATCATTAGGAGAAGAGATGTCATATTCAATGAAAAGGTTTTGTATAATGATCAGATGCAGGAAAAGAAACAGGAAAAAGAAAACAGAGAATACACAGTGATTGATGAGATCACATAAAAAGTAAAAGTGTTTGAAAATCATAATGATCAACAACCACAACAACAACAACAAACACCTCAAACACCTGAAAGTGGTGTTAGAAGATCTACCAGGATAAGTAGACCCCTTGAATGATACTCTCCTTCATTATATTATGTATTCTTGATTGATTCTAGTGAACCAGAATGTTATGAAGGAGCAATGCAGGTAGAAACTAGGAAGAAGTGGGAGCTAGCAATAAAAGAAGAGATGGTCTCCTTGATACATAACCAGACTTGGGAATTAGTCAGGCTGCCTGCAGGTAAAACAACATTGCATAATAAATGGGTTTACAAGTTGAAGGAAGAAGATGGAGGTAGAAAAAGGTATAAAGCTAGACTTGTGGTGAAGGGGTTTGCACATAAGAAAGGTACAAACTTTGATGAAATATTTTCTCCTATTATTAAAATGACTTCAATCAGAACTATTTTAAGTCTAGTAGAAACAAAAGATTTTCATCTTGAGAAGTTAGATGTAAAGACAACTTTTTTCTATGGGTATTTGGAGGAAGAGATCTATATGTAGCAGCGACAAGAGTATGAGGTCAAAGGGAAGCAGAAAATAGGTTGCAAGTTGAAGAAGAGCTTGTATGGCTTAAAACAGGCTCCAAGGTAGTGGTATCTAAAATTTTATAGGTTTATGTCTGAACAAGGCTATACTATATGTCACTCTGATAATTGTGTTTATCTCAAAAGGAAAAATGATGGAAACTATATTATAGTGTTATTATATGTATATGACATGCTTGTTGTGGGGTCTAACATGTAGGAAATAAGTGTGCTCAAAGGAAAATTGGAAAATCCATTTGTAATGAAGGATTTGGGTGCTGCAAAACAAATCCTTTCTATGAGAATAACTAAAGAAAGAAAAAATTACAAATTAACATTGTCTCAGAGTGAGTACATACAAAAGGCATTGGACAGATTTAATATGCATAATGCAAAACTAGTTACTAAACCTTTGGCTAGCCATTTCAAACTAAGTAAGGAGATGTGTCCCAAGACTCGGGAAGATATGGAATATCTATCTAAAGTTCCATATGCATTAGCAGTTGGAAGCTTAATTTATGCAATGTTCTGCACAAGACCTGATATTGTACATCCAGTGGGAGTTGTAAGTAGGTACATGAACAATCCAGGAAAAGAACATTAGATGCCAATGAAATGGATTCTCAAGTATTTGAGAGGTACCAAAAATCAAGAATTATTCTTTGGTGGTTCAAACATTTCTCTACAGGGATATGTTGATGCATATATGACAAGTGATAGAGATAACAGGAGGAGCATCACAAGTTATGTGTTTATTGTAGGTGGAACAACTATCTCTTGGGTTTCAAAAATGTGAAGTGTTGTTGCACTTTCAATGATAGAACCAAAGTATGTTACAACTATAGAGGCTAGTAAAGAAATGATTTGGTTGAAAAGGCTTATGGATGAATTGGGTAAGAAGTAGGATATGGGAAGGTTATATAGTGACAGCCAAAGTGACATTCATCTTGCAAAGAACTCAACATTTCATTCCAAGACTAAACATATACAACTAAAGTACGTAATTTCTCATTCTCAAGCAAGCAAAAAAGGTTATAAAAACATATTTAGGGGCTACTGATCACTGATAAACATGAAGCACATCAACTTTTATGACCAAAATAAGCATCCAAGAATGAGCTTAATACAAGCATAAATATTCAAAATATAGATAGATCAACAAATGGGGATGTTGAAGCATTAGGATAGCCTACTAATGTTAATAAAGAAGGGTGACATGAATATGTCAAATAAAGAGATTGGCCTCACTTTTTCAACTTTTTCATACATTTTTATATGAAAAAGGAAAATTCCAAATTTCCAATTTTTCAACAACAAAATTCAGTGACCTGCACTAATGAAAGAAAAGATATATCTTATTTATCCATGTGAGAATGTTCAAATGAAATATGGATATATGGAAATTTTGAAAACTAATCAAGTGGCATCCAAGGTCCAGCATCTACTAACCAAAATGATAAAAACACCATTGTTTGAAGTGTGAAGGATTTGAGCCTTTTAACCAAAAATCTTACTTGCAAAGTTGGACATCTCTGTGAGTTTGGAACATATAATTTCCCATAGGTAGGATAACCCTAAGAAAGACATTGTTTTCAAAGATGGAAATGTACAGTACAAATTCTCACCACAAATGCTAAAGGTTGAGCCTATTGTAGTTACTTTGACCAAAGTCACTATATTACTTAAGAAGGAAAAGAAACAAGTTAAACATGAAGTTCAAAGGATAACACCTCATTCTAATAATAAATCTTGAGTAAAATCTGGGAAGTTAAAACTTATAACTTAAAGCCATTTCATTAATATAATTTGTAAATTTATAATTTAAATAAGTTTCATAATATAATTTGTAAATTTATAATTCATAGCCACTTTATTAATAGAATTTGTAACACTAGAAACAAATTAAGGGTCCTACTGCAACACTGAATCAATTTATTGGTCAGGTTTGTATTCAAGTTCATGACTATGGAAATTAATCATGTTCACTAGTGGAAAAAGGTAATGTGATAAATAAATCTGATTCCTATATCTTAAAACATAATCAAATGGAGTGAAATGGTATGTAAGACAGAACAAATTATCTTTCTACAACAACCACAAACATCCATAGTGGCCATAAGATAAGTGAGTGCATTGTCATTGTAAATTTTTTCCTCTCAAACTGTAATTAATTATGAAGTAAATTCAAGTTCTTGTATAAGATATTTGTTTACATTTAATGCAACTGCATGTTAATTGTAGAAACAACAAAATAATTATAAAATAAATTCCTACAAGGGACATTCGTTTACATTTAATGCAACCACACGTTGATTTGTAAAACAACAAAGGAAAGGCTAAGAATAACGAAAGGATTTGGAACCATGAATTCAAGGAGAATGCATGGTAGGGAGTCTCAAGTTGAATCACCTTCTATTTGTTGGACACCTTGTGGTGCACACATCAAACATATTTTGTTGGTGTGGTGCTTCCAAGACATTATTTATAAATACAATATATAATGATATTCAACATGATACAATGTGGTGGGGTTAGATTAAGTGACTTACCTTTAGGAAAAGATGGACACGAGAACAATAAATACAATGTTTTAATGAAATATGCACAAGAGAATAATAAATATAATGTTTTATTTCGACATGATACAATGGGGTGGGATTGGATAAAGTGACTTACCTTGAGGGATTGACAAAAGAACAAAATGAAGAAGACGCATGCATTTCCAAAATGTAATAATATATATTTGTTCAATTTAAAATACAATTTCTATGGATTTTAATGCATGATACATCAAATCTTGGAAAATTTTAATTTGAAAGTTATGGCTTCTTCATACTAGTCATGAATGACTTCATGATAATATTTTATATAGGAAAATTCTCTTACATAAGATTAGTTAACAACCACTCTAGCCATGGGAACTTGTAATATACGACCAAATTATTAAACATGAAAGAGGTTATGCATTTACCTCGAGGATTCAAAATCTTATTGATACCAAAATTGTTGTGAAATTAATGACAAGGGATCTGTAATTGGAGTAGGTGTTTTCTTCCTCTTTTCCAACAAACAAAAAAAAAATAGGACCGTGTTGACGCTTTGCAAGATAAAATGGATCTTGAAACAAACATGTTTTTCCAATGTCTCTTCAAGTCATGAATTAGTCTTCACATGTAACTTAACATAAGCAACATAACAACACATAACTCATGCATTCATAATGAAGAGATAACAAAAAATTTGTTGATGAAGTTCACCCCTCTTGGGCTACATCTTCGGGCTTGCCAACATAGCTAGACCACTCATATATTCAGTAGAAAAATGGAGTACATAAACAGTTAGCTGATGGTAAACATGTGGCTATTACCCCTACAAGGTAATGTTCTCCTGCAAAGAACTCTCACAAACAACAGCAATTCAAAGCTTCTCCTACAAAGATGTCATACTCCAACTGAAATGAGCTAAAATGAGCATATAAGCACTTCAATTCCACATTGAAGCACATAAACAAAACTTCCCTCAACATAAAATAATGAGAAAAGTGAACCTGAACTGAACCCTACAAGCTACAACTGATGCAATAGACTTTTAAAGGCGAGAATACCCCTACAAGGCCTTCTCCATGCCCAAACACCTTTCAGAATTGCTTCCAAACCCTAATTGAATTATACACCTTTTGTCTCAAACCTGGAAAAATACTCCTTAGATGTGCTCAAATCAGAAATTAGAGGTCACCAATGGATTCAAAACATCCAAAAACCCCTAAGTGCACTCTTTTTGAGCTCAATTTGGCCAAAAAATCCAAAAGATATGGCCCCCAAGCTCCCATATGAGTTTTTACAGTTAATCATCCTACCAATCAAACCATATGTCTAACGATCCTACAATTTTGCCTCGAATTCAGCTAACTGAGTGACAAATTCACCCTCCGCCGGTGCCTTTTGTAGGATCATTAAATTTTCCAATGACCCCTTAACTCCGAAAATTATTGTCATATAGGACATATGGGGCCGAGGGTTGGGCCTTAACGCCCGCCCCCACTGGTCTAACGCTTAAATTTCAGGGTCGCGGCCTTATGGGTGCCACAATTCCAAGGGTTGGGCTTTACTACCAACCCTTCTCATCGAGTCCCATTAACTCTGGAGTGTGGTCATGTCGAGGTCCAATGGACCTAGGGTTGGTCCCCATTCTTTAGTGCCTCCGCTTAGCACCTTAACTCTAGAACTGATGGTCACTTAGCAAAGCATGTGCCCACAAGCTAGGGCTATTACCAAACATCCTTCCCATCAACCCCTTTTCTATTGGTGTCAAGTCATATAGATGGAGCGGTGAATGGGGGCCTGGCTAAGGTCTCGAGCCCCTCCATCTAACGCCTTCTTCTTTGGCCTATGTTTCAGTGATATAATGGTGACTAGGGGCCAAGGGCCATTCCCAAGCCCCTCTTTCATGAGCTCCAAACCTATGTACCAAGGGAATATGACAACAACATGACTGGGGGCTGGGGCTAGCAGCCTGACCCCATCCTCTGATAAGCATTGTATTAAACTTTATATATGGGTTCTACCCATAGGTTAATAAGAAACAACGTAAATTCCAATGGTAGAGCATTGGAGATGTGTGCATGAGGTCATGTGTTCAAACCCCTGGAGACATGTTCGGACCATAAAAAAAATTTCGCCTCTGTCGGGGTGCCACGTGGTAGCCCATGACTGGGCCACGTGGCACCACTTCAATGGTCCACCATAACATAGTACAAACCAATCAAATGCACCCAAAATAAGTGAACCAATGGATGACACTTGGAAACCTCTCATTGGCTCATACCCTACAAAGTCACCCTGCTGACTCAGCAGTACGGTCAACCTAGTCAACAGACCTACTCAAATTTTACCTGTTTGGGAAAACGATCAGAACGTGATATCTAGAGCATACAGTATCAGATTGAGGTGAAATGAACCTCGTTAGATTCAAAATGATGAGCAATTCAACTTGACAGTGGTTTCAATATTTTATGGGCACTTTAATTTTCGAGCAAAAATTTAATCACCTGATCACACCTCCCAAATAGGAACTTTTGGACTCCCAAAGTTTACTTCCCTAGTAAATATGAAGAGGTTGGAACTCAAAAACACCCAAAAAATCAATCCAAAATGCATATTTTTCAATTAGTTCCCTTCAAGCCCCAATCAAGGCACTTCACCTATCTTCTTCGTGAAGACCTATTGTACTATTAAGAATTGAGCCAACATTTTTATTGTTAATGCAAGAATAAAATACCAATGAGTGGAATCTGTACATTCTCTTTAATACCATCTTTCCATGACTCATAAACACTTCATCTTGAAGTTAAACTATTAAAGACAAACTTGACTCCATCTTGGAATTCATAAGCAACATAAACTTGATTTAACGTCTTCAAACTGAGCTTGTACATAAAATGTACATTGCTGCAAAATTTTTAATGATATAATTGGCCTTGCCTACAAAACATAGTCATCTTGTACAATCTTGAAAGCAAGGATTCTATTCACACAAGTTTCATATAGAATACTTGTATCAATGAACACATGAAAAACTTGTAGACAACTTTGAATGACAATCTTGTACATTCACAAAAGTCCTTGAACATGTGGACTATAAATAAGCCAATACATACATCAATGAAAAACATCTACTTGTTGAACATAGTGACAATGATTGTTCACTTTAAAAAAATACCTAAACAGGTAAACAACAAGAAGTAATTACAAAATTTACAAAGTAACTTTACAATGAGTCTACCCAAACTTTGCCTCTCCTAGGCTTATGCGTTATCTTCTTTCATCATATTTTCCATGAAGGTTTCTTAAGATTTTTGTGATTCCTCTTTTCCACCTCTTGTTTCCCTTGCATTGTTTTGCACAATCTCTTTTCCTTTTGAACAAAGCTCTAGATTTAACTTCCAACATTGTTCAGTGCCATGCCCATGCATCTTGAAATGGGTACAAAAGAATTTTCTCTTGTTTTCCGACATAGAGGTTCTCTCATGCGAAGAAGATTCATTACGCTTGATGCCTAGAATTTGATTCATTATTTTAACCATTATCATACATTGTTCATCCCTAGATCTAGACATAAAGAATCATGTCTTAAAGAATTAAAACTAAATATGTGTTTTTGTTGTTTTGTTTATTTAAGATTTTTAGATTTTTTTTTTAAATCTTCCTAGTTTGCACCTCCCCGGCAACGGCGCCAAAATGTTGGGCCTTACTTACTGATGTAAATCAGGCTTCAATTTCTCTGTCAACCTGAGTAGGTACACTTAGAGGTGCTATCTAATATATATATATATATATATATATATATATCTAGAAGGATTTAGTTTCTAAATGATAGCTTAGGGTAGAAAAATCAACAATGCTCTTTTACAAGAGGTTTCTCTTTGTCTTTTTAACACTTAAGCATTTACTTAAATGAAACAAATCTAATTGTCTATATGGAAAACAGAGTCCTAATTACTCATCACACAAAACAGTGAATGAAGTATGTAGCTTTGGAGATCAACAATAGTGGAACCTCTTACAAGGTTCAATCAACAAACTACCAATTGAGCTCTGCAACTACAAATTACAACCAATGAACAATAAACTCTAGATCAAGCTATGAGATAAAAACCACGAAATAGCAAGCACAATTGTCAATTTCAAGATGAATATCAATTGATCTTTTCTTACAAAACTCTTTAACAACAAATGTGGATCTCTTCAATTAACAATTTCCAATTTCATAAACTTGCAGCATATTAATTGAATGACAATTCTAAGTATCAGATCTATCTATGCAATTGTAAAAGAGAATTCAAGGAAAAGTGTACTAGCTCTGTAGTGGGGGCCCTCCACACTTTGCAAGCACACCTTAGTCTAATTCAAATGAAGACAACTACTGGATTTGAAACATAAATATGGACTCCAACACTGTATCTCTATATTCAAGTCTGGAAATAAAAAATACATAAACTGTGTTCCCAAGTTTTTCATGTATCAACAACTACTAAACTACATAATTTTCCTTTTGAGTTATTTATCCTAAATCTTCACAACAAGAGGAAGCTATTTGTACTCCTCATAATCCTAATGAAATCCTAACAATTACATCAAAGGAGGTCGAATTAGTTCAGATCCTCAATTTGAGCAAAATCTCAAAAATAGCAAAGTTTGTTCACAAAATCTGGAATTTCTGCTAAAATGGTTGGGTTTGACTAGCGTTGACCGAGCACCTAGAATCTTCAAATCCGAGAGTGGATAGGTATTCCACCATCCTTGTACATTTTGGATCAAACCCCAGGTCCTCGAATTTACCAATCTATCCTGCAACATGTCAAACCATGGAGCCATTACAGGAAGTTACAACAACTTGTAATTTTATGGAAATTTCCAATTTCAACACAAAAATTCCTAAGATTAATTCCAAGATAAAAATAATGGAAATAACATTATATCAATCAGTTTCTAAGGAATATGCAGGAAATTTAAAGGCTAAATAAAGGAAAGTGATGAATGAAAGAGGGTTTTTACCTAAGATAATCAGTCATAAATTGGTACCAACATCTCCCCCAAACACAAGACTTTGCATGTCCTCATGCAAATGAATTCTAACCTATCAAACCCTTTCCTCTACTTCTACTTCTGCCTCTGCCTCTGTTGCCTGGAGTAAAGCATCGATGTTCATCTGGGCCTTGTATTCAGTTTTCAAAATTTGGTATTTAGTTTTGATGGCCTTCTTCTGTTTGTATAATTTATAGGCCCTCTTACCAATCTGAACCTTATAGGCTTGGAGTCTCCTGACCTTCTTCTTCAACTTCTCATTTTCATCCCAGAACTTTTTACTTTGTGTTCTAAGGGTTTTATTTTCTTTCTTCACAACTCTTTCCAGCATTTCAGACTCCATAAGTTGTTGCTGTAGTTTTTCAATTTTTCTTTCCAATTTCCTTTTATTTTTTCCTGAAAATTTTTGTTCCTGTGGTTCTTCCTCCTTGCCCTTTGTTTCCAATTCTTGTATATAATCATACTGAGGCTGCTGTAAGATGTCATCTTCTTCCAATGTTTTCCCTTTTTGTCCAAATTTAGTCTTCCTAGACCTCCTTTCATAGGTGGTAAAAATCTTATCCTTCCCAACTTTCTCATTTTCTTCCCTGACCGTTTTTCTGGTTTTTACACAGCTACTAGATGGAGCAGAAATATTAGGTATGTGCTCTGAAAATTCCTCTTCTACATCATCCACATCAACCAATAATTTTGGATCTTGCTTCTTTTCTTGTTCCTCTTCATCTGCTATAAATTCATTAGCAACCAAAAATCTTTTCCAGGATAATCCTATCTTCTGCAATTCAAACTCAATTAAGATTTTCACTAAGCCAAAATGATATAAGCTCTTATCCATATTACTTCTCTGTTTTTGTATAGTTTTGGACATCTTAGTTAAACTCTGGAGAAGAAAATAAGGTAAACTTCTAACACAACCTCCCCTCAGATGCATTAGCATTTTAATATGATAAAGAAACACCATATTGTATTTGCCCTCACATGTTATGAATTTTTGAATCACATAGACTATTTCATCCCAAGGATGAACAAGCCAACTCTTAGGAATTCATTTCGTCCAATTAATTGCTGATACTCTTGATTTAGATAGAAAATGTGTCCAGGATTTCTCCTTAAACTGCTTAGTATTGAAATATTTCTCTCCCTCTGGACTTATTCCTATAGCTTGGGCAATTGTATCCTCCGAAACTCTAAAGGATAGGTTCCCTACCATGGCTCTCTCTCCAGTGAAAGAAGAAGCAAATTCCCTGGTCGTTAACTCTTTGTGGCCATTAAATTTTTCCAGAAAAACTAACCACTGTTTTTCTCTAAGGATGTATACACAGTCTTTATGCAGTTTAGAAATATCAATTTGTTCCAGTTCGGTTCTATTTTCCATGAGAATTATTTTACTCTTACCCTGCACTTGTAAGAAAAATGGACCACGGTTTTTGGAAAAAAAAACTACCTGGTCCTACGCTGACCTGAATGTCGTTCCCTTGCCTTAAATTTCTTGTCTCTGCTGGCTATTGTCCTCAAATGGAATCTTCTTCTTAATTCTCGGCTGCTCCTATGTAATTTCCCTTAAGACTCATATGTTGACATTTCCATTGTCAACATACTCGTAGCTTTCGTTATTACGCTTCACACATACCCCAAGGAGGGTTTCTCAGGCGTTTGGGGTTCCAGAAATAGAGCATATGCTAGTCTACTCGTTCGGCTTTCTCTCCTTATTACAATTCATGCATGCCTTAAGGAGGATTTCTCAGGCGTTCAGGGTTTCTAGAAACAGAGAAATGCTTTTCGACACATTCAGGCTTTATCAAACATTAATGAACACAACGTTCAACACTAATGAACCTTTCCCACAACGTTCAATAGTAATGAACCTCTCCTTCAGCACAATACTTAGTAATGATAAGCCCGATGGTTATGTGGAACAGTCATATTCAAAATGATGAGCTTCGGTATAATGGCATGGTATGAACCCTGGCTGAGATCGTGAAGAACTACAGAATCCTTGTTATAATGATACTTTGTCATAATATCCCTATTATGAAACTATCCGTTGATCCTTTTTATGATGACACTTTGTCATATCATCCCTTAATACCCTTTTCAATCAAAATACTTCATCATAACATGCATTTCATAAAAAAAAATTCATTTAAAAACCATAAAAAAATTTGCATTGCTATTCAAATCTTTGAACCTGGACCGCGTACCTCAGAAATGTATGATGTGTGACTATGTTTGACTAGATCTGCCAAAGTTTGTTTTAGTGGATCTGTTGGCACATTTGACTGATGTATTGGAGTAGTATAGGCTTATGAATCGAAGTATTATGTACAGGATAAAGAAATAGGATATATATAGGTTAGGGTGGATAGTTTTGAAGAGTAGGAATAAATCCTACAGGAATAGAATACTGAGTATAGGTTTAGGGATCAGGCTATTCAGCTAAGTGAAGGATAGGCTAAGTGAATATGATATAGGATAGGTTGAATGATTGAGAAACTAAAATCAATAAATATCATTAACCACTATTTAAAAATTGAAATTAATAAAAGAAATTCAAGTATTAAAATGAAAATTTCTTACAGCCTTCACATGTTTCCTTGTTGAAATTTAACCCTGCTTGAATTATTTGATGTGTACAGGACATGACATAATCTGATGATGCAGTCTTCTTCTTCTTAACAGGTCCCTTCTGGAAGATTATCAAGCAACAGGTCCCTTCTGAAAGATTATCAAGCAACAGGTCCCTTCTGAAAGATTATCAAGCAACAGGTCCCTCTGTTGCTGTGTTCTAAATTTAGATTGAACAAATCCTTCTTGAGAAATAATGAACACCAATCTTCTATTGAAAATTCCATTGAAGAATGAAAATAAAACAAATTCCTTCCTCTGCTGTAATGAAATTCTGAAAATAAGGAGATGAAAAAGCATGAAAAAGTTCAAACTTTCTCCTCCCCTGCTGATCATATGACTTGTCCTCAAGTCATCAATTTGAAATTCAAATAGTCAAAGGCTTTTATTTGGAAGTACAAACGAAGTAGAATGAATTCTTACTAGCCAATTCCTTGGTTTTCTTGTAAGAATTCGAGTTTAAAGTGTGCCAAAGTTTGGTTTCACATCTAAACTATTATTTTTTATTACTTTGTTTTTTTTACTTTAAAGTAGAAAAATGACTAAGGCATAGATATCACAGCAGAGTGTTGTACTCTCTGAACCTCTTTTTGTTGTGTCACTATTTTCATGAAATCTTCTTTGCTGACAGGCTTGTGGTAGATCTTCAGCCTGTGTCCATTTACTGTAAATGTTTGGCCTTCTTGGTCAATGGTTCTGAGTTTGACTAATCCATTCTGGAAAACTTCAAGTATTTCATATGGGCCCATCCAGTGTGTTGTAAATTTGGCTTTATAACCTTTAAATTTGGAGTCAAATAATAGAGCCCAGTCAACAACTTTAAACTCCTTCTTGATTAGTTTATCATGACACTGTTGTCTTTGTTGCTGGATCAGTGTTGTCCTTTCTACTTCTTGTTGTCTCAACTCATCCCACTGATTCAATTGGATAATTCTTTCTTGAGGTGCTTCAGAGATTTCAATGCCTAAGTTCGCTGCCAATTTGTAAGTATGTATTTGAAATTCTATTGGCAGCATGACTTCTTTGCCATACACCAGCTAATAAGGTGTAAACCCTGTTGTGTTTTTCCAGGTGATTCTATATGCCCAGAGTGCCTCATTGAGCTTATCTGCCCAATCTTTTCTGTTTGTTGCCACTATTTTAGTCATGATCCCTTCCAGTGTCTTGTTTGTAGATTCCACTTGGCCATTGGACTGTGGATGGTAGGGTGTACTCCTTCTATGTTTGATTTTGTACTTGTCAGTGATTTCTTGAACCAGTCTAGAAGTGAATTGAGTCCCTTGGTCTGTTACTATCTCTCTGGGCACTCCATATCTAACAAAGATTTCTTCAAAAAGGAAATTGACTATTGTTTGCTCAGTTGCCCTTACAAGTGCCTTTGCTTCTGCCCATTTAGTCACATAATCTGTACATACCAAGATGTAATTTTTTTCCTTTGGAAGGTGGATTAATGGGTCCAACAAAGTCCAAAGCCCATTTTTCAAATAGCTCTAGATGTACTTGTGGCTGTAGTGGCATCTCATATGAGGTAGTTGGTCTACCCATGCGTTGGCAGCTGTCACAACTTCTCACATACTTCTTTGAATCTTTGAAGATTGATGGCCAATAGTAGCCAAGGCTAAGGATTTTGTGTGTTGTCCTCTTGGCTGCAAAATGGCCACCACAAGGTTCATCATGACAAGATTTTATTATGTCAATAATTTCATCCTCTCTAATACATCTTCTAATAATTAAATCATAACCAATATAAAACAATTCTCCATTAACCCATGAATATCTTGCACTTCGCTTAATCAGTCTTTTCTTCTCCTTTGAGCTCAATGATGGAGGTATCTTCCCTGTGGAAAAGTAGTTAGCTAAATCACCATACCATGGTGTTAATATTGAAATTGAAAATAAATGTTCATCAAGAAATGAATCTTCAATTGGAACAACTTCACCTGGATTTTGTAGTCGAGAAAAGTAATCTGCTACCTGGTTCTCTTTCCCTGGTTTGTCCAACATTGTAAGATTAAATTCTTGAAGTAATAATAACCATATTTGATCCTGCCATTAGTTATAGGTTTCTTCATTAAGTAGGTAATGGCAGAGTGGTTAGTGTGAACAAAAACTTCATAACTAGTTATGTAGTGACGAAATTTGTTCACAGCATGTATGATTGCAAGCATTTCCTTCTCAGTTACTATGTAATTGAGTTCTGCAGGAGCCAAATTTTTACTAATGAAGTAAATGGCATAATTTAAACCATCGTCTTTCTGCCCTAATGAAGCCCCTACTACCTTATCGGATGCATCAGTTGAGATATGAAAAGGTGAAGTCCAATTGGGTCCCCTCAAAACTGGAGTTGTGGACAATTTCTCTTTAAGTTCTTCAAAAGCATTTTGACAAGCATCATTCCAATTGAAAGATACATCTTTTGCAAGAAGCTTAAACAAAGGCAAGGCTATCTTACTAAAGTTTTCAATAAATCTCCTATAATAGCTTGCATAACCAAGAAAGCTTATTACATCTTTTTGATTTGTTGGAATTGGCAATTTGACAATAATTTTAATTTTGGTTTGATCTACCTTGATTCCTTCAGAATAAACATGATGTCCTAAGACTATTCCCTCATTCAACATCATATAACAATTTTCACTACTTAAAGACAAGTTGATTTCTATACATTGTTTTAAAACTTTCTCAAGATTTTTCAAAGAATGGTCAGAGTCACCATATACTGAAAAATCATCCATATATACCTCAACACATTCATGAACCAAATCAGCAAATATTGCTAATATTGCTCTCTAAAATGTTGTTGGAGCATTGCCCAAGCCAAATGGTAAAACTTTGTAGGCATATGTGCCCCAGGGACAGGTAAATGTTGTTTTGTCTTGGTCTTCTAAGGCTATGTTGACCTTATTGTAATCGCTAAAACCATCCAAGAAGGAAAATGACATTTTTCCAGCTAATGTATCCAAAACTTGGTCAATAAATGGCAATGGAAAATAGTCTTTAAGGGTGGCTTTATTAAGTTCTCTGTAGTCAACACAAACTCGTCACTTACCATTTTTATTGGGGACTATTACTAGCGGAGATACCCACTGGCTGTCAGAGATGGGGTAAATGAAATTTACTTTCAGTAGCTTCTGCAATTCATCTCTTACAATCTCTTTAAGCATGGGGTTCATCCTTCTCTGTGGCTACCTCACTAGTCGAATACTAGTGTTTGTATAGATATGGTGAGTGTAAGTTTCTAGGTGAATTCCCTGCATGTCAGTGTAGTCCCAAGCAAATTCCTTTTGGTATTTGGTCAGCAAATCAAGCAATTTCTATTCCTGAGATGAATCTAAAAATGCTCCAATGTTCAGTGTTTTTCCTGGGCTGATTTCTACAGTCTTGCTTTGTGTGTTTGTAATGGAGTTGATTGGAAAGATATCTTCAAATAATGTTTTCAGAGAATATATGGTACAAGTTTCCTAGAAGCTCTATGCCAATATTTGATCTGCAGCAGTGTATTGTTCATTTCTCAATTCCTCCGAAACATCAAGTTGAGAGATAAACATTTCTACCAAATCTTCATTATTGTCTTCCCCGAAATCATAAATTTGATTGATGCTTAAAACAGATTGTATTTCTTCCCTATCATTGTATTTGTCACCAAGCCATAGGTTATGTGTTACTGTTGGAGCTTGTGCTAATGGGTATAAGGTAAGTTGTTTTCTCTCTATTCCTATGGAAATGATCATATTACCCAATCTACACCCAATAAATGCATAAGTAGTTGCCAACCATGGTATGCCAAGTCTGAGAGGGTGTCCTCCTAAATTTTACTTTGGCTGGAGAACTAGGAAATCAACTAGATACTCCTAAGAGTCCAGTGAAACAATTATATCTTCCAATATCCCTTCAAGAATGACTTTAGAGCGATCTGCTAATTCTAAAACAATTGGTGTTGACTGTAAATTTGTCAGCTGTAAGGTTTTCATTGAATCCAATGTCATGACATTTATTGCTGCTTCCAAATCAATGAGAGTATTTGGAATGGAGATTTTGTTGATGATTGCTATAACTCTAGGTATACCAAGGTCAACATATTTCTCCATAGAAATGGCATTTGATATAAGGCCAGCTAAATTGCCAATAACATGAATGGTCTGTGAATTAAATATTTTCTTTGAAGACTTTTTAAGGCAGAGTTATTTGATGGCTTTGGTATAGATTGGAATATCCTTAATTTCCAGGAGAAATGGAATTTTTACATACACATTTCTCAGCTCATCCAGAACATCGTATTGTGGCAGAGGCGTGCTTAATTTTGGTTGAAGTAACCGGTCAGGATAAGGAGGTGACTGCATTGTCCTAATTTGTTTACCTTGTTCTAAATCATCTTATTTATTGTGTGTTGGCAATTCTTGTTCATTAGTTTTATTCGAACTCTCTTTCGTTGAAACAGGTGGAGGTGAAGGTTCTGTGTGAAGAGTTCGACCAAATCTAAGTTCTATGTTTTGCAGAGGTAGAATTGGGTATGATGGTCCCTCATCCACACTATACGCTGGTCTATCCAGTCAATTATTTGGATTAGCTACTAGTTGAGCAGGTAGCTGCATAGGTTTAGGAGGTTGATTAGATGGTAATTGTAGTTGTGGTTGATTCATTGGTGGAGGAGCAGGTAAGGTTTGTTGAGGATTTTGCTGTTGATAAGCAATTGGTTGCTGAGGGTATTGCTGTGTGTACTGTGGTGGATATGGCTGAGTGTATTGTTGCTGATATTGTTGAGGATATGGGTTTGGAAATGACTGTTGATATTGCTGAGGTGGTTGTTGAGGAAATTGCTGAGGATGTGAATATCCTCTCCATCCCTATTGTGGATAAGATTGTTGCTGCTGATTAAACAAATTTTGCCATGGCATAGGTACATTCCAAGAATTCTGAACAGGCATTTGATAATTTGTTGGATTTGGATTTTGAAACATACCTGGAGGTCTTGGCTGCCATGGTCTCCAAGCTCCCACAAAATATAAGTTCTCCATCTCTGCACTAGCTTCCAAATTATAACCCTACAAAACTTTCATCTTAGAGCAGTCATTAGAGTCATTACTTTCTGTACAAAACCCATAGATATGAACATTATCTAATGGACATTCTTTTAAAGCATGTTTTTTCTGGCATTTAGGAAAAAATATAGATAGAACTTGTTCTTGTTCATCTTGTCTTTTCTTTGCTTTCAGAGTGTCTATTTGATTTCCCAAAGTGCTTAAGAGGTCTGTTTTAAAATCTTCAAATAGATTGCCTAGTTCAGCTCTGGTAATATTTCCTGTGGCAGATTTAGTGATTCTAGATGTCGTAGTTCTTCTTCCATTTCTTGCTCTACTTCTGGAGTACTTCTGACACAAGTCAGCAATCTCTTCTAAAGGTAAATTAGAAATGTCCCCTTTACCCATGAGATTGAGGTCATCTAGATATTCGTCCCGGATGCCCTTAAGAAATATTGTTCGAATAAGATCAGCAGACATGGTTCTATGTTTTGATTTTTGCAGATTGTATGAAAATCTTTCCAAGTATTCTTCTAAGGTCTCATCTTCTTGTTGATTCATTCTAAAGATGTCATATTTAGAGTCTTTTGATCGACAGTAAGGTTGATACTTTTTCAAAAAGATTTTTCTCATGTTATCCCAATCAGTGACTGTGTGTTCACCTAATCCCGTGAACCACCGAAGTTCTACTACTTTTAATGTGGCAGGAAAAAGTCAAAGTCTATGTGCATCATCGGTATATCCATAGGTTTAGCATACTATATCAAATTCAAACAAAAATGAACCAGGGTCTTCAGATGCCATACCATAAAAGTTTGGTAATATAGATGGTGGGATATTTTTCATTTTAATTTCCTCATCCATGTACTCTCCTCTATCTTGAATTGGAAATTTAAATGTTGATTCTTCTTCTTTTGGTGGATTTTGATTCCCTCCAAACAGAGTATCATTTCCTTATTTTTCTTCAAGCTCTCTTTGTCTTCTCCTTTCTTCCACTTGTCTCTCATACTCTCTGAGTTGTTCTGTAGTAGGTCCTCTAGATCCTCCGTCTTCAGCCATTGTGATATGTGACTTGTCTAAGGTTTCTATCTCTTCTTCCTGTTTTGATTCTTGAGGAACAATCTGTTCAAGGATAGGCTGTTGGATTCTTGTACTACTCTCTTTTTGTTTCCCTACTGTAGAAGTCTCAGGTATATATCTTTTCTTTGCCTCATGAGCTAGTAGGATTTGTCTTTCAATGAGAGTAAGTCTCTGGCCTGATCTTTGTTTTTCCTCAAGTTTTTCCATAGTAACTTTTCCAGTTGGTGTTGTGTACTCAATCCTCTCTAAAGTTTCTTCTCCCAATGGAGGGTTAGTTGTTTGGTGGGGGGTTTTATGAATCTTCCTTTTTCATCCCTAGATCTAGACATAAAGAATCATGGCTTAAAGAATTAAAACTAAATTTGTGTTTTTGTTGTTTTGTTTATTTAAGATTTTTAGATTTTTTCTTTAAATCTTCCTAGTTTGCACCTCCCTAGGAACGGTGCCAAAATGTTGGGTCTTACTTACTGATGTAAATCAGGCTTCAATTTCTCTGTCAACCTGAGTAGGTACACTTAGAGGTGCTATCTAATATATATAGATCTAGAAGGATTTAGTTTCTAAATGATAGCTTAGTGTGGAAAAATCAACAATGCTCTTTTACAAGAGGTTTCTCTTTGTCTTTTTAACACTTAAGCATTTACTTAAATGAAACAAATCTAATTGTCTATATAGAAAACAGAGTCCTAATTACTCATCACACAAAACAGTGAATGAAGTATGTAGATTTGGAGATCAACAATAGTGGATCCTCTTACAAGGTTCAGTCAACAAACTACCAATTGAGCTCTGCAACTACAAATCATAACCAATGAACAGTAAACTCTAGATCAAGCTATGAGATAAAAACCATGAAATAGCAAGCACAATTGTCAATTTCAAGATGAATATCAATTGAGGTTTTCTTACAAAACTCTTTCACAACAGATGTGGATCTCTTCAATTAACAATTTCCAATTTCATAAACTTGCAGCATATTAATTGAATGACAATTCTAAGTATTAGATCTATCTATGCAATTGTAAAAGAGAATTCAAGGAAAAGTGTACCAGCTCTGTAGTGGGGGCCCTCCACACTTTGCAAGCACACCTTAGTCTAATTCAAATGAAGACAAATACTGGATCTGAAACATAAATATGGACTCCAACACTGTATCTCTGTATGCAAGTATAGAAATAAAAAATACATAAACTGTATTCCCAAGTTTTTCATGTATCAATAACTACTAAACTACATAATTTTCCTTTTGAGTTATTTATCCTAGATCTTCACAACAAGAGGAAGCTATTTGTACTCCTCATAATCCTAATGAAATCCTAACAATTACATCAAAGGAGGTCGAATTAGTTCAGATCCTCAATTTGAGCAAAATCTCAAAAATAGCAAAGTTTGTTCACAAAATCTGGAATTTCTGCTAAAATGGCTGGGTTTGACCAGCGTTGACCGAGCACATAGAATCTTCAAATCCGAGAGTGGATAGGTATTCCACCATCCTTTTACATTTTGGATCAAACCCCAGGTCCTCGAATTTACCAATTTGTCCTGCAACATGTCAAACCATGGAGCCATTACAGGAAGTTACAACAACTTGTAATTTTCTGGAAATTTCCAATTTCAACACAAAAATTCCTAAGATTAATTCCAAGATAAAAATAGTGGAAATAAAATTATATCAATCAATTTCTAAGGAATATGGAGGAAATTTAAAGGCTAAATAAATGAAAATGATGAATCAAACAGGGTTTTTACATAAAATAATTAGTCATAAATTGGTACTAACATATGCCATGCAAGGTCCCTTCAAGGATTCATCTCGCTTGGGAGATGAATGACCATTGTCACAAGGTGGTGACATCTCATCCTTCGATGGTTGATGTGCCTCAAGCTGTTTGGAGCATTCTCCAAACTCCCTTCGACCATATCTTAGTCCCTGATACTTTGGTTTCTCCTCAAGCATAATTGTATTGGTAATACCTTAGCCATTTATGTCGAGGCCTCCACTGTCATAACCCATCTTGGAAAGAAACTTCATACCTATGCCTTTGGTATGTTGTTCAAACACTTCAAAAGAAGTATTATGCACATAAATGGAAGGAATGGTACTTGAAATGCTAATTACCTCCTTAAACTTGTCATTCATCTTTTTAGCTTCTGATGATGATGACAATGATGTTGCATATGACTCTAGCCACACACTCTTATCAACTGGAATATGGTGTACTTAATGAAGATGTTTGCAAAGTGCACATGCATCATCTTCCACGTATGGTCTAAAACCACATTTGAACCATGACCACATACTGACTTCATTCTAGAGGTTTCTCTTGTTGGTACAGCAATAGAACTTTCAGAAACTTGTTCTTCTAACACATGCTGCAACTAAAGTCGTATGTGCCTCTTCTCCTCTTCAGCCATCTCTAGCATCCTTCTCAATTCTATGTTCTACATACGAAGAGCCAAATTCTGCTCCTCTAACTCTTGGAGACTCTTTTTGCTGCCCATTCTTGCAACTTGGTCAACTGCTGCTATGATACCAAAATGATTTGTAATTAGAGTAGGCGTTTTATTCCTCTTTTCCAAAAAAATAAAATAGGACCATGTTGACACCTTGCAAGATAAAATGTGTCTTGAAACAAATAGGTTTTTCCAATGTCTCTTCAAGTCATGAATTATTATTCACATGTAACTTAACATAATAAAAATAACAACACATAACTCATGCAAGAATAATTAAGAGATAACAAAAAATTTGTTAACGAAGTTCACCCCTCTTGGGCTACATCTCCGGGTCTGCAACATATCTAGACCACTCATATATTCAGTAGAAAATTGGAGTACATAAATAGTTAACTGATGGTAAACATGTGGCTATTACCCCTACACGGTAATTTTCTCTTGCAAAGAACTCTCACAAACATTAGCAACACAAAGCATCTACTACAAATATGTCATACTCCAACTGAAATGAGCTAAAATGAGCATGTAAGCACTTCTATTCCACATTGAAGCACATAAACAAAACTTCCCTCAACATAACATAATCAGAAAAGTGAACCTAAGCTAAACCCTACAAATTGTAGCTGATGCAGTGGACTTCTAAATGTGAGAATACCCTACAAGGCCTTCTCCATGCCCAAACACCTTTCAGAATTGTTTCCAAACCCTGATTGATCCATACACCTTTTGTCTCAAACCTGCAAAAATACTCCTTAGATGTGCTCAACTCAGAAATTAGATTCCACCAAGGATTCAGAACATCCAAAAACGCCTAAGTGCGCCCTTTTTTAGCTCAATTTGGCCAAAAAATCAAAAATATATGGCCCCGAAGCTCCCATATGATTTTTTTACAGTTAATGACCTACAAATTCGACCATCTATATAACGGTCCTACAATTCCACCCTGAATTTCGCTAACCGAGCGACAAATTCCCCTATGCCAGTGCATTTCGTAGGATCATTAAATTTCCCAATGACCCTTTAACTCCGAAAATTGTGTTCATGTAGGCCATATGGGGCCAAGGGTTGGGACTTAACATTTTCCCCCACTAGTCTAACCCTTAAATATCAGGTTCATTGTCTTATGGGTGCCACGAGTCAAAGGGCGCGTGGTCATGTTGAGGTCCAAAGGACCTAGGGCTGGTCCCCATTCTTCAGCGCCTCCGCTTAGCACCTTAACTCTAGAACCAATGGTCACTTGGTGGAGCATGTGCCCACAGGTCGAGGCTATTACCAAGTTCTCTTCTCGTCAACCCATTTTCTATTGGTGTCGGGTCATATAAATGGAGCGGTGACCAGGGGTTGGGCTAAGGTCACGTCTTGTCGGAATTTCACATTATGGATGGAAATTCATGCTTCTAGAAACTTATTTGTGAAATCCTCTAAGAATAGGAAGATGCTTTTACTTTGGGATAAGTTATCATTTAAATCAGTATTACATATAATTAAAAGAAGATTTCTTTGAGTAAATTTGATAATGGTTTAATTTTGTAAAGAAAATAAGATGAATATAAATATAATTTATAAAAAATGGAGAACACCAATTGGATCAGCGATGGAGTCTCGAAGGTGACGCAAGGAATGGGGTTAGGGTTTCATCTGACCTTCGCCGCCTGTGCCTCCCCTGTGATCGACTAGCCTTCTGAGGTTTTTCTCAGTGGCTTCCACAAGCCTCTTGTACGCCGGCCAGTCACAAACCTTCGTTCTGCCTTCCGTTTACTCTTTTCACTTATTTAATTTTACTATTATGGATTTACCTTAACTTTCGCCGGGTCTCTACAGTGACATTCGACCTAGGGTTTCTGAAGGCAGCTGGTGCAAATTTTTCGAGGTGGTTATGGAGGACATTGTTGACTACTTGGAGGACCCCCTTGTGGGCACCTCTATCTAGACTTCTCCGAGGGTTATTCCGGCGAGCAGCTTTCATTTTGGCTTCGAACTCTCAGACACTGTGGCCATGCTCCCATCAATCTCAGGGCCCTCGTGCTCGGTTGCAACCTTCTCCGAGACCTCCTCGTCCATCCCTGATCTCACAGGCCAGCCTCTGTCTCCCTCCACCCTCAATTTTTTTGATCATTCTTTGGATCCGAGTCAGGGTTTATCTTCTGAAGGTCCTCCATCCTCCGTTGGCACCTGCCTCCCCTCTGCAGCATCCTTCAGAGATCCCGCCGCCTTCGACCTGAACCCATCCCTTCCAGACTCCGCGATGCCCCCTCTAGGAATTTCACTAAAGTACCCCCCATTACTGGGGTTTTCCCCTCAAACCATCCCCTGGGTTTCCTCGCGCCTGAGCCGAACCCTAACAGAGTCCCCCTGCCTAATCCCTCATCGGAGGAAGGCGCCCGTAAGCAAAAGAAGCAATGGATTCTCAAGCCAAAGGATTTAGAGGTTTCCTAAGGCTTGGAGAGGACTTCGAGTGGAGTGAGGCCATGGATATAGCTGAAAGGGTTCTTGTTGGGAGAGTCAGAGGTCATCACTATAGCATAGCCAGATTAAAACAGTGGGTTTCAGAGGTTTGGAGCGAACATCTTGCAGAACCCCCGGTGGTGCAAACCTTTGTAAAGGGCTGGTTTGCACTCTGCTTCACTAGGGCAGAGCATACAAACTGGGTCCTTTCAGTGGTATGGCACATTGAGCAAGCCCCGGTTCTTCTGCGGCAATGGACTCCCCTTTTTGACCTAGAAAGAGAACAATTAGGGGCCAGCCCACTCTGGGTCAGATTGCTTGGCCTGCCCCTCCAATTCTAGTCTAAAGATATACTCAGATGCATCGGAAACGCGCTCGGCACTTATTTGGAATATGACAAGTCCTATCTCTTGACAGGGAAGATGGCGTATGCTCGAATCTTGGTCCATATCGACACCAGCGACGGACTTCAGGAATATATTACAATTCAGTGGAGGAACTTCTCCCGCAAGCAGAACCTGGACTATGAAGGGGTGCCATTTAGATGCAGAAGGTGCCATAAGGTTGGGCACCTTTACAAGGATTGCCCTCTTAACAAGACCTCCAAGTTCACGGGCGAAGGGCAAGCGGGAAAGACAATTCCCTCTAAGATAGTCCAGGATCAGGAGCAGCAGGAACTTCACCCAGATGCAGGGAAGCAAAGGGATCCTCCACTGTTGGAAAGCTCTCTTGTGCAGGGGTCCCCGAAGAAACGTGGCAGACCTCCACTACAGCCTCCCTCCCCTCCTCTCACCAAGGCAAGAGCGGCTGCTGGGGCGGCGATTTCTTTGGGTAAGCAGCATTCCCCCTCCCTTTCTCCCTCTTGCATTCATGCTTATGATGCTGTGTTAAATTCTCCTGTTGATTTTTCATTAAAAATGTCTGAACCCCCTCCCCCTCTAATTGCGGTCCCTCCCCCCACTATTGTGGCTCCCCCCCCCCAATCCACCTCCACTAAGGCATCCCCTCTCCCCGCTCCCCCTCCCCCTGAATTTGCCCCAGGGCTTGTGAAAGACTCCCCTCCCCTGCGCTACCAAACCAGGTCAAGGGCCAAGCAGAAACCATTCCCTCTGGATCATCTGAGTTTGGATCCCTCACTGTCTCCCTTCCCCCCTAAGCTCCCATGGGGCCAACCCTCCTCTCTTTCAAAGGCACAATTTTGAGCTGGAGGCGAAATTGCGCAAGGAAAACAATCTACCACTCATGGGGCACTTAGAGCATTGAGCCCCCCATTTATTTCCCCCTCATGAAGATTGCCTCCTTTAATTGCAGGGGGCTGGCCAAGCCCAACAAGAAACTAGCCCTTTGTAGATTGTTTCATTCTTCCCCTGTTGATATCATCCTCCTCCAAGAAACTCTAGGACCCACTGACTCCATCTCCCACCTTCTGGAGGCCATGTTTATAGGATGGAGTTTCTTTGGGATAGATGCATTGGGAAGATCAGGAGGCCTTGTCCTGGGATTCAATGCATGATCTCTGCACCTCATTAACTGCTGGGGAGGCCAAGGGCATTTGGGAGCTGATCTTTTCTCTTCTGAGCTGAGACGTGAGGTACGTATCCTTAATGTGTATGGACCTTGCCATAATAGACCTGCCTTTTGGGACTAGTTCCTTGGCTCTGCACTTCTTCAACCAGACCATCTCATTTTGGGTGGGGATCTTAATTTCTCCTAGGACTCTCAGAGTCATGGGGATCTCATGCTCAACAGGACCCCTTGACAGCCTATTTTGAGAATCTGCTGGAGCTCCATAATCTTATAGACATCCCCTCAGCAAAGCTCAGGCCCACCTGGAGGAACAACAAAGCTGGAGAGGATAGCCTAGCCCTAATATTGGATCGTTTTCTTATCAAGGAAGGATTCTCAATTATGGGTTTACTTCATAGGCAATGGGTAGGCTTGGGAGGGATATCTGATCACCTCCCTATTTTCATGGAAATCAGAGGAGGTCCCCAAAATCCCAAGGGGCCTTTCAAGTTCAACTCAACCTGGCTCAAAGACCCCTCCTATCATTATATGATCAAGGACTTCTGGAAGGCCCATCCCCCCAATGAGAGTGGTAGCATAACAGAGGGTTTTGTCCAAAATCTCAAGGAGATGAAGAACTTGTCTAGAACCTGGGCTCACAATAAACGTTTAATTGATGAACAAACACTTCTAAAAGCTGAGAAGGATATAGTTCATCTTGAAATCGACCCAGCACAGGCCACCAACATTGCTGATCAGAAAGCTAGGCTAACAGAGCTTTACTCCTCAAGAAGGAAAATTCTGATGGAGCGGGAAGAGGTTTGGAGGTTGAGGAGCCGGGCGATCTGGCTCTTGAAGGGAGATGACAACACTAAATTTTATCACAAGTTTGCAAATGGGAGGAAAAACATCAACACCATATGACAACTCTGGGATGAAAATGGTCAGGACGCCAATACCTTCCCTCAATTGGCTACCCTCGCAAACTCTCATTTTAAGCAGATTTACAAGGCTCCCCCTGAAGCAAATCTGGTTGAGATCATGCAAGTAGCCTAGTTATTCCCCCGTTATGTGGACCAGGAGGGAAGTATAGAGCTGACTAAAGAAATTACAATGGGGGAATTGGAAGCTACGATCAAAGGTTTCAAGAAGGATAACAGCCTAGGGTCGGATGGCTGGACAATTGAGTTCTATTCTGCTTTCTTTGAAATTTTGAGAGGGGATCTCCTGAAGGTCTTAGAACACTCTAGAGTTTGTGGATCGCTCCTTGAATCCTTCACCTCCACATTCATCGCCCTTATCCCAAAAGCTAACAACCCCTCCTCCTTTGATAAATACAGGCCCATCTCGTTGTGTAAATGCATTTATAAAATCCTTGCCAAGATCATAGCTAACAAGATGTGGCCCATATTATCCAAGTTCATCTCACCAGAGAAATTTTCCTTCCTTCAGGAGCGACAAATCCATGAAGCAGTTGGGACTGATCAGGAGGTGCTTCACTTGCTGCACTCTAAGAAAATCAAAGGTATGATCCTGAAGGTAGATCTCTCAAAAGCCTTCGATAGAGAAAATTGGCTCTATTTCAGAATGCTCCTCACGCATCTGGGTTTTCCTTTTGAGTTTATTAAGTGGATCATGTGTTGTATAACCAATATTCCTTTCAGTGTTCTTATCAACGGAGTCACCTCCCCTTTTTTCTACTCTTAGAGAGGTCTCAGACAAGGTTGCCCATTATCCCCTCTCCTGTTCCTCCTGATAATGGAAGGCCTCAATAGGCAGATAAAGGATGAGCACAGAAGGAGTAGACTCAAGGGAATAAAAATTACAGCAGACTACACATTAACTCATCTGCTCTTTGTGGATGACGTGTTAATTTTCCTCAACGGTAGTGTCGGTGACCTAACCATCTTGAGGAACATCTTTGGCCTCTTCCAAAAAGCAACGGGCATGACTATAAACTGTAACAAATCAACCCTCACTGAAAATGGATGCTCCCCCCACGAAATTCATTATGCTTTGCAGCATTTCCACTATTCCCTGCACAGGCTAGAAGAGGGGCTCAAATACTTGGGGTACAGACTGAAACCAATAGGGTACAAAATTGTGGACTGGGTCTAGCTAATAGTTAAATTGGAAAAGAGATTAAACATCTGGTACCACAAATTCCTCTCCAGGGCGGGCAGACTTATGCTCATCAAGGCTGTCTTGGAGGCCACCCCGGTATATTGGATGTCACTGGCTTGGATACCTAGGGGTATCCTTAATAGAATACAGGCCATTTGTTGCAGATTCCTCTGGAAAGGGAAACAAACAGGAAGAATCTTTGCATGGGTAAATTGGGAGGCTATATCTTTACCCAAGAAATGGGGTGGCTGGGGCATTAAGAAACTCGAAGATTTTTCCTCAGCTCTGGCAGAAAAATTGGGATGGGGATTACTCACATCAAACAACTTATGGACCAGGGTGGCATATTCTAAATACATCACCCCTGTTCCTCTGATGGACTGGGTCTTCCATCCTCCAAATGCTCTTCCTGGGATCTCCACTATATGGAAGGCGGTACTCAAATCTCTCAACATCATCAGGGAGGGCCTCACATGGAAAATTCTATCAGGTATGAGAGTAAGAATTGGACGCGACCCTTGGATAGGATGTGGAAACCTTCATAAGCTCCCAGAGGACCTCCTTTCCTTTCTCAGGGACAGAAATATTTCATATGTTGGTCAAATAGCAGATATGGAGCGCTCAACCCCTTTTTAGCAAGCTTGGAAGTCAGCCCGTGAACTAAACATCCCCCCTCAATGGTCCCATCTCTGGAAGGACTACACTCGGGCCCTATCTGAGGCTCAGATCAGGATCAGGGACGAGGAATATGAAGTAGTTTGGGAACTCTCGAAAGTGGGAAGATATGTGCCAAAGGAGGGATATATGGTACTTGCTGAGGAGCGCTGACCACAGGAGATCGAACCATGGTGGAAGTTTCTATGGAAACTCAAAGCCCCCCCCAGGAGCAAACTTCTAATGTGGACCATTCTAAAGAACAAAATCCCCATAGGGGATAACTTGTTAAAACGATCTCATCATGGCCCCTTCTGGTGTCACCTCTGTAAATGCAATAATGAATCTATTTTTCACCTCTTCCTAGAATGCAAGGCTGCCTACGACCTCTGGCTTTTTATACTTGTAGAAATCCCCTCCCCTATTAGATGGCAGGGAGCTTTGGTAACAGAAGCATGGTCAGTATGGTGGATTAGAGCCACCCCTCTTAAGCTTAGGAACCTTCCCCTCCTGGTCTGTTGGGGCCTCTGGATAGCTAGGAACAATCTCATTTTCCAAAACTCCCTGCCGAATTGGCCTTCCATCTCTTCCCGTATCATCTCTGATTACTCCCTCATCCTTGACGATGAAGATATTCCCCGACCCAGGATTCTCTCTCCTGAACCCATAGATTGCTCCAAGCCTTGGGCCTATTTTGATGGTTCTGCCCAGATGGAAGGATGCGAGGGAGGAGCCATTCTAAACCTCTCTACTTCCCATTCCCTTCACATTCAAATGGGGCTAGGGGGAGGTACAAACAACTTTGCTGAGCTGTCCATAGTAAAATTCCTCATCCAGTTTGCCCTCCAATCACAGTGCCAAGACCTTCAAATTTTTGGTGACTCCGAAATTATCTGTGATTGGATCAATAAAAAGACCAGATGCTCAGATTTCTCTCTATTTCACATACTGGATGAGGCCCATCATCTTATCATTGCTTTTGACTCATTTACATGTCATCACATTTACAGGGAGCGAAATGTGGATGCTGACAGCTTATCCAAAGAAGTTGTGCACAGGCCTCCCAGCTCTTGGCTGATTAATGAACATAGAGAAGGACAACACTTCTAGTTTTACCATAGACCTTTCATGGACATTGATGATGCAGCAAGCTCTCAGGGAGCTTAGTTTTTTCACTATCGGTGTTTTTTTCACATTTTCCGTATGTAGATATTCATATGAACTATTTTCTGGCTACTTCGGGCTCTTTTTTGTGGACAGACAGTAAAACTGGCAGCCTCTAAGCCATTTCCTTTAATTTTTGGAAAATAGCAAAATGTTTATCTAGAACTGAATGCCTCCCTGCGTGGAAGAAAGGAAAAATTTTTCTCCTATTTTGAAACAGATCGGCATAGCCTTTAACAACATATGCTTATGCATATACAACATGTAATTTTTATACCTCAATGAAAATTACGTTTTTTCCATGGGAATTTTTTTTTTTATAAAAATGAAAAATAAAATTATTCAATTCATATATTAATATCTTAGTTTTTATGTGTGAGATGAGTATGCTTATTCATACGAGGAATTTTTTGTTGAAGATGATAATGTGGCAATGAAAACATGATATTTCAGCAACTTAGCATTTGTTTAACACAACCTTTTCTAAGAAATAGACCATACAAAAAATCATAAGAACATTTTCCGTAACCCCATTTCCATATTTGACCATGAAGATCGGGGTAAGGTGCCTCCACAACCCAAATTAATTCTAGGGGGCGAGAGGAAGTGTTACGTTAATACTAGCCATGTTAATTATGATTTTGAGAATGTAGTCTACGAACATATCTATGATGGGGAAATATTTAGACATGAAGGAGTGGATGCAACATGTAATTTTCTAATAGGAAAAAAAATGATGTTTCCCCCATAAATAATACTTCAACATGAATTTCCAATTTATAGATTTGTTCAAGATCCTTGAGAATTTGTAATCACATTTCCTCAAGCATATTATGCAAGCTTTATCCATCGTAAATATATCAACATTTATGTATATATTACCATAATTTGTTTTATCTTTAGCTATATATGGTTCCCTATCAACATTTTCATTGCCATGGCCAAGAACAATGGGGTCATGCTCACTGCAATAAATTGTTCCTCGAATACCCATAGTAATAAATCTAAAGGTTGTTTCTAGGTTTTAATTATGGAAAGGCAATAAATTTTGCATTCAATGATTGGTTTACATTTGGGGAAACCACTTATAAACAATATGAGTTAAATATGCAATAGATTTTCCTCATAAACAAATACTATGCAAAGACACAATGCTTCTTTCTAATAACAAATAATTTTTTGGAAGAAACTAAGAACGATAATCATGATGTACAATAAGAAGAAGAAAAATCCATAGCCCATGTGATGCAATACCTCACTAGATATGCTTCTTATAGGCCCTTTATCTTTTTCCTCTTCCTTTTCCATCACATAACCATGTTCATAATGATGAATTCCTCCCAATATCCTTAAAGAGAATGATATGAGGTAACCTAAGGGGGTTTTGTGCATCATAGAAAAATAGTTCCCCTGGTGTTAATTTTTTATTATTATGGATTACTCACATCATATATCCATAATCTATCTCCAAAAATGAATAGCAATGATGTTAAGATATTTTTCTCATAATATGGCACAATAAAAAAAAGTAAACTTAGAAAGCCGAGTGTTGGATATTTGCTTGAATTTTATGTAGAAGTTATTATTTCCTATGTCTATAATTACCCAATTGGTGAATGGATTTTCATATGCACTTGCTGAGGGTTTTCAAATAAAAGTAGTGAATTATGTAAAAGGTGGTGAATGTAGTAAGACTTTACAATAATTAGGAAATAAATCTAAATCCAATTAGCATCCCTGATGGTGTTCACATAGAATTATGTTAATATTAACCCCAAACTACTCAAATGGTGGGTACAAGATCGACTCCACATCTGAATATCAAAACACCATGTGTATTTTACACCATAGGATACTAAATCCTTGAAATCTAGTAACACTCTATTGAACAAGTGGGGCTTCTTACCTAAAATAAATATTCCACGTGATCGATGGGATGTGAGACACCCCATCATTTGTTGTGTTTTCTCGGATACCCCTTTCCCCATTGATTCATGAAGTGACCAACCAAGAAGACCAACCAATCTCAGACTTAAACTAGATAAGAGAAGCACTGCATGCATAGGTTTTTTATGACTTGCGACACCTCGTCTAACCAAGAATGACACCCTTTCTAAAAAAACATCAGAACAATATGGATTTTCACACGAAGGAGAACAAAAAACTCTTTTATTACAGGAGTCTCAAGCGAGGGAAAGGATGAAGTAATGGGGTTGCCTGGGGTGAAAAAGGTATATCACCCATACACCTCAATATACAACATCATCAAGCCTATGTTCACCACTTGGAAGTAGCCCCACCAAGGAAGTAGCTCCACCAAGGAAGAGAAGTGGTCAGTGCTTGAATGTAAATGAGTGTACTATCCAATACCAAGGGATTTCAACTAATGGTAGAGGAAGTGATGAAGGACAATTTTTATGTTGATCGTGGCCACAAAAACCAAAAAACAACCCAAAAATTTGACCAATGAACTCTACCCAAAATAATTGTGTATATAACTCAGTGAATTGGTGCAAGAGATGATGGGAAAAACATTGGACACACATTCCTTTTCATTTGGACGCTGCAAAAACTAAATTGGTTATCAATTTAAACCCTAAGAGTGGAAAATAAATTCACATACCTGGGCTGATTTTGGGCACTTACTGTCATCGAAGGGTGCTCGGTAGGTTGCCTTCATGATGTAATTCACTTCGCAGGTCACTTTTGCAATGTAATTTTCTCGGAGGGTCGCTTTCATTGGCCAATTTTTTCATGGCATAAATGCAGGCGAGATTTCATTTTTTTCTATTTTATACCATCCAAACTTTTGGCCGAGTTTTAATTAGAATCTAGATTCTCTATCGAGAGGTTTAAATGGAATCTAAACTCTCAGTCGAGAGTTATGAATTGAAAACTAGGCAAACTCTCATTCGAGAGTTTTTAACCTTGGAATCAACCTAATCAAACTCTCGAATGAAACATTGTAAAACTCTTGGAAAATAAAATTTGTTGAATTTTCTCGACTGAGAAACTCATAAACGATAACACAATTTATACCTACACTTTAAAAAGTGTTTCCCAATTTCATGTTCCCCCCCTCCCCCGCCCCCCTCTCTCTCTCTATTTGTCTCTCTCTCATTTCTTTGTCCCTCCATGTCTACTTATTAGTCTCTTTTGTTGAAAATGGCACCAAGAAAGATTCTAATTTTTTTTTCCCTTGAATTAAATTAGAAGAAAATTGTAATTCCGCATCACATGACAACTTGTACGAGTTAACTAAGTCATTTTGACTTAGTTGGTTCAGTTAATTCGTGTTGAGGGTCTAACTTGAGTCATGTAGAGTGGCTCCTATAAAATAGGAGCTATGGTTAAGTTTATTTTGAGTTGTAATTAATTAATTCAAGTTATCTAAGGTAAAGTCACTTTAATTAGTTCCAACTATTGGAGGAACTAGTGAGAGGTCTAGTAGTGAGTTATGCACTCTATGATCAATCGGTTAATTGATGATTTAGCCATAAATAACTCATGCATGTTAAAACTGAGAGTTATCCAGTTGAGATTAGAGTTCAAGGGCAGTGTACTATCAGTTGTATAATCATCCAAATTGTACAGGTGGTGCATGTAGTCAGAGGAAGGACCTAGATGGATTATGCAATATTGGATGGGTATTTCCCTAATTAATAGGGGTAATTCCCAAGGAAACAATGCAAGGAAATAGGGACTTGGGCAAGAAGAAAATTGATTAAGTATTGGCAAAGTCTTGCCTAGGAAGCAATGAGATAGATAGAGATAGTGCAAAGGTTTCTTAAGTTGGAGAAAATAATTTTAATATTCTCATATTTTCTGACTAATGAGATATACCGACAACAGGGTATTTAGTTGAGACTTTCCCTAGGAATTCATTGTGTAATGTTTTGATTAAATTCTTTTTCTTGTATGCTTTGTGATTTCGTGATGGTTTATTGGTTTACGCAATTGGTAGAGTAGATTCAAGTCTATTGTTTTAGCATATTACAATTAGCAGTTTGGATCTACGTGGATTTTCTACATGGTATTAGAGTTGAAATGACTATAGAAAAGAAGAATACGATTTTTTACTTGCATGAGGAACAAGGTTTGCAGATATTTTCTCCAAAGCTAGCAGTAGGACCAAGATCGCATTTTATGGTCTGAGGCTCGAGTATGCCCTTGAGGGTAGCTCGAATTTCTTTTCTTGGAGAGACTAGATGGAAGTAGTCTTGGAGGAAAACAGATTGAAGGAGTTCATTGACAAGGACATCCTGAAACTAGCTCCAACTGATGCACAAGCTCTAGCAAAGTGGAATAAGTGCGTAGTAAAGGCTAGAAGGATTCTATTGGAAGGAGTTCGATATCATATTGTCTCGAACCTCCATGGAAAGGAAACTCCATATGCAATGTGGAAGGCCTTAACAAATTTGTTTGAGAATAGAAATGACCATAGGAAGCTGACACTAAAGGACAAGCTCAAGAAAATAAAGATGGAGAAGGGTGACACAATACCAAAGTACTTGACCAAGTTCACCTAATGTCGGGATGAGCTTGCAAGTGTTGGTGTTATAGTTTCTAAAGATGATATCATGAACCTAACACTTCTACACATTCCAATGAGCTGTCATAGCTACTAGGATTCGGTAAATGGGAGGGAGAAGCTCATAGAAAATTTTAAGGGCTAGTATTCGCGGGTGGGCTAATTTTCCATGGTTTTTCCAACAAAAGTAATCGTTAATTTCCCTTTTTTCCTAAAAATGATTCGCCCAAATTTAACAATATAAAATTATTTTAACTTTAAAATTTCCAAAATTATATAGAGACTATAAATAAAAACATTATAAATTTGAATATTTTTATAAATAAATCAACAAACATTTTATAGTTTATATATTATAGACTAGTGAAATTTGTCAAGGTTTCTAAAATTTAAGATAAATTTCCATTGTTAAAATTTTTCCTGGAGAAGCTACCAGATTGGGAGTGTTTATGGTCTGACTTGGTGCAAGAAGATATTGGTAGAACACTAAAGATGGATCCTCATCCAAGCATGATGATGAGGAGAATTGTGCCTAGGTTGGAAAGGCAAAGAAAGGGAAAGGGAAGTCATCCCATTCCCAATCATATTTTGGTCAGGCAAGCAAGAAGAAGGACTTATCAAACTTTAAATGTTATCACTGTCACGATTTGGGACACTATGCCACGAAATTTCCACACAAGAAGGCCGACAAGAAGCATTTATGAGGAGCAACAAGTGAAGCTCTGGTTTGACAATTCGAGTTGGATTTTACCCTCATCGCATGCATGGTGTCATCGGTGATGGGTAGTGTGTGGTACCTAGATAGTGGAGCCTCATTCCATATGACCGACAACAAAGAGTTCTTCAGTGACCTAGAGGAGAAGGACCTCCAGATGCACATCGAGATGGGAAACAATGGAAGGTATAGTGCGACCGACATCGGTACTGTTACTTTTTAGAGGGAGTCTGGTTCTCCCCTCACATTGAAAGATGTCATGTATGTTACAAGTTTAAAGAAGAACTTAGTTGCAGTTGCTATGTTGGAAGACCATGGCTATGATGTGGTTTTTAGCTAAGGAAAGGATCTCCTTCATTGCATAGCCACAAGACAAGTGAAGAAACTTAGGGTTCATGTAAATAACCTCTACAAATTGGATGTAGAATATTGTGTTGCTTTGAGAACGAAAGTAGAGAAGGTGTAGAGAAGAGACATCGGTGAGTTATGGCATAGAAGATTGGACCATCTACACCATAGAGATTTGAAGATCATGCATCATATTTCTACAGGACTTCCCAAGGGTGCACTTGAGCAGTGTGATACATGCAAAGGGTACACATTGGGGAAGTACATTGAAGCCACCTTTCATGATAAGGATAGTCGAGCGCAAGCGATCCTTGAAAGAGTTCACTCATATGTGTGTGGACCATTCTCGATAGCCTCCATGGCCAAGCATAGGTATTATGTGATTTTTGTATATTTTTTTCATGCATGTGTTGGATATTCTTCATGTAGAAGAAATACCATACTTTCTCAAAAAAATTTGAGTTCAAAGCACTTGTTGAAAAAGACACAGGCAGGAAAGTGAAGGCTCTTAGGAGTGACAACAGTGAAGAATATGTGTCAAATGGATTCAAGAACTTTTGTGTATCAGAGGGCATTTGATGGGAGTTAATAGTACCCCATAACCCACAACATAATGGGAAAGAAAAAGGAAGAACATAAGAATTGTGGGAGCTGCACGGGTGATGTTACATGATTAGGGCCTACCGTTTCACTTGTGGGTGGAAGCATGCAACACACCTGTATATGTGTAGAATAGGAGTCCTCATCGGATTCTCAAGATGAGTACAAAAAAGGAAGTTTTTTCAAGTAAGAAACCAGATGTGGTGCACTTCAGAATATTTGGTTCATCAATTTATTGTCATGTTTCCAAGGATGCACGGAAAAATATAGAACCAACAACTGAGTTGGGCATATTTGTGGGGTACACTAATACACCTCAAAACTATTAGGTGTACCTGCCATCTCACAGGATGACAATGGTTCATAGAGATGTGAAATTCGATGAAGGTAAGGCCATTCAAATTTTCCTTGAGAGAAAGATTTTGTCACATTCAGATGAGGAGATTTGAGCTCCAAAGGAAGAACCTCAGAATGATGTAGAGAAGCCACACGTAGAGGAGTAGAGAGTGGAAGTACCCACTCATGTACAGACATCCAGAGATGGAAGGAAGAGCACTAGAGAGGTTGATAGGTTGATGCATGATGCTAGAGAGAACGTGGGAGCACCCACATCATAGCACAGGCAAAGAAAGTCCCCAGATCGATACACTGGCTACATGGATCTTATAAGTGAGAGTGTAGAGATTGTGCCATCCTCATTCGAGGAATCAATGCAACAACTAGTATGGGTTGATGCCATGGTAGAGGAGTATGACTCCATTATCATGAATAATGCATGGGAAGTTGTCCCAAGACCAGAGGACAAGTCAGTTGTAGGATCCATGTGGATCTTCAAGGTGAAGCAAGAAGAAAATGGGAGTTTCAAGAAACACAAGGCCAGATTTGTGGCCAGGGGGTTCTCTCAGGTGGAGGGAATAGATTATGAGGAGACCTTTGCTCCAGTAGAAAGGTACTTTTCAATCAAATCTATTTTGTCACTTTTAGCGCAGATGGGATGGAAAATACATTAGATAGATGTAAAGACAACTTTCCTTAATAGAGTCATTGAGGAAGAGGTGTACGTAGAGAATCTAGAAGGATTTGAGACCTTCAACAGAGATTCACATGTGTGAAGACTCAAGCGAGAGTTGTATGGACTAAAACAATCACCCCGTGCTTGGTACACCAGGATCAACAACTATTTCATCGAGTTGGGCTTCACCAAAAGTGAAGCAGATGCAAACCTTTATCATATTATACCTAAAGGTATATTATTGATTATAGTATTATATATCGATGATTTAATTCTAACAGGTGACGAGAAGCTAATAAAATCTTGCAAAGAAGATTTGGTAGGAGAATTAGAGATGAAAGACATGGGGCTCTTGCATTATTTCCTTGGTTTAGAAATTTGGCAAAGAGATGGGGAATTGTTTGTCTCTCAGGGAACGTATGCCAATGAGATACTGAAGAACTTTCACATGGAGAGAAAAAACCCCATGGAGACTCCTCTAGTAGGGAATTGGAGGAAGGAAGATGCTACTTCAGGCGAAGTGGTAGAAGCTACCATTTACAAGCAACTTGTGGGTTCACTTATGTACTTGGTGAACACATAAACAAACATATGTTATGCAGTTAAACAACCTAGTCAAGCAATGGTTAAGCCAACCAAGCTCTATTGGAAGGCAACTAAACGCATGTTGAGATACCTCACAGGCACCACTAAGTTTGGTCTTTGGTACAGGAGGATAGAGGGAGTGAAGTTTCAAGGCTTCATAGATGTAGATTGGGAAGGGATTCCATCCGACAGGAAGAGCACATCAGGCGGAATCTTCAGTATTGGGTTAGTAGCAGTTTCCTAGTACAACAAGAACAAATATCAGTTGCACACAGTTCAATAGAAGCATATTACATGGCTACTACTCAAGCAAATTGTGAGGCTATATGTGTCAGGCCAGGAGGTAACTCCTCAAATCAAATCATATTATTCATTCAGGTTGTTCATTATTATATACAAGAGGGAGTGACTGCTTAGTTCATCTCCTGATGACTCTCCATTTTCTGTATTATTTATTTACACTAATTACAGTTGTTCACCAAATCCCTATGATTAGGTGTCAACAGTGCCCCCCTTAATCTGAAGGGATATTGGTGAGTCCAAGCATCGTTCTGAATCTTTCAAGATTTTCTCTTCGAAGCGCTTTGGTGAAGATGTCTGCAATTTGATCATTAGTGGAACAATGGCGAAGATGGATTGTTTTGGCCTCAACATGATGTCAAATCAGATGATATTTTGTATTGATGTGCTTTGTTCGATCATGGAACTTTGGGTTCTTGGCCAACTTTATTGCCGAGGTATTTTCAATCATGAGTGGAGTCGATTGTACTTGTTTTACCTGCAAATCTTCAAGAATTTTCCTCAGCCACATAATTTCTTTTGTTGCCTCAGCTACTGCCACATATTCTGCCTCTGTTGTGGAATCTACTGGAACTGATTGTTTGTGTGACCTCCACGAGATAGTTCCTAATCCAAGACTCATGGAATAACCTAAAGTAGATACCCCATTTTCTGTATATCCATCGAAGTCTGAATCAGAGTATCCAATCAAGCTGAAGTCACCCACCTATGTATACTTAAGTCTAAACTCTTGAGTTCCGTTCAAGTATTTAAGAACTCTTTTTGCAGCAGACCGATGTCCCTCACAAGGCTTTTGCATAAACCTGGAGAGGATTCCAACAGCAAATGAAATGTCTGGTCTGGTAGTAGTTAGGTAGTTGAGACTTCCTACAAGCTGTCTATACTTTGTTGTGTCCTCAAATTATTTTCCTTCAATGGATGTGAGATTTAAGTTTCGTTCCATTGGAGTAGTCAGAGGATTGCATTCATTCATGCCAAACCTGTTCAACAGATCTCCAATGTATTTCTTTTGAGAAAGAAATATGGACCTTGGATGTTGAGTTACTTCAATACCAAGATAGTAATGAACATAGCCCAAATCAGTCATTTCAAAACCTTTCCTCAATTCCTTCTTTATGGCTGCAATGTAGCTCTCATTGTTCCCTATCATCAAAAGATCATCTACATCTACCACAAGATATACAATTGTTTTGCCAATCTTCTTGACAAATAAAGTTGCATCATCAAGATCATAATGTTTGAAATTGAGTTTCAAAAGATGCTCAGTTAGTTTTTCATACCAGGCTCGCGGTGCTTGTTTGAGGCCATACAAGGATTTCACAAGTTTGCATACTTTATGTTCATGTCCTTTCACAGCAAATCCTTCAGGCTGGAACATAAAAACATTTTCTTTTAGATCTCCATTCAAGAAAGCAATTTTTACATGCATTTGATGGACTTTCCAACCGTTCTGAGCTACTAGGGCAAAGAATGTTCTGATGGTAGCCCATTTTTTTGTGGGGGAAAAAGTCTCCTCATAATCGACCCCTTCCTTCTATGCAAAACCTTTTGCCACAAGCCTGGCTTTGTGCTTGTCAAGTGAGCCATCAGCTTTATACTTGTTCTTGTAGACCCACTTGCAGCCAATTGGTTTAGTTCCCAATGGAGGATCAACTAGCTTCCAAGTGCCATTCTTTATTAAGGCATCATACTCCTTTTGCATTGCTTCTTTCCATTCATCATGAGAAGCAACTTCTTTGAAGGAATTTGGTTCAAAATCTGTAGACAAATTCAATTCACAATCATAAGAAACATCCATATCAACAGGTGAATCAGAGTCATATACATCACCTCCATTTTATCATTTTGAAATTCTAGTTCCTGCCTTTCCAACCTCATCAGGATGAACACTTTCAAGTGTCTTTGTCAACCACTTTGGGGGACCTTTCTCAGATGGTCCAAGTTGCTCTGTTGATTGCATTGGGACCGAATCAAGATTGAGACTCCCAATTCTGTCAATCACATCACTCAAAGTATCATCCGTTGTTGGAGTTTCATGCAGGGGAGAGAGTGCTTCAGAAGAAGATTCCACAGGTTGATCTAGTATAGGAATCCCCCCTTCAAGATGTGGAATCTGATTATCAAATTCTTGAAATGATTTTTCATTTGCGAATCTATCCAAGCGATCAAGTTGTTGCTCAACAACATTGTCAGTTTTCGATGATTCAAGAAAGATTAAATCTCTAGATACAACAAAATTTTTATTGACTTCATCATAGAGACGATATGCTTTGGAGGTGTTTGAATACCCCAGGAAGATACACTTATGACTTCTTGCACCAAGTTTGTTTCTATGTACCTTTGGTATCAAGGCATAACATGTGGAACCAAAGACCTTGAGATGCTTTACCAAAGGAATGTGCCCATACCACATTTCATAAGGAGTCTTGTTTCTAATAGCATTAGATGGACATCTATTCTTTACATATACAACACATAGAACTGCATCAGCCCAAAACATCAATTTTACATTTTTGAAAAACATCATGGAGCATACCATATTTAAGATTGTCCTATTCATTCTTTCAGCTACTCCGTTCTTTTGGGGATTATAAGGCACAGTTGTTTGATGTTTGATCCCATGTTGGTGAAGATAGTTTTCAAATTCATTGGAAGTGTATTATTTTCCATTATCAGTGCGAACAGAGCCAATATGCGATTGTGCATAATTTTCAATCCATGTATGAAAGTTCTTGAATGTTTGAAAAGCATTAGATTTTTTCTTCAATAAATAAACCCAACACGCTCTGGTGTAATCATCAATAAATGTCATCATATATTTATTTCCATTTGCAGAAGGAACAGGCATTGGACCACATAAATCTGAATGAATGAGTTCAAGTTTTCTATGTGCTCTAGAATGTGAATCATGAAAAGATTGTTTGTTATGCTTTCCTAGAATGAATGCATCACATTGCTTAAGTTTCCTAGGAATTGTAGGCAAACCAGTAACACCATTTTTCTTCAACAAGTGAAGGCTGTCATAGTTCAAGTGTCCAAATCTAGCATGCCATGATAAACTTGATGGAAATGTACCTTCTTCATAATGAGAATTGTATGAGAGATTTTGTGCACTAGCAGAGGTACCCTGCAGCTTGAGAAGCCTTTCTTCTTCTATCCTCGTCATGACAAGTGAGTGGTTTGATGCTTTTCTCACCTCAAACTTGCCATCAAACATATGAATGGAGTGCCCTTGCTGGCGGATGTGTACCAAGGACAGCAAGTTTCTCCTCAGTTGTGGGAGATATAGAACATGATGCAGAAGAAAGTTTGGAAGACCGGGCAATTTAAGCCTGATTGTGCCAAGCCCTGATGGCTTGAGTTTTGATTTGTTTGTAAATTATACTGCTCCATCAACATTGTCAGTAAATTATTCAAAAAAATCTCTTCTGAAAGTCATGTGGCAAGTTGCTCCTAAATCAAGCAACCAATCATTTTTCCAAGAAGCAAGTGAAGCATTAAATAAGCCTTCATTTACTCCAATATTACAGTGTGCCACAACATAATGAGCGGATTCAGGTGCTTTACCTTTCTCTTTGTCATTATTTTTACCTTTGGGTTGGTTTCTTTCCTGCTCAATTATGTCCCAAGGCAACTTGCATGTGGATGCATCATGTGATCCATCTCTTTTGCAGCGTATGCAGTGCAAATCTGACTTTTCTCCTTGAGAGTGTCTGCCCCCCCCTACCTCTGAAATTTCTTCCTCTTCCTCTTCGACCACCTCTTCCTCTGGAAGAATCTTGAGCAAGATTATTTTCTCTATGAGCAAGGCACATAGCCTCTTTAGAAGACTCAGGAGCTATCTTCTTCCCAAAAGCTTTCTCTCTTTCAACAAATTTTTTCACAAGGGAGTCAAAGGTAATATCTTTGAGGTTTCCATTTGCTTGCAATGACTCAAGATAATTTGAGTAAGTGGGATAAAGTGCCTTGAGAAAAGCTATCAGAGGAATATTCAGTTCAACATTAGTGACTTTCATATCATGCATTATAGATTTTACTTCTGATGTAAGAGCAAGAGCATCATTATTTTGTAATTCAAGGGTGAAGAGTTTAATCATGAGTTGAACAACGTCAAGTGCAAAGTGTGAGTCATAGAGTTCCTTCAGTTTTTGTAAGGCTTCGCAAGAATTTGAAAATAGTGAAATATGGCGACTCACCTCTTCATTTACTGATGCTGCAATCAATGCATAAGCCTTGTTGTTCTTATTTTCCCAAATGGTGAATTCCTTGTCTGAGGTAGGCTATTCTGGCTCTTTGTCTTCGTTTCCAACACACACTCCTTTCCACAGCTCATTAAAAATGAGAGTGTGTTTGATTTTCCGTGACCATTCTGGATATTTCTCTTTGCTGGTGAGAACCACTCCAACTATAGAGATCAATGAATACATTTAAATGTGTACTGTGTAAAAAAAACTCCTCTACTGGCAAAAATTTGCACTTGCTGTGTAGACAAAAATGTAAAAAATATTATTCTGATATGTAAATATGAAAGGTATATATGGGAGAGGTATATATGGACAGAATCATTTAAATGTTGTAAGCATCCAACTGTGAGGCGCAATGCACGTTATATATATACCGGAGGTTTGGGAGTGTTCAGAAATATATGATATGGAGACAAAATAAATTATAACAGTGTTTCGGGATATGAAAATAGCGTGGAGACATGAGGAGGTAGAACTACGTAGGAGTTAGCATATATATATCATACTTATATATATGGAACAACGGTGTGTTTATGTATATGGAACAACAGCGTAGGAGCAGCGTGTTTATATATATGGAACAGCAGGGTAGGAGCCAAACGTTGTGCGGGATATGATACCATAGGGCTCTGTTGTGCAGTGGAGAGGAGTGTGCAGAGGTGGTTTAATACATTGCAACGGAAGGAGAGTGAGGGGACCGCGGGATAGTGAATACACTTGTGGGAGCCGAGGGGACCACGTACACAGTCACTCCAGTGTACAACACCATTCAACCAACTAAAAACTTCATGCATTCACCATATATGCCATTGACCTTCAATCTTCTGCTTGATAATGAATTCTGATTATTGAAAACACTTACCAAACGCTGCAACACCTCCAGGTTTCGACCCAGCTCACAGTCTTTTAACTCACATGTTCCATCTCTTAGTGCCAAGGCTTCAACAACTTCAACTATTGTTTGCAGGTCCACTCCTGACAGGAAACTGACAGGAGTTACAATGCAGAAAAATAAAAATAGAGGTTGGCTCTGATACCATGTCAGGCCTGGAGGTAACTCCTCAGATCAAATCATATTATTCATTTAGGTTGTTCATTATTATATACAAGAGGGAATGACTGTTCAGTTCATCGCCCGATTACTCTCCATTTTCTCTATTATTTATTTACACTAATTACAATTGTTCACCCAATCCCTATGATTAGGTGTCAACAATATGGATGAGGAAGATCATTGTTGGGTTGTTTGGTCAACGAATGGATCCTACGGTGATTTACTGTGACAACAAGAGTTGCATCAAACTCTCAGTTAATCCATTTTTTCATGATAGGTCCAAGCATTTCAACATCTGGTACCACCATATCATATATTGTGTGCAGAGGCAGATCATGATGCTAGAGTACATTCCTACATAGGAACAGGATGTAGACATCTTGGTGAAGGCATTACCAAGAGGAAAGTTCGAGTTCCATATAGGAAATATCGGGGTATCAGATAATCCCTTTCTTGCTAAGAGGGAGTGTTGAAAATGGCACCAAGAAATATTCTAATATAATTTAATTCCACATCACATAACAAGTTTTAGGAGTTAACTAAGTTAGTTTGACTTAGTTGGTTCAATTAATTTGAGTTGAGGGTCTAACTTGAGTCATGTAGAGTGGATCCTACAAAATAGGAGCCCTGGTTGAGTTTATTTTGAGTTGTAATTAATTGATTCAATTTATCTATGTTAAAGTTAACTTAACTAGTTCCAACTGTTGGAGGAACTAGTGAGAGGTCTATTAGTGATTTATGCACTCTATTATCAATCAGTTAACTGATGATTCAACCATAAATAACTCATGCATGTAATAACTAAGAGTTTCCTGGTTGAGATTGGAGTTCAGGGGCAATGTACTATCAGTTGTATAATCATCCAAATTGTACAAGTGGTGCATGCAGTCAGAGGAAGGCCCTAGATCAATTACGCAATATTGGATGGGGATTTCCCTAATTAATAGGGGCTAATTACCCAAGGAAACATCACAAGGAAATAGGGACTTGGGAAAGAATAACATTGGTTAAGTATTGACCAAGACATGTCTAGGAAGTAGTGAGACAAATAGAGATAGTGCATATGTTTCTCAGGTTGGAGAAAAACATTGTAATCTTCTCATATTTTCTTACTAATGCAATATACAGATAGCAGGGTTTTTAGCTGAGGCCTTCCCTAGGAAATCATTTTGTAATGTGTTGATTGAATTATTTCTCTTGTATTCTTTGTGATTTCACGATTGTTTATTAGTTTCTGCAATTGGAAGAGTAGATTTAATTCTATTATTTTAGCATATTACATTAGTAGTTTGAATCTACATGGATTTTCTACATCTTTGTCTCACCGCCCCCCTCTCTCTCTGTCCATATTTACCTATCTCTCTCTAGGCTCCCTCTGTCTTTTGTTCACTCTATGAATCTCTCTCTCTGTCTCTCTCCCTCCATCATCCCCCTTCTCTCCCTCTCTCTCCCCTTCTAGCTCCCTCATCCCCCCTTCTCTCCCTCCCCCCCCCCCTTTCTCTTTCTCTCTCGCTCTCTCTCTCTCTCTCCCTCCATCATCCCCATTCTCTCCCTCTCTCTCCCCTTCTAGCTCCCTCATCCCCCCTTCTCTCCCTCCCCCCCCCCCCCTTTTCTTTCTCTCTCACTCTCTCTCTCTCTCTCTCTCTCTCTCTCTCTCTCTCTATAACACACTCCTCCCACATTTACCCAAGCTAACCGGTCCATTGGGGTAAACATGTGACGAGAGGTCACTATGATGAGATTAAACCTCTTAGGTCACCTTAAGGAAGTGGAACCGATGGAAGACAATCAAACTGGCCATTCACACATCCTACAGAACCTCCGGGAGCCAACCAACCTTTACAGGTGCTTAACTCCTTAAGCAACTTTTCTTTTACTAACCAAATACCCCAGTCGCTCCCATGAAAAGGAAACAATGCAACTGGAACCCTCCAGTCACTCCCACAACAATGCCATCCCAACAACTATAGACTTTTTCAGGTAGTCCTGTGCAAGCAACCCCAGATTATGTGCCACTTTTTTAGGGCCAGACTCATGCCACTGCCCAAAACTCCATGAGACTTCCAAAAACGATACATAACATGGAAACAAAGGAACTAATGCAAACATTTTCTCAATGACTCGATTGGACCCCTACTAGCCTTGACATTCATTTCGTCAAGCATGTCACAAATATGCAATCTACATGTCTTAACAACATATCTAAGCATATGGTTCTCATACTTATCTAAGAATCGCTAAGAAGCATTGATGCCTTATCAAATTAGTTGCATTATCACCTTCTAGGTCATATATTCATTGTTCATTCATTTGCAAATCAAAACACAATGAGATCCATACATCATAGTTACTGTCATAAAACATACTCATAACCAACATATAAACAATCAGAAATAGCAGAGATATAACAACCATAAAAACCACATAATCGCAAGTACATTTACCCATAAAATACAAGAGGATAAAAGCTCTTATTATCACGTGTAAAATGCAACCAAGTCTAGGACTTCCACATACCACCCGACCATAGACTAGGCTAAACCAAATATCTCTTTCAGCCAGTCACCCTTTTGTCATACTCCAAGCATGAATGTGGGATCTCATGAAACACATCAAGCACAACCAAACTAGGGCTTCCAGAGGTCAACCACCTCAACCCTCAACTAGTGATTCCACCTCACGGTTGTTATCGAGAAAACTAGTGTCCATTCAAAGCTACTAGTCCCACTAAGACGGGTAGCTATCTTAGAAACAAACAGATTAAAGTTACTTGTGTTTTCCTTTATGAGAGATGGATGAGAGAGAAGTAGAGAGCACCAACCTCAGTCTTTCGCTAGTCTCCTTGCTTGTTTCCTCTCTCCTTTGATAGAGCTTTCGCCACTCCTTTCTCACTTGTCCTGCTTCAAAGAACACCTGTAGAGCTAAGGCAGCAAAATACCATCAAAGCATAGAGATCTATAACCATAAATAACGTAGGATCAGATGTACATTAACCATATAAATGCATACATAAACAAGATTCAGAGATATACAAGCATATGGAGGAAAACTCAAATAGCTTTATTGATAGAAGTAGTAGAAGAGAGGATTACAACCAGGTTGTCTGATCCAGCATCATCCTCCCAGCATGAAAGCCCTCTTCACCTCATACAAAGCAAGATCACCCAACAATGTCTTCAAAGAGAAACCAACAACACTTCCTTGCAAATTACAAAATTCCAACCTCTGGATCTCTTGGATGAGGGATCCATATACAAATGTTTTCAGGAGAGTGAGTCAGCTTCTAGGATTTTGATTAGTGTCATTTCATTGATAGTTCTTGGTTCCACTTGGAGATTTCAAATCTCTTACTCATCCCTGGGCGAATTCAAAGAGGCAAGTGTCATATGAGCAGTTTCTAGAAGATTATCTGGGTTTCCACCTAGCACACTGCTTCTGCCATTTGTCTGCTCTCGCTCATCGCACCCTACAGAAGGGCTTTCCAGTATGCATCACACCCCCCATGTGTAATAGGTGAGATGCATCGCACCCTATGCATGGAGCAGTCTGTATGGTCCTGTTTTGACCAGTTCTAAGTAGTTTTTCATGGAGAACTTCTGGGAGATGATGTAATCAGCTGACCTTGTTCCTTTAGGGTATGAAACAACACTTTTAGGGGTTTAGAAGCCCTTGGTTTATGGACATATGTGATTGGGGTTGCAGTGCCCAAATATGTCTATAACAGTTGCCCCCTAAAGCATGAGGTTGTAAATCCTTTTGATGTCGGGTGAAATGCTTTATAATGAGGATCCGAGGTTTTTTGAACTGGAAGGTGACCTGTAATAAGATACAATACAATACATTATCTTCACAATATTTTCATGATCTAGCTGAGGCGGGCATTCCCATGCTCAGCTTTATAAATTCATATTCATGTACATAAGACAGACAATCGTCTGTGTGGCAGACTGATGATTCTGGTAGAGCCATCATCCTTTAGTTTGGATGATTATCTGTGCAGCAATGATGTACATTTGATGTCTTTATTTTCCTAAATATATCGCAGCCCGGATGGATGAAACTAGATCCGGGGTCTTCAAAATCGTTCAATCTTCACCCGAAGTACAAGTCGATCCATGTGAAAAGATGTTCTAATGTCGAACATGAAAATACATTGCCTGATTACCAGCCAATGATGTAAGCCATTAACAGGCGCGAGAGGAATCGCCGATAATGATGGTGACCCTGAAGGTACTTGTTACAGGGAAAAGTGTCTATATAGAACTGCTCTATCCCACTAAGGTGTGATAGTTGCCTTAGAAACAAACAATGAAAAGCTATTTTTGTTTTTCCTTTATGAATTATAGATAGAGAGGAATAGAAAGACCAACCTCTGTCTTGCGCTAATCCTTCGATTCGATCCCTCTCTTCTTTGATAGTCCTCAACTACCTGCTCCCTTGCATGCCCAGCTTCACAAAGTACCTGTAAGATCACAAAAGCATAGCACTATACAAAGACATGGATCTATAATCATAAACAATCTAGGATCAAATGTAAATTGACCATACAAATGTAACAAACATCAATGATACAAAAGCATGGAGGAAAACTCAAATAGCTTTTATTGATAAACAAGAAAAGATCCAGGAGGAGTTACAACCAGTGGTTCCGACCCAGCATCAACCTCCCAGCAAAGAAGCCCCTCTTCACCTCAAACAAAGCATAGATCACGCAACAATCTGATGTTTGTCTCAAAAAACCAACAGCAATTCCTTACAATATGCAAAATTCCAGCCTCCGGATCTCTGGGATGAGGGATCCATATATAGATATCTGTAAGGGGGATGAGTCAGCTTGTGATTTGATTAGTGTCTTCTCTCTGATAGTTGTTGCTTCCACTTGGAGACTGATGGCCTCTTACTCATCCTTGGTCGAATACAGTGAGGCAAGTGTCACAGGAGAAGTTTTTGGAAGCTTCCATTGCCTCTCCACCTCGCGGAATGACACTGCCATTTGTCATTTCTCGCCCATCGCACCCCACAGAAGGGACTTTTGAAATGCAACGCACCCTCACAGTGTATTTAGGTGCAATGCAACGCACTTAGCCAGTGGAGCAGCTGCAATGATCCTGTTTTGACCAATTCTGAGCAATTTCTCATGGAGAACTTCTGGGAGAAGCTGTAACCTGTGGACCTTGTTCCTTTAGGGGTTAGAACAACACTTTTAGGGACTTAGGAGCCCTTGGTTTATGGACATTTCATGCTTGGGGTTGTAGGGCCCAAAAATGTCTATAACAGTTGCCCCCTAAAGTATGAGGCCGTTAACCTTTTGGTGTCGGGTGAAATGCTTTATTATGAGGATCCGAAGTTCTTTCAATGCTGGGAGGAGACCTATAATAAGATACAATACAATACATTATCTTCATAATATTTTCATGATCTAGCCGAGGCGGGCATTCCCATGCTCAGCTTCATAAATTCATTTTCATGTACATAGGACAGACAATCGTCTGAGTGTAGACTGATAATTCTGATAGAGCCATCATCCTTTCGATTGGATGATTATCTGTGCAGCAATAATGTACATTTGATGTCTTTATTTTCCTGAATATATATCGCAGCCCGGATGGATGAAACTAGATCCGGGGTCTTCAATCTCGTTCGATCTTCACTCAAAGTACAAGTCGATCCATGTGAGAAATGTTCTGAAGTCGAACATGGAAAGACATCGCTTGATTACCAGTCAATGATGTAAACTGTTAACAAGCGCGAGAGGAATCATCGATAATGATAATGACCCTCAAGGTACTGCAGTACAATTCACGTGGCGTGAATAAAGGACTTAGCATCGAACACCATGCAAAATCTTTCGGTCGAAGGCCATTGATGTAAACCTGTCGCCGGAAGTGAGAAACTTGCCATTGAGGCATGCAAGCTTCAAAGTACTGAAGGGGTGTTCCTAGATCGACTTCTTGGATAATGAGCTGATGTTGACAAGAAGTGATCCGTCACAGGAGGGCCTTAATGAATCCCACATCAATGACACGGAATGGAGCAAATGATTTTAATGGAGGTGAAAACGATCTGGCGATATAAGGTTCAGGATGGCGGTCATGAAAGAATGGAGTATAAATGTATTGTAGTGGGTGAGACACAGGTGAACTCTCTGAATGACTTCTCTTGAACATATCGGCGACACTGACATGATGGATTGGTAGCATTAACCCCAAATGTGGATGGTGTGATGTGACCATGGTGATGTGACCGGTGAATGAAACAACCCAACCCGACTTGGATGTGGAGTGAAAGTGTCATGTTCAAGAGCGACTTGCTACTAACAAAGTTACTTCAAGTTTTCTTCCCAATTTTCCCCAGTCATTGCTGACCAGTACCTCTTTATTTTTGTCAAGCCTGAGGAGGATAACATATGCTTGTTCTATAATTTGCCCATCGGGCAAACCCATCGCTATGTTTTAACGAGCCTAGCGATAGTGAAACTCGTTCTCGTCTATAGACAAGTTTGTCGCTATTAATCTTTTTAACGAGTTTAACGACAAAGATAACTCGGTCCTTTTCAATTTTAGAGAGTCTGAAAAGGAACGTAAAGGTAACTCCAAAATTCCTTTTTCGTCATCTAATCCCTTAAGTCCGGAAAAGTATAAAACAATACAGAAGGGATGAATTTTCGATACTTTTAACGAGCCGAACAAAACAAGCGCTCGATATTTTTGTGTAATAATCCCTCAGGTCCAAAAAGATTAAAATCTAGAGGAGGGATAGCACTTCCTGTCCCTTTAACGAGCTGGAGAGGCCAATGGCTCGGAAATCTTTTCATATTTTACGAGTCAGTTGAAAAGAGCTTAAAGGAGACTTGTCTTTTGAGGAACGAGTGATAAAATGGGTAGCAGCTGATTCCAGGTAAGGTTTGGAATTTTCCAATCACGGCAGTGTTACAAGGATGGCTAGTGAGATCACTCTTCGCAGTTGTTCCTCAAAATGGGTAAATAATCAAATGGAGGTGAATGATCGGCCAATGAAAAAGTGGAGGTGACGGTGCAAACACGACCAAGGCTTTAATGGCTGAAGTACTATATTCACGATGGTTATTTACCGGGAAATAGTTCATTTTTTAACGAGCTTAAATGCGAGATGAAACATTTTCTCATTGCTTATGTTTGTTTTTTAACGAGCATGAAGTCCGCGCTAAAACTACTCGATTAAATGGTCATTTTGACTTTACCATAAATAGCTTCGTTCTTTCAAAGATTGCACTGCATTCTCAATTGCTTCATCAAACTAGTTAGACATGAACAATACATGCTTGGAAAATGAGTTAAAACACTAATATTTTACTCAAACTACGTAAAAAAGTAAATAAAAGTGCTTTTACCTCTCATTTTACCATTTCATTTGAATTTTGGTTTGTTGGAGCTTTGGAGGTGCTTTTCCCCCTTGATTTTCATCAGCTGATTTCGGGAGATTCTGTGGACGATTCTCGACGCCGTCTGGACCAGGTAGGAGCTAAACCTGAGCTCTTTCATTTCATGGTTTCCATTTTGCATTTTGAGCTTGATTCCTAGTTTTTTTGAGCCCCTGACGTTTGAAAAACTCGTTCTGCCTTCAGCGCACCCTATGTGTATCGAAAGGTGCATTGAATGTTGGCCTATCTAAAGGCTATCTGACATGCAACGCACCCAGAGTACTACTGTAGGTGCGATGGGCACAGAGAAGGAATTCTATGCACAATTTTTGATGGAAATTTTGCCTGTTTCTTACCAAAATCAGGATCTAACTCTTCTCTTGTTTGTTTTTCAGAGATCTTTGGAGTAATATGACTATTACATGGCGAGAACGTGAGCATGAAGAAGAGGACATGCTTGCCCTTCATGATCCGGTTACAGTAAACGCACTGCGGAACTGTGGCTTGCTGAAGTTTTTCCTCATTTCTAGCATGAGACAACAGATCGACTTACTGTAGTATTTGCTCGATGCTTGGGATCCTACCAACCAGGCTTTCCAGATTAGGGGAAAATCTATCCCCTTGACTGTAGTAGACATCTATTTCTTGACTGGCTTGTCGAGGCGGGGTGCCCCCATCTCTTTATCAGGTTCGGCCCGAGGAGGTGAATCTGTGAGAGATTATGTTCGCCGGTATTGCAGAGAGGGATCTCAGCCGAGTAAAGACGGCAAGATCATAATCTGCGATGTCACTGACAGGTCCCTTAGGACTATTCTGTTTACTTTTGGTAGGATGGATGGTGGTGCGGCTCTTCATGTAGCCAACCGATCTTATATGCAGCATGCCTTGGAATGCCTCCAACCGAAGGTGTTCAACTGGTGCGACGCAGTACTTCTTGTGATGAAAGAACAGTTGACCAAAGTAAAGAGCGGGAGGTTGAAGAACTTTGGGTATGGTTCTATTTTGACCGCCTTTGCCTTGGAAAAGATACCACTGATGCAGCCGCAATATATTGCACTCGATCTACCTCCTCCGACTGAACCATGTATGTAGAGATGGGTCGACCATATGTCTAGGCATGCTGGTCAGTCTCAGATCTCATTTTCTGATACCTTCTTCGGGTGGTTTGATCGTCAGGAGATGGTTTACTCTGAGTATCCATATGCTGGCATGGACTTCCGGGGTGACCCAGATTTAGTACTGCCGGACGGCGAACAGCGGGGCGCCATTGGTACATTCTTTGACCATATTCTTGTTTGTCGTTTTTTCTTTTATAATGTCCTTGTGCTTTATTCTATCAAGACTTAACAAAACTCATGTGTTCATGCAGATGTTGGTCCTGTTCGGCTAGTAGTGCGCCTGAGAGTGCCAGCTGCCGCCCCAGCAGGAGAGGCTGTTGGAAGGGCTATCCTTCGCGACCTCGATGTGGCCGAGACTCTTGCAGCATTACAAGAGCAGGTTGAGGGCCTCACGCTTGGTATTCCAGATGTGAGGACTGACGAGCTACCTTTGCGGTTACAGCGGCATACTACTGGTGTGCCAAGATGATGGACTCGTCTCCTACGCATGATCGCACAGGCTGTGACTTGCTATCACGAGCATCATTAGACTAGGGTGCCCCCTAGCATTTTGAGTTTTTGGGTCAGTTTGACCGATTTTGTCTTGGTTACAGAACATTACGTGTAAACCACAAACAGTTATATATATTTTTGATTTTCGGAGTTTTATTTTGGTTAAGTTACATGATCCAAATGCAAACATTGATGGTATGTTTCTTTTTATAAATGTTGCAAATGTCTATCTAACACATAATTTTCCAATGAGTCAGTTCATGTGTTTAAGTTTCTGGAAATATGTTGATATTGAATAAAATCAAATTGTCTTTCCAAAATCTTAACCCTTAGAAACATGCGATAAATAGCTAGATTTCGAACAGAGTAGATACCAGTGAGTTGTAGTATGACGAGTTGTGAGTCTAGCCTGACAATCAGTCGGCGTATACCATGTGTGATGGCATCAGAGAGGACTTCTATCAACGTGCTATATTCAGCTATGTTATTCGTTGATCGACCAATACATACCCCTCTGAAACTTACTAACTCGCCGCTTGGATCAAAAATGGCCCAGGCCGCGGAAGATAGGTTCTGCGAAATACAACTTGCTCCATCGGAATATCCAACCCATGACTCCAATAGGTTTAACATCTGCAATAAATGTAAAAAGTGGATTACTTGACCAAAATAAACACTTTAGCGAAAACAAAAACATAACAAAATCATACAGGTTACCATTACGCATAGTAACACTTGAGGTACAACCCATTACGAGGTTGCGCCAGTGGAATTCCGTCATAATTCATTAACTCGTAGGCTCCTTTTGCTAACACTCATTTAACAATATAGGGGCCCATCCATAAAGACTTAAATTTACCTGCTCCCAATTTATCGGATTCTTGGTCATAAAGCAAGACCAAGTCACCTTCTGAGAAGACACGGGTTTGACATTTTTGTCGAACTGCGCCTTGACTCGTTTCTTATGGGCTTCATTAGCCAAAGCGGCATCACGACGGGTTTCATCCAATTGTATTAATTCCAAGAAACGAGCCTCTTCTTCCGAAGTCCCGGGGAGAAGGTCAATTGCGAGTTTGAGAGACGAGATTTCGCACTGGATTTGTAAGACTGCTTCCAGGCCATTTACCAGTTGGAAAGGTGTAAACCCGGTTGCATTCCTTACCGATGTTCAGTAAGCCCACAAAGCTGAGTACAGGATTAGGTGCCAACTTCTTTTGTGAACTCCAATCATCCTTTGCAGCATGCGCTTTAGGACCTTGTTGATTGCTTCAACTTGTCCGTTGGCTTGCGGATAATATGGAGTAGCGCTGTCGTGAGACAACCCTAGTTTGGCAGCTAATTCGACCATCATGTGATTGCGAAAATGCGATCCATGGTCAGTGACTATAGCCTGTGGTACGCCGAATCTGGCGACTACATGATTGAAAAAGAAGAGGGCAGTTGTTTCACCAGTATTATCTAATGTAGGCATCACCTCGGCCCATTTGGTAAAATAGTCAACTGCGACTATGATATACCCATGCCCCCCAGTCAAGGTGGGGTTACACGTCATGAAATCGATGCCCCATTTGGCGAATGGCCCCACAGCCACTATTTGCTGGAGAGGTGCGGGTGGTTTTTTGGTTTTGCTATCAAAAATTTGACAAGCATGGCAACTTCTGACTGCGGTTATGCAATCTTTGAACATTGTTGGCCAGAAGTATCCTGCTCATAAAAATTTTTGTGTTGTAGTGTAACCGGATTGATGCCCCCCACACGTGCCTGAATGACAATCATTCAGGACTTTTTCGGCCTCCTCATGGGTGAGACACCTTCTCAGAACTGTATCGATACCACGACGGTAAAGTGTATCACTGACAATCATGTAGTCTTTTGCTTGGTATCGAATACGTTTTTGTTCGGAGTGGGAGGTGTTTGGCCTATATTTTTGGGTTTTGAGATAAACGATTATATCCCCATACCACTCATTTCTTGTAGATATCAGAAACAAACTTTCGTCCACGATTGTTTCATCGGATGTTTCATCGTTGGACGATGATGGGAGATCGCATAATAATTCTGCGAAAACTAGAGCTTTCTTTGACTTGGATTTTACAAATTCCAAATCAAACTCTTGTAGAATTGCTATCCATTTTGAATATTTTCCCCCCAGCAACTGTCACGACAATATATAAGTCATGGGGTTGCAATCTGACAGAATGGTAGTTTTTCGAAAGAGGACGTAATGTCGAAATCTCTGTATCGCTTGAACAGCTGCGAGTGCTAGCTTTTCAACGTAATAATATTTGCTTTCTGTATCATTTAAGTTTTTACTTAAATAATATATAGGATGTTCAATTCCATCGACTTCTTGAACTAAAACCATTGCGATGGTCGTATCCGCTGCAGCCAGATACAGGTTAAAATCTTTTTGATAATCAGGAGCGTACATTAATGATGCTTTCATTAGGGATTCTTTTAAAGCATCAAAGGAAGCTTGCGCAACCTGATCCCAGACAAAGGGTACTTCCTTTTTCAAAAGACGTGTATAACCTTTAGCAAGTTCAGTGTAATTTGGAATGAACCTCCTCAGAAAGTTTGCTTTCCCTTGGAGTTTCTGAATCTGAAGCAAATTTGAAGGTGGAGGCAAATTTATGATTGCCTGAACCTTACATGGGTCGAGACGAATCCCGTCCTTCGAGACTACAAAGCCAAGTAAACGACCAGAACTGACACAAAATACACATTTGTGTGGATTGAGTCATATCTTGTAGTGTCGGCAACGTAGAAATATCGCTCTTAAATGCTGCAGATGATCAGTCCGCTTTCGCGAATGAGCCGGAAGGTCGTCGAGATATGGTTGAACGATGTTTTTGATGTCATGGAAGGCATAATTCATTGCCCTCTGAAACGTCTCCCCTGCGTTCTTTAAACCAAAAGGTAATTTTCGATATGTGAATGTGCCCCACGGACATATAAATGCAGTCTTTGACTGGTCCTGTGGGCGGATATTTATTTGATTATACCCGGAGAATCCATCCATGAATGAAAAGATTTCGCATCCGGCGCATTCATCAATTATCTGGTCGATGAAGGGTGTAGGGTAGTTGTCTTTTGGACAAGCTTGATTTACATCCCTATAATCAACGCACACTCTAATTGTTCCTTGTTTTTTCATAACAACAATATTCGATACCCAATCGGTTAGAGGAACTGGGTAGATGAAACCAGCATGGAGAAGTTTCTCAACTTCCACCTTAATGGCAGCGGCTTTCTTGGGGTGCACCTGCCTTAGCCGTTGTCGTACTGGTTTGACATCTGGATACATCTTAATTTCGTGTTCAACGATACTCGAGTCAATGCCTTGCATTTCACTATATGACCAAGCAAAGACATCTCTGAATTTGCGAAAAAGAGCATCATATATTTCTAGTTCTGAAGGAGAACAACATTTGCCAACATAAATATTCTCTACAATATCTGTTTTGGTCGAGATATTTATGGCGATAGTCTCTTCAATATTGGACAAGTTTTGCTCGGAATCCACCGTGTTTACAGTATTCGATAGAAAATCAAAAACTGAAGGATGGAAAAGGTCATCAGGAGTATCTTCTCCACAATTTGGAAGAAGGGAACGATGGTGGGAATCATTCCATGGTGTTCCTTCAACTACCATTGATTGGACAATTCCTTCGTCGGTGACATGCACTCGCGACCAAGGATCTGAAGGGGTACCATATTCTTTAGACCTATCTATCCAAACGCTCGATGAGCATTGATTTTGGTTTTCCTCCCATGCTAGGAACATTGATTGCTACAATATTTCCATTGGGCTTGGAGGCAATACCTCTGTATGATCCATGTTTATATCATTTTCTGATATCTTTCGTGTCGAAGATATCATATTGCAGGTTCCTACCGACGCTACTTCCGCCAGATTGATGGGAGGTGGAAGTGTAAAAGTCCCCATTAATATAGGGTCTTTTAGTAGGCCTACTCTGATATTTTGAAGCGAATGCGGGCTTCCATGGATCATTGGAATGCTTCCCGTAACTTGAGAACCATTGGGGAGGAAGGTTTGTTGATCGACGATTGTAATCCCTCCTTCAAAGGGAAATGCAATCTTCCTAAAATAGGTCGACACAACAGCGGCCATAGCATATATCCATGGTCTTCCCAGTAGGATATTGTAATCGAGGTTTCCGTCGATTACTTCAACATCTATTTCTACTGTCTTTCCTCCTAGTTCAACCTTTAAGTTACTTAGTATACCATATGGGGTATATGTTCGTCCATCAAATGCTTTTAATGTCGTCGAAGATCGCGACAAGGTCGAAGATCCTAAAGTTTTCCAGAAACTCATCGAAATAATACATGTGGATGCCCCCTCATCAATAATTGTTCGATGAACAGTTTTGTTGAGGGCTTTCACTTGAACAAGGAAAGCTAGTTGAGCTGGTAGTTGAGGATCGTATCCTTTATGATTAAAGGACACAAGATTAGAATCCTTTGGGTCTACCCCACCTATAGCTGATAATAAAGCCTGCTTCTGGGATGGGCAATTTTGTAATACTTCAAGAGTCGACATAGCGGATGGCGATTGGGCCAAATCTTCTACTATATTATAATGTTGTGCTGCTCTAGCACGAGGATTAAATGTCGATTTGTGTACTACTCCCTTTGGCGGTTTTATTGTCAATTCAGGAATGATGGGTGGCACAACTTCTGTTGAAGTTGTTGTCGAACTACTAGGTTGATCTTTATCCTTGTTGTTCGACAGCTGTGGATTCCCATAATATTTGTTCCTTGTCGATATCAAAGCATCATTTTGCTATTTTGAAACCGACAACTTTAGCACTTGGGACGGGGAAGCATTTCCACCCTCAACCAGATTTGTTCCTCGATTTGGAAACGGATCAGTTAACACTGCGGAGGTCTTTGAATTCTTGAAGAATTTCCTAAGCTCAACTCTGTGTGGACAATCTCTTGTCCAATGATCCTCATCACATATCATGCATGGATTTTTAAGTTTCCTATCTCTAGGAGGGTTTGCAGAAGATTTTTCAGGTGACGATTCTTCCTGTTTCTTCTTCTTCCCTTTGCCTTTCTTCTTGCCCCCTGGTTGTTTGGTTTCTTTGCCTTTATCTGTCGATACGGCATTTACTTCCAAGGCAAGGAGTTCATCTTTTGCATTTTGACCTGAAATCTTACGGGCCTTTTTGGATGTAGCCTTTGTCAATTTCGTGTCTGTTGTGCCAATCACACCATCGTCGGCATGAGAGTCATTGTTTGATTTAGGAGGAGGAGGAATTGAGAATTCGGGTCTAGGGGCGTCAGGTATTTTATCGTAGAGCGTGCCGGACTAAGTGTAAATCAAGTCCAAATATTGCGCACAAGCGATAACTTGCTCTTCTGTTACGACCCCCCCCTTTGCCACATCTTCCGTGATGGAAGGTAGTAATGACTTGATAAACCATTCAGCTAAGAGATGATTGAGAACATACATTTTTACCATTCTACGACGACATCGCCACTCATGTATATGATCAGATATGTGAGTGGCCGTCGTTTGTTTGAAGTTGGTAAGAAGTTCCGTTCCCGTTTCGTACCTTATTGGTAACTGAAAATGGGTTAAGAAGGTTGTGGCTAAGGTGCTAAAGTTGTCGAACGAAGCTCTAGGCAATTCGATGTACCATTTTGCCGCTGGACCCGTTAACGTCCTCTGAAAAAGGCGAAGTCTTATCGAATCATCGTTTAGGGTGTTTGATGAACACCATAGATGAAATGTCATCACATGATTCGATGGATCTTCACTCGGATTTCCATTAAATTTAGGAATATCCGATGGAAGTTTATGTGGAATCGCTGGCCACCAAGGGGCGTAAGCGATTGGATCGTTTGTTAACCGATTTAAATCAGGTAACTCTAAAGTTGCCACAAATGGTAACTGCTGATTCAGGTTAGGTGAAGCATACCCAGGATAAGATGGGATTGCCTGAGCAGTTGGTCTTTGCATACCGGCATAATGCATTTGATGCTGGTAACTTTGGTAAGGTTGGTGGGCATGACCATTGTAAAATGGTTGGTTTTGACCGTTTTGAATATACGGCTGTGTTGTGGGGAAAAATGCCTATGCAGGATGATCCTATCCACCTAAGGTGTGACAGTGCCTTAGCAACAAACAGAAACAGCTATTCTAGTATTCTTCCTTTATGAATTAAGAATGAAGAGAGATGGATGGACTAACCGGTGTCTTCCGTTTGTCCCTCGATCCGGTTTCTCTTCTCTTTGAGAGTTCCCAGCTACTTGCCTTCTCGCTCGCCCAGCTTCAACAGGTTCCTGTAAGATCACAAGAAGGGAACACTACACAAAGACATAGATTCATATTCATAACTAGTTCAGGATTAGAAATAAACTAAACATACTAATGCAATCATACATCAAAGATACATCAGTATATAGGAGAAACCAAGATAGCTTTATTGATGAATAACAAGGTTCAGGAGGAGATACAACCAAGAGAGTTCCAATCCAGCATCTACCTCCCAGCGAATGAAATCCTTTCTTCACCTCCCTTCAAAGCATTAAGCACCCAATGATTCCAATCTCAAACCAACAACAATTCTTTGCAATAACAAAATTCCAGCCTCTAGATCTCATGGAGAAGAGATCCATATATAGATGTTTGGAGTGAGGATGAGTCAGCTTGTGATCTGACTAGTGTCCTCTCTCTCTGTCAGTTCTTACTTCCACTTGGAGACTAAGAGCCTCTTACTCATCACTTAGTCGAACTCAGCAAGGCAAGTGTCATGGAGGAAGATTCTGGAAGCTTCCACAGTCTTGACACCTCTCACAAGAGACCCTGACATTTGTCATTTCCCACTCAGCGCACCCTGGTAGTGCTTCCACCTGCGTTGCAATGCAACTAGCCAGTGTAGCCTCTGCATTTCAACGCAGGCAGCTAGTGGAGCTTCTGAATTGATCCTGAATTGACTTGTTTTTGAGCAGTTTCTGGTGGAGAACTTCTGTGAATTGCTGTGGTTTGTTAGCCTTGTTCCTCTAGGGGTAGGAACAACATGTTTAGGGACTTTGGATCCCTTGGATTATGGACATTTCATGCTTATAGCTGTAAGGCACAAAAATGTCTATAACAGTTGCCCCCTAAAGTATGAGGCCGTTTATCGGGTGAAATGCTTTATTAGGAGGATCCGAAGTTCTTTCAATGCTGGGAGGAGACCTGTAATACAATACAATACAATACATTATTTTCATACTTTTTTCATGATCTAGCTGAGGCGGGCATTCCCATGCTCAGCTTGATAAATTCATTTTCATGTACATATAACAGACAATCGTTTGATGATAGACTGATGATTCTGATAGAGCCATCATCCTTTTGGTAGGATGATTATCTGTGCTGTAAAGCTATACATTTCTATGTCTTTATTTTCTGAATATATATCGCAGCCCAGATGGATGAAACTAGATCTGGGGTCTTCAATCTCGTCCGATCTTCACTCTAAGTACAAGTCGATCCATGTGAGAATTGCTCTGAAGTCGAACATGGAAAGACATCGCTTGATTACCAGTCAATGATGTAAACTGTTAACAAGCACGAGAGGAATCACCGATAATGAAGATGACCCTCAAGGTACTGCAGTACAATTCACGTGGTGTGAATAGAGGACTTGGCATCGAACACCATGCAAAATCTTTTGGTCGAAGGTCATTGATGTATACCTGTCGCCGGAAGTGAGAAACTTGCCATTGAGGCATGCAAGCTTCAAAGTACTGAAGGGGGTGTTCCTAGATCAACTTCTTGGATAATGACCTGATGTCGACAAGAAGTGATCCGTCAAAGGAGGGCCTTAATGAATCCCACATCGATGACACGGAACGGAGCTAATGATTTTGATGGAGGTGAAAACGATCTGATGACATATGATTCAGGGTGGCGGTCATGAAAGAGTATAATGTATGGTAGTGGATGGGACACAGGTGACTTCTCTGAACGACTTCTCTTGAACATATGGCGACACTTATGCGATGCATCGGTAGCATTACCCCAAATATGGATGGTATGGCGAGACCATGGTGATGTGACCGGTGAATGAAACAACCCAACCCGATTGTAGTACGGAGGAAAAGTGTCATGTTCAAGAGCGACTTGCTACCATCAAAGTTTTCTTGAGTTTCTCCCAATTTTTCCCCAGTCATTGCTGACCAGTACCTCTTTATTTTTGTCAAGCTTGAGGAGGATAACATATGCTTGTTCTATAACTTGCCCTTCGGGCAAGCCCATCGCTATGTTTTAACGAGCCTAGCGATAGTGAAACTCGTTCTCGTCTAAAGACAAGTTTGTCGCTATTTCATGCATTTAACGAGTCTAACGACAAGGATAACTCGGTCCTTTTCATTTTTAGAGAGTCTGAAAAGGTACATAAAGTTAACTCCAAAAGTCCTTTTTCATCATCTAATCCCTTAAGTTCGAAAAAGTATAAAACAATACAGAAGGGATGGATTTTCGATATCTTTAACGAGCCGAATAAAACAAGCGCTCGATCTTTTTGTGCAATAATCCCTCAGGTCCAAAAAGATTAAAATCTAGAGGAGGGATAGCTCTTCCGGTCATTTTATCGAGCTGGAAGGCCAAAACTCGGCAATCTTTTCATATTTCACGAGTCAGATGAAAAGAGCTTAAAGAAGACTCGTCTTTTGAGGAACGAGTGATAAAAAGGTTAGCAGCTAATTCCAGGGAAGAATTGGAATTTCCAAATCACGGCAGTGTCACAAGGATGGCTAGTGAAATCACTCTTCGCAACTGTTCCTCAAAATGGGTAAACAATCATGTGGAGGTGAATGATCGGCCAATGGAAAAGTGGAGGTGATGGGCAAACACGACCAAGGTTTTAATGGCTGATGATATTACATTCACAGTGGTTATTTACCGGAATAGTTCATTTTTTAACGAGCTTAAATGCGGGTGGAAACATTTGCTCGGTCTTATGTTTATTTTTTAACGAGCATGAACTATGCGCTAAAACTGCTCGGATCTTGCGTTTATTTTTTAACGAGCATGAACTGTGTGCTAAAACTGCTCGAATCTTGCGTTTATTTTTTAACGAGCATGAACTGTGTGCTAAAACTGCTCGATGATGGTCTTGTTTTGGATTTTTACCATAAATAGCTTTGTTCTTTCAACAGATAGTACTGTATCTTCGACTGCTTCATCAAACGAGTTAGAAATAAACAATATTTGTTTGAAAATGAGATTGACACACTAATATTTTACTTTGAACTACGTGAAAAGCAATTAAAAGTGTTTTTACCTCTCATTTTACCATTTCATTTGCACTTGGTTTGTTGGAGCTTTGGAGGTGCCTCTTCCTCTTCGATTTTCATCAGCTGATTTCGGGAGATTCTGTGGACGATTCTCGGCGCCGTCTGGACCAGGTAGGAGCTAAACCCTAGCTCTTTCTTTTCATGGTTTCCTTTTTGCATTCTGTGCCTCTTTTCCTGTTTTTCTGAGCCCCTGGGGTTTCATGAGCTCGTTTTCCTATCAACGCACCCTGTGCCTAGCGAAACCTGTGCTGAATGTCAGCCAGTATGAAGGCAGTTTGACATTCAATGCAGGTGAACCACTCCTGCAGGTGCGTTGGGCGAAAAAGAGGAACTTGTTGCACATTTTTTGATGAAAATTTTGCCTGTTTTGCATCAAAATCAGGATCTTACTCCTTCTCTTGTTTGTTTTGCAGGGATCTTTGAGAAAAATGACCCTTACATGGCGAGAACGAGAGCATGAAGAAGAGGACATGATTGCCCTACATGATCCAGTTACAGTGAACGCGCTGAGGAACTGTGGCTTGCTGAAGTTCTTCCGCATCTCTAGCATGAGACAGCAGATCAACCTACTGCAGTATTTGCTCGATGCTTGGGATCCCGACCACCAAGTTTTTCAGATTAGGGGCAAGTCCATCCCCTTGACAGCAGTGGACATCTATTTCTTGACTGGTTTGTCGAGGCGAGGTGCCCCCATCTCTTTGTCAGGTTCGGTCCGGGGGAGCGATTCTGTGAGAGATTATGTCCGCCAGTATTGTAGGGAAGGATCTCAGCCGAGTAAAGACGGCAAGATCGTCATCCGCGATGTCACCGACAGGCCCCTCAGGGCTATCTTGTTTACTTTTGGTAGGATGGCCGGTAGCGCTTCTCTTCATGTAGCCAACAGGTCCTATATGCAGCATGCCTTGGAATGCCTCCAACCGAAATTGTTCAACTGGTGTGATGCAGTACTTCTGGTGATGAAAGAACAGCTGACCAAGGTAAAGACCGGAAGATTGAAGAACTTTGGGTTCGGTTCTATTTTGACCGCCTTTGCCTTGGAGAGGATACCACTGATGCAGCCTCAGTACATTGCACTTGACTTACCTTCTCCTACCGAACCACGTATGCAGAGATGGGTTGTTCACATGTCTCGGCATGCAGGCCAGTCTCAGATTTCCTTTTCTGATACCTTCTTCAGGTGGTTCGATCGTCAGGAGATGTTTTATGCCGAGTATCCATATGTTGGCATGGATTTCCGGGGTGATCCGGATTTAGTACTGCCGGCTGGCGAGCAGTGGGGTGCTATTGGTAAAATCTCTGACCATATCACTGTTTATTGTTTTTGTTTATAATGTTCTTGTGCTTTATTCTATCAAGACTTTAATCAAACTCATGTGTACATGCAGATGTTGGTCCTGTTGGCCCAGTAGCCCGTCCGAGAGTGCCAGCTGTCGCCCCAGCAGGAGAGGCTGCCGGGAGAGTTATTCTTCGCGATCTTGATGTGGCTGAGACTCTTTCAGCTGTGCAGGAGCAGGTCGAGAGCCTTACTCTCGGTATTCCAGATGTGAGGATTGACGAGTTTCCATTGCAGCTACAGCGGCATACTACTGGTGTGCCTAGACGATGGACTCGTCTCTTGCGTATGATTGCACAGGCCGTGACTTGCTATCACGAGCATCATTAGACTAGGGTGCCCCCTAGCATTTCGAGTTTTTGGGTCATATGACCGATTTTTTCTTGGTTACAGAACATTATATGTAAACCAGAAACAACTATATATATTTTTGATTTTCGGAGTTTTATTCTGGTTTATGTGATCCATATGTGAAACATTGATGATGCTTTTCTTTTTATCAATTTTGCAAATGTCTATCTAACACATAGTTTGCTAATGAGTCGAATAATGTGTTTAAGTTTATGGAAATGTGTTGATACTGAATAAAATCAAATTGTCTTTCCAAAATCTTAACCCTTAGGAACTTGCGATAAATAGCTGGATTTCGGACAGAGTAGATACCAATGAGTTGTAGTATTACGAGTTGTGAGTCTAGCCTGACGATTAGTCGGCGTATACCATGGGCGATGGCATCAGAGAGTAGTTCTATCAACGCGCTATACTCAGCGATGTTATTCGTTGATTGACCAATACATACACCTCTGAAACTTACTAACTCGCCACTTTGATAAAAAATGGCCCAGGCTGCGGAGGATAGGTTCCGCAAACTACGACTCGCTCCGTCGGCATATCCAACACACGGTTCCAATGGATTTGACATCTGCAATAAATGTAAAAAGTGGATTACTTAACCAAAATAAACACTTTAGCGAAAACAAAAATGTAACAAAAGCATACAGGTTACTATTAGGCATAGTAACGCTTGAGGTACAACCCGTTATGAGGTTGCGCCAGTGGAATTCCGTCATAATCCATTAACTCGTAGGCTCCTTTTGCTAATACCCTTTTAACAATATAGGGGCCCATCCATAAAGACTTAAATTTACCAGCTCCCAATTTATCGGATTCTTGGTCGTAAAGCAAGACCAAATCACCTTCTGAGAAGACACGGGGTTTGACATTCTTGTCGAACTGCGCCTTGACTCATTTCTTATGGGCTTCGTTAGCCAATGCGGCGTCACGACGGGTTTCATCCAATTGGATTAACTCCAAGAAACGAGCCTCTTCTTCTGAAGTTCCGAGGAGGAGATCAATTGCGAGTTTAAGAGACGAGATTTCACACTGGATTGGTAGGATTGCTTCCAGGCCATACACCAGTTGGAAAGGTGTGAATCCAGTTGCATTCCTTACCGATGTTCGGTAGGCCCACAAAGCTGAGTACAGGATTAGGTGCCATCTTCTTTTGTGAACCCCAATCATCCTTTGCAGCATGCGCTTCAGGACTTTGTTGATTGCTTCAACTTGCCCGTTAGCTTGCGGATAATATGGGGTAGAGCTGTCGTGAGACAACCCTAGTTTGGCAGCTAATTCGACCATCATGTGATTGCGAAAATGTGATCCATGATCTGTAACTATAGCCTGTGGTACGCCGAATCTGGCGACTACATGATTGAAAAAGAATAGGGCAGCTGTTTCACCAGTATTATCTAATGTAGGCATCGCCTCGGCCCATTTGGTAAAATAGTCGACCGCGACTATGATATACCCATGCCCCCCGGTCGAGGTGGGGTTACATGTCATGAAATCGATGCCCCATTTGGCGAAAGGCCCCACAGCTACTATTGGCTGTAGCGGAGCGGGAGGTCTTCTGGTTTTGCTATCAAAAATCTGACAAGCATGGCAACTTCTGACTGCGGTTATGCAATCTTTGAACATGGTTGGCCAGAAGTATCCTGCTCGTAAGATTTTTTGTGCTGTAGCATAACCAGATTGATGCCCCCCACAGGCGCCTGAATGACACTCATTCAGGGCTTTTTCGGCTTCCTCGTGGGTGAGGCACCTTCTCAGAACCGTGTCGACACCACGATGGTAAAGTGTATCACCAACGATCATGTAGTCTTTTTCTTGGTATCGAATACGTTTTTGTTCGGAGTGGGAGGTGTTTGGACGAAATCTTTGGGTTTGGAGATAAACAATTATATATCCATACCACTCATCACTTGTGGATATCAGAAACAAACTTTCGTCCACGATTGATTCTTAGGATGTTTCATCGTTGGATGACGATGGCAGATCGCATAATAATTCTGCGAAAACCAAAGCTTTCTTTGATTTGGATTTTACAAATTCCAGATCGAACTCTTGAAGGATCACTATCCATTTTGAATATTTTCCCCCCAGCAACTGTCGCGACAATATATAAGTCATGGGGTTGCAATCTGATAGAATGGTAGTTTTCCGAAAGAGGACATAATGTCGAAATCTTTGTATCGCTTGAACAGCAACGAGTGCTAGCTTTTCAACGTAAGAATATTTGCTTTCTGTATCATTTAAGTTTTTACTTAAATAATATATAGGATGTTCAATTCCATCGACTTCTTGAACTAAAACCATCGCAATGGTCGTATCCACTGCAGCCAGATACAGGTTAAAATCTCTTTGGTAGTCCGGGGCATACATTAATGATGCTTTTACTAGAGAATCTTTCAGAGCGTCAAAGGAAGCTTGCGCCACCTGATCCCAGACAAAAGGTACATCCTTTTTCAAAAGACGAGTATAACCTTTAGCAAGTTCTGCGTAATTTGGAATGAATCTCCTCAGAAAGTTTGCTTTCCCTTGGAGTTTCTGAATCTGAAGCAAATTTGAAGGTGGAGGCAAATTTATGATTGCCTGAACCTTACAGGGGTCGAGACGAATCCCGTCCTTGGAGACTATAAAGCCAAGTAAACGACCAGAACTGACGCAAAATACACATTTGTGTGGATTGAGTCGTATCTTGTAGTGTCGGCAACGTAGAAATATCGCCCTTAAATGCTGCGGATGATCAGTCCGCTTTTGCGAGTGAGCCGGAAGGTCGTCGAGATATGGTTGAACGATGTTCTTGATGTCGTGGAAAGCATAATTCATTGCCCTCTGAAACGTCGCCCCAGCGTTCTTTAAACCAAAGGGTAATTTTCGATATGCGAATGTGCCCCACGGACAAATAAATGCAGTCTTTGACTGGTCCTGTGGGCGGATATTTATTTGATTATACCCGGAGAATCCATCCATAAATGAAAAGATTTCACATTCGGCGCATTCATCAATTATCTGGTCGATGAAGGGTGTAGGGTAGTTGTCTTTTGGACAAGCTTGATTTACATCCCTATAATCGATGCACACTCTGATTGTTCCTTTTTTTTTCATAACAGGGACAATATTCGATACCCAATCGGTTAGAGGAACCGGGTAGATGAAACCATCATGGAGAATTTTTTCAACTTCTGCCTTAATGGCAGCGGCTTTCTTGGGGTGCACCTGCCGAAGCCGTTGTCTTACTGGTTTGACATCAGGATACATCTTAATTTCATGTTCAACGATACTCGAGTCGATGCCTGGCATTTCATCATATGACCAAGCAAAGACATCTCTGAACTCGCGAAAAAGAGCGTTATATATTTCCAGTTCTGAAGGAGAACAACATTTGCCAACATAAATATTCTCTAAAACATCTATTTTGGTCGAGATATTTATGGCTATAGTCTCTTCAATATTGGATAGGTTCCACTCGGAATCCACCGTATTTACAGTATTTGATAGGAATTCAAAGACTGAAGGATGATAAAGGTCATCCTGAGTATCTTCTTCACAATCCGGAAGAAGGGAACGATGGTGGCTATCATTCCATGGTGCCCCCTCAATCAACATTGATTGTATGATTCCTTCGTCGGTTCCATGCACTCGCGACCAAGGATCCAAGGGGGTACCATATTCTCTAGACCTATCTACCCAAATGCACGATGAGCGTTGATTTGGGTTCACCTCCCAAGCTAGGAACATTGATTGCTACAATATTTCCGTTGGGCTTGGGGGCAAAACCATTGCATGATCCATGTTAATATCGTCTTCTGAAATCTTTTGTGCGGAAGATATCATGTTGCAGGCTCCTACCAACGCTACTTCTCCAATATAGATTGGAGGTGGAAGCGCGAAAGTTCCCATTAATGTGGGGTCTTTCAGTAGGCCTACTCCGATATTTTGAAGCGAATGGTTGCTCCCATGGATCATTGGAATGCTTCCCGTAACTTGAGAACCATTGGGGAGGAAGTTTTGCTGGTCAACGATTGTAATCCCTCCTTGGAAAGGGAATGCAATCTTTCTAAAATAGGTCGACACGACAGCTGTCGTGGCATAGATCCATGGTCTTCCTAGTAGGATGTTGTAGTCAAGGTTCCCATCAATGACTTCGACATCTATTTCTACTGTTTTCCCTCCTAGTTCAACTTTCAAGTTATTCAGGATACCATATGGGGTATACGATCGTCCATCAAATGCTTTTAATGTTGTCGAAGATCGCGACAAGGTTGGAGATCCTAATGTTTTCCAGCAGCTCATCGACATAATACATGTGGATGCCCCCTCATCAATAATCGTTCGATGAACGGTTTTGTTGAGGGCTTTCACTTGAATAAGGAAAGCTAGTTGAGCTGGTAACTGAGGATCGTATCCTTTATGATCGAAGGATACAAGATTGGAATCCTTTGGGTCAACCCCACCGATAGCTGATAACAAAGCTTGCCTTTGGGATGGGCAATTTTGTAATACTTCAAGAGTCGACATAGCGGATGGCGATTGGGCCAAATCTTCCACTATGTTATAATGCTGCGCTGCCCTAGCGCGAGGATTAAATGTCGACTTGTGTACTACTCCCTTTGGCGGTTTTATTGTTAATTCAGGAATTATTGGTGGTGTTACAACTTCTGTCGAAGTTGTTGTCAAACTACTTGGTTGATCTTTATCCTTGTTGTTCGACAGCTGTGGATTCCCGTAATCTTTGTTCCTTTTCGAGATCAAAGCATCATTTTTCTGTTTTGAAACCGACAAAATTAGCACTTGAGACGGGGAAGCATCTCCACTATCAACCAGATTTGTTCCTGGATTTGGAAACGGATCAGTTAACACTGCTGAGGTTTTCGAACTCTTAAAGAATTTCTTCAGCTCAGCTTTGTATGGACACTCCCTTGTCCAGTGATCCTCATCGCATATACTGCATGGATATTTCCTATTTCCAGGAGGGTTCGAAGAAGGTTCTTCAGGTGATGGCTCATCCTGTTTCTTCTTCTTCCCTTTGTTTTGTTTCTTCTTGCTTCCTGGTTGTTTGGTTTCTTTGCCCTTATCTGTCGATATGGCATTTACTTCTGAAGCAAGAATTTCGTCTTTTGCATTTTGGTCTGAAACCTTACGGGCTTTTTTGGATGTAGCCTTTGTCGATTTCGCGTTTGTTGTGCCAATCACGCCATCGTCGACGTGAGATTCATTGTTTGATTTAGGAGGGGGAGGAATTGAGAATTCCGGTCTAGGGGCGTCAGGTATTTTGTCGTAGAGCGTGCCAGACTGAGTATATACCAAGTCTAGATATTGCGCACGAGCGATAACTTGCTCTTCCGTTACAACCCCCCCCCTTGGCCACATCTTCCGTGATGGTAGGAAGTAATGACTTTATAAACCATTCAGCTAACAGCTGATCGGGAACGTATGTTTTCACCATCCTACGACGACGCCACCACTCATGTATATGATCAGATATGTGAGTGGCCGTTGTCTGTTTGAAGTTGGTAAGGATTTTCGTTCCCGTTTCATACCTTATAGGTAATTGAAAATGGGTTAAAAAGGTAGTGGCTAAGGTGCTGAAATTGTCGAACGAAGCTCTAGGTAATTCAATATACCATTTAGCTGCTGGACCCGTTAACGTCCTCTGAAAGAGGCGAAGCCTTATCGAATCATCATTTAAGGTGTTTGACGAACACCATAGATGAAAGGTCATCACGTGATTCGATGGATCTTCACCCGGATTTCCATTAAATTTAGGAATGTCTGATGGAAGTTTGTGTGGAATCGCTGGCCACCATGGGGCGTAAGCAATTGGATCGTTTGTTAACCGATGTAAATCAGGTAACTCTAGAGTTGCCACGAATGGTAACTGCTGGCTCAGGTTAGGTGAAGCATACCCAGGATACGATGGGATCGCCTGAGCAGTTGGTCTTTGCATACCAGCATAATGCAGTTGATGTTGGTATGACTGGTAAGGTTGGTGGACAAGACCATTATAAAATGGTTGATTTTGACCGTTTTGAATGTACGGTTGCCCACTATTTGCAAAGATCTGTTGCTCAGAACCTTGGTATACTTGTTGGAATTGTGGTTGTTGGTATTGCACCAGCCATGGTTGAGAAGCCATGTGTTGTTGTGCTATACTAACCGTTGGACCAAGGTGTGGGGTAATTGTACCCGTTTGGACCTGTGTCGCCCCACTAGTTGGCGATTGTGGTTGAGTCGCAGGGTCAAGGGGCTGTTGCATTACAACCTGAGAAATCTGAGGTTGACATACAACAGGAAACATTTGAACTTGCGACACCGTCACAATCGCTGGTGTAGTTGGGATGTTCGACATAGGTACACACTGTTGCATCGAATACACAACCCTTGGTTGTTGAGGTAGCATAGGCATCCAACCACTTGAAGCAATTCCAATGTAACCTGAACTTTGTTGTGAACTCCCGTATGGATAGCCTCCCAGAGGGGGTAATGAAAGGGCATACTGCCCCCCATACGGTGGTGACCCGGCACTGAAGGGGATTGTTTGCCCTTGGGGACCGGATTGCCCAAATTGACCTCCAAACGGATCAATTTGTCGAGTTTCAACATAAGAGTTTCCGGGTATTACTCCGGAAGAACAAACAGGAACAGACCATACTATCGTAATAGCCCCTGAATGGGCTCCTTCCAGCGGTTGAGAGCTAGTTGGGACAGATGGTATGCCGGCGAACATTGTTGGAGTGACGGCAGGGAGTTCTACTGTCGCTGTGTCAGGTGCCACAGTCCTAGATGTTGACGGTTGTTCAGACATATTTAGTCTATCGAAGAGATTCCCTAGCGATTCTACAGGAACTTCCGCTGGTGGTAGACTAACTTCTGAAGAAGGATATAGAGTGACCCTGACTCCAAAGTGAGTTGGAGTACTTGTTGGAGGGTCTTCTACAATTTCTTCAATCGCAATCAGACCAGGTGGAAGAGGAAGACCGTCAGGTCCGTAAAATATTTCTGGTGCCGAAGAAGGGGTTGTATCGACAGCGACAGATGTTTGAAGAGCACAACTCTCCGGACCGGTTACTGATGGAACTGGTTCGGTAACACAAGTGTTTACTCTCAAACTAGGATCAGTATCACTGTCCCTCTGTGGCTGTTGAACTTCTTCTGTAGAGGCAGGGATTCCAGAAATGTTTGGAGTAAACGGAACCTCCGATGTCATCGGAACACTTGTTCTAACTTTAAGAGGAGATTTGGAACCGGTTAAACGAGTTCGCTTTGTCCGTACTGGCTTCGATTCTGGAGACAAAGACGGTTGACTCGTAAGTCTCCGTGAATGACGGGGTTTCAATTGACTTTCTTCCACGATTGCGGATTACTCGATCAACTAAAATAAACTGGGGAAGTACGTTTCCGAATTGAATGAATTTTAGATGCTTTTAGACACAACTTGCTTTTTCAATTTTAAAGAGTCGAGAAAAAGCTAAAGATGACTCTAGTCTCCTTCGATGTTTTAACGAGCCCGAAGTGACAAATGCTCGGATGGACTTTTTCCGTTATAGAGTCTGAAAAAGGCCAAAAGGAACTGCTCTGGAGTTCTAGGTAGAGGGTGTGCCAAACTTTTCGCAAAACCGCAGAATACTTTTTAAGGTACGGGCGGTCAATCTTCCTGAATGTTGTGTTCAGTGCATTGCGATCAGTAGGGCAGCCGACATGGCTTCCTAAGGATAAAGGTTTTATGCCTATAGGGGTCTCCCAATATATACTCGACGATACGTGGGAACACAATCCGTACTAGCGCTATTGTCCCTCAGGAGGAATCACCCACCATCAGCGAGATCGACAGTCACCAGGCTTTACGACGCCGGAACACGTCTCTAGCTTAGACCTCTATGTTGTGCGTTATGTTACAAAGCGTTATTAAGTTCATTCAGTTTATTTTATGTTGATCTTTCTTAGAAGTTTGCCTTTTGAGGTTCGCCACGAGATGTAGATACAACTTCCTAAATGCAATCTAAAAGATGATAAGCAAATTTTATCTCTTTTTCAACAATGAAAATCCTAGCTACAAAGGGAAAAGAAAGACACCATCTTTTCTCAGAGAGCAATCAGCACACTCTAAATGCACTTTCCCTAAATCAATCATGCAAACTATCAAGATGCAAATGCACAATGCAAGTGTTTGTTTTTCGCTTTCTTAATATTGATGCCTAAAAAGAAAGCTTTTTGCACAACTTTGAATTTGCTTTTAAATGACAAATACAAACAAGTTTACTTTTTCGAAATCAGAAAGGGTAGAAGAGATTACAACACTTAACGATTTTCGAAATGAATACTTGTTTTGACACTCAAAAGAGACAAACTCAAACCAAAAGCAAAAATGAATGTATAACCAACTGTAAATAGCCAATGAACTCTCTCCTAAGATCACAATCAACAGATCTGAATCAAGGGCTACAGGATGACTATTTCACTCTTGCAATGGAAAACTGTAAATGACGCCACAAACACATAAAAACACTCACAGTATTTTTGTACAAAAGGAGGCGGAATTAAAGCAGAGAAAAGGGCTATCAGACAGGTACCTATGCTGGTTACAGGCTGCAAAAATCAGAGATCAAAACAAGGCAAAACAGAGCAGAGAACCCCAGCTGCACAAGGCCTAACTGGATCAGCGCACCTGTATAACAGGGAAACTGAATTTCAACACAGGTAGCCTTCACGGGAACTGTGTTGAAATGCAGAGTCTCTTCACAGAGCCTGCGCTGAAGGAGAAACGAGAGTTCCTCACTGGGTTCTGGGTCATGGTTTGCTATTTAATCTACAGTTTCAGGCCAAATCAAAGCAACAAGCAAGGTACAATCAAAGGGATGATTTGAAGGAGGGCTAAGATCTATCACAAAGGATCATCAAATCATTTGTGAGTCCATTGTTCAGATCATAGACAAATCCAGTGATTGGATCAAAGCAGCAGCTATCTACTTTGCATCTGAAAATAGCAGATGCAGTTCGATTGCTGTTCTTGAGTCTATGAAACAAACAATGATAGAAACATAAATAAAATGACTAAACAGATCTCCCCAGTGGAGTCGCCAATTTGTTGTGGGGAAAAATGCCTATGCAGGACGATCCTATCCACCTAAGGTGTGACAGTGCCTTAGCAACAAACAGAAACAGCTATTCTAGTATTCTTCCTTTATGAATTAAGAATGAAGAGAGATGGATGGACTAACCGGTGTCTTCCGTTTGTCCCTCGATCCGGTTTCTCTTCTCTTTGAGAGTTCCCAGCTACTTGCCTTCTCGCTCGCCCAGCTTCAACAGGTTCCTGTAAGATCACAAGAAGGGAACACTACACAAAGACATAGATTCATATTCATAACTAGTTCAGGATTAGAAATAAACTAAACATACTAATGCAATCATACATCAAAGATACATCAGTATATAGGAGAAACCAAGATAGCTTTATTGATGAATAACAAGGTTCAGGAGGAGATACAACCAAGAGAGTTCCAATCCAGCATCTACCTCCCAGCGAATGAAATCCTTTCTTCACCTCCCTTCAAAGCATTAAGCACCCAATGATTCCAATCTCAAACCAACAACAATTCTTTGCAATAACAAAATTCCAGCCTCTAGATCTCATGGAGAAGAGATCCATATATAGATGTTTGGAGTGAGGATGAGTCACCTTGTGATCTGACTAGTGTCCTCTCTCTCTGTCAGTTCTTACTTCCACTTGGAGACTAAGAGCCTCTTACTCATCACTTAGTCGAACTCAGCAAGGCAAGTGTCATGGAGGAAGATTCTGGAAGCTTCCACAGTCTTGACACCTCTCACAAGAGACCCTGACATTTGTCATTTCTCGCTCAGCGCACCCTGGTAGTGCTTCCACCTGCGTTGCAATGCAACTAGCCAGTGTAGCCTCTGCATTTCAACGCAGGCAGCTAGTGGAGCTTCTGAATTGATCCTGAATTGACTTGTTTTTGAGCAGTTTCTGGTGGAGAACTTCTGTGAATTGCTATGGTTTGTTAGCCTTGTTCCTCTAGGGGTAGGAACAACATGTTTAGGGACTTTGGATCCCTTGGATTATGGACATTTCATGCTTATAGCTGTAAGGCACAAAAATGTCTATAACAGGCTGCCCACTATTTGCAAAGATTTGTTGCTTAGAACCTTGGTATACTTGTTGGAATTGCGGTTGTTGGTATTGTACAAGCCATGGTTGTGAAGCCATGTGTTGTTGCCTGATACTAACCGTTTGACCAAGATGAGGAGTAATTGTACCCGTTTGGACCTGTGTCATTCCACCAGTCGGCGATTGTGGTTGAGTCACAGGGTCAAGGGGCTGTTGCATTACAACCTGAGAAACCTGAGGTTGGCATACAATAGGCAGCGCTTGAACTTGCGACACCGTCACAATAGCTGGCGTAATTGGTATATTTGACATAGGTAAACATTGTTGCATAGAATATACAACTCTTGGTTGTTGAGGTAGTATCGGTACCCAACTGCTTGAGGTAATTCCAGTATAACCTGAATGTTGTTGTGAACTCCTGTATGGATATCCTCCCGGAGGGGATAATGAAAGGGTATACTGCCCCCCATACGGTGGTAATCCAGAACTCAAGGGAATTGTTTGCCCTTGGGGGCCGGACTGCCCAAATTGACCTCCAAATGGATCAATTTGTTGAGACTCAACATAAGAGTTTCCGGATGAACAAACAGGAACATACCATACCGTCGTGATGGCCCCTGAGTGGGCTCCTTCTAGCGATTGAGAGCTAGTCGAGACAGATGGTATACCATCGAACATTGTTGGAGTGATAGCAGGGAGTTCTGTCGACGTTGTATCAGACGACACAGTCCTAGATGTTGATGGTTGTTCAGACATTTCTAGTCTATCCAAAAGATTACCTAGCGATTCTACAGGAGCTTCCACTGGTGGTAGACTAACTTCTGATGAAGAAGGATATAGAGTGATCCCGACTCCAAATTGCGATGGAGTACTAGTTGGAGGATCTTCCACAATTTCTTCTATTGCAATCAGACCAGGTGGAAGGGGAAGACCGTCAGGTCCGTAGAATATTTATGCTGCCGAAGAAGGTATGGAATCGGCAGCGACAGATGTTTGAAGAGCAAGACTCTCTGAACCAGTTGTAGATGGAACTGGTTCGGTAACACAAGTGTTTACCCTCAGACTAGGATCAGTATCACTATCCTTCTGTGGCTGCTGAACTGCTTCTGTAGAGGCAGGGATACCAGAAATGTTTGGAGTAACCGGATTCTCTGATGTTGTTGGAACACTTGTTCTAACTTTAACATGAGATTTGGAACCGGTTAAATGAGTTCGCTTTGTCCGTACTAGCTTCGATTCCGGAGACAAAGACGGTTGACTCGTAAGCCTCCGCGAACGATGGGGTTTCAATTGACTTTCTTCCACGATTGCGGATTACTCGACCAACTAAAAATAAAGGGGGAGTATGTTTCCGAATTAAATGAATTTTAGACGCTTTGACACAACTTGTTTTTTCAATTTTAAAGAGTCGAGAAAAAACAAAAGATGACTCTAGTCTCCTTCGATTTTTAATGAGCCTGAAGTGACAAGTGCTCGGATGGACCTTTGCCGTTAAGGAGTCTGAAAAGGAACGAAAGGGACTACTCTGGAAATCTAGGTAGAGGGAGTACCAAACCAATCGCAAAACTGCAGAATACTTTTTACGGTACGGCAGTCAATCTTCCCGAATGTTGTGTTCAGTGCATTGCGATCGATAGGGCGGCAGACACGGCTTCCTATGGATAAAGGTTTAAGCCTATAGGGGTCTCCCAAAATATACTCGACGGTACGTGGGAGCACAATTCCGTACTTGCACTTATCGTCTCAAAGTGGAGGAATCACCCAACCATCAGTGAGAACAACAGTTACCAGGCTTTACGACGTCGGAATACGTCTCTAGCCTAGACCTCTAAATGTTGTGCGTTAAGTTCCAAAGCGTTGTTAGATTCATTGAATTTATTTTAAGTTGATCTTGTTTATGAAGTTTGTCTTTCGGGTTCACCACGAGATGTAGATATAATTCCTAAAATGCAATCTAATATGATAAACAAACTTTTTATCTCTTTTATGCAATGAAAATCCCAGCTACTAGGGAAAAGAAAGACAGAATCTTTTCTCAAAGAGCAAAGAGCACACTCTAAAATGCACTTTCCTAAATCAAGTCAATCAGACTGTCTATATGCAAATGCACATGCATGTATTTGTTTTCGACTTTCTTAGTATATGGATGCTAAAAAGAAAGTTGACGCACAAATCTGAATTTCTTTTCAAGCGACAAATATCAACAAGTTTCTTTTCGAAATCAAAAAAAATGGAGACGATCACAACACCTTGCGATTTTGAAATGAATACTTGTTCTTGACACTAGAAAATTACAAATTCAAACCAAAAGCAATAGTAACAGGATAATCGACCATTAACAGCAATCAAACTCTTTCCTATGATCGAAATCGACACTTACGACAGATTCAAATCAAAGGACGACAGTACGATTATGCTACTTTTGCAAAGGAGAACTGTAAATGACTCAACAAACACACAAAAACATCTACAGTTATTTTGTACAAAGGAGGCGGAATAACAGCAAGGAAAAGGGTTTTCAAGCAGACATATACTGATCACAGGCTGCAAAATTCAGGAATAGAACTGGAAAGAATGAGTCACAGAATCCAAAACTGCACAGAGCTAGTCTGATCAGCGCACCTGTAACACAGAGAATCTGAAATGCAGCGCAGGTTGTCCACTCGGGAAGTGCGCTGAAATTCAGAATCTCTTAACAGTACCTGCGCTGGGCCAGGAACAAGACTCTGTTTGGGTTCCGGGTCACAGTTTGCAGTTCAGTTCTTGGGTTTTGGCCGAGTAAAAAGCAATCAGTAATGCAACAATCAAGGGTAGATCTAAGGAGGATCTAAGAGCTATCACAAGGGCAATTAGATAGTTTGTGAATCAGTTGTTTAAATCATAAACAGATCCAGTAGATGGATTGAAGCAGCAGTCAACTACTTTGCATTTGTTATGGCAAATGCAGTTCGAATGCTACTTGTAAGTTTATGAAACAAACAACACAGAATGATAAACAAACACACTAATTATCTCCCCAGCGAAGTCGCCATTTTGTTACAGGGAAAAGTGTCTATATAGAACTGCTCTATCCCACTAAGGTGTGACAGCTGCCTTAGAAACAAACAGAGAAAAGCTATTTTTGTTTTTCCTTTATGAATTATAGATAGAGAGGAATAGAAAGACCAACCTCTGTCTTGCGCTAATCCTTCGATTTGATCCCTCTCTTCTTTGATAGTTCTCAGCTACTTGCTCCCTTGCATGCCCAGCTTCACAAAGTACCTGTAAGATCACAGAAGCATAGCACTATACAAAGACATGGATCTATAATCATAAACAATCTAGGATCAGATGTAAATTGACCATACAAATGTAACAAGCATCAATGATACAAAAGCATGGAGGAAAACTCAAATAGCTTTTATTGATAAACAAGAAAAGATCCAGGAGGAGTTACAACCAGTGGTTCCGACCCAGCATCAACCTCCCAGCAAAGAAGCCCCTCTTCACCTCAAACAAAGCATAGATCACCCAACAATCTGATGTTTGTCTCAAAAAACCAACAGCAATTCCTTACAATATGCAAAATTCCAGCCTCCGGATCTCTGGGATGAGGGATCCATATATAGATATCTATAAGGGGGATGAGTCAGCTTGTGATTTGATTAGTGTCTTCTCTCTGATAATTGTTGCTTCCACTTGGAGACTGATGGCCTCTTACTCATCCTTGGTCGAATACAGTGAGGCAAGTGTCACAGGAGAAGATTCTGGAAGCTTCCATTGCCTCTCCACCTCGCGGAATGACACTGCCATTTGTCATTTCTCGCCCATCACACCCCACAGAAGGGATTTTTGAAATGCAATGCACCCTCACAGTGTATTTAGGTGCAATGCAACGCACTTAGCCAGTGGAGCAGCTGCAATGATCCTATTTTGACCAATTCTGAGCAATTTCTCATGGAGAACTTCTGGGAGAAGCTGTAATCTGTGGACCTTGTTCCTTTAGGGGTTAGAACAACACTTTTAGGGACTTAGGAGCCCTTGGTTTATGGACATTTCATGCTTGGGGTTGTAGGGCCCAAAAATGTCTATAACAGTACTGCAGTACAATTCACGTGGTGTGAATACATGAGCTGAAGTCGAACACCACGTAAAATCTTTCGGTCGAAGGCCATTGATGTAAACCTATCACCAGAAGTGAGAACCTTGCCATTGAGGCATGCAAGCTTCAAAGTACTGAAAGGGTTGTCCCTAAGTCAACTTCTTGGATAATGAGTTGATGTCGACAAGAAGTGACCCGTTGTAGGAGGGCCTTAATGAATCCCACATCTATGACACATAATGGAGCAAATGATTTTGTGGAGGTGAAAACGTTCTGATGATACAAGGTTCAGGGTGGTGGTCATGAAAAAATGGAGAGTGAAGGTATTGCAGCGGATGAGACGTTAGCTAGGTTGGTGAATTCTCTGAGCGACTTCTCTTGAACATATCGGCGACACTGAAATGGATTGGTAGCGTTAACACCAAGGTGGATGGTATGGTGGACCAATGGTGATGTGATCGGTGAACGGAATAACCCAACCTGACTCAATCATGGCGACGGAGTGAAAGTGTCATGTTCAAGAGCGACCTGCTACCAATGAAGCTATTCAAGTTTTCTTCCCTTTTTCCCCAATCATTACTGACCAGTACCTCTTTATTTTTTTCAAGCTTGAGGAGGATAACATATGCTTGTTCTATAATTTGCCCTTCAGGCAAACCCGTCACTATGTTTTAACGAGCCTAGCGACAGTGAAACTTGCTCTTGTCTACATGGACAAGTTTGTCGCTATTGTTTTAACGAGTTTAACGACAAAGATAACTTGGTCCTTTTCAATTTTAGAGAGTCTAAAAGGGACGAAAAGGCAACTCCAGTGGTCCTTTTTCGTAATGTAATCCCTTAAGTCCAAAAAAGTGTAAAATAATACGAAAGGGATGACTTTTCGATAGTTTTAACGAGCCGAACAAGACAAGCGCTCGATATTTTTGTGTAATAATCCCTCAGGTCCAAAAATATTAAAATCTAGAGGAGGGATGGCACTTCTGGTCGCTTTAACGAGCTGGAGAGGCCAATTGCTCGGCAATATTTTCATATTTTACGAGTCAGATGAAAAGAGCTTAAAGGAGACTCGTTTTTTGAGGAACGAGTGATGTTTTTGGATAGCAACTGGTTCCAGGTAATATTTGGAACTTTTCAATCATGGCAGTGGAAAGAGGGTGGCTAATAGAATCACTCGTCGCAGCTGTTCCTCAAAAGGGTAAACAATCAAATGGAGGCGTATGATCGGCTAAAAAAAGTGGAGGTGATGGTAAGAACACGACCAAGGTTCAAAAGCTAATAGTCATGCGATCAAAATGGTTATTTACTGGAGGTGGGGTTCATTTTTTAATGAGCTTGAACTCTATGGAAACATTTGCTCATTGCTAGGTTTATTTTTTGACGAGCTTGAACTTCGCGTAAAACTGCTCATGGCGAGGTTTATTTTTTAACGAGCTTGAACTTTGCGTAAAACTGCTCGTGCCAGTCATATAATAAGGATGTCTCATCGATAGGTTCATTTTTTAGGGAGCTTGCCCCATTCGAAACTTTGCTCCTGAGCCTTTCGTTATGCAAGCTAGGAACGACCAACCTACGAGTCTAAAGGGTTGAGAGCCTACAAACTAAGAAAATAAATGGTCACTTTTCACTTGCATGCAAAAAGGTTTGCATGCCCCCAGGTATAACGAAATAGAGTTTCCAGGTTACCATACGGAAGTTCTTGCATTAGCAAGATTGTTTCATCCACATGTGCAGACAAAACACTTCCTTGGATCTGTCCATCGAAATGGACGAAGGTGATTCTAGCTCCAATCACCTAACCTTTGACGGAGGAATCCTTTTCCAGACTAATCCATTATCCTAAACGGACAGGATTGTTAGACTAGTCATATTCCTACGCGGAAACCTATCTTATATCTGGGGTTTTTCTGCCGAAGCAGACCAGGGCGCATGCCTCCTGTTATCACTCAGGTTGTCCCTTGGCTCCTTAAGGGATACGGCCGAGGTAACCACAAACCAATCTTTGGATTGTAGGTCCTCGCCTACCTGCAATCAGAGAGGGCTCTCTCTTTATGATTTAGCTTTGTTTTACGGGTGATTTTAGGCTAGATATGATGTACAAGGGTTTTGTTTTGATTTTGGTGGGAAGGATGATGCATTCAAGCAGAGTTGGGATGCATAGTGTGAGAAGTTTGAACCATTGGGCATGGAGTCATGGTTTAGGGCTGCTGGTGCGTTTTCTTGGTCACAATAGGAATACAGAGCAGGATAGCTACACATAGAACAATATCAAGCTGGAATAAGGATTAAATGGAGGTTAGGGGATGAGAGGCAATTAAGGATCTCTCATCCATCCAAAGAGGGAAAGTGGATGAAGGCTAAATAGGAGCAATGAAGAATTCCTAGACAACATTCAGAAATGAGAGAAATAGCTTAAACATGATCAATTAAGTATGCATATTCATCACTAATTCAGAGGAAAACATAAAGAAATGACAGGAATTGAGCATAGAGTGCTGCTAAGCAAATTCTAAGCTATTCTTCTTTCCTGCTATTTAGATGGTGAAACAAGGGTGGCATAAACACATATAAACTATAAACAGAGGTAAGAAACACTTATTGGGCCATGTAGAAGCATTAGAATTCCATAGTCACTCTTCAGCCATTCAAACACAACAGACAGTTCATCATCCAAGTAATTCCAGCGATCTTTGATTACAGAGGCTCTCAAAAATACAGCGCAAGTCTGGAGAGGAAGTTATCAACCAACCAACCCTTTCTACATCACTGAGCGCAGTATATATAGAGAAAATATCTACAAACAACAGATCTGAGACAGATCTCATGAAATAAGTGTCTTAACCTAACCATCTGCTGAAATAAATGCTAAAAATATCTATATGAGATGCGCTGGAGGCAGCAGCACCAAAACTGAGTTAATATGGGTCCTTTGAGCCATGCGCTGGCCATTTCTACAATAAATGTGCCTTGGGACTTGAAGCGCTCCTCTTAGGTGGCACTGATTCTCATTAATCTCGATCTGATAAGCTTTTAATGGCTTTTACTGCTACACTGATACTCTTTGACTTGTTGGGGTCTTCTTTAATGCCCATCTGCTTTGGCATTAAGTCTTCCACTGATATTCTTTAACTAATACTCTTTGCCGCTTCATTGACACGCTTTTAAACTGAATCGGGGCCTTTTCTCTCCACTGATACACTTTGCCGCTACAAAATCGCCCCTTTATGGCCACTTAATGGCAAGATTTGACTGCTGTTGTACCTTCCGTGGCCTTTAGAACTGCATCGGCGCTTGGCCGATCAAAATATTGCCAAAACTGAAGAAGTATTGCAAAGCGGAGGAGGAATGGGCGTTGATGGCCTGCTGAGGCAAAGATCCTGCCTTTTGGAGCTGAACTGGGCTGGAGCGATCGAAAATGGCCGAGGAAAGCCATGCTTCTCTTTGAACTGGAGCGCGCGTGGGCGCAGACTTAAAAAACATGAAGAAATGCCTCTTTTCTTTTATAAAGCAAAAAACCACTTTACAAAGGAATTTCAATGAAAAACAAGCGGGAGCGATTACTATAGCTAGGATTAAATCCGGGCCGTTGGATCGCGCGAAGGCAGATCCAACGGCTGGCGCTAAATCAGCGATCAGCGGATCCCAAAACATAAAACCTCCGATGAGCGATGAACCCCGCGGACCCGAAATGCTTTATAGGCCCACTTCTTATTGAAATCAGGTTCGGCCTATCGGCGATTTCATATCGGCGGATTTGATAAAAATGGGTAAGCGGACCCGAAATCCCCTTAACACTGCACTTTATAATATTTCGGCTCCGGCCAGTCGGAGCCACATATGGGAGCGATGCGATTAAACATGGGCCGTTGATCCGAGGGCCCGAATGGGCGGCTACGATTAAATCGTTGTTTCGGCAATCGGCGGGGCGGAGGGTTTATATATATGCGATCGCCGAAATGGGCGATCACCGAAATGATCAGAGCCATTGATCTGGGGGGGCGATGGACGACTGTGATCAAATCGGCGCTTCACCATCGGGGATATTGCGATAAGGCTTGCGATACATGAAAATGCGGGCTTTGCGATAAAACTTAAGTTTTATGAAAAACTTAGGTTATGCGGTAAAACGATAGAAGGCGGATATATGAAGGATAAAGGGAAAATGCGATAGCGATGGAATGCGATGCGATATTGCCTTCGGGTGCGATAGCGATATCACATCGGTGGGCAGCAACAATATATATACAAGACATGATATATGCGCGATGCGATATGCTGTCGGATGCGACGGCGATATTGCATCAGCGGAGGGGCTGAAAACATGGCATATGGTCATCAAACCTTGCGATACACCGACAGCAAAATCGCGTTGGCAAAACAATATCGGGGACTTATATAAAAGGGCCAATACAATGATCGCTGCGACCTCCGACAGCGATATCGCGTCGGAGGGGGAGGAATGTGATCGGAGGGGGGATTTCGCAATCGGAAGGAGTCCTATGCGATCGGAAGAAGGGTTTTATGAAGTGATAAGGGCTTTTATGCATTGGAAGGGGTTTTTACATGGAAAATAGGGTTTTTATGGGATCGGAGGGTTCCGATAACAAAAAAGAAGGCCTGTAATTGCATCGGAAGGGGCATATTCAAGATCGGAGGGAGGTTTTATATATCGGAGGATGATTTTTGTGTACTAAGAAGGGTTATTAATGCATCGGAAGGGGTCCGATAGCATTTGAAAGGGGTTGTTAATGCATCGAAAGGGGTCCGAATGTATAGGAAGAAGGTTAAAGAGGCAAAATGAGGGTTCTTGCTAAGTTTCAGGCAAACTTAGCAATTCCCAAGGGAATATTTATGGTTATATTTCAACCAAAGGGAGGGGATATGTAAATAAGGGCATTTTATACATATTTATTAAGGGGAAGGGAGAAATCATGGGATTTATATAATAATGTTATAAGTTAATATGGTTTGTGACAAGAAAGCGCTAAGTTTAGAGATCTTAGGCTATTAAAGGGGAAAATGACTCAGAGTAAATAGGAGTCCTCCTAAGCAAAGTAGACCTTTACTTAGGCAAATGATATGAAAAATGATGAATTTAAGAGATATCAAGCAGATCTTGACCTCTTTAGGGGAATTAGTGAGTGATTTGGGAAAGAGGAAGAAGGGGAAGTTAGACATGCCTCACTTGAGCTGCTCCAAAGGAAAAATGATTTACACTTGTGATCTGAATAGATATAACACTTGAAAACATAAAATGGATCACAATTCATCATTCTGCCACCACAAAACTACCTACCCGGCCTACTTACCTAACATTTTTTCTTCTTTTTGGTTTGGGTGCACTTGAACTAGCAAACCCAGCTTTTCAACTTTTCTTTTTGTTGTCCTCCTATCTAAATCAATCCTTATTTCTTCCGGGGCTTAGATTAAGCTGTTGAGCACCCAAGATTCTCTACCTATCTACAAATCTGCCAAGATTAAACAGTTTGGACAGATATTCATTCTCTATCTTCTAAAACAAGCAATTTAAACCTAGGGAAGCCAAGATTAAGCTGTTTGGCCTTCCCTTAACTGTGAAACTCTTCAAAAATGGAATTTGATGGAAATATGGAACTTTGCAGCATGAAAAGATGATATATTTGGCATTTTCCACTGTCAATCATGAAATATGAACACCTATTGCAATAGGAGGCTAACACCTCCTGGGTTTCAGTCACAATCACCGAATCACTCGCGATCATCAGGTGGACGAACTGGAGATCGATGAGACATTCCTTGTGCAAAAAGACCAGTTAGGGATGGCATTTGACTAATAGCTGTGTTTGAACCAGCGAATGAAAGCTGGTCTACGAGCTGGACCACTCTGCCTTCATGTGGAAAATACATCACTTGAAAGAGTGAAGAAATGATAGCTCCCATGCTATAAATGTAGTCACGCCCAAGGAGTAGATTGTAATCTATAGGTCCTTGGACTACCATCACGTTTAGATGAACGGTTTTCCTTCTCAAAGTTATAGGCAAATTTGGAAGGATCCCTAACAGTCGACTGGTTCCTTTGTTGAAGCCTGTCACATTTCAAATCTCATGTAGAAGCGATGGCGAACCAAGCGCTTTCCAAGCAGTTGAGGAAAGGATACTCACAGAAGCCCCTTCATCTATAATAGTACCGACCATGATCATTCTGTAAGCTTGTACTATGATTCGGAATGGTACATTAGATGGTAGGCGGGGTCTGCCTAGAAGATTCCAATCGAAGGAAACGACTAGATTGCTTGGAGGTGGGACCGAATAAACGGCCAGATACATCTCTGACAAACTTCCTTCCTGCGGTAAAGGAATGGGTAGATTGCCCCCATGTTCATTGGAGTCTGTGTTTACGAAAAGAATTTGAACGGTGTCGTTCTCATTCTCTTTAGTGACAGTATCATCTAAAGGTGGGTCCTTTGAAGACAAGATTGGGTCGACTGCCATCTCGACCTATTGACTTTGGTCCGGTGTGGACTCAGAGGGTCTATCTTCAATGATAGGTGCTTCAACTGACAACAATGGTGTGTCAGTCGGATTTTCAACTAGCGATGGACTTGGCAAGAGTTTCTTGTATCCAGGAGGAAGTCGCTACGGTGATGTAGGACGGTTATCCAAGACTCTTTTAGCTTCGTCTAAGAAGGGACAACGGTGGAGGGCATGATCGCCTTCACACAGTCTACAAGGAAATTTGGATCTTCCTTTTTGTCCATTGACTTCGTTTTCACTAGTTGACGGTGTGCTTTCAACATGATCGTCAGCGGTTGAAGACACCGGATTGTGCAAGCGGGGAGACCAGTCCCTCAAGATCCGTGGGATGCAGGGACAATCTCGATGATAGTGGTCTCCCTTGCAAATGACACATGGAGATTTAGGTTTGGAAGGTGCAGTGTGTGGATTTTTGCCAGATGATGTACGGTTGCCCCCTTTTGCTGTTGGGTTCTTCTTCTTCTTCTCCTTCCCTTTCTTCTTCTTCTCAGTTACTTGGTTTTTAGCGTTACTAGCTTCACCAAGCGAAGAGGAAGAAAGAGAGGGAGAAACAAACGAAGTAGAAGGTGGGGGAGAAACTTCATCTGGTTGCTGATTTGATTGCTGAGGAATTGCGGTGTTTTGAATGACAGAGGTCGAGAAAAGCCATACTGGTAGGCCAATTGTGAGTCCTGGAAGGGACAATGTGGCCATGTGTGGAGCACCAACATCCCCCCAAGAGGAGAAGGGACTAGGATTTCCCCCAAGGGGAAATCCTTGATTGGTAGACTCCATTTCTCAACCTAAAGACCAACGAGGGAATAGTGACGTTATTCCGATTAAAATAAATTTTATGACACTTTGACACAACTTGCTTTTTCAATTTTTAAGAGTTGAGAAAAAGCTAAAGATGACTCTAGTCGCCTTCGATTTTTAATGAGCCTGAAGTGACAAGTGCTCAGATGGACCTTTTCTTTTAAGGAGTCTGAAAAGGAATGAAAGTGACTGCTCTAGAAATCTAGACAGAGGGATTACCAAACCAATCGCAAAACTGCATAATACTTTTTACGGTATGGCAGTCAATATTCCCGAATGCTGTGTTAAGTGCATTGCGATCAGTAGGGCGACAGACACGGCTTCCTAAGGATAAAGGATGTAGCCTATTGTGGTCTCCCAATATATACTCGACAGTACGTGGGAGAACAAGTCCGTACTGGCACTTCTCGTCTCAAAGAGGAGGAATCACCCAACCTACGATGAAAGCGATAGTTACCAGGCTTTACGATGCCGAAATATGTGTCTAGCCTAGACTTCTAAATGTTGTGCGTTAGGTTCCAAAGTGTTTTTATGTTCATTGAATTTTATTTTACAGTTGATCTTTCTTAAAAAGTTTGCCTTCAAGGTTCACCACGTGATGTAGATATACAATTCCTAAATATGCAATCTAAGATGATAAACAGTCGTTTATTTTCTTTTTGCAATGAAAATCCTAGCTGCTAAGGAAATAGAAATGAAATTCTTTCAACATAGAGTAGAGAGCACACACTAGATGCACTTTTCCTAAATCAATTTCAGCATGCAGTCTTAATGCAAATGCACATGCATGTATTTGTTTTCCGCTTTCTTAATGTATGAATGACAAAAAGAAAACAAAGTATAGATCTGAACTATTCTCTTTCAAAGCGACAGTACTAACAATTTTCTTTTCAAAAAACGAAAGTAGGGTCAAGATGACACTTTGCGATTTTGAATTTAAACTGCTTTCGACACTTGAAATACTAATGATTCAAATCAAATACAATGGCAAAAGTGTAATCGACTGTCTAAAAGAGGAATTCTTTGTAATACTCTTTTTCTTGACTGAAAACGACACTTGCGACACTTTCAAATCAAAAGACGACAGTTCGATTAAGCTACTATTTGCAAAGGAGAACTGTAAATGATGAAAAATACATTAAAAAACATTCACAATTCCTTCTGATGGAGGCTGAATAATGCAGAGGAAGATGGTTTCAACAGAGATATATTGATCACAGACAGCAAAACTACTAAATAAAGCTGAAGACAATGAAGAAAAAACCAAAATCTAGAGGCAGAAACAGTCTCATCTGATCATCGCACCTGTAACACAGGGAAACAGGGATGCATCTCACCTACAACACATGGGAGGTGCAATGCATCTAGACTGCCAAGAAGAGACAGTGCGATGGTCCAGGGACGAGACTGAGCTTGGTTTTTGCTCACAGTTTGCAACTAAGTTCAGGGATTTAGGCTGAGCTAATGATTGTCAGTAAACACAAAGTATAGGGGCTGATCTAATGAGGTTATTTGAGCTACCACCAGGGCACTTAGGATGTTTGCAAGCTAGATGTTCAGTTCATAAACCAACCCAAAGATTGACTGAAGCAACATTGATCTACTTTGCAGTTTCATAGCAAAAGCAGTTCGAAGGCTAGCTGGCTTGACTTCAGGCTCCGTCTGTGGTTTATAAAGCAAACAACAGTAACAAAACAAACAAACTATTCGCTCCCCAGTGGAGTCGCCATTTTTTTATCGGGAAAACTAGTGTCCATTCAGAGCTGCTAGTCCCACTAAGACGGGTAGCTATCTTAGAAACAAACAGATTAAAGTTACTTGTGTTTTCCTTTATGAGAGATGGATGAGAGAGAAGCAGAGAGCACCAACCTCAGTCTTTCGCTATTCTCCTTGCTTGTTTCCTCTCTCCTTTGATAGAGCTTTCGCCACTCCTTTCTCACTTGTCACGCTTCAAAGAACACCTGTAGAGCCAAGGCAACAAAATACCATCAAAGCATAGAGATCAATAACCATAAATAACGTAGGATCAGATGTACATTAACCATATAAATGCATACATAAACAAGATTTAGAGATATACAAGCATATGGAGGAAAACTCAAATAGCTTTATTGATAGAAGTAATAGAAGAGAGGATTACAACCAGGCTGTCTGATCCAGCATCATCCTCCCAGCATGAAAGCCCTCTTCACCTCATACAAAGCAAGATCACCCAACAATGTCTTCAAAGAGAAACCAACAGCACTTCCTTACAAATTACAAAATTCCAGCCTTTGGATCTCTTGGATGAGGGATCCATATATAGATGTTTTCAGGAGAGTGAGTCAGCTTCTGGAATTTTGATTAGTGTCATTTCACTGATAGTTCTTGGTTCCACTTGGAGATTTCAAATCTCTTACTCATTCCTGGGCGAATTCAGAGAGGCAAGTGTCATATGAGTAGTTTCTAGAAGATTCTTTGGGTTTCCACCTAGCGCACTACTTCTGCCATTTGTCTGTTCTCGCTCATTGCACCCTACAGAAGGGCTTTCCAGTATGCATCGCACCCCCCGTGTGTAATAAGTGAGATGCATCACACCCTGTGCATGGAGCAGTCTGTATGGTCCTGTTTTGACCAGTTCTGAGTAGTTTTTCATGGAGAACTTCTAGGAGATGATGTAATCAGCTGACCTTGTTCCTTTATGGTATGAAACAACACTTTTAGGGGTTTTAGAAGCCCTTTGTTTATGGACATATGTGATTGGGGTTGTAGTGCCCAAATGTGTCTATAACAACGGTCGAACATCACTAAAATTCACCAAATCAGTGTCTACCAAAGTTTTCCATAGCTCTAGAGCATTTGTTCCAACCAAGACTCCAGGACTAGTAATTCAACCCATAACTCCTGCCAAGCTCTAGAGCATTTGTTCCAACCAAGGCTCCAGGACTAGTAACTCAACCCACAACTGATGTCGAGCTCCAGAGAATTTGCCCAACCAAGGCTCTAGGACTATTAACTCAATCCACAAAGGGTTCCAAAGCATTTTTCCAACTAAGACTCCAGGACTAATAACTCAACCCAAGTTGTTACAGGGCTCCAATGTTGAAAATAGCAACAAGAAATGCTAAAAATAACACTGCTATAAATAGCATTTCGGGATACATTCCAATTTTAGTTAGTCCCTAAACTAAAATTGAGAATTAAAATTCGAATTTAATCGTAGCAGTTGTTTGTAAAATAATTAATTAATTCATCTTGAGGTAATTAGTTGTAGGAAATCAAACATGAAGTTTATGTGAAGACATGCAACAGTTTCTCCATTGGTTGAGGAAGTTATCCCTTGATTAAGGAGATCATGATGAGTTGTACTTTGAGTTGTAATTAGTTAGCTCAGTTATCTGAGTTCAGTCCAGTTAGATTAGTTCCAACAATTTGTGGAACTGATTGTGATTTCAATTAGTTAATGCATGCATGCAAGTAACTGCTGCACTTCAAATAACTAAATATTCTCTCATAAATAACTCATGCATGTCAGTTCAGTCAGAGACCTAGTTGAGATCAGATGATGGGACAGTGTACTATCAGTTGCAGGAATATTCCATTGAGGATATCTCTTGCATGCAGAAGGAATTCATTCCTTGGAGATTACGCAGTTACTTTTGAGTTTGACGAGTTGTGTGAGAGGCCAATTCACACAAGTGGCAGCATTGGACCCCAGGAGAAACTGCGCAAGGAAATAGGAGGCTTGGAGGGTTGAGGGAAGGCATATGTTGTGTCTATTCAGTCTGTGAGCTGTATTGAGGGATTGTACTGAGAGCTGGATAGCTTGTGAGCTAAAGCTTTGTGTAATCCAGACATATTTCCACTTGTATGATAATACAGAGATCAAGGTTTTTAGCTGAGGCTTTCCCTAAAGTATTCTTCTGTGTTCATGTGTGATTGATTTCTCATTCTCAGTTATATGTGTTCTATTTGATCTTGCTCAAAATCGATTAAGCTTCCACAAGTTTGTTGTAGAAGTAGATCTAGTATTTTGCTTTAGTATATTGCATAATCTATTGAGCTATAGTGAGAAATTCTACATGGTATCGGAGCAAAGTTGATCAAAGCGAGGAACAGTATACAAAGAAGGGAGAAGTTCGAAGGTTGAAGTTCCTGATTATAGAATTCGAATTCTTATCACATCTCAAATTTCACCAATGGCATTCAACGGTTTAAGACTCGAGTATGCCCTTGATGGCAGCTCGAATTACATAGCCTGGAAGGATCACATGGAAGCAGTATTAGAGGAAAACGGTTTAAAGGACTTCATTGATAAAGAAGTCCCCAAGCCAGCAGTGGCTAATGCTACAAAATTGGCGGAATGGAATAAATGTGTGGCTAGAGCGAGCAGAATCCTTCTGGAGGGAGTTCGAGACCACATAGTCTCGAGTCTCCATGGGAAGGAGACACCATTTTCAATGTGGAAAACATTGAAAGATCTATATTAGAACAACAACGATCAGAGGAAGCTGGCGCTGAAAGATAAGCTTTGGAAAATCAAGTGTGAAAAGGGCGACACGATCTCTACATATCTAAACAAGCTCACCACCTACAGGGATGAGCTTGGAAGTGTAGGGATCACGACAGCCGATGATGACATGGTGAGTCTTGCTCTCCTCGGTCTTCCTAAGAGCTAGCATAGCTACCAAGACTCGGTAAATGGAAGAGAGAAACTGCTAGATTGGGAACGACTTTGGTCGGATCTGATGCAAGAGGAGATAAGAAGAAGCACCAGAGATGGATCTTCATCAAAACAAGATGATGAAGAAAATCTAGCCTTAGCGAGTAAGGCGAGGAAAGGGAAAGGGAAGGTGTCCCATTCCAAATCTAGTTCTTCTCATGTTGGGAAGAAGATTGACAAATCAAAAGTGAGATGCTTTCATTGTCATGAGGTGGGCCATTATGCTACGAATTGTCCACAGAAGAAATCCAAGAAGGGATCCTCAAAGGGATCAGATGGTGAGGCACTGACCTCACAGTTTGAATTGGATTTCTCCCTCATCGCATGCATGGTTTCATCCATGGTGGGATGTGTTTGGTACCTAGACAGTGGAGCTTCGTTCCACATGACCGGCGACAAGAATCTTTTCAATACTTTGGAGGAGAAGGATCTCCAGATGCGGATCAAGATGGGCGATGATGGAAAGTACCGTGTTTCAGGTGAAGGTACGGTTGTGTTTCAGAGGGAGCATGGAGCTCCTCTCACCCTGACTGATGTAAAGTATGTACCAGGTCTGAAGAAGAATCTTGTGTCCGTCGCTATGCTAGAAGATAAAGGCTATGATGTAGTCTTTAGTAAAGGAAAGGTATTCCTAAGGCATATCGGCACTGGACAGACCAAGAGGATTGGGATTCGAGTAAAGAATCTCTATAAGCTGGAGGTAGACGACTGTGCTGCATTGAGTTCCAAAGCAGATTTGGTGCAGAGCCAAGATGTTGGCGAGCAATGGCATAGAAGATTGGGCCCCTTGCACCATGGAGCCTTGAAGATCATGCAGTAGATTTCTACCGGACTTCCCAAGGGAAAACTGGAGCAGATGGATACATGCAAAGGTTGTACCTTGGGTAAGTATGCGAAATATTCCTTTCAGGATCGAGACAGTAGAGCTGGAGCAATCCTGGAGCGAGTTCACATAGATGTGTGTGGACCATTCTCTATAGCCTCCACCACTAAACAAAGGTACTATGTTATTTTTATTGATGATTTTTCTCGTAGATGTTGGATCTACTTTATGTAGAAGAAGGATCAGACCTTCTCAAGGTTTTGTGAGTTTAAAGCCTTGGCAGAGAAAGAATCTGGAAAGAAAATAAGGGCCTTGCGTAGCGACAATGGTGGAGAGTATGTCTCCCAACAGTTTAAGGACTTCTGCACAGCAAAAGGAATTAAATAGGAGTTGACGGCACCCCATAACCCACAGCAGAATGGGGTGGCTGAAAGGAAGAACAGATCGATTGTGGGAGCAGCTCGAGCAATGTTGCATGACCAAAGCCTACCACTTCATTTGTGGGCTGAGGCATGCAATACAGTAGTATACTTGCAGAACAGAAGCCTGCACTGTATACTGGGAATGAAGACACCAATGGAAGCCTTTTCTGGGAAGAGACCAGATGTGAGTCACTTCAGGATCTTTAGATCATCGGTTTATTGCCATGTGACCAAAGATGCCCGAAAGAAGCTAGATCCAACAGCTGAGTTGGGGATACTTGTGGGGTACACTAATACACCCCACAACTATCGAGTGTTCCTGCCTACCAGTCAGAGGACAATGGTACGTAGAGATCTAAAGTTCAATGAGCAGAAAGCCATGCGAGTATCACTTGAGAGGGAGCTCAAGTTGCATGCAGAGGAGGAACTTTCAGTTCCTAAGGAGGAGGAGCCTCAGACTAATGCGGAGCAGCCGCATGCAGAGGATCTGGGAGTGGAGACATCCACTCATGCTGAGTCTTCCAGAGATGGGTGGAAACGCTCAAGGGAAGCTGATAGGTTGATATTGGATGCGCGAGAGACAGCCATCTTCTCAGCGCAGACAGAGGCGGTCACCCGAGCGGTACACTGGTTACATGGCCCTGGTTGGGGAGTGTGTAGAGTCAGAACCTTCTTCATTTGAGGAGGCAGTGCAGCAACCAGTCTGGGTTGATGCAATGGTGGAGGAGTACAACTCCATCGTTCGGAACTATGTTTGGGATGTTGTCCCAAGACCTCAGGACAAGTCATTGGTGAGTTCCCGATGGATTTACAAGGTAGAGCAGGCAGCTGATGCCAGTGTTGAGAAACATAAAGCAAGGTTTGTTGCCCATGGTTTCTCATAGGTCGAGCGGATCGACTACGATGAGACTTTTGTTCCTGTAGCAAGGTACTCATTTGTTAGATCGATGTTGGTGCTATCAAATCAGATGGGTTGGAAGATCCATCAGATGGATGTGAAGACTACATTCCTCAGTGGGAAGATTGAGGAAGAGGTGTACATTGAGCAGCCGGAAGGTTTTGACACCTTCGATCGTGAGTCGCATGTGTGCTGACTCAGGAGGGCTTTGTACGGGCTGAAGCAAGCACCTCGTGCTTGGTACACGAGGATCGATAGCTATTTCATTGGGTTGGGCTTCACCAAGAGTAAAGTAGATGCGAACCTTTACCATATCATGGTAGAAGGTAAGCCATTGATCATTGTTCTTTATGTTGATGATCTGCTTTTGACAGGTGATGATCAGTTGATCAAGTCTTACAAGGAGGACCTTGCAAGAGAGTTCGAAATGAAAGACATGGGTCTTATGCACTACTTTCTAGGCATGGAAGTGTGGCAGAAGGATGGGGAAGTGTTTGTGTCTGAAGGCAAGTATTCCAATGAGATACTCAGGCAGTTCCACATGGAGAAGTGCAAGGTAAGCCATTGATCATTGTTCTTTATGTTGATGATCTGATTTTGACAGGTGATGATCAGTTGATCAAGTCTTACAAGGAGGACCTTGCAAGAGAGTTCGAAATGAAAGACATGGGTCTTATGCACTACTTTCTAGGCATGGAAGTGTGGCAGAAGGATGGGGAAGTGTTTGTGTCTCAAGGCAAGTATTCCAATGAGATACTCAGGCGGTTCCACATGGAGAAGTGCAAGCCCATGTAGACTCCTCTAGCTGGTAACTGGAGGAAGGAGGATGCTACATCAGGGGAGGTAGTAGTTGCTACTGTTTATCGGTAGCTTTTGGGTTCACTGATGTATCTAGTGAACACATGACCAGACTTATGCTTTGCGGTGAACTAGCTGAGTCAAGCTATGGTTCAGCCTACCAAGCTATTTTGGAAGGCAGCGAAGCATGTGCTGAGATACCTCAGAGGCACATCTCAGTATGGATTTTGGTACAGATGGACAGAGGGAGTGAAGCTTCAGGTCTTCACATATGCAAATTGGGCAGGGAGTCCATCAGACCGGAAGAGCACTTCAGGAGGAATCTTCAACCTTGGTTCAGTTGCAGTTTCCTGGTACAATAGGAAACATAGATCAATTGCACTTCGCTCAGCAGAGGCTGAATATATGGCTGCCAGTCAGGCATCATGTGAGGCCATTTGGATGCGGAAGATTCTAGTTGGATTGTTTGGTCAGAGAATGGATCCAACTGTTATCTACTGCCATAATCATAGTTGTATCAAACTCTCTGAGAATCTAGTATTTCATGACAGGTCTAGATATCTGGTACCATCATCTTCGAGACTGTGTGGTGAAGAGGATCATGTTGTTGCTGTATGTTTCGACCGAGGAACAAGATGCAGATATTTTGACTAAGGCATTTTCAAAATGCAAGTTCGAGTTCCACAGAGATAGGATTGGGGTGACTGATAATCCCTTTCTTGTTGAGAGGGAGTGTTGAAAATAGCAACAAGAAATGCTAAAAATAGCACTGCTATAAATAGCATTTTGGGATACATTCCAATTTTAGTTAGTCCCTGAACTAAAATTGAGAATTAAAATTCGAATTTGATCTTAGCAGTTGTTTGTAAAATAATTAATTAATTCATCTTGAGTTAATTAGTTGTAGGAAATCAAACATGAAGTCTATGTGAAGACATGCAACAGTTTCTCCATTGATTGAGGAAGTTATCCCTTGATTAAGGAGATCAGGATGAGTTGTACTTTGAGTTGTAATTAGTTAGCTCAGTTATCTGAGTTAAGTCCAGTTAGATTAGTTCCAACAATTTGTGGAACTGATTGTGAGTTCAGTTAGTTAATGCATGCATGCATGTAACTGCTACACTTCAGATAACTGAATATTCTCTCATAAATAACTCATGCATGTCAGTTCAGTCAGAGACCCAGTTGAGATCAGATGATGGGATAGTGTACTATCAGTTGCAGGAATATTCCATTGAGGATATCTCTTGCATGCAGAAGGAATTCATTCCTTGGAGATTGCGCAGTTACTTTTGAGTTTGATGAGTTGTGTGAGAGGCCAATTCACACAAGTGGCAGCATTGGACCCCAAGAGAAACTGCACAAGGAAATAGGAGGCTTGGAGGGTTGAGGGAAGGCATATGTTGTTCCTATTCAATCTATGAGTTGTATTGAGGGATTCTGCTGAGAGCTAGATAGCTTATGAGCTAAAGCTTTGTGTAATCCAGACATATTTCCACTTGTATGATAATACAGAGATCAGGGTTTTTAGCTGAGGCTTTCCCCAGAGTATTCTTCTGTGTTCATGTGTGATTGATTTCTCATTCTCAGTTATATGTGTTCTATTTGATCTTGCTCAAAATCGATTAAGCTTCCGCAAGTTTGTTGTAGAAGTAGATCTTGTATTTTGCTTTAGTATATTGCATAATCTGTTGATCTACAGTGAGAAATTCTACATCCAAAGCATTTGTCCAACCAAGGCTCCAGGAACTAATAACTCAACCCATAGCCAAAGGAACATGATAACCAACTAAAAACAAAAGGAAAGAAACCCACAACACCATGGCTATCCAGGAAATAGTAAGGCTAGGAAAAACCACTGTCAATCCAAGAAATCCTTCATGCCAATGACATATCATAACCAAGAAACCACATGCATGTGTCTTTCATGCCAAAACTAGCAAGGGAATCATACATGCAACTCGATACTTTCAAGAAAACCTGATGTAGTTGATAATCCCGATGTATTCTTGTGCATTCTTGCTTCTCCTTTGCCTTATTGCTCCAAATTCCATGTATGCCACACTCCTCCAAGAGTGCTCCAAGAAATCTATAAGCGTCTAAGAGTATGAGAGAGAGAGAATAGAATGAGAGCTCCAAAACTCAATTGACAAAAAGATGAATTGACGAAAGGTACCAATTGATCCTGATAATCCTTTTTATTAATAGGGCATCTATTTTCTTCAATTTTCCATTATTTTCCTTCATTTTTCTCCTCACATGGAACCTATGACCTTTCACCTTCCTTTTCTCCTATTTTCCATTATTTTCATAAATAAATTCCAATAAATGCCAGTATGCCTTTCCAAAGCCTTTGTCATTGCCTTTGCCAATTTCTATAACCATTAATTAATCATAAGTGATCCCTGTCACTATCTTTTTCCCCAATATTTATCTTGGAATACATGTCCCATGACGATGGTCTTATTTTACCTTTAACTTTATTACATGGATTTTTGGTCAGGGTTGTTACACTTTCCCCGTATATCCTTCTCTCTCTCCTTCATCCCTCTCTCCTCTCTCCATAGTTATCTCTCTCTCTCTCTCTCTCTCTCTCTCTCTCTCCCTTTTTCTCCCTCCTCCCCTCCCCCTTCCTTAGTCTGTGCTTCAAAACAACCCCCAACCAATTCTCTCTCCCCCCCCCCCCAACTCCTTCTCTATCCCTCCCTTTATCCTTCTCTATCTCCCCCTCCATCACTTTCTCTCCCTCACTCCTATCCCTCCCTTTCTCACCCTCTCTAGCCCCCTAAACCCACCTCAACCATTTCCCATGTGTTAAAGTCACTAGTTGTAGAAACATGTGTGTGCTCCTAAGACTAGAAATGTGCACACATTTTTGGCACTAGTAATATGCACACATTGTTGACACTAGGAGCACACACACGTTGTTGAAGCTTGGAATGTGCATGTGTTGTTAATGCTAGGAACACACATGTGGTTTTTTATTTACAGTTTTTCTTGGTGGAAAGATTATGTGCATGATGACTTGGTTGTTTCATATATAGGTATGGGATTACAAACATGGTTGTTTGGGTTGCAAATACATTAAAACATCAATTTTTAAGAAAACAAATATATATCTCTATCTTTGACATTATTTTTCTACATGCTAGACAAGGGCCTTGTCCATGAAACATATACATATATAGAGTTGATTATGTAGATTCTAAATACATAATTCAAAAAATAGTCTTTACTATTATTAATACATTTTTCTCTTGACATATATCAAAATTTAAAATCACATCCCTTGTCTATTTATGCTATAACATTTTGGTGCGGTAACTATTTGTATATGGTACACTAGAGGACATTAAGACCTACAATCTATAAAAAAAATGTATGGTTGATAATGATAAGACCCTTTTAGATTTCAATAATGGAAGATATTGTACTTTAATGATATAATGATTTTATATTTTCATATATATAATTAATATTATAAATTTTGCATCCCTGATTGGGGTGAATTAACATGTGGCATAAGGAATTTGGAGGGAACCTGCCGCCCCCTGCCTCCTAATCCAATTAATTGGGGGGGGCCGGGGGTCACATGGCTTATCTCCCCCAAGATAATTTCATGCAAATTTTCATTTCACATAACATACTAGCTCATTGACTGGTTCCCGGATGCAATGGATCAATGCACAATTTTCTATTTAAAGGTTCGAGGAAAAACATACCCACTCTAGGTGGGAGAAAACCTTCCCTTGGCTTGCTTCATAAATCTGGAAACCAAGTAGGTAAAGTTGGACACATGGGATAGGACTCACCTCTTTCTGACCAAGGTTTTATATGCTTGTCAAGTGATTGTGAAGAAGCCCATGGAGGCCTTCGAGCGATTCTTACTATGGGAGGATAAGGCATTTGCATGGGAGTTGGATTCAACAAGAAAGAGTTGAATTTTGGTTCCTAGAGAAGAGACTATCTTGCATAAGGTGCATGTACAAGGTCCCTAGTTCGTATTGGGTGTTTTCATTGCTGCACCGATCGGGCATTTCCGAGCTTGGACTCTATCAAGCTTGGTGCATCGACACCTCTGCAAATAAGTAATTGTTGTGGTTTGGGTTGTAGTTTTTCTAAGTTCTGTTGCTAATGTAGTATTGTTTCTACCTGGGGGTCTCTATGGTTTTCCTATGGTTTGTTCTCTCTTATGGTGTGGTATTTCTATTTTGTGGTTAGACTCAATGTTGCAGTATTAGTCTATTGTTTATTTTCATCTTTGTCTTTGTAAGTTGACATTTAATCACTCCCGCTTGGATGCTTATTGAGGTTATGTGGGTGCTAATTTGGTTGTTAAATCTTTATCTGGGTTGTGATTTGTGGTGTCGAGTGTTGTTGTTGAATTCTTAAGGTGGAAAATATATATGTTTTGTTTAATTTTGTGCCCCCCACTCCCCCCCCACAAATGCCAAGGACGAAGTAAATTGGGTTTTGTAGGTACATCCTATGAGAGGGAGTAAGATATATTTATGGGTTCTTTCAATTTTCTCATCCATGACCAGACAAAGAGTGAGGTGTAGGTGAGGGTCAGTGGGGAGGGGTGGTTGTAGTTTCCATGGCAGGTTTCCTGTGTAGTCTTAGGCTCAGGATTTAGCTGCTTGATATCATACAACAGCCTCTCCTGACACGAGAGATGAAATGCACCAGTTGGAGACCCACATGGCCCATGACTGCCAAGCCTATTCTAACACATATCTCATGGCTAAGGTTTCTAATTAGTTAGTTGACCTTAGCTACATTGGGGGATGAAGTAATCAATACTTGCATGTTGTCACTCTACACTGGGAATCGACGACTCTGCTTGGTCGTGTCTTGAAGGAAAAAAGAGAAGACAAGAATGATATTTAGGGGATTGAATGACATTAGATATATTTCTTGGAGAGATTGGATGTTTGTATAGGTCATTTAGAGAGGCATCTCCAATGCGAGGAAAAGTTATCGGCCCTACTAGAACAAGTGCACAGGACTTGATGCCTGCGACGACACCCAATGCCTGTGACTTCGTTTGACTCCTAAGCCCATTCCTTGTTTTCTTTTCTTTTGGTATTTTGTAGATGGTTTCTGATAGGCTAATGTTAAGCTCACTCGCAGTGTTTGTTGTTGTTATTTTGTCATTTTTTAGGATAGTCATGACCCTTGGCTTCCCCTACGATGGTTTGAGGCCTCAAACGCATTTTGGAGGGTATATTGTATATCATGATGCAATAGAGATGTAATTTTGCAAATTAAAGGTAATAGAATTTCAACTTACAAAAAAAAGATTATAAATTCTGTAAAAATATTTGTGGACAAGAACAATATATTCTCTACAACTCCACAAGGTTTTGTAGCAAGATTCTATCATTGAGATACTGAAGGGTTGCACTAATATAATCATATGCATTATATATTGCATGAAAGTAAGATATCAATGTTATGAAAACTCAAGATTCACATAACTAAACACAATTTCTATAAATAAAAATTATATATTAGGAAAACCAACTCATTTTTCTACATTTAATCTTTTTATACCATCTCAAATTCATTGCATAAATACTTGTAATCGTCTCTAAAAATTAACATATTATTGTTTTTCAAAATTTACTATCATTTCATTCACTACCTAATTTTTTTTAACATATAATAAAAAAAAAATCATTTTTTTAAAACAAATTTAAAAGATATAAAATATTTAATTTTTTCGGTGATATATAATAAAGAAATAATTAAAAGAAAATATTATTAACCATCAAATTATGCAAACTAGCCATTTGCATTTACATTTTTTTAAAGTGAAATACGATTTACTTTTTTATTATATTTATGTTTATAAATTGAATAATTTTATTTATTTATTTGTGTAAAGTTAATTTTCAATTAATGGGGCAAAGTCTATTTTTAATATATGGAAATTAATTATTTTATTTAATAATTTATATTAATAAATATGATGTTTAATTAAATTTATTATTATATATTTATATAAAAAATAAAAATGTATTAGTTTTAGGGGCCATAGACCCGGTTTATTAGTAGATTATTAGTAGATATGTGTTAAGTAGGTTGTTAAATTCCTGGGAATTATGAAATTAAAGATTATAAGGTATTTTGAAAAAGTTAACAAAAGAATTTATAAAAATAATTATAAATAACATTTTTCCATTTCAGTTATATAAACAAAAAAATAAGATCCCAATCCATTCAAGTGAAAATGAAGTATCCATCCGGAGAAGTGGAGTTAGATACATAAAATCACCAATAAATATAATACATTCGTATTCATTTGGAGAGCCAACACTAAAATCAACGTGGACGAGGGTCCGTCCAGTTCATAATACATTTGGAGCTTCATTTTCAAGATTGCGAGTACTTCCACTGTCCACGGACTCCGGCCAAAACAGCATTCAACCAGAACGCAGAAGCGCACATCAGCCCATGACCAGCACTCACGTCGAAGGCCCACGGAGCCGGTGGTCGACTGTAATCCTTATTTTCAAATGAATACGTGCCAAAAAAATAACTGCCGAATGCCCACTTCACCCAAACTAAGACTTGTATGGCACTATATGTCCATTTCCCAAAACCCTTTATGCCCAAAGTTCCTACTACTGCACTGCCTACTGTAATGCACACTATTTCCAAAATCATTACGAACAATAAAATTATAAATAACTTTTCAGTATCGTGCTGTTCATCTATTGCATCAATGCGATATAAATAGAATTGCAAGCAATCCATGAGCAAAGCGACTCCAATGGCTGCTATTAGTATAACTATTGTAGCTTTAGACGGTGGCATAGACAGCGTATCATACCAATTCCCAGGGATTGCAATAAGCACACCCCAGCTAATTGAGCACATCAAGTTCACGCCACCAATTATGAAAGAAAACGTTCTGAAGTTCAGGAGGTTACCTCTGAAGGTAAACACTTGGCAAACATGAGTGTTTTCAGCATTAGAATATACCTCACATTTCTTTAAAAACACATTGGCAGCAATACCTGTTCCTCTGCTATCCACAACGTAATCCCTCATAACCCTCCTTGCCACCAGAGAGCTAGAGAAACCGTCTACTCTAAACCAGGCAGTGAGTATAATGTTGATCACTATTTCTGCCACCCTCGGCAATATTAATAGGACACTGCTGTATTCCTCTTCTGCATCGCATTTTCCGCTCTGAGCTATGTACTTTTCTAGGGCTTCTGAAGCCGGGGTTGTGACTCCTCTGTCTTCCTTGTCTTTAGTCTTCAAACATCTGATCAGCATCTTTGTCCATTTATCATCTTCTGCTGCGGCCGCTGGAATGCAGAGGCAACTACGCTCTTTAAAGATTGTGGTAACAGCCTTATCAAGTATTTCACACACTGCAGGAACAGGCCATTCCTTCGGACCACCCTCTGTCAATCTCCTGTTCCGCAGATGCAACATGCCGTGGTTACAGCCATGACAGCCATTTGTTAGGCAGGTCATACATGGGAGTAGGCACTGGGAATCAGCCAGTCGTTTAAGCGCTCCAGGCATCGGAGAAGCAAGAAATCTGATGGCTTCATCTTTCGCCTCCTCGATTACGATGCAGCGGCACTGGTGAGCATTATTACAGGGCTCTGCCTCTAGAGGTTTTAACTGATGAAATCGCAGTAAGACGGATTCCACATCATGGGTATTCTGGATATACTGCATAAATTGCCTTGTGGAAGATTCTGGCGTGTGGTTTGACAACATTACAACATCAGGCAGAAAAAAGCCATCACGTGTTTCCAGTGCAGATCCACGTTTCTGGAGTTTGGGAGCTGTTATGGTGGCCAGAAGATCCCTGGCACCCATCTCCACATCCAGTCGTCCCCTCAATAAACATGAGAAGAACACTGCTAGATTTCCTACGCAGGTTATCGCCACGTCAGGCAAACTAGCGGAAGCTGTCACAGCTTCACCTCCTTCAAATTGACCTAAAGCAGTATTTGCTAAGCATGCCAACAAACCAACCAACTGTACAGCGAACACCTGGATCATCACCATGCATCGATTTCTCTGCCCACTTTGAGGATTTAAGAAAGCCATTTCAAAATACAATGAAGAGAAAAGAGGGAAGTTTATGTTCTCACCAATTTCCGTGGAAAAACAAATATAGACTTCAATCTGTTATGATATCATCGTCTCCTTGCAGGGGTATATAAAGAGTGGCTCAACGGTTTCCTCTTCTTTTCTCAAGTGGTGATGTCATTAATCGCAGCATGTTTCATGGTGAACATGAAGTGGCTGAATGTTGTGTCAAGTGGTTCTGTTTATTATCATTAATAATTCAATGATACATACAAATTTCCTGCTGTGAGATGCAAACCATGCTATGATATCATCGTCCCTTCCTTCGTTCAACGGTTTCCTCTTCTTTTCTCAAGTGGTGATGTCATTAATCGCAGTATGTTTCATGGTGAACATTAAAGGCTGAATGTTGTGACAAGTGGTTCTGTTTATTATCTTTAATAATTCAATGATTATCACCATCAGTTTATTATTATCTTCATAATAATTCAATGGTACATACAAATTACAAATAAATCACTTTATTATTATCTTCATAATAATTCATTGGTACATACAAATTACAAATAAATAAATAAATTCAAGGAATTTACATTGAAATTTCAAGGATATTTAGTTTATACTGTGACACGGATTCCACACATTTCACAATCAGGAGAGTTGAGTCAGTAGAATGGACGCCAGCATCTTGGTTCCTTCCAGCTGTCGGTTCATCTCACAGGTTCGAACAGTCACAATATAAATATCTTTATATTGTGGTTATTTGAGATCCAATCAATTTATATCTTTAATAATTTTTCAATGTATTAAGAAGTTTTCTTTACTTTGATGATGACTTCTTAGTACGTTTGATTGATGAAAGGGCCAACAATTTATCCATCAAAATCAAATCAAATTTCATTCCTGTAGAAAATATTAAAGTTAAATAAAACTAAATATACACAATTTTATTTTTTAAAAGTATAAAACCAAATATATTGTAATATGAATTGTTCTCGAAAGAGATTGTTTTCAAAATTAGTTGGTTAAACCTTTTGAGTTAAAATAGAAAAACTAAATCTGCAAACACACTTTAGAAATTCGTTTTACCATATAAATAACTGTATAAAATTACATAAAAACAATAAAATATATTATTATTAATATTTGACCAATCACAAGCATGCCGTGTGACATGCACCAACAATCAATTAAATTTTACATCAAAATTTTTCGAAAATAAATTATTCTTTAATCAGAGATTGAAAATAGATAAAGACAAAATAAATTTTAAAAAGTAAGGCTAAGAGTGAACGAAGAGAGATTTCAAGGATATTTACGCTGCACTGGCGACATAACGGGGAAATCATTACCTTTTATTCTGATAGTCACGGGGCGTGAGTAGCGGACGCCAGCTGTGTGGGTTGCTTTCAGCTACGGGTTTTGACGTCACGTTGAAATCATTATAAGGTTGGCAGTATCCCATTGTTGATCATTCAAACAATCCATCAACCAAAAGTGTAGTGATCAGACAGTTATAAGGATTTGTCTATCTACTTACCCACAACCTGTAATTTCAAAGAAATTTCCCCAAGATGGCACTGGTCATTGCAGGTTGATCATTCAAACAATCCATCAACCAAAAGTGTAGTGATCAGACAGTTATAAGGATTTGTCTATCTACTTACCCACAACCTGCAATTTCAAAAAAATTGCCCCAAGATGGCACTGGTCATTGCAGGTCATTTTCGTACTGGAAAAATACAAAAAATACATCGCACTATATTAATAGGAATTCACATCTCCATTCCAAGTATTCATATATTAGAAATAAGTTGGCACATTGGATTCACACTGAAATATGCATAATGATCAATAGCCACGATAGAAACAACTTTCCTATAAGTTACAAAGGTGAAATGATTCAATCCAGAGCAACACGACAATCATATTGATGACTGCATAACAGATCTGAAGTTCCAACTAGCCTAAATGTGGTTAGAAAGAGACTAGCTCGCTAGCCATTTAAAATTACTTAAGAAAAATAATTCATACAAAACTCAAAACCTTGGAATTTCGTTGTTTATAGCAATAAAAGAGGAGACCATTAGTTTACTGTCTAATCCATTAAACCCTGCGCTCTAGCATTGAATCAAAGTTGTCTGTTGTAGAACCCTCTACCTCAATTAAAGATTCAACATGTGCTGTAGTAAAACCCTCTGCCTCAATTAAAGATTCAAGGTCTGTTGTAGTCAAGAGAAATCCACGGAAACGTGGGAGAAAACCTGCAAATGGCCATGGAGAGCCTCTGAATCATGTTGAGGCTAAGTGGAAAAGGCGTGAGAAATTGAACTAGAAATTTTATGAGCTTCATGCAGTGGTCCTAATGTCTCAAAAATGGACAAAGATTCTCTGCTCGGTGATGTTGATGCTTATATCAAAGATCTTCGTTCCAAGCAGCAAGATATGGATTCTGAGCAGGTTGAATAGCATCATGACTGACTAATACCTTTCAGAAATTAATCCAATGGTCTAAACTATTTTAATCATCTAACATCCAAATCGACGACTCGCGAAGGCACAGGTGCCCTGGGAGGGGATTTATTCTCATAGGGAACGCCTTATAGCGTAATTATTATTTTGTTATTGTTTGACCGATAGTATTGACTAAAGCCTATTAGTTTTTCTGTACACAAACAACTTTTATGGTTTTATAATGTTAACATTAGGTTTTTATTATAAAATGTTCAATGATGTCATAATTTCCTTGCATGCTTGATAGATTTCCCTTGGGCTATCGTCACGCGTTGGTCTTATATTTGAATGCAAGATCAGTGGCTACTCATTATCTGTACTCGGAAGATTATCTGTACGATCTACAAAATCCTCGGAGGACACCAACAATGAAGTTCCATTGAATGCTAACAATACGAAAGCCTTCAATAACCCAGTTGTCAACTTTTCCAACAACAATCATGTTCTAAAAGGCCCATCACATCTCACCCATCTCTTGATTCTAACTCCTTGCAACATGCATCCTCGATAAACACAACAAACTACTATTTACAGTCATGCAGATGCCTCGAAAGAACCATCGCATCTTGCCCATCTCCCAGTGATAATCCTCCTTGCAACATGCATCCTCGACAAACACAACCGACTACTATTTACAGTCATGTAGATGGTGTAAGCTAACCGGTCGACGAAACACCCTTCGGGTTTCACGCCACCTCACCATCGACGAGGCCCTTCCGACGACTGGGTCCCATCCCTCCCCAACGTTAACAACCCATAGATCTTTCCTAAACGTTCACATTAACAAATCCATTTCCAACGTCTATGTATTGAGGCGGATCATGTTGTTAGATTACATTCCCACGAAGGAGCAAGATGTTGACATCTTGACAAAGGCATTGCCAAAATGTAAATTCGAGTTTCATAGAGACAGGATCGAGGTCATTGATAATCCATTTCTTGTTGAGAAGGACTGTTGAGAAATGGCAACAAGAAACTCCAGTTTAATTTGTCCTTGAATTAAACTGTGAATTAAATTCAAATTCTATTTTCATATCAACTTAAAATAGTTAAATTAAATTTATAAAACTTAACTTAGGAAATTCGAGTTGGAAGTCTTTTGGAACTCATGTGTATGTTCTCCCTACTTTGTAGGAGTCCAATGTGAGTTTAATTGTGAGTTCTAAAATAGAAGACTAAGTTTCATGAGCCATTTCAGTTAAATTAGTTCTCAAATTGACTGAGAGAACTAATAGTGAGTTAACAGTCAATGGTGACACTAATGAACTCCACCAGTGCTACTCTAGTTAACAGAATATTTACTCATCAGAAACTCATGCATGTTGATTATGAGAAAGACCCAGTTGAGACTAGAGTGCAGGGACAATGTACTATTTGTTTTAGATTTTTATGAGTTGCACTGACAACGCATGCAATTAGGGACTGATCCTTGAGGGATTGTGCTATTTTTAGAGGCTTTAGTTCCCTTTAAATACAAGCTATCCTTCATAGGAATTACACATTGGAATAGAGACTTGGAGAGCTTGTGAATTGGCTAAGCTTTGGCCTTGAGCTTGCTTATGAGTTGGAGATTGAATTTTCTGAGTGCTGGGATTGTTCTAGAGAGAACAAGCACTATAATTTCATCTTGATTTTCTGAATTAATACAAAACAGATAGTGGGATTTTGAGCTATGGATTTCCCCAAATATTTATTGTGTTATGTTCCTTTGATTCTCTTCCTCTTTTGATTATTGTTTGCTCGATGTTTATGAGCTTCCGTTGTAAGGAGTAGAAGTAGATTCTTGTCTCTTGCTTTAGCAAATTGCATTAGCTTGTGAATCTACAAGATTTTCTACAAACATAGATTCACATGTGTGAAGACTCAAGTGAGAGTTGTATGGACTGAAACAATCACCCTGTGCTTGGTACACCAGGATCAACAACTATTTCATCGGGTTGGGCTTCACTAAAAGTGATGCAGATGCAAACCTTTACCATATTATGGTTGAAGGTATATTATTGATTATAGTATTATATTTCAATGATTTAATTCTAACAGGTGACGAGAAGCTGATAAAATCCTGCAAAGAAGATTTGGTAGGAGAATTTGAGATGAAAGACATGGGGCTCTTGCATTATTTCCTTGGTTTGGAAATTTGGCAAAGAGATGTGGAATTGTTTGTCTCTCAGGGAAAGTATGCCAATGAGATACTGAAGAAGTTTCACATGGAGAGCAACAAACCCATGGAGACTCCTCTAGCAGGGAATTAGAGGAAGGAAGATGCTACTTCAGGCGAAGTGGTAGAAGCTACCATTTATAGGCAGCTTGTGGGTTCACTTATGTAACGAACGCATGTAACAGGCATTTGTTACTTTTTATTCCTCGACAATTAGTAGTGGACGCCAGCGCTCTGGGTTGTAGCTTGTATAGAGCGTAGGTAGGGTTTAAAGTAAATAATATTTATATAAATTACATTTTTGATAAATGTTAAATAGTAATAAATTAATAACTATATATATATATATATATATATATATATATATATATATATATATATAGTATTTGTATTTGTATTAGATATTGCAAAGGAAATATTGTAAGGCATAAATTGAGGAACAATTGCCACATGGGAATGGACAAATGACTTTGGGTCATTAATATGGTGATGTGTTGTCTCAACCACTAAACAATAGGCAAAAAAACAAAATAAATTGAGGAACAATCATCACATCGGAATGGACAAATGACTTTGGGTCATTAATATGGTGATGTGTTGTCTCAACCACTAAACAATAGGCCAACAAACAAAACACTGCAAAATGTTACGATCATTACCATAGTAAACCCAATGACTCTATAGACAAGAATTTATTCTTTACTGGAAGAGCATATTGCTTACCCATATCCACAAAAAGAATGCATGGTGGAAAGCATTCAAAGCATTCTGCAAAACATAATCTCTGTTATTATAACTTGTAGCATTGTTCCAACCATAGTTACCAAAATTGGGCAATATACTTCTTACATATATTCAAATATACCATTTTTCCAATATTTTAAATCATTAAAATGTTCAATTTATAATATTGAAAATGATAAAAAATGTTTTAAAATTATCTCAATTATAAATATTGCACATAAAATTATATATTAGACCGATTAGCTTAGTTTTACATTTACAATAACAAGTACAATAATAGGTAATATTTGTATTGATCCATTCATCCACCTACAGAATAAATTATATGATAGTTAATATAGAGTGAATTTCCAAGAAATTCCACATTACAATGAACCATCTAAATTCCACATTATCAAGTATTTTAGATTCATAATGAAATGGTATATTAAGTATTTGCAAAGATTCTTTAAAAATATACATTTATATTATCAATGGCTAATTACTTATTTATCAAACCAAACCCACGTATAATTTATAACATATAGGAATAACATCTATTAATACAAAATGTTAACTATAATATAAAATGTTAAGCAATATAATTTAATATTTACTCAAAATCTGAATAAAAAATCCACTTTGAAAAAACAAAATTTTCTATTTACTAAGATAATTTATACAAGTTTTCTCTTGGGTTTAAATTTGATATATCTACCAATTATAAATTTATAAGTTATATATATTTTTTATTTTTCTTTATGAAAGCATGATTATCATAGATTTCTAAATATTTCATTTCCTATAAATTTCTTATTGTATAAAACTACCTCCACCATTATCATTTATTAAAGTTAATCGTGTGCCATTCACAGTAAATGGAATGCTGGAATCTGTAATTATGATTAAAAATATGTGAAGAATCTAATATCGTGAACTCGACTATCCAGTGCATCGTACCGAAGCTGAACTTGAATTGTCGTTTTAATTCACAAATCGAATCGAACCATCGAATTTACTAATTTTTTTCAGCAATACGACTGAATTTGGTAACTATGCTTCCAACAAACAAAACTATCTGAACATTTTGGAATATCATATGGTAATAAGTTTCAAAGGATTCAATAAAACGCCCAAGATCATTTAGGGCTCACATGATTAAGGGTACCATGTCCTAGAAATCTAATATTTTTATGCACTTACAATTAAGGGAGCAAACAAGATCCAAAGAATTTATACCACAAGGACCAATAAACAGTCTATTTGATAATCCTTGCTAGCCTCGAAAAAAAAACATCACTGCTCCTTAATTCCTTCACAATCAATACAAATGTTGCACAACACAAGGATCATGTTGTTGTCAATCAAGCAATAGTTCTGATCAAGAATGTCACTAGGTTCATTTAATCTCATACAATGATTAATGCACCAAACATAGGTATGCACCAAACATAGGTGTACCAGCTGCAATGACTTATATCATTTTGCTGATGTTGCTATTCTTAGTTGATAGATTTCTAAAATTTATCCCAATAAATTTAGTTGTATTGCATGATAGATGAGCAGAAATAAGCAAGTATTGTATGGTTTTATTTTTAATGTCTATGTACTTTCACTGACCTAGATTTGCAGATTCTCTTTCTGAAGATGATATAGACAGCACAGTAAATGATTCTAGTTCATCAGACTCAGGACATACACAACAAACAAAGAAATAGAAAGTGAATTGTAATCTTAGCATTGCACTTGGTAAGTTGGTAAGTTCATGCTAGATGTTCCCTCACACAGTATTACCTCACCAAACTCTATGAAGCCTCATACATTTTTGGAAAGGAATCATAAGTCTATTTGTCTAGATCAAGGCCTTTGTTGTAGTTGAAGCTAGTTAGAATATTGACATAAGTATAAAGTTGTACAAAGAATATAATTAGTGAGTGAGGCTTATGATCAGTTGTCAAATGATTACAATTGGTTCCTTAATGGTACAAACCTTTAAAATGTCTGCTTTATGTTATTACTATAATCTTTCACCGGATTCTTGTCTATGTAACAAGAAATGGAAAAGCATTTTTAGTGTGCCATATAAAATTGGTTTGTCACCAGTTTCTCAGTAGTTTGTCTTGATTTAGACTCCCTGCTTCTAAAGTTTGTCTTGATTTAGACTCCCTGCTACTAAAGTTTGTCTTGATTTAGACTCCCTACTGCTAAATTGCCACAAATACAATCCATTTGTATGAAACCTATCAACATAATACTCCTAGAAACAATATTATCAATATGTGTAATGTAATGAGGTTGTAAATTTGTCACGAAAATAATGGCAATTCAGGTATGTTTTTGGTAAAATCTGGCAATTGTTTTTGCAAATCCCAGTTACAGCTGTCAAAATTCAAGAATTTAGATGGGTTTTGATGATACTGAATCCATTTTTACCATAAAAAAACTATTCAAACACTCCCATTATCATATTTTTTAGGAAAAAATGACCAGATTCCTGCAAGTTTTAACTCTCCTAGCAAATTTATCGATTGGTAGACAACTCCTTATTAATAAATTAACCTGAAAGCAAAGTGTTAGGTTTTGGTATGCATGTACCTCCATACACACAAATTGGAACAAATTAAAAAATAGTAAAAATATCGAATATAAAAAATGAATTATAGAAAATACACATTGAAAATACTAATTACAGAGAATGTTGAAAAGTTGAATGTCCCACTTTAGCTTGCAAGCAGAGATATTTTTCTCAAAGAATAAAGCCACTAAAGTGGACTGCACTAGTGCTCCTGGGATCAACGTGTCTATTAATAATTGTTGGGCTAGACATTTCCTCACAACTAAGGACTGTAGTAAAAACATTACAAAACTTGCATATGTCAAGTTGTCACTATATATTTAAAAGGTAGTTCTACAATATATATTGAAGGGGGAGTGGATAAAACCTAAAAAGTAATGCACCAAGGAAAAAAATAGATAACAGCAAGGCCCCCACAATCCATCAAGCATTGTGAGTACATGACCATTGTGCAAGGTTATAATCATTGCACCATACCCATACTTATCTTGAAGCACATGTGGAGGAACTGTATGGCATGCTTGCAAAGTAAAAATTTTGAAATATTATGCTCCTACAATTATAACATTAGTAGTATCCAATTGTTGATCATTCAAACAATCAATCAACCAAAAGAGTAGTGGTCAAAGAATTATAGAAGATTTGGCTATCTACTTACCCACAACCTACAATTTAAAAAAAATGGCAGAAGATGGGACTTGTCATTGCAGGTCTTTTTTGCACAACAAAATATGACAAACACATCACACTACACTAGCAAGAATTCACATCTCCATTCCGAGTTTTCATATATTAGAAATAAGTTGGCACATTGGATTCCAACTGAAATATGCATAATGATCAATAGCCACTATAGAAACAACTTGTCTATAAGCTACAAGGTTGAAATAAGTCAATCTAGAGCAACACGACAATCATATTCATGACTGCATAGCATACCTGAACTTCCAATTGACCTATATGTGGTTAGAAAGAGACTATCCAACTAGTCATTCTTTCATCTAATGGTCTTCACTTTTTTTGAGAAAATTCTTCCATCATAGCAGCCAATAATAACTTGAAAGAATCAATACAAATAAAAATATGAGATTTGAAAATAATAAGTTTGTACTTAATTTAATTGAAGTAAATAATAATAATGATTCCCTGAAGTCAATGGTTGTGTGGGGTGCCAAAGGTCTATTAGGGGGTGTTTTGGTTTTTTGTTTTTAATTATTAAATATAGAACTGGTACAAATTTCTTAAATGGAAAAATAAAATTGAAGTGAGGAAGCAAGGTGCCTACCTAGCAATAATTAGGTATTTCCTTTGGCCATTTTGGGCTAAGATTTTTTTGTTTCTATCTTCCTTCTAAAATTTTTGGTGCCATAGCATCTTCTTGTTATCAATAATTTGGAAAATGTTAACAAACCAATTCCATTCTGAACCATTTTGATCCTAGATCAGTTGCTTAGTCTCAGCATGTGACCAAAATCAACTTTATCCATCCATCCTTGATATCTATTTAAATATTGTACTTCTTACCATATGGGTTGTTGATATATTTTCTTTCTTTGAGGCATGTTAGGTTTGGTAGATTTAGTTATAAGCTGGCACATTGGATTCCCACCGAAATATGCATAATGGTCAATAGCCAATGTAGAAACAACTTTCCTATAAGCTACAAAGGTGAAATGATTCAATCCAAAGCAACACGACAATCCTATTCATGACTGCATAGCAGACCTGAACTTCCAACTGACCTATATGTGGTTAGAAAGAGACTAGAGAGCTAGCCATTCTTTCATCTAGTGGACTTCACTTTTTATGAGCAAACTTTTCCATCATAGCAGCCAATAATAACTTGAAAGAATGAATTCAAATAAAAATATGAGATTTGAAAATATTAAGATTGTACTTAATTTAATTGAAGTAAATAATAGTAACAATTCCCTGAAGTCAATGGTTGTGTGGGGTGCCAAAGAGATTCTTGAAGTAAATGGTTGTGTGGGGTACCAAAGGTTTGTTAAGAGGTGTTTTGGTTTTTTGTTTTTAATTATTAAATATAGAACCAGAGCAAATTTATTAAATGGAAAAATAAAATTGAAGTGAGCAAGCAGGGTGCCCACCTAGCAATAATTACGTATTTCCTTTGGCCATTTTGGGTTAAGTTTTTTTTATTTCTATCTTCCTTCTAAAACTGCTGGTGTCATAGCCTCTTCTTGTTATCAACACTTTGGAAAATGTTAAGAATTCACTTCCATTCTAAACCATTTTGATCCTGGATCAGTTTCTAATTCTTAGCATGTGACCAAAATAAAGTTTATCCACCCATTCTTGATAACTATTTAAATCTTGTACTTCTTACCATATGGGCTGTTGATATATTTTCTTTCTTTGAGGCCTGTTAGGTTTGGCTGATTTGGTTATAAGTGTTTGATATCCTGTCATCAATCCCCATCCCAAGTTTCTTTCTTGGATACCTATTAGTTGTCCATGCTCAAAGAAAAATTTGGATAAATTCATGCTTTGCTGATTTGATCATCAATGGTATGAGCCTTTTCTATCCTCTCATCAATCCCGCGACAGAGCTGGATGACAATGAGATTTCAAAATGGCTTTTGGAATATGGGATCAAGAGATGGACTTGAATTTTATATAATAATAGCTGGGGATCAATAACATGACCATTTGAGAATTTCTCTAAGGGTACAGAACTCAAAAAAAGTAAAACCTTTCAGGTGCGTATTGAGGAATAAATAATATTGCTTTCTAGGCATGTTTCATATTCTATCATTTGAGATTTCTAAAGTTGCAGCTAAGCCCATAGAGATGCTAAAAATTTATCTTGAGACAACATTGCTAGAGAAAGAAAATAGTTTATAGGTTTCATAGCCTAAAACTCCTTCACAGATGATAGCTATTTCTTCCTCAAATTAGAATCGTCGATGATATGGATAGATTGTTCACCTCCATATTAGTAGATTATCAATCCGAACACCCTCTGTCATGCTTCAATTCTAACAAAAATTGTGAAGATGAAGACACCCCTAGAGACAGAGACAACTACAACAACCATCTCAACCAGTTTGTTCTTCCATCCAGAAGGGATAAATCAAGGCAATATGAAAAAGACAGTTCTTCAATATATATTGAAGGGGGAGTGGATAAAACCTGAAAAGTAATGCACCCAAAAAAAATAGATAACTCCCAATTAACATCAAGGCCCCCACAACCCATTAAACATTGTGAGTACAGGACCATTGTGCAAGGGTATAATCATTGCACCATACCCATACTCATCTTGAAGCAAATGTGGAGGAACCGTATGACATTCTTGCAAAGTAAAAAATTCTGAAATATTATGCTCCTGCAATTATAAGGTTGGTAGTATCCCATTGTTGATCATTCAAACAATCAATCAACCAAAAGAGTAGTGATCATATAGTTATAGAGGATTTGACTATCTACTTACCCACAACCTACAATTTTAAAAAAATTGCCAGAAGATGGAACTTGTCATTGCAGGTTGTTTTCGTATTGAAAAAATACATCACACTACATTAGCAGGAATTCACATCTCCATTCCAAGTTTTCATATTATTATAAATAAGTTGGCACATTGGATTCCAACTGAAATATGGATAATGATCAATATTCACTGTAGAAACAACTTTCCTATAAGCTACAAAGGTGAAATGATTCAATCCAGAGCAACACGAAAATCATATTGATGATTGCATAATAGACCTGAACTTCCAACTAGCCTATATGTGGTTAGAAAGAGATTAGCCAGCTAGCCATTTAAAATTACTTAAGAAAAAGAAATCATACAAAACTCAAAACCTTGGAATTTCCTTGTCTATAGAAATAAAAGAGGAGACCATTGGTTTACCGTCTAATCCATTAAACCCCGCGCTCTAGCATTGAATCAAATTTGTCTGTTGTAGAACCCTCTACCTCAATTAAAGATTCAACATGTGCTGTAGTAAAACCCTCTGCCTCAATTAAAGATTCAAAGTCTGTTGTAGTCAAGAGAAATCCACAGAAACGTCAGAGAAAACATGCAAATGGCCATGGAGAGCCTCTGAATCATGTTGAGGCTGAGCAGAAAAGGCGTGAGAAATTGAACTAGAAATTTTACGAGCTTCCTGTAGTAGTCCTAATGTGTCAAAAATGTACAAACTTTCTCTTCTCGGTGATGTTGATGCTTATATCAAGATATTCGTTCCAAGCAACAAGATATGGACCCTGAGTAGGTTGAATAACATCGTAACTGACTAATACTTTTCAAAAATCAATCTAATGGTCTAAACTATTTTAATCGTCTAACATCCAAATCAACGACTCATGAAGGCACAGGTGCCCTAGGAGGGGAGTTATTCTCAGAGGGAACACCTTAGGGCATAATTATTATTTTGTTATTGTTTGACCGATAGTATGGACTAAAGCCTATTAGTTTTTCTGTACACAAACAACTTTTATGGTTTTATAATGTTAACATTAGGTTTTTATTATAAAATGTTTAGTGATGTCATAATTTCGTTGCATGTGTGATAGATTTCCATTGGCCTATCGTCACGCATTGGTCTTATATCTGAACAAAATATTAGTGGCTACTCATTGTCTGTATTCGGGAGATTATCTGTACGATCTACAAACTCCTTGGGGGACACCAAGAATGAAGCTCCATTGAATGCTAACAATACGAAAGCCTTCACATATTCCAGTCGTCAACTTTTCGAACAACAATCATGTTTAGAAAGCCCCATCGCATCTCACCCATCTCCTGATGCTAACTACTCCCTCCAACATGCATCCTCGGCAAACACAATATACTACTATTTACAGTCATGCAGATGCCTCGAAAGAACCATCGCATCTAGCCCATCTCCCAGTGATAATCCTCCCTGCAACATGCATCCTTGGCAAACACGACTCACTACTATTTACAGTCATACAGATGGTGGAAGCTAATGGGTCGAAAAAACACCCTTCGGGTTTCACGCCACCTCACCATCGACGAGGCCCTTCCGATGACTGGGTCCCATCCCTCCCCAATGTTAACAACTCACAAGCCTTTCCCAAACGTTTGCATTAACAAATATGTTTCCAACGTCTGTGTATTGAGGCAGATCATGTTGCTAGATTACATTCCCACGGAGGAGCAATATGTTAACAGATTGACAAAGGAATTGTCAAGACATAAATTCGAGTTTCACAGACATAGGATTGGGGTCGTTGATAATCCCTTTCTTGTTGAGAGGAAGTGTTGAGAAATGGAAACAAGAAATTCCAGTTAAATTTGTCCTTGAATTAAACTGTGAATTGAATTCAAATTCTATTCTCATAGCAACTTAAAATAGTTAAATTAAGTTTATTAAATTTACTTAACTTAGGAAATTCATGTTGGAAGTCTTTTGGAAGTCATGTGTATGTTCTGCCTACTTTGTAGGAGTCCAATGTGAGTTAATTGTGAGTTCTAAAATAGAAGACTAAGTTTCATGAGCCATTTCAGTTAAATTAGTTCTCAAACTGACTAAGAGAACTAATAGTGAGTTAACAGTCAGTGGTAACACTAATGAACTCCACTAGTGCTACTCTAGTTAACTGAATATTTAATCATCAGAAACTCATGGATGTTGATTATGAGAAAGACCCATTTGAGACTAGAGTGCAGGGACAATGTACTATTTGTTTTATATTTTTATGAGTTGCACTCACAGCGCATGCAATCAGGAACTGATCCTTGAGGGATTGTGCTATTTTTAGAGGCTTTAGTTCCCTTTAAATACAAGCTATCCTTCATAGGAATTACGCATTGGAATAGAGACTTGGAGAGCTTGTGAATTGGCTAAGCTTTTGCCTTGAGCTTGCTTATGAGT